>CAJGYO010000009.1:92355724-93555724 GCA_904845875.1 Miscanthus lutarioriparius
GCAACCTTTAGTCCCGGTTTGAACCACAGAATGGGACTAAAGGTCCCTGCTGCACTATCCGTTCTGCAGGGGATTCTAGTCCCGGTTGGTGGTTCCAACCGGGACTAAACCTCCTATTACTCCCGAGCCAATTTCCTCCTGGGACTAAAGCCAAAAACCAAATGTCTGCTCTCTACTAGTGTATTCAAGAGCTAATGTACCTATAAATTTGAAGAACAAATCATTTAATGCATAATTGTGGGGGGTATAACCCCAGGTACCCACGGCAATAGACATGGACCACACCGCCAGGGGAGGTTCAGCCCATAAGATCAAGGCCTACGGTGCTCGACTCTAGTCGACGTGCACCGCAAGACAATCAGAAGACATCTTAGCGATGAAGGAAGATCTTTTCAGATATGATAGATATCGTATTCCTTGTAAATACTTACCATATAACCGAATAGATCTAGGCCTAAACTGACTTGTAACCCTACCCCACAGACTATATAAGGCAGGTAGAGACCCCTTCGAATTCATCTCATAATACAATCCACCGAAAACACAGAATGTAGGGTATTACGTCGATCAGACGGCCCGAACCTGTCTAAATCGCTGTCTCTGCACTTGTGTCACCATCCGGTTCCTATCATGCGCACCTTCACCAATTCATCTACTACCGTGGGTATACCCCTCGGTAGACTACCGACAAGATTTTGTCGACAGTGGCGTGCTAGGTAGGGGGTGTGCGTGCTCATTCCATGGCGAGCCAGATGGTCCTCTTCCTGAGCTCCATGATCCTTCCCGAGCTAGGTCAGACCTTCACGGTCGGATCTATGACCTGGGTCATCGGTGCCAACGGCGTCGAGGAAATCGTGGAGGCTGTGCAGAATCACCCTGCGCCGATCGTGCCAACGTCTACAATGACATCTTTGTTCTCGATGCATCACCGCTGGGTTAGGAGATCCAACAGCAATGATGATTTGATCGCATCCATCGATTGGGTCACAGACCGCTTAGTGGAATGTCAGCTCCTCGTGGATTCGGTCTTAGATCAATCTAAAGCCAGCGACGAATTTCACGTACTCCAAGATCACTAAACCACTACAACCGGGCGACCTACTCGGCCACATCATTCAAGGCGACTAGATTTTGATCTGGTGATCACGGCAACTCTAGAAGGGCATACCGTTCAACGCCGATCGCTCCCCCGCCGATGGAGAACATACCAAAGCCCTATTCTTTTGGGCTAGTGGGTGCGGGTCTGATCTATCGGGATGTTGTGCACCATCTTTTCACCGACCACGCCGAGCACAGCCACATAATTGACCTGTATCAGATCGACTTCCCTGAGGCCGACCAGCCTACGCTAATGGTAAACATGGTGCAAATCCGAATAGATCTTCTAGATGACACGCTCCATACAATCCTAGAGGAAAGCCCCAAGCCATACTCTGAGGGTTCTACCAATAGCTATCCACCTTTCCCTCCAGGCTTTGGGAGAGAGCTTTTCATGGTTAGCCATGACAACATTACTATCGATGGAGAGACCAGTGTCCAACGCTGTGAACGTGAAGCCAGGAACACTGATCGCCAATGACATCATAATGAAGAAGCAGAAAATGCCGACCAAGCTACCGGAGGTGACCCGCGCCTCTCGCTCATAATCTTCAACAAGAGTTCCTCATGGACAACCAGCAAGTGGAGCAGACGCCGCGCCTTTCTAGCTATGGCCACATATGAGTTGGCTTGACTCCCACCAACGCCGGAGGTATTCAAGATCCAAGTGCTGCATAAAGCAGCTTAGGTCTAGGTCGACGACATCTAAAACCTAGCTCCATCCTTTTTTACGACATTCGCACGTAGTCGTAACCCACGTGGTTCTCGCCATAAAGGGGGAATCATTACCATAGTGGCCAGATCGTCCAAGGGGGGTCCAGGGGCAATGATGCCATCAATCTTGGATCACAAGGACCACAAAATCAATGTGGCCGACCAGCTCATAACACCAACTAGGAGGTTAATCAACCCCTGCGCGGTGACGCCGGCGACCGTATCAACGCTAGTCTCGATGCCCGCAATCGCATCGAGAACAGGTGTGCCCAATGGCATTAGGCAGACTTGTACGATGACCAACACAGTGACCCGTCGGCCTCTGACCACTCCAAGCTATCGAGCCAATGGGACCCCACCCCTTCGTAGCAAGGCTATGAGCTGTACAGTGGCCCATAGGCTTCAAGATCATCGGGGTCGATCCCTACGATGTCAAGGCTAACCCCGAGCAGTGGATGTAGCTCTATGAGATCACCGTACGTGCCACCGGAGAAAACACCGATGTGATGGCAAACTATTTGCCTGTCATGCTCTAGCAATCAGCCAACAATTGGCTTATGGGCCTAAGAGAGGACTCCATCGAATCTTGGGATGATCTCAAGAAAGTCTTCGTCGAAAATTATCTGGCAACATGCCAGCAGCCTGGCATGAAATATGATCTAGAAAACTCCATCAGACCTCTGGGGAACCTCTGCAAAGCTACATCAGGCGTTTCTCAGAAACAAGGAATACCATCCCCAACATTGGGGATAGCGAGTCCATCTCAGCTTTCACAAGAGGACTCCATCACCATCAGGAGCTGCGCTCCAAACTTTACCACAGGAGGCCCTAGACCATCGGCGAACTCCTCAAGGTTGCAAACTCGTATGCAGACTACGAAGAAGCTGATTGGCAGTTCAATGATGACATTGCTCATGCTTCCCACTAGGATCGCCACCCACATCGTGATGATGATCACCACATAGAATGGCATTATGAAGATTACGACAGGCGCTACGACGATCACGAACGCCGTCATAATGATTGGCTAGAGGGTTCGAGGGCTGCACAACCACATTGCCATTGATCGAAAAACTTCATCAACAATGTAGAGCAGCCATGCGCAAAGTGCAATTTCAATGTTGCATACGAAAAGCTCCTCGACGGTCCGTGCCCAATTCACAAGAACAACAAGCACACCATGCGGCAATGCTATGGCATGGCCAAAGCTTTCCGCGATGAGGAACATAAATGGTAGATGCGCAAGGATGTCAAGTCAGATGACGGCAAGGGAGAGGAGCATCCTAAGGATGCACGACCTGCTTTCTAAGATGCCAACAAGACCATTGCCACAATCTTCGAGGGTACACCGCCTCCAAGAGCAAACGCCAGCAGAAGCTCACCGCTCGGTAGGTCATGTCGATCACCAAATACGACATGGTCGCCGATCCCAAATATCTGGACTGGTCGAGCATCCTATCACATTTAGTAGGGCCGACCAGTGGGTAGATATCCCATACCCAGGTAGTTTCCCACTCATGCTGGATCCAATCATCAACAACGTGCGGTTCAAGAAGGTCCTCATTGACGGTGGGAGTGCCCTTAACATCCTGTTTGTCGGAGCCCGATCTTGTTCCTGTTGATTCTCCATTCTGGGGTATTGTACCTGGTAGAGCATCCCAACCTTTGGGCCAGATCACCTTGCTTGTCTAGTTTGGCACCGCCAACCACTTCCATACTGAGTATGTGAACTTCTTTGTGGCAGACTTGGACACCACCTACCATGCCATCCTTGGCCGACTAGCTCTTGCCAAGTTCATGGCCGTGCCCCATTATGTCTATCTGGTGTTGAAGATTCCAATAGAGCAGGACATCCTCAACCTGCGTGCCAATGTCTCCACCGCCTATGACTACGAAAGAGAAGGACTCGCCATCACCGAAGCAATGCACATCTCAGCCAGAATGGAGGCTTGCATCGCCGACTCTAAGAAGGTCCATACATCGTCAAGGCTGTGACCCGACCAAGGTCATATAGGCTCTATGATCAAGACGGCGTTGCATCCCTAATTCCTAGCACATCGAACACCTTAGCTGGTTCTATCCTTGAGACGTTCTACAAAAGATATGTACCTTTTTATGTATATATGCATTTCAATAATGATTTTATCCGTGATGTTTTCTCTATTTGTTTTCCATAATTTTTCTCCAAATGACTTTTCTCCATGCTAAACATCTTTAAGATGATGCATACTATCGCCATTCAAATCGAACTACGCCCTCGCCTTAGTCGAACACGCTCAAGGGCTTTGCCTCCCACACGAATTGACTCCGTTAGGCTCTAATTATGCCCATTTGCCTATGACTTCACATAGCCGCTCGAGCCACCGAACCGCTCGAGCCATCGAGCCGTCGAGTCACCGAGCCACCAAGCGAGCTGCCTGAGTGGTAAGCAAGCCGTGCCGTGCCACGATGATGACCGCCGTGAAGAACGGCGTTGTGGCAACATCGATCGCCATCATGATGATAGGCCAGAAAATCTCGAGGGTGGGCAATTTCATCGCCACCGACCAGTCATGTTTTCATTTGCGTTATCCAGAAGCAACCCTGTCCTTGACTTAGCACCTAAACATGCATGAGCTGTAGTGCCCTGCGTCATGAGCGGGCGGCAGTGGCTCCTCATTGATGCCGATATTCCTAAGCATGCACAAGAATCTTGAGATAGAATGCCCCACACATCTCGTTGGTATAGTGCTAAGCAGTCTCCATGCTCTCCAATGTTTGCCATGGTTAAGTGCTAATCACTCTCCCTATTCTCCATGGTTAAGTGCTAAGCACTCTCCATGTTCACCACAGTTAAGTGCTAAGCACTCTCCAAATTTTGCCACGGTTAAGTGCTAAGCACTCTCCACATTCGCCATGGTTAAGTGCTAAGCACTCTCTAAATTTTGCCACGGTTAAGTGATAAGCACTCTCCAAATTTTTCCACGGTTAAGTGCTAAGCACTCTCCAAATTTCACCATGGTTAACTGCTAAGCACTCTCCAAATTTCGCCATGGTTAAGTGCTAAGCACTCTCCATGTTCACCACAGTTAAGTGCTGAGCACTCTCTAAATTTCACCACGGTATAGTGCTAAGCACTCTCCAATTTCTCCATGGTATAGTGCTAAGCGCTATCCAATTTCTCCACGGTATAGTGCTAAGCACTCTCCATGTTCTCCAATGGTAAAAGTGCTAAGCACTCTTCATTTTTCTCCATTTTTAAGTGCTCAGCACTCTCTAAATTTTACTCCAATGTCCCTATGCTAAGCATGGGGATTGCGTCCTTTTTACTTGTTTCCTTATCCTGCTACAAGATGCTGCTCTATCTTACAGCTGGCTTGGGGACTAGGTGTGTACACTTCACCTAGCGGTGAGTGTACTATTTTTCCTCTTACTGGTCTTTAGCTAAGCTAGGGACTAGATTGTGTGCTCGGCTAAGCTAGGACTCAGTTATTCTAACTAAGCAATCATTGTAATTCTTTGATCCTAACACCAGATGCATTCTTCACCTACTGTTAAGCTCGGGGACTACAATGTATACATTACACCTTGCGGCACATATTAACATTCTCTTTGACTAAGTCATGGATGATGATCATTTGATTTCGCCAATGAAGCCTAAGTATGTACACTTCACCTAAGGTCGATGTCTCCGGCAAGCTCCGCCGCTATTTTCTCCACCGATCAACTAGTTGGACCGCTAGGTTCATGACCTTCATCGCCAACCAGCTGGTCAGACTGTTCGGCGCTCACTTCTACTTAGCGCTCACTTCACCGCTAACTCTCGGTGCTTGATTCTTCACCAACTAATTGGTTGGATTGTCTGTCGCTTCATCGCCAGCTACGCTGGGGGCTCGCCAGCTAAGCTGGGGACTCCTCGGCGTTTGGATTGTTCGTCACTTGATCGTCAGCTATGCTGGGGGCTCGCCAGCTAAGCTGGGGACTCAGTGTTCGAATTCTTCGTGCAAGAGTCGCCAGCTAAGCTGGGGACTCCCTTTGTGGTCGGATCTTGCTATGTCTCATTGGTGTGCTATCAGCTTACTCCATGTTGTTTGGATCAGGGAGCTGATCTTGGGCAGCACGTCTGGGTCTTGATACGCACATGTTAGATGATGTCGACAAGCTTTTAGGTTTATTTTCTTTGATCCTGCTACAAGATTCATTCTTCATCTTCCAGCAGGCTTGGGGACTAAGTGGTTACACTTCACCTAGCGGTGAATGTAATGCTCTTTTTCTAATTTACCCTCCTTATTGACTAAATCATGGATGATTCCTCACAAACGGATTTTAAGTGGCTACACTTCGCCTAAGGTGGAGAATTTTCAATTTTTTATCTTGGGCCCCTTACATCCTTCTGGCAAGCCTTACTTGGCTAAGTCTGAGATCAGTGTACCAGCTTAAACCGTCGGCTTTGACTTTCACCACTCAGTTCACCAGTTAAACTAGTCAGCACTTCATTCTATTGATCGGATTACCAGTTAAATTGGTCAGCACTTCATTCTATTGATTGGATTACCAGTTAAAATGGTCGGATTGCTAGATTTACTGTCTGACTCCAAGTTAAATTGCTTGGACTTGCTCAAGATGGCGTTGAACAGCGGATACAAGGTGCTCGGGGACTAGCTATGGTGGGTATAACCCTAGGTACCCACAGCAATAGACATGGGCCGCACCTCTAGGGGAGGTTCAGCCCATAAGATCAAAGCCTACGATGCTCGATTCTGGTCGTCGAGCACCGCAAGGCAATCAGAAGACATCTTGGCGATGAAGGAAGATCTTTTCGGATATGATAGATATCGTATTCCTTATAAATACTTACCATATAACCGAATAGATCTAGGCCTAAATTGACTTGTAACCCTACCCCCCAGACTATATAAGGTGGGTAGGAACCCCCTCGAATTCATCTCATATTCAATACAATCCACCGAAGACACAGGACGTAGGGTATTACGTCAATCAGACGACCCGAACCTATCTAAATTGTTGTCTCTACGCTTGTGTCATCATCCGGTTCCTATCACGCGCACCTTCACCGATTCATCTACTACCGTGGGTATACCCCTCGGTAGACTACCGACCAGATTTCATCGACAATAATATACGATAATATGTATTAACGTCAGAAGTGATCCAAATCACACACCAGCAAGGCCTTAGACACCTGGGCCACCATGGACCGAAGAACGCAGCGAGGATATGTCATTCTTTCATGGTGAAGAACGGAGAGGATTTCAAGCAAACCACCAAAGGTAACCAACTTGCTTGCGTCAAGAAACCATCGAAGCTTTCATCCAGGAGGGACCCCATCAGGACAAGGATGTCGCCGGTTGCCCTAGGTCGGCCGGCAAGCCTAGGGCACCATCCTAGGTCGTCGGATCAAGGGATGAACAACATGCGGTTGAAAAGAGGGTAAAAAGGAGTTTGTACATTGATTTTGCTTCGATTGGATAGTTGGGAACTTAATCGGCCATGATCCTCTCGTATATATAGAGGGGTGGTCTTATCCCAGTACAAAATAAGTCCAAATCGTAATCACCAAGTTTCCCACATCCAAAATAGGTCCAAACCTGACTTGGAGGTCTAACTGGCTCGAAATTAGCAAAAAAGTCGGCTTAGCCGACTTCCATAGGCCTGAGACACTATTTCTGGGCTAAAAATAGGGGTAGTCGGCTTAGCTAACTGGGGGACTCGGCTAAGCTTACTAGCTGCTAGAAATTCTGGGTGAAAAACTTCCAAAATTCATAATTAATTCATTCGGACCCCAAACGAGGCAATCCATATATGTTTTTCGATCAGCTCGACAAGGGGAACGCAATGGTGAAGTCCATATAGCACTTGAGAAAGTTGGTCAAGTTGGCTTAGCCGACTCAAGCTGGTTCAACACTTGAAAAGTCATTTTCTTTGCCCAAGCGCCAAATGCAATGATCCAAGCATGTTCTCTGACCGTCTTGATGATAGAAACATGGTGATGAAGTCCATTATGCACTCTAGACAATTTTGGGTGTCAACATATGCCCCCTTCTTTTTAGTAAAACTTGCGTACTAAAAAGCGTCTTCAAAGCCAAAATTATACCTTTGCTGCAGTCTTGTGCAGAAAAATTCAGTAATGCTTTCTGTTTGCTGTCTTGAACTTATCCAGAGTAATATCCTTAGCTTTTCCATCTTGTCATATATGCATAATTGAAGCACTAAATAGCAGCGATACCCAACTCATCGGCTATCTAGTATCTAAGGACGATGTATACATTGACCATATTTGTTCTAAGGGCGATACATGTATCGGCCATTGTTTGGAGAGCGTTGTGGGCTTCTTGCCAAACACTTGGAAAGTATCTTTTCAAGCACCTCTCGTTAATTGTTGTTGAGAGACTATCACCTTGCAACGTCTCCAGCAAATATGAATTGCCAAATATACTTTGATCACTCTATAAGGACCTTCTCAACTAGGTGACCTCCTGCCAAACTTGTTGCTCCTCATCCACTTGGTGGCATGGTTTTCTACACATAGCACCATTCCTAAATATGCAATATGCCAATAGAGCTTCAAACAAAACTTTAGGCCACCTCCTTGGATTATCCCCAATCTTCTTCTTGATGAGCTTGATCAAAGTCCATAGACTTCTCCCATAACCATCTTTGCTTAATCAGATCCTAAACATTTAGTTAACAAGTCTTCGACAATTCTTCGGTATAGCTCATCTTTATGCATAACTGAATATACTCCACCGGACACTTTATCAACTTTGTCATTTGAATCATGTAAATAGTACAATATGGGAGTCCTCCAATCATCCAAATCGGCCGTGTCATTGATAGAAATCAAGTTGGGCCAATTTGGTAATTCCTTGTTGGGCCAGAGGAGAGTCGGCTTAGCCGACTGGGGTGTCGGCTCAGCCGACTCAAGGAGTCAGCTCAGTCGACTCTGCTGCTTCTTCACACGAAACAACAAAGTTTTCTTGCATTGAAGTGAACATTACACCCACCGACGTCAAAGCCAGATGCTTATTAAACTAACATGTTGACCTTAAAATTCTCATGCCTTGGAATATGTCGAATTCAAAATTCGGCAAAAGAAACAATTATATCAAGGCACATATCAAGATGAGCAAGTGATCTTTCTAGGCATTGAAATTCATCAACAACTTGTTGTGCCACTTGCAAGGAATCACCAAAGGCTTCAACATGCCATACCCCATGGATTGCAATATGGCCAAGCCGAGTAAGAAAACTTCACATTCGGCTCAAATGTTGGTGCAAATATAATTTTAATCGGCTTGATGTCTCAAACAATACTATTGTGAGAAATAATGATTATGCCAATAGCTTGGCCTTTTTTGCAAGCCGATTAATCATATTATCACATCCATGAAATAAATCAAAATGCATATATCATGCCCCCCGGACCTAAAAGCCATCGAAGTGAATTCCATAGGGGCTTTTCTAATAGCACGATGGTCGCAAGCATTCATTGGCTATATTTTTACACTAAGGGTGATATCAAAATATCAGCCACATGAATTCATCTTCAAGAGCATGCTTAATCAAAATAAATATTTTGGCTCTTGATCATCGGTAAGTAAAATAATTTGATAACCCTCCATAACATAAAGATCCATACCAAGGATCAAAATAAGGAGCTGAGCGATAACCATGCATACCAGGAGATGAATTCCACATAGGCATAGTAAGAGAATACGGATGATGCTATGACCAATAATTTTGATGATTTGGTGCAAACCTCCAATTTGGCAATTGTTTCTTGAATCTCCTTCTCTCCTTTGCTTTCATTGCACCACTTGCTTGGACATCATCCTTATGAGTTTGAATACTTCCTTTAGGAATCCATGCCCAGCGTCTCTTCACTAAGCTTCTGTAACTTCTTTTCTTGCCACTTTGGTGAACCGATTGAGCATCTCAGTTTTGTTTCTGTTTTAGACAGCGGCAACTCTTTCTTGATTTTGGGCACTCTCACTTTTTTGTTCAGATTTGGCATCTAGAATATGAACAGATGATTTCCCCATGTCTTTGCCATCAATAGCCAGATTTTTCCAGCAATGTAATCGGCTTCTCAATAGTTGAATTCAAATATAAACTTTTCTCCTTTCAGCCATCATATTTCACATGGTAAACTTTCTTTACCATTTTCTTTTCTGGTTGAGCTCCGTACCGATTTTGATCAAAATGGTCTTTATAAGATAATGATCTCTCTGAATGTCTAGGAGCTGCATACTTTACATATTGTGGCCTAAAATATGATGGAACATGTGGCTCTTGATCAAACTAGCCCCAAGATGAATAAGGATGAAAATATGCGGGTTGTGGTCCATATGACCAGGGAATTGTTGCTGCGTGAGATCTATCTCCTTGCCAATTCCACTGTTAGAACTTGTGCTTTGGAGGCAATTTTGATGATTGGACTTTCTTTGGCTGATTGGTGATATTTGTTTCTGCTACCTTCTCATATTTAGCTAGAAGTTTATCAAAGATAAGCTTTGGCCTTCTACTTCTTTGTTTCTCACGGCCTTTACCCCCATTAGCTTTGTGAGCATCCTCCTTCTTTTTCCCATCTTGACAGACATGCTCCAAAGGAGGTTCTTTAGCCGATTTCCCTTGCTCAACGGGATCAATCGACTTTTGCTGTAGTTGGAGAGATTTCACCTGCCCCCCAGTGTCTTATGGAATTATGATCACTGGCTGATTGGATCAGTCGACGAAACACATTGCGATCAGAAGTATTATGATCTGATGAATTATGCCACTTGCAATATATAAGATCTTCTAACTTTTGAATAGAAGACAAAGCATTGTGATCAATGGTTCTAATAAAATTATTCTTGAGCAAGATATCAAAGACATGATCACAAAAATTAAAGTCAAAAGTGTACTTTGATTTCTTTAGCCAATTCTTTTGTGGAGTCATCCTTAAAGCTAGGCAAACGAAGGGATCAAATTTATTATCAATCCATTCGGCCACACCTTTGCAACTGCTTTTGAGAAGCCTTAACATTCATGAACCACCGCTATCGACCTTGCCATATGGCACAATTTGTTGGCCGATAGAATTTGAATTTGTTTTATCATTAACAAATAAAATGTCATTCTCAATCGGTCTTTTACAACTACTAGCAAGGATATCTCTAATAGATGCAGAAATTAAAATAGTACGACCAGATTAGAGTTTGAGCAAAATATTTGTATTTTGTACCTTGTTGATCATGTTGGAGAAATGTATATCCTTGATTTGAATAATGTTGCCCTTCATCTCTAGAACATCATCAACAACAGATGCTAAATTATCCAAAGATGCATCGGTGACTGTCGGAACCGAAAAAGTCGGCTTGGCCGACTTGGGCACTAGCAAGCACAGCCGCAACAGTGGTAGTCGGCCTAGCTGATTGGGAAGTTGGCCTAGCCAACACAGGGCAGGCAGCAGCAGCAGTCGGCCTAGCCGACTCAAGGTAGGCGGCAGTGGCAGATGGCCTGGCCGATTGGGAAGTTGGCCTAGCCAACTCAGGGCAGGCAACAGTCGACTCAGTCGACTTTTAAGTCAGCTCCGCCAATTTTGAGTGGGCAGGCAGCCCTACTTTGGTGCTTGTAGGGGCTTGATCTCCATCAAAGATGCGATAATCACTAGATAAGTGTACAACCCCTTTAGCTCCTAAAAAATCAAGTCTAGCTATTTTTTTGCGCTTCTCATGCTATTCTGTACCAAACTTGTTTCTTGATATGTGATTGATTCGAAAAGGATATTATGGTGTTTGGCTTTTATAGCCGGACTTTTGTTTACACCCAAATCAATTATTTCTTTCATGCCCACTAGCAATCCTCTTTTAGCCTATGACTCAACTATGATTGGTCTTTTCTCATTGGTCTTTCCAAAGTATTCATAGAATTGCTCCTCTAATTTAGACCATGAACCAATAGTACATCAGGGCAAAGATGTAAACCATACAAAGGCAATACCGGTAAGGGATAATGGAGAATTTCGTATCCTGATATATATAGTCTTCTTTACTAGAAACCCAACTATGAGAGATATGTACTAAAGTGTTCCACAGCGGTCTTTTCATCTTCACCACTAAATTCATAAAAATCAGGTACCCACTGTCGAGGACCAATACTAGGGTACCCAAAGAGGAGGGCCTAATGGTCATCAACATTAATTTATTTGAACAATCAAGAGCTCGACTACAGCTCCAAACAACCCCCAGGCGCATAGGCTCTGCCTCGACCAACCTCTAGGGAGCCTCTAGGGAAGGATTCTGCCTCACCCAACCCTTGGGTTTGGGCTCCGCCTCGCCCGGCCTCTGGGAGAGGGTTCTGGCTCACCCGACCCCAAGGCCGCGGGCTCTGCCTCGCCCGACCCTTGTCTTTGCACTCCGCCTCACTCGACCCTTGCGTTTGCGCTCTGCCTCGCCTAGCCTCTGGGGGAGGGCTCCGCCTCGCCCGAGCCCAAGGCTGTGGGCTCTGCCTCGCCTGACCCTTGGGTTTGTGCTCCACCTCGCCCGACCCCGAGGCCACGAACACTGCCTCGCCCAATGGAGACCCATGCTGCTGCCAACCACTCCAGGTCCAAGTGTATGGGCCTGGGTCAAAGCTCTGACACCAGGGAGGCGACCAACATGCCCTGATGTAACCCGCGGCCATGACGGGCCATACTCGAGGATTCACATCAGGAACAGCGTCGGGCATACCGGTGCTATTTTGCCTAACCCTCATATGAACATTGACAGGCGTGTCAGTTCACTACGACATCCGCCAGGATGGAGTGAAGCACCATGATCGGTAGATGATGCCTGCACATGGCACCAGTGACGGATAGGGCCACGACGTGGAGCCATCCCTATTAACATCTATAGGGTCAACGGGACCCGCATGAAGGATAAGAAGGACCTGGCGATCCTGAAGGCCTTCAACTCTCTCGCTCTCTCTCGTTCTTATGTTTTTCCTATATTGTAACCCGTGCTTTCCCTTGGCCTATAAAAGGGAAAGAAGGGTGCCCCATGAAGGGGATCGACGGATTGACACATTGCATCAATTAATTGAGGTGAGACCCAATCGAACCGCCATGAACCCATCGAACCTCAAACCAACCAGAACACAACACAAGCACACGGCTGAGCAGCAACTGTGCTCTCAGCACCCATTCACTCTTTCCACCAGAGACTTGGGACCTGTCCCTCTCTCACCCGTTTGTAACCCCTACTATAAAATTTTGGTGCTAGTAACATGAGCAGTAGCAATGAACTGGACGTAGACACCGTTGGCCACCTTGTGGCACAATGCACTCCTCCATTACCGACAAACGACGAGTTCATGGGGATGACCGAATATGTCACAGAGTCTTTCCATGACCTCCTCATAGAAGAATCAGAGTCGTCCTCCAGCTCTAACTCCAGTAGGGGGAGCCATCACTCTGCTCATGAATGTTTCATGGTAGGTACCCTCGAGGTTCAAGTTGAAAGCATCCACGAGGAAGAGGCTACCCCAACGAATGACATCAATGATGAGGCTGAGGGGGATGCAGGGGCCCCACCTTGCCTACAGGTGGAGCAGCTGAAGGCCCGACACCAAGAGCTCGAGGAAGTGCGACTCTAGCTTGAGCGGGAACATGCGGAGCTCGATCGAGAGATTGAGCCCCACAAAGATGATGGGTGTGCATGTGCCATGGCCTATGACATAAACTGGAGGGTCATCGAGGATGATGAAGCACTCCCACACTTTGCTCAGGCAAGCCAGAACATCGCTGTTGCGGCAGCCTTGCTCTAGGGGCTTCTGGGGCCCGCGACGCCGTAGGATCGTCGGGCCCATCGCGAGATTCACATACTAATCAAGCGTGCGGCGGCGCAGCAGGCCGAGAGCTCGTTGTACCAACAATGTGAGCTCAACACCAGCCAGTGCATGCCCTCAGAGCGACTTGATAAGGATGTGTTAGTCCACCAGGCGTCGCAAGGCGGCAGGCCGCGCCCTGTGGTCTCGGTGCATGAGCGTCTTGGCCACCACCGTGATGCGCACGACAGCCTCGACACCCGCAGAAGTGCCCGTGGCGATGCGAGGGAGGGGGCTAGCCATGGCTACCACCCTCAATGTGGCAGATGCTATGATAGTATGCGAGTACCGAAGCCCAAGCCCCAGCTTGCTGGGTACCTCAGGCCTTCGGTCAACACATCCTCAACACCATCTTCCCACCATGGTACCGACAACCGACCAACAACCCAAAATACTCTAAGGAAATGAACCTCAGACTATGGATGGAGGTTTATTGGCTTGCTTGCCAAGCCGGTGGAGCGGATAATGATGATTTCATTATCCGTAACCTTCCATTGTTCCTGGCCAATTCGGCACGAACGTGGTTGGAACACCTTCCACCCAACCAAATCCAAATTTGGAAGACCTAAAAGAGAACTTCGTGGGGAACTTTCAGGGCACATACACGCATCCTAGGAACCCCTGGGATCTCAAAAACTATTGACTGAAGTTCAAAGAAACTCTTCGTGGGTACATCTGGCGCTTTTCCCAGCAGTGCAACGAGCTATGTAATGTCGGCGAAGCCGACATCATAGGAGTCTTCCTGTCTAGGACACCTACGAGTCCCTAGTACACAAGCTAGGATGTAAGGGCCTGTGAACCACCAAGGAGCTCCTCCACATCGCCACCAGCCATGCCTCGGGTGAGGAGGCTGTCGGAACAATCTTCGACTGCCTCAAAGGCAAGGAGAAGCGAGACGAGGATGCTGGCAAAGGCGTCTCCAACCGTCCTAGCAAGAAGAAGAATAGGCAGCGGTGAGAGGGCTCGCTCGTGGCCACCGCCGACCGCAAAGGGGGTCGGAAGCCTGCCGAGGGTACCCCAAACCACTTCGAGAAGCTGCTCAAAGGTCCATGCCCAAACCATTCTTTCCCCGTCGAGCACCTATACAAGGACTACGACCTCTTAAAGCGGTTCTTGTCTAGAGGCTTCAACAAGGGGGAGCACAGGAAGGAGCCCAGCTATATGAAGCACGCAACATTGCCCTCCTCCGCTCGACCAAGTACCAGCAAGCATTATGCTCTACCACAGCCATCGAGTGCGGGGTCAGGCCTTGAACGTCGGGGACCTGGTTCTCCACTTTGTCTAGAGCAACAAGAACCGCCTCAAGCTCTCTCCATCGTGGGAGGGACCATACGTCATCACGGAGGAGCTTCGAGCAGGTGCCTACAAGCTCAAGGCCATCGATGGTGAAGTTTTCATTAATGCCTGAAACATTGAGCAGCTACATCGCTTTTAACCTTAATATATGCACACTTTCTCTTTTTCGTTTTGCTATCAACTCCCCGATCTTTAGGTGACGCCCGACCCCTACAACGGCAAAGGGTCAGGCCTCACTCGAGGGCTAATAAGAGCATATCTATCCGGTAGACAGTCTCTACATCTGACCCTTTCTCATGATTAAGACCCAGAAGCAAAGTTTGTGGAAACAAATGATGAGTAAAATTGGTCAGACTGCGAGGAACATATGCCTCAGTAGCTACGGTGTCTTTGCTCACCAGCGTGATCAGATTTTTTTTTCAACATCCCGGGCTTTTAGCCCTTAGCCATGGAAAGAGTCAGTACGCGTTTAAGAGTCAATCCACCTGGCAAACATTCTCTGTGCCCGACCCACTCTCACATTGAGACCTAGAAGCTAGGGTTACGGAAACGAACGCTGAGTAAAACTGGTCGAACTGTAAGAAACCTACGCCTTAGCGGCTACGGCATTTTTGCTCACCAGCATGATCAGAGTTTGTTCACTCGCACCCTGGGCTTTATGGCCTTAACGACATAAGGGGTTGGAACGCACTAACCTTTTTATACAAAAGGGGAGAAGGGCCAAAAAGCTGTTTGGTCATGACAAAATTAGAGAGCTTGTCCATTTATTACAAGTTCACCGCCTGGCTTATCCACCTAACTAATTTCTTGGGGGGATGATCTCATCCTCTATCGTCGTAGGAAAGCCCTGTGCCAGCGGGTCACCCAAGCCGATCGAATGGCTCAGGCCGCTGCTGAGAGATGGTTAGGGAGCAATGGAATGCCACATGAGGGCTATGTCGATCCCATTATGAACGATGGACCTAGGTTCCACCTGGTCATATCCGGTAAGAGCTCCCCGAACCCGTCACTCGAGCCATCCAGGTAAATCCTATGCTAATGGGTCACCCAAGTCGATCGGATGGCTTGAAACCACCGCCGAGAGACAGGTCACCCTTAATTTACATACACTTTCTCTTAATAATTTCACTATCAAGCCCCCGACCCCAGCAACGACAGGGGGTCGTGCCTCACTTGGGGGCTGGCAAGAGTGTCTATTTGATAGAAATTCTCTATACCCAACCCCTTTTCTCACACTAAAACCCAGAGGCAAGGTGTGCAGAAACAAGCTCTAAGTAAATCTAGTCGGACAGCAAGAAACCTACGCCCCAGCGGCTACGACATTTTTTGCTCACCAGCATGATCAGAGTTTTTATCCCCGCACCCAGAGCTTTAGCTTCCGCCTTCCCAGGAAGGGTTTAGAGGGGTCCACCTATGGAATCTTCATCGAGGAGAGGCCAACAAGTCACACAAGTCGATTAGACGGCTCAGGCCGCTGCCGAGAGATGGGTAAGGAGAAGTGGGATGCCCCATACAGGTTACGCCAACTCCGTCATGAATGATGGATCTAGACCCCACATAGCCATATCCGGTAAGAGCTCCCTGAACCCATCACTCGAGCCATCAAGGTAACTTTACCAACCCCCACTTTTCTTTTCCAGTGCATGATGATTCATTCATCCATTCTCATGCATACATTCATATATTCATTCATACATTCGTTCATTCATTCATTCATACATTCATTCAGGCATTCATCCATACATTCATCCCATACATCCATACATTATTGCATCACAACGCTTCACGTCGCGTCATGAAGCGGTAGTCGTCTCATTTGATATGAGCGGCGACCGACCAAGGTTCGAATGTCGGCCCACGATGGGCTCGAGGCCGCCTTGTGTCAAACAGAGCTAGGGGAGAAAAATGTAGATGAGCCCTAGCGGCCCTTGCCCGACCTTGCTCATAAGTGGACAAGGACATCTCGACCTTTCTCATTCGATCCTAACCTCGAGCCAAGCCTATAGAATCTCCATCGAGGAGAGGCCAGCGGGCCACTTAAGTCAGTCTCTAGAATGACTCGGGCATCTGCCGGGAGGCGGGTTAAGGAGCAGTGGAATGCCACATGAGGGCTATGCCAACCCCGTTAGTGAACGATAGACCTAGATTCCACTCGGACATGCCTGTTAGTGAGCTCACCGAGTGCGACACTCGAGCCATTGAGGCAAGTGTCATTAGCTCAGCCCCTCTAGTTGCAAAAACCATAGATGGGGTGACGCACGAAATTCGGCCGACCCCTACCAACCCCAATGGGGCTCGGGGGCTCGAGCCGCCTGACCCTAACTCAGGAATCCAACTGACCGGGGTGCGAAGGCCAGCCCATGAAGGGCTCGAGGCCACCTCGCATTGAACAAAGCTAGGGGAGAAAACATAGATGAGCCCCAGCGGCCTTCGCTTGACCCGCTTAGAAGCAGACAGGGTCATCTCAACCTTCTCGTTCGATCCTAACCTCAAGCCGATCCCACAGAATCTCCATCGAGGGGAGGCCAGCGGGCCACCTGAGTCATTCTCTGAAGCGACACGGGCATCTACCGGGAGGCGGGTTAAGGAGCAGTAGAATGACACACAAGGGCTATGCCAACCCCGTCATGAATGACAGACCCAGATTCCACTCAAACATGCCCGTTAGCGAGCTCACCGAGTGCATCACTTGAGCCATCGAGGCAAGTGACGTCAGCTCAGCCCCTCCGGTTGTAGAAACCACGGACGGGGTAAATATCACAAAAACGAGCTGACCCTCAACCAGACCCCCACTATGCGCGGAGGCTCGAGGAAAGTTGGACTCGCAAGGAGACCAAATGCACGATCAAAGAATGATGGCTCAGATCCTAGGGAGGCGGTACGTGTGAAAACTAAGACTAGTTTCGCTATCTCTCCTCGATCTTCAGTGACACCCAACCCTTGCAACAACAAGGGGTCAGGTCTCACTCAGGGGCTGATAAGGGTATATATACACCCTTTTTGAAATAGTCGCCGTGCCCGACCCCTCCCTCACGTTAAAAAATCTAGTGGCAAGGTTCGTGGAAATGAACAACTAAGTAAGGCTGGTTGGACTGCAAGAAACCTACGCCCTAGCGGCTACGGCATTCTTGCTTACCAGTGTGATTAGAGTTTCCCTCCTACACCTCGAACTCTACGGTCTTAACAAATGGAAGGGTCCGAATGCATTAACCCCTTTTCATAGATAAAAAGGGAGGAAAAACAAATTCGTTCACACCAAAACAAAAGAACAGATTTGATCAAACAAAATGACAAGTTTGTTTAAATGATACAGAAGGGTCGGAGCTTGTCTGCTTATTACAAAGATGATCGTCCAACCTATCTAGCTAACTATCCCCTCTGAGGGAGAACTATGTCTTCTATCATGTCCTCCAGATCCTACGAAAGGGGTGCCACTGCCGCTTCTATCTCCTCCAGCTCGTGGACTTCATAGCCGAGCGTGTAGCCGTGGCTCATCGCCTCTAGATCGATGTTGTTCCCATAATGAGAATGAGCAATCATGAAGGTCTGATTGACCCCAGCGTGAAGGGCACTCCTCTAGAGCTGGTGCACCCAAGCCATGATCTCGACGGCATGAGCCACGAGCAAGCTGGTCCCCTCTGACCGCACCACCTGTAGGTCATCGCAGACCACTTCGAGGGTGGCGCTCAGGATACCAAGTTCATAACTCTCCACCTGAAGATTCCTCCTCGCCTCGGTAAGGTCCAAAGCTAGCCTGGCAAAAATGCTCTTGGCCTCCAGCTTCTGGGTCGTCGCGCTTTCGAGCTCAGTCTGGAGTGAGCCGACCTTCTGCTAGACATCATCGCACTCTTGGCAGGCTTGGTCACACTCTTGGAAAGCCTAGTTGCACTCCTTGTGAGCCGCACTATGTTCCGAGTGAAGCATCTCCGTGGTTTGGAGCAGTTCATCCCACTCCTTGCGCAGCCGGGCGACTGCCGTGGCATCTAGCCTCGCCCTTTTCTCCAAGGCCACGAGCTTCTCCTTAGCCCCTAGCTTCAGTTCCCTTTCCTTCTCAACCTCGACAAGAAGGTCAAGGATCCATTGGTGGGTCTTGGCATCCTTCTAGAGCAACTCACCCACTCCTTCCTGACCCTGACGGCTTCCTCGTCTCCTTCCGCGACCTCGCCGATAGGGCGTCGAATGCCTTCTTGGCCTCGTCAGCATCCCGATGGGCCTTGGCCACCCACGACCAAAGATTGTCTGCCTCCTCGGTTAGGGGAGTCAACTCGGCCATGCTCTGCTAGGTGGCAACAAGCTGAGCTATTACCTCCCCACGTAGTCGTGCCTCCTCAATGAGGCGGTCCCAGGTCTCCTTCTGTTGATGAAGGAACCGAGACTTCCCCTAGCTACGAGCTATAAGGGACTATAGGAAGATGATGATCAGGATACAAAAATAGAAAAAGGAAGATAAAGGCAAGAAGTAGGATGAAAAAATACCTGCTCGGAGGGAACAACGATGTCATGCAATGCACCCGTGGCTTGGTTCAGGGCCTCGAGCATGGACATGATCCCTAGGTCGAGGCTCTCCCGCTCCATGCTCTCAATGGTGTCATCAAGGGTGAAAAGTGTAGACGCCAGATCCTATGTCGACATTAGAGCAGGGGCTCGCCCCGCACTGGCAGGACGCTGCCCACCGACGTCAGGACCAAGGACGACTCTCCGCCTACTTCAAGCTACGCCGACCCCTCTCGCCGTGATGTCCCCAACGGGATGCCCCCTCCGGTGACGAGAGGGGTCAGCAATGCGAACGCCGACCCCTCTCCCAGCACCATGACTCCTGGGGACCCCTCGGCCGTGTCCCCCTCTATCCGGCCTACGCCAGGCGCCGTTGCTTGGGCCACCGATGGCGCAGTTCATGCCGGTTCCTCAGGCGCCGCTACAGTTGCACCCAGCTGCGACCCATCTGTCACGGCCACCGCTACCTCCACCTCCTCCACCTGCATTGGTGGGGTCATGACAGGCTACATCGCCCCCGCTATGGTCGACGCCATGAGCATGGTCAGCAGCCCCATCTGCCCCATCGGCGGCGGCGGTATCGCGACCATCGCCGGCTGCTCCATGACCTCCAAAGGCACCCCTTGAGCCCCCATGTCCATCGG
The DNA here is from genome assembly GCA_904845875.1 of Miscanthus lutarioriparius. Classification (NCBI taxonomy): domain Eukaryota; kingdom Viridiplantae; phylum Streptophyta; class Magnoliopsida; order Poales; family Poaceae; genus Miscanthus; species Miscanthus lutarioriparius. Next base: position 92,375,821 of record CAJGYO010000009.1, read on the forward strand.
TCCCACCGAGGGCACGGGCGCCGCCATGGGTGGTGTTTGACCAGCCAGTGATGCCTGCCGCCTCAATTGGAGGGTGATGCTCTTCTTTGGCGCCAGCGCCAAAGGATTCCGCTGCCTATCGATGCTGCAAGGGACAAAAAACATAAGTCACGATGAAATCCGATCAAAAGAGGGAAAACAGAGGAACTAATAACTCACCTCAGCACCATCAGGTGGCAGATGCGTTTGGGGGGCGAACCCCCCAACCTTTTCTCTGCCTCATCAGAGCGAGGCTATTTTGAGCCCGCCCCCTAGTCCTGGCAGAGGGGCTCACTCCCCTTGGCTCTTGGGGCACGACAGCGGAGCCACCCGTCTTCGCTGGCACCTCGGGAGCAATAGCAGAGCCGCCCACCCCTGTTGGCTCCTAGGGCAGGCCGATGGTATGGCCCACCACCACCGGCTCCCCGGATGTACCCTCCCCTCCGTGGAACAAGAAGGGTCCCGATGCCTGCAAGGATGAACTGATACCTGTCAGGGCATCCTCATCCTCTAGGTTGTCCCACTCGATATCATCAACTACCTCATCATCGTCTCCATCGTCATCATCGATGTTGGTGTCCTCCCCTCATTCCCGCACCTATAGTTTCCGCTGCTGCTTCCTTTTCTTGTCCTCCTTCGCCTTCCTCAGTCGCTCGCCTTCGGCGCGATTCGCCGTCCTCATAGCTGAATCCCTCGGCAACGGCGTTGGGTGATCCATGAGGATGAGGTCCCTTGGCTGGTCCCGCCCCTCTCAAAGTTAGTATCAAGGGGTTGGGAAATTGATTGAAGAGAAGGCAAGAGAAAGGGAAACTTACGAAGACGACATGGCGAGGCTCTGGCCGCATCGGAGGATGCCTCGGCACCGGGTAAATGAAATCGAGGGGGGCACCCATGTTGTCCCGCAAAGGCTCCATCGCCTCCTTGATGCGTTGCGTAATCTCGGAGTTGGGGAGCGTCCCCTCGGCGAGCACCATTCCGTCGAACGACGTCTCGGGTGCCATCTCATATAGTGGGAGTGCCCGCATCATCAACGGCGCCACCCTCCTTGCGTGGTAGGCCCCTATGATGCCCAACCCCTTCAGGCCGCTCTCCTTCAGGATATGGATGGCGGTGAAGTGGTCTCGGATCTTTTTCTTGTCCTTCTCCAGGACGCCCCACTTCCTCCACAACCCTTGGGCCTGTTCGATAGGCACTCGGTGAACTCCGATATAGGAGCAGCGGTGTCATTCTTGAAGTAGAACCACTATGAGTGCCACCCCTTGTTCAACGTTGAAAGCCACATGGACGGGTACTCGCCGACCCGATTGTTCCGAAGTTTGATACCGGCGCACCCCATCGGCATATGCAACTCCTGCCTGCCGCTTTTCTCCCTCTTCTTCGAGAGGGTGATGGCGAAGAAGTACCTCCACAAGTCGAAGTGCAGGCTGATCCCCAGGAATCCCTCGCATAGGGCGACGAACACCGCCATGTGTTGGATTCTGTTGGGATTGAGATGCTGTAGGTCGATCTTGTAGTAGTGCAACAGCCCCCAAAGAAATCTGTGGGCAGGGGTCACGAACCCACGCTCATCGAAGTGGGCGAAGGATACCACATAGCCATCGGGCGGTGATAGCAAGTCCTCCTCGCCGGGTAGCAGCCACTCCCCAACCGAGGTCCGCGCGCGGAGAAGACCGCGATAGGCGAGGCCCTCCATGCACTGGAAGGTGATGTTAGAATGGCACCAGGGATCCATTGGAGGTGGGGGCAGATAGATGCGGGCTCAATGGTGGTAGAGATGTGGAGGCAGGAAACCTAAGCGATTGACGACGGCGGTCGTGGCTACGGAGGCAAGGTATGGAACGGGGAGCTAACCCTTTGGTTTTATAGGGGCGACGGGTGCGAGGAAACCAACCACCTACCTAGATCTCCACGCCTGCCACGATCTGCCACCACGTCTCGCTGCGGGGTGCGCGCACTTAACCTCTGTCCGCTCCATCAGAAAACTCGCTGGACATTTTGCCTTCCTAAACGGACCACGACCCGTCACAGGTAAAAGAGATACAGAGCTAAAAACACTACTTCGGCCCGTCTAGGTCCAGGAGCTCATAGGTTGGCCCACCAATGGGTTCGACAACTGCTCTGGGTACCCGCTAGCAGTCCAAGGGATGAGCCCGCTAGCGGCCAGTACCTAGGCGTACAAGCACCGTGGGCAGCTCGGCCCACGTTCGATCCATGGTTTTTCCTCGAAGAAAGGCAGAGAGCCCTCGAGACCGATCGAACGGATCTGAGAACTATATGGATTGACCACTAAGAATCTAGAGTCGGTCAGCAGCTGACCCAAGCCGGATCCCCATGAACAGGATGCCGGGGCCCCACTCGAACTAAATCATTAACAGCTCATCCGAGCACCATGGCTCATCCATAGAGGAAAATCATGGCACGGCTCAACCCCTCCAGTTGCGGAAATCACGGACGGGGTGACAATCCCAAAGACGAGCTGACCCTCGACCGGACCCCCGTTATGCGCTGGGGCTCGAGGAAAGTTGGACTCGCACGAAGACCGAACGCACGGTCATAGAACAATAGACCCCCATAGGGGCCAAAATCAAGAAAGACCTTTTCTGACCCACCAAATCTCATGGCTATACCCCCGAGGGGTCTGATCTCGATGAAAGGGAATCACCGTCCCCAGGTCGTGTCGTGGGTGACAAAAGAAGTCCAAGACCCTCAGAGTCCTCCCATTCGAAAAAGCCTCCGAAGGAGTATTCTACTCCTACATAGGCTTGGGGGCTACTATCGGGGACCAATACTAGGGTACCTGAAGAGGAGGGGCTAATGGTCATCAACATTAATTCATCCAAATAGTCAAGAGCGTGACTACGGCTCCAACTGACCCCCAGGCGTGCGGGCTCCGCCTCGACCAATCTCTGGCGAGCCTCTGGGAAGGACTCCACCTCGCCCGACCCCAAGGCCACGGGCTCCGCCTCATCCGGCCTCTGGGGGAGGGCTCCACCTCGCCCGACCCCAAGGCCGTGGGCTCCGTTTCGCCCGACCCTTGGGTTTGCGCTCTGCCTTGCCTGACCTTTTGGTTTGCGCTCCACCTCACTCGGCCTCTGGGGGAGGGCTCCACCTCGCCTGACCCTAAGGCCGTGGGCTCTGCCTCTCCCAACCCTTGGGTTTGCACTCTGCCTCGCCCGGCCTTTGTGGGAGGGCTCCGCCTCGCCCGACCCCAAGGCCACGGGCTCCGCCTCGCCTGACCCTTGGGTTTGTGCTCTGCATCGCTCGACCCTTGGGTTTGCGCTCCACCTCGCCCGACCTCTAGGGGAGGGCTCTGCCTCGTCCGACCCCAAGGCCATGGGCTCTGCCTCACTCGACCCTTGGGTTTGCGCTCTGCCTTGCTCGACCCTTGGGTTTGCGCTCCACCTCGCCCGGCCTCTAGGGGAGGGCTTCGCCTCGCCTGACCCCAAGGCCAGGAACTCCGCCTCGCTCGACGGAGACCCATGGCACCGCCAACTACTTTAGGTCCAAGTGTATGGGCCTAGGTCAAAGCTCTGACATCAGGGAGGCGACCGACATGCCCCGATGTAACCCGCGGTCATGACGGGCCATACTCAAGGATTCACATCAGGAACAGCGTCGGGCATATCGATGTTGTTCTGCCAAACCCTCATATGAACATTGATAGGTGCGTTAGTTCACCACGACGTCCACCACGACGGAGTGGAGCACCATGACCTACAGACGACGCCAGTGACGGACAGGGCCACGACGTGGAGCCATCCCTGTTGACATCTACAAGGTTGGCGGGACCCGCATGAAGGATAAGAAGGACCTGGCGATCCTAAAGGCCTTTGGCTCTCTCCCTCTAGGTCGACCGGTAAGCCTAGGGCACCATCCTTGGTCGTCGGATCAAGGGATGAACAACATGAGGTTGGAAAAGTGGGTAAAAAGGAGTTTGTAGATTGGTTTTGTGTCGATTGGATAGTTGGGAACTCAATGGACCATGATCCTCTCGTATATATAGAGGGGTGGTCTTATCACAGTAGGAAATAAGTCCAAATCGTAATCTCCAAGTTTCCCACGTCCAAAATTAGTCCAATCATGACTTGGAGGTCAAACCGGCTCCCGACTTGGAGGTCAAACCAGCTCCTGACTTGGAGGTCAAACCGGCTCGGAAACAGCGGATAAGTTGGCTTAGCCGACTCCCAGGTCGGCTTAGCCGACTTCCATAGGCCCGGGACACTATTTCTAGGCTGAAAACATGGGCAGTTAGTTGGCTTAGCCGACTGGTGGACTTGGCTAAGCTGACTGGCTGCTGGAAATTCCAGGTGAAAAGCTTATGAAATTAATAATTAATTTATACGGACCCCAAATGAGGCAATCCATATATGTTTTTCAATCAGCTCGACGAGAGGAACGCAATGGTGAAGTCCATCTTGCATTTGATGAAGTTGGTCAAGTTGGTTTAGCCAACTTAGGGAGTCGGCTAAGCTGACTCTGGCTGGTTCAACACCCGAAAAAGTCGTTTTCTTCGCCCAAGCGCCAAATGCGATGATGTAAGTATGTTCACTGGCCGTTTTGATGACAAAATCATGATGATGAAGTCCATTATGCACTTTGGACAATTTTAGGTGTCAACAATATGTGATAATACATCAAAAAACAATGCTCAACTATGCTGAGACATACCTTGGCCTTGGCCAACGCCGACTCCCTCAGCTTCAAGCTCACCCATTGCCATGCTCGCACCAAGCACTAACGTTGCTCACCTGCTCTCGCTGCCACTAGCCTCCACCTCCTCCTCCATAACCGATCACAGTGGGCGCTGGGCAGTGCTGCAGTGTCACTACGACATCACCCCAGCTGCACAACATGCATCTAGGATGGTGTGACAGCAAGGGGTGGCGGGCTGCAGCTATAGCTCTAGTGAATTTCTTGTGGCTTGTGGATCCTCATCTTGTGTTGGTTCTTACGGTACCCAAGTGTTGGGCTAGGCGTGTGAGCCACCAAGTGAGTGTATCGCCACAACGAGGAGGTAGGTTGCCAGCAAGCAATTGAACCTTGAGAATAAATCTTGTTTCAGTTGTCTCTTGGTATTCTTATTGGACACTTGCCTAGCTCGGTATATCACCCTCTCACTTGTATTACATATACTTGTCTTGTGGTAGTTTGCCTTGTGTAACTAGTTGGTAGCTAGTTGTAGCTTAGCGTAGTTAGTTTGCTGTAACTAGTTCTTGCTAGCTCACTAATTGTAGGTGTAGTTACATAGGTGGCTTGATTATATATGTGACATACTATGTAGAGATTATAGCAACTAGTATTGGGCAGGTGGCTTGCATAGCGCTTTGTAGAGCTAGAGCAAAATCGCTTTATCGCCATCTTCTTATTTAACACTTTGCTCTAGTCATTTTGTAGAATTTTTTATTAGGCTATTCACCCCCTCTAGCGATTTAGGACGTTTCACCGCTGCGTCTGGGCAGCCCACGGAATGCCTGGGATGGCTGGACCAGCGCCAGCAGCACCAGACTTCTTGCCGCCGCCACCGCAGCGACGTGTTGGCTTTTTGCCGGAGTTGCTGCCGACGACGGGGTTGCAGAATGTTGGTGGTGGGGCATGAGGAGCGGAGGCAGCAAGGGCCTGTGCCGGAGACCCTTGCTTGGCCTTCATGGTGATCTCAGCGAGGCGGAGGTCGGAGCACACCTCAATGAACGTCGGGAACAACCGCTGCCACTAGATCAAGGCCGCCAAGTGAGCGAAGCGGTCACTGAGGCCACGAAGGACGTTGAGGACAAGGGTGTGGTCCCAAACGGGCTCGCCAAGATCGGCAAGTTGGTTGGCCATCGCCTTGAGTTGACGGCAGTAGTCGTCGATGGAGAGATCTCCCTAGACAAAGGTACGAAACTCAGTGTTGCGGAGCGCACCAATCTCCATGTTGCCCATGAATTGTTGCTCCAGCCCTAGCCAGACAATGTGAGCCGTTGGTGGCCCGTCCTTGCGGTTCATCACCACCTTGATACCATGATAGACGAGAGAACTCGTAATCAATTATTGATAAATAAATCTGAGATCACACGTACATATATACAGCTGCCTCTATTCCGTATCTGTGGACTTATGGAAACAACTATCCAACAGAATAGAATGGAGGCCGCTGATGGAGGCGTACGCTAAGCAAGGAAGAAACATGCTAAATATGGATCAATGGCGTCTTTATTATTTTGTTGCAAATGTTGAGTGTTATTGCCCTTGCCCCTACCAGTTTGCTTATGTTTTGACCAAAATCAACTTTATCATTACTGAAAGTTGAATTTTGATGTTAAAAATTGCAAATTAGTTATGCTATTTGTTTGAACATCATTTGGATCACTATAATCATGATGAAGTTGTACACCCCCCACCCATTTGCTCTAGCTACGCCACTGGTGAAGACCTTGACGTCCCTGGTGAAGACCTTGACGTCCCTCCACAGCGACTCCATGCGGCACGACATGCCGTTATTGCGCTGCCCGTACACGCCGAACTTGAAGTAGTGCGAGTCCCCGCCGCGGCCGGGTACCGTTAGTCGGTGCTGGTCGTCCACGAACACCGTCACGTTGGACGCCGCGACGTCGTGGATCACGTTAAGCTTGAACCACCTGTCGTAGATGCCGGCGTCGACGACCCTCGAATCGTCGTGGTAGTAGGTGAGCCGGCCGTCATAGACGTGCAGCATCAGCGTCGTCGCGTGCTCCGCCGCGCCGAAGATTTGCATCACCGACGCGCCAGTTGTACCGTGCGGGATGTAGCCGTATCCCTCAAACTGCCACACGCCAGAGCTGTAGTTCAGCTGCGGTGCGCGACCGACGACGGCGATGGCCATGATCCGAGAAGAACCGAGAACGAAAATGTTATTAGTACTGCTTATGTCACACGCACTCGAATCTTGGTCTACCGTTCTTGTCCTAGCGTTACTGTTACGGTTACCTCGATCTTGATCTCTGTGCGGGGGCCGCCGGGGTGGGCGGTGGTGATGGGATGGTCGGTGGCGTAGACCCACATCCGCCGCACGCCGTCGACGAACTCGTAGCGCTCGGGCAGCGGCACGTCGTAGGGCTTCTGCACCTTGAAGAGCGCCTCCGGCAGCTCCACGGCAGTGAAGCCCTCGGTCAGCAGGTCGTCGCCGTGAGCCGAGCGCAACAGGGCGCACGACGTAGATAGCAGTAGCAGTACTTGCAACATGAGCAATGTTGGCGAGGCCAAGAACAGCAGTGGAGCGCCAACGCCACGAGCCATGAAAACTGCCGCACTGAACCTTCGCTTCTCTCTCACGCACGCACACAAACACACCCTTTGTTTCAGTGGCTCTGATGACGCTCTAGCTATGCTGAATTGTGTATATGTATATATAGATCACGAGATGTCCATCTCTCCTGTCGACACGCACGCTACATCTGTTTTCGATGGCAAGGGTGGTTGCAAGTGACAAAAGTTGCCGGCCCGGCGAGCAGTTGTTAACCGGAGGTTCCGCCGGCCGTCGGAGTTGGTATGCCGCTGGATGCGGTGGATGATCCCTGAATCCGCGCGACATTGTGTCACTGCGTGCGTTCCTAGCCACATTACACAGCCCCAGACGACGAGGGCCAAATGTGACGGTAGGATCGGAGTCCGGCAACCAGGGCCAAATGTGACGGTATGACCGGAGTCCGTGCTGTTGACAACTAAAATTGGGCCCATACCTGTCTTAACAAAGCTAATTTTGGTCCAATATTTGGAAAACTCTATAAAGCAACTTTAAAATAGTATCACATTGGTTTTTCAACGGGATAAAACCACCCCTACTCCTTATAAAATAAGAGGTATATGGCCGATTGAAGTATCCAACACACAATCAATCTAAATCAATTTATCTTTATTACTTTTTACCTTCATCACAACGACTTCCTATCCTCCATCACAGCGAGGGTTGATGATGCGCTAATCAACTCCACTCCACCGTGACGGATGTCAACTCCACTGCACCGTGATGGATGTCGGTGACTGACACCAAACTCATCCCCCGAAGAAGTGTGAGGCTCGTGGACAAGCCCCGAGCTGCCGAGCCGGAAGTCCAAACAAAGAACTTGCTGCTCAAGAAGTGGGGAATCCAGACCCTAGCGATGGCGACATCAGAGGAGAGGGATGTGCAGCGTGGCACGTGGTGGGGCTGCTGGTGCGCTCAGGCGACGGCAGGTGGGGCACGCAACAATGGTCGCATGTATGCAATGGTGGGCAGGGCCCACAGGCAGCGGCCGGTGGTGCTCGCAGGAGAAGGCTTCTGGTGTGCAGGGTGGTGGCCGCAAGCACGCATGGTGGCGGGCATAGGCGCGCCGCGATGGGTAGCGCATGGGCGGCGACGGTGCATGGAAGATGGACGAGATGGGGAGACGAAAGAGAAGAGTGTGTGACCAGATAAGGTTGGCTTGAGAGAGAAGAAAAAAGAAGAAAAAGAAAAAGAAAAAAAAGAAGGGTATTGTAGTTATTTCATGTCCACCAGGAGAAGCTATTGTGCCAAACGATTTACAAAAACAGATTCAACGTCATGGGTAGAGCTGCTTTTCAACCCAAAGCTAAAAATGCTGATTCACCGGTGAAGATGAGTTATACTGGGCATGCCCTTCATATCATTTATAATTGCTAGAAATAGAGATTTGATGAAAAAATACCCTACAATAGGTTCTTTATTTGTTATCCAAATATACCTAGAGAATTTTCTATTTCAGATTTCTCGCTACCCAAATATAGAAAACGAGAATGGCTCTCTAGAGTGCACACAACATATAAAAAACTGTTGGAGAGTGAAAATATATAGAAAGCGATTTTATGCAAATAGTTCTCTAAATGATGATTTAAAGAGTGAGCTTTAGAATGACTCTTGGAGATGTTCTAATAGCTCGCTGAGTTTTCCAGATGCATGCGCATCACCATAGTTTGTTGTTATACTTAGTTATAATTTAGTGTGGTTTATAGTTATCAATTAACTTTTTTAAAGAGAAGCAGTTACATTGTCATAAAATACAACTGCAACAAAATAAAAGTCACAGTTATAATATGTGGTACTACTCAATGATAACTTTGTGTATTTTAGTTATAAATTTGACCCTTAGCCTCGCGGTCCGTTCCCGTGCGTCCGAGCAACACGAGCCAGCTCGTTGACCTATGCCTCCTAGCCAACCTCATTGCTATCGGCGAGGAGGAGGAGGAGGAGGAGGAGGAGGACAACGAAGGTGCTCACTACATCTAGACAACAGGGGTGCCCATGACATGTTCGACAAAATGCCCTTTTTTTAGAGGTCAATGAGGTAACCTCACCTGAATGGGGATGATTTGACTATATTCGAGCTAACCAGACAACCAAACATGATCCGGCTAAACCAGGCCTAGCTAAGATATGTAAACCAAACAACAGCCCCTTGTATTGGGAGAGCAAGACTTGTGTTGCTCTGGCTTAGTTGACTAGCTAGGCTAGGTCTAAAACGCAAATCAGACACACCCTAAGTAGATTCCTATCTCCCCAAAATGAAAGGATCTATATGAGCCCTTATGGAAATTGACACTCGTGCCTGAGATTTGTCCAAACCAAAGCAGAATCTCGAGATTTATTCAACAATTCATTGTGAGAAGTCCTCCATCATCATCACAGTTCACACGTCAGATCCATGTTTCCATCGATCGTGTGTCACTGTCACGCACATGACCAGATCAAAGAATGAGATAGATGACATCTAATGTGTTCATGGCTTGGTGTAGATGGCGACGTTCCTCCAGTGCGACTCCATGTGGTGCGACGGGTCGTGCTGCTTGTACATGTCGAACTTGAAGTAGTGCTCCTTCCTGCCTTGGTCGGGGGTAGCCAGCCTCCTCTTGCCGTCGATGAACATGGTGATGTTCGCGGCCGCGACGTCGTGGATGACGTTGAGCCGGATCCACCGGTCGTAGACGTGGTCCGCCACCACCTTGGTCAGCTGGTGGTAGTAGGTGAGCCGTGATAGAATTCTTGGATCATCTAGGCGTAGATCAGTGGGTAAAATTCAACTTAGACAAAGGAACTTGCTGATGTACCTCACCAAGCAGCGTCGCGGCCATGGCGCCACAGCAACGTGGCCTCTAGTGTTGGAGTAGAGGTAGCTTAACGCGCCCGTTAGGGTGTCGAAGGTGGCAGCAGTGCAGGCATGGTCCAGTGGCGGCGGTGAAGGCGGTGGAGCTTCCCGTCGCTCACAGCACGCCCTCTAGATCAGACTAGGGTTTGGAACCTCGGTGGGGCACTGGCGGCTACGGTGAACCTCGTACCTTGCGCCCCGGTCCCCACCTTCCTCTTTATAGCACTGCGTGACGTGGGCTCATCAGCCAGGAGAACAGCTGGGCGCCCCCGATCAGGGTGTGGATCAAGGGCCCAATTGGCCATTGGGCCAACTGATGGAGATCAATCAAGCATTCTCTCCCTTGATCTCACCTTATGACTTAAACTTAATTTACTTTATCTTTTTTCCATTCCATGGTAGATTAGTGCATAGAGTGTGCCTCATCGTCACGGTTAGTTGCCATTAGATTAAACAGCTACAATGCACCTCTCTGTTTTGAAACAGATTCTCAACTAGGCCCTTAGTATCCAGAAATCATAGGCTTTCTCATAAACCCGTGTCGACTATGTGTTCTCTAAATGCACTGGGTGGTTAGCCTTTGGTAAGCGAATCCGCAAGTACTTGCTTGGTACTTACATGCTCAATGCTTTCAAAATGATTCTGGATTTTCTCCTTTACAACATATAACTTAATGTCAATATGTTTGGTAGCACACTTGACCTGTTGTCTTAAGAGTTAACTACTTTAAATGGTTATTGTTGTTGACTACCATTGTTAAATCTGGGTACATATTACCTTAACCACTTTTGCCTGTTCCTGAGGCCTCATAACAAGCTATACTATGTTATGCATCATTAATGACACCACACCTGTTTCATTGGAGCTTTTCCACAATAATACTCCAACTGCGAGTGTTAGCAACTACTATGGATTTCACTACATATCTCGCCAAAACTTAACATTTGTACCCACAACTATTTGAGAGTACTTATTCTTTCTTACTCAGCATGAAGCCTATGATACTTTGCAAAAATTGCAAGACATTCTTAACTCTATTCCAGTTATCTATATCTGTACTGGACTTCTGCCAAAATATCCTGGATACGTAAGCTACGTCAGGGTAAGTTCTTACTTGTACATTCATTAAGCTTCCAACAGCTGAAGCATATGGAACCATTTTCATTTGATCGATCTCATATCGGTTCTTGGAACCCTGAAAGTTCCCAAATCTATTACGTTTGACTATAGGAGCAGGCGTAGGTTTACTCGCATGCATACTTTATTTCTTTAGAATCTTTTCTAAGTATGCCTTTGCGATAGTCCTAATACCCCTTTTCATCTATCTCGGTGAATTTCAATTCTTAGAACCAATGACGCTTCACCAAGATCATTCACATTGAAACTTAAGGACAAAGACTTCTTCTTTAATGGCAGATTAACATTACTACTAGTGAGTAGGATGTCATCTATACACAGGATGTGGAAAAAGAATTTTCCATTCTTGAACTTTGCATAAATGCTATTGTCCTTCTCACTTTCTTTAAACCTAAACTTTCTTATCGTTTCATCAACTTCAAATATTACTGTCTAGAGACTTGTTTTAACATATAAATGGATTTTTACAGGTGACATCCCATACGTTCTTTTTCTTCCATGACAAAACCTTTGGGTTGTGCTAGGTAAACGTTTTCATACAAATCCAAGTTGAGGAATACCGTCTTTACATCCATCTGATGTAACTCTAAATCGTAATGTGCCAATAACAACATTATGATTCTAAAAGAATCCTTACATGAGACTGGAGAGAAAACTCTCATCGTAATCTATTCATTTTCTTTGCGTAAAGCCTTTTGCTACAAGTCATGCTTTATATCTTTCCACATTCCCTTTGGAGTCACATTTTGTCTTGTAGACCCTTTCACAGCCTACTGTTTTGGCTCCATTAGAAATTTCTTCTAAGTCCCAAACATCGTTGGTATTCATCGAATTCATTTCAACTTTCATAGCTTCTTGCCATTCAAATGAGTAAACGCTTCTTATGGCTTCTTCAAATGAGGTCAGATCATCCTCCATTTGAATTTCTTCACTAACATAGACTTTATAGTCATCAGAAAACTAGTTTACTAATTCTTGGAGACCTTTTGGGGCCTCAGCTACTGGCACTTTCATGTGGGGCTGTTGTTGCTCTTCATTGCCAAAAGGCAATTGATTCTACAGGCTCCTGTATCACAAGATCCTTGTTTATATTATTCATCTTCTTCGCAGAGCCAACAACAAGTGTTGTATAAGCCATACAACATCAATAGGTATCAAGAAATTTGTTGTTTTGAATCACTAATGTGGGCATGTAGTCCCGCTTCTCTTCGAGTCATAGGTCTCTACATACCGTGCTCCCCCAGATTGTCCCATCTTTTATAAAGATAGTATATCTTTTAATTTCTTATTTGGGTTCAATATGTTAAAACCTTATATGGCACTTTAAGCACCGCTTTAATATCTTTGATGGTGACTACGCTATCTTCCTCTCGGAACTTTAAAAAATCCTGGAATTTAACTGTTTCTCTACTTAGAGGTATCATTGTTATGACCGATGGTCACATTTATCAAAATCTTTATCTCAATCAGATTTTTACAAAATATGTATCTCACTCTTAATGAAGAGTACACATTCATCAACACCTTTATCCCACTCTTAATGAATATTAGTTTCTTAATTGATCATAATTCTTACTCTTAATTCATCTCACAATTCTCCCTCTCGAAATATGGCATGAATTATACTGCCATAATTTCGAGAACTATTCAGAAAACTGTGAACGAGGGGACACTTATGACTTCATTCACATGATTATGCTATGCAAATAAAGTTATTTCTTGATCCGTATAGGAGTACACTTTCCTCATTCCACTTCAATAACTCGATGAGATCTTTTATTAACTGTACTTTTGCAAGTCATGCTTGCATTTTTTTTCTTGTCTTTTGATTAGTATTGACCATGATGGTGCATTTCTATTGTGCTATGGTCAATACTAGGATAGCATAAGAGCTACCTAAACTTCTCTCACTATGCGGGATAAAAAACATATGGGTCATCACAAAACTTCTCCCGCTATGCAGGATTGATAAGCATAAGTACTATGTCAAACTTCTCCCCATGCGGGATAAATCTATATAAAAATTAACATAACAAAAAATTTAGTCACGATGACTAAAACATTCACTTATACTTTATTTTCCAATTAAATTTTTCCGAGATTGGTTCCAATTTAATCAGAAAATTAGTAAACTAACAAAAACTGTCATGAACTGGCTTGACTTATGCATTTTCATTCACATACCCCAGCATTGCAGCCCGTTGGCATGCAGCCGAGTGATCTGGTTGGTTAAAAAATAAAACTTATAAGATGCTTCTACATCAATTCTGCATCACCGTTGGACAGAAAATAGAATTAATGCATAAAACTCATAAATTAACTTGAAAGATATATAACTACTCTTCAAAATTAAATTCTCCTGTTGGTTCGAATTTAATTAGAAGATAATCAACATCATTGTAGCGAAACACGATAATAAAATACATTCTATTAGTTCAGGAGAATTTCTTGTTCTTTATCTACTCTCTAAAAAATTGATCATGTTGGTGTAAAATTTATCAGAGATTTAAACTTTAACCTTAAACTCATTATAACATTGTTATCATCAACGTTGGTCAGAAAACAATAATACCATAATTTAACATAAACAAATCAGACTACTGCTCTAATTTAAATTTTCCTATTGGTTCTAATTTAATTAGAGGATAAACATAATCATAATTTATTAAAAGTAACTATTCTTCAAATTAAATTCTCCCGTTGGTTCGAATTTAATTAGAAGATAATCAGTATTAAACAATGCAGCGAAAACACGAAATAAAAAATTGTTTATCTACATTTCAGAAGCATTTTACTGTACCGATCTACTCTCTGAAAATTTTTTCCCGTTGGTTCAAATTTGGACAGAGATTGAAACTGGACAAAAAAATCATCAAAATTTGCTTCCAAAAATAATAAACAAAAAACTCAGTGTTTACTATTCATTTGTCCAACTGTCGAACGATCGCTGACCAGTCTTTTTTCAAGCGTCATGGCGTGCCCAATCAATGACTCAACACGGCGCGCTACGCCTTCCAAAGCCTAACAACCTCGGCCCTAGGCCGAATTTGCTCGCCCGCATGGGCTGATTCTGGCCCGAGCGACGTCGGCCATTGGATCGCATCGGGTGGCCATCCGCGCTCCTCACAAGATCAAAACGCTGTCGCGGCCGGTTCACCCAAACCCTAAGTCATTTCTCTTCTCCCTCCCTCTCCTCTCCACGCCGTGGTGGAAAAGCGAGAGCAGCGGAGCGACGCCGCCGTCGGTCCCCGCAACGGCGCGCACGCTCGCCCTAGGCTGAGTGCGCCGCCGTCGAGCGGTCTGGGCGACGGTGCCCTATTCCCCCATACGCGCTGCGGTGGGGCTCTTCCCTAAACCCTAGCTCCTCCCCTTTCTCCTCAGTGCAACAGACATCGGAGAAGAAGAGTGCGGCGCCACTACAGGTCCCCTCGCCGGAGCGCACGCGCTCCCTAGTGGGTGAGCTCGCCGCCATCGAGCGGTCTGTGTGGTGTGCCCCACGCCAGCCAGCCTGCCCAGTGACCCGATCTTAGAGCGGCGGCTCGGCTTTGTTCTGCTCAAAGCATCTAGCAGTGGTGACGGCGGCGGGAAGAACCGGATAGGTCCTCCCCTTCTCCGTCTTTACTTTCTAGGGTCAGGATTAGGGTTAGGGTTTCAGATTTGGGGTTTCAATCCGATTCCAATCACCTCCTTCTGAATTTCTTCATGATTTCTACTCCAAAGACTAGATCTACACACTAAAACCTGGCTCTAATACCATTGATAAAATTTTTAGATCATCTAGGCGTAGATCAGTGGGTAAAACTCAACTTAGACAAAGAACTTGCTGATGTACCTCACCAAGCAGCGTCGCGGCTATAGCGTCGTAGCGACATGGCCTCGAGTGTCAGAGTAGAGGTAGGTTAACGCGCCCGGTAGGGTGTCAAAGGTGGCAGCACTGCATGCACAGTCCAGTGACGGCGGTGAAGGCGGTGGAGCTTCTCGTCACTCACTGCGTGCCTTCTAGATCGAACTAGGGTTAGGAACCTCGGTGGGAAGCTGATGGCTACGGTGAACCTAGTATCTTGCGTCCTGGCCCGCACCTTTCTCTTTATATCGCTGCGCGACGGGGGGCTATCAGCCAGGAGAACGGCTGAGCACCCCCGATCAGAACACAGATCAAGGGCCCAATATAATTAGCCGTTGGGCTAAGTGGTGGAGATCTATCTAACAAGCCCGCCATAGTAGATGTGTAGCATCAGCGTCGTTGCATGCGTTGCCGCGCGGAAGGCCTACATCACCAACGCGTCCGACGTGCCCGACGGCACGTACATGTCGCCCTCGAACTGCCACACCCCGGTGCTGTAGATCTTCTGCAGAACTCGTGCAGAGTTAGTATTGGAAGAAGATCTGGAATGGTCGAGAACAAGTCTTGCCGTTGTCACGTACGTCGACTTTGATCTCGGTGCGCACGCCGCCAGGGTGGGTGGCGTTGGTTGTCTTGTCGGTGGTGAAGACCCACATGCGGTGGACGCCGCCGGACTGCTCGTAGCGCTCCTTGAGGGGCACGTCGTAGGGCTTCTGCACCACGAACTGCGACTCGCTCAGCTTGACACGTCTGAAGCCGGCGGTCAGTTGATGAGACGAGCCGGCGTTGGCGGGGTACACCAACGACAGTGCCGCCGCCACCAGCAGCAGCAGCAACAGCAGAGAGCACGAGCTAGAAGAAGAACCTGCCATGTCTCTGACTGACTGACTCTGAGTACTAGCCTAGCCAACAGTGAGGAGGGCGTACGCATAACTCATCTCGTCTGTCTATTTAACCGCTCCTCGGCTGCCTGGTCGATCAGTGACAGTGTACACTGGCGATGATTACCACGAGGAGCAGCCCGTGTCGTGTGCACAGCGACCGAGACGGTGGCCGGCGGCGCCACGCGCGCCAAGACGGCTATCGATAATTCCATATCGTGGGCCTAGATTGCCTCAAAGTTCTAAGTTTTTTCACTTTCTTCGTCACATTAATTTTTGGACGCATGTATGGAGCATTAAATGTAGATAAAAAAGTAACTAATTATACAGTTTAGTTGTAAATCACGAGATGAATCTTTTGAGCCTAATTAGTCCATGATCGGACAAAGTTTATCAAATACAAACGAAACGTGCTACATTGTTCAGATTGCAAAAATTTACGATCTAAACTAGGCCCAAGCGCTTCGAACTCCAAGGTGGACGCAGGAGATCTCAAGAACGTCGGGAGTCTTATTGACTGGTTGGCGCCGCACTGAATCTCTGACGATCGTGCTGTCATCAGTTCGAGTGGCGACGGGTTGATGGCCGTGAGCCGTGACGTCGATCCTTATCCTTCGTGGACTTGGCAGACTGGGGGAGTGGGCCGTGGGCGAGATCCGAGATGCGACGTGATCTCGTCGCCGTCTGATTCACCGCGAATCTTCGCGGCGCTCAGTATGCTGCTGACCCCGCTCGTAGGTGTTGATTTTATTAGGTGGGTTTTTTTAGTGGGCTTTCTTTATTCTTTCTGCTAGCAAACTGTTTTTTAGGCTGCGGTTGGGCCTGAGAAAGCTATTACGAGAAAAGAAGTACAGACCCTCCGGCCATCGCTCCCAGGGTGCGTCAGTGTCCAAGAATGTTTTTATTTATTTCTGTTTTTATTTCTTTCTTTTTCTTTTTTTGTAGATTTTTTATTTTCATTTCTTTTTTTCTTTCTTTTTATATTTTACTCTGTTAATATTTTTCTTCATTTCCTATGTTATGTGTACTATTTTCCCTTTCTAGTTTTGTTTCCTTTCCTCTATGTTTGCTTTAATTTAGTATTTTTTGCAATGTTTAGTAGACTTTTTTCATGTGGGCATAATCTTATGATATTGTGGTGCTAATTGATTGAACCTTTCTGGTTTATTTATTGCTCGATAGTATTCCATAGTGTATTTTTGGTCATTATATGTTATTACATATTGTATTTATTAGATAATAGATGATTCATTTTATTTATTAGATAACAAATGATATTCATTATCTTGTTCTCGAAGTGTGTTTGAGATGTTCCATGTTGTTTTCTATTTTTATGTACCATAAATGTTATATTTTGCAATGTTTGTATAGTACCCATGAAATGTTCCATAGTACATATATTGGGTTGTTTATGTAGTACGCATATGACGTTTTATGATGTATTTTGGGATGTTCGGGTAGTGTAAATAGAATATTCTAGAGTTATCTTTGAATTCACATAGTACATGGGAGATGTTCTGTAGTATAATTTAGAATGTTTAAATAGTACCCATATGATGTTCTTTTTTCTACATTTATTATTATTATTATTATTATTATTATTATTATTATTATTATTATTATTATTATTATTATTATTATTTTCCTTGCTTAACCATAGCAATAATTTATGTATTTGTGATGTGTCTTCTCCATTTGTGTGAATTACATCATGTACCAAAATGTTTGGCTTTGCTTAACTATATATGGAAATGATCTGTGCATTTGTAACGTTTGTTCTGCTTTTGTCTGGGTTACATCATATACCAAAATATTTGGCTTCGGTACATGTGATGTTCACGTAATATACGTGTGACGTTCTAAAATGATTTTGGGATGTTCAAGTAATATAAATAGGATGTTCTGCAATTTTGAGTATTCACATAGTACCTAGGGTATGTTTTACAGTATATTTTAGGTTATTCAAATGGTATCCATATGATGTTACTTTTTGTTTTTCTATAATTTTAATTTGTCTTCATCTTTATTTTATTCTAATTAAGTAGTTTATTTTATTTTTAATTTTTAAAATTTTCTAAGTTCTATGAGATACATATGGTGTACACATATTATACGTGTGATGTTCTATGATATATTTTGAGATGCTTATATAGTATAAATGGTGTAAGGAAAATGGACCCTGGGCCCATTTATTTTGGATTTTGGTGTTTGATGACCAACACAACCAAATTGGACTAATGAATTTGCAAGTAATTGTTTTATAGCTCAATAGGGTGCAAGATGTGACTTGAACGAAGGCGACTTGAACGAAGGCGACATGATGATCCCACAATCAACACCATAAACAAGACCATAGAAGCAAAAGAGAAGACATAAGATATCAAGCAAAGTCCAAGCACGAAGATGGGAACCAAACCGGACACAAGATCGCGAAGAAACGAGCTCGGCAGAGGTGATCGGACACGGCCCTATGAGGACCGGACGCGTCCGATCAGTTGCTCAGCAACAGCAGGTGTCAGCAGCAGCGACCGGACGCTGAGCGAGGCAATGACCGGACGCATAGACTTCACTATTCATCGTCAACGGCAATGTTCTCAGCGTGACCGGACGCGACGGCAGGACGACCGAACGCACCAAGAAGTAGCGTCCGATCATGTCTAGAGAGGTTCCAGAGCGGCACCAGCGCGACCGGACGTGTCCGATCGAGTGAGACCGGACTCAGCCTAGAGTCCGATCAACGCACACGCTCAACGGTCGGGACGACCGGGCGCGTTCGGTTAGGATGACAGCAGCGTCCGGTCAGTAGCAGAAAGCTAGGTTTCGTCCTCAACGGCTACTTTCTCCATGGGACTTATAAATAGACCCTCCAACCGGCCATTTGAGGTGTGGAGAGGGTGTTTCGTCCCCAACGGCTACATATCAAGGGTGTTGATACACCATTTTAGTGATCTCCACTTGCATAGTGCTTAGTGATTCATTAGGTGATTAGCGTAGGTGCTTTGCAAAGTGCTTAGGTTGATTAGACCACCTCTTATGCGCTTACTCAAGGTTTAGGCCTAGTGTTTAGTGAGGTTTGCATACCTCTTACCACTCGGTGCTTGCGCGCACCATTGTTGTACATCGGAGGGGCTTGTAGTCTTGCGAGATCATACTATCGGCATGAAAATTCATCCCGTGCCGAGGTCACATGAGCAAGCCGAAAGGGTCTGCTCGATGGAGCAGTAGATCCGCCTAGCTTCAGCGCAGGTATGGTCGATCATGCGCACTCCTCTCGAGACGTGGCAGTCAATTTGACCCTACAATTGATAAGGAGAGAAAGTTTATTAGTAATTTAGGACGGAACGTGCCGTTGTTGCCAAACAGTCCCGAATGTGCGGCTCTGAGAGCCGATATGAAAGGAGATCGACTAGATAGTTGATTCTAGTATATTCATAAGAATAAATCAGTTAAAGCTCATGGGGTTGTGTAAGAAGAATCGGTTATCGTTCAGGATGAATATCATTATTTAAACAAGTATTGGTCAATGGCAATAAGATATCAAAAATAATTGGTTCATACTAAGCCAATGACTGCAAGTAACCGAGCCTCTTTTATATAAAAGAAACAAATCATCATCATTCAACCATTTAATAAAGATAAATCTAATGAACACATTAGATCTCATCTATGGCTATGACTAGTTGGGCATGAGGAAGAATCATGCAGGCCGTAGAAACAATAATAGACTCGACGACCCTAACTTATTACTAATATCAGTGGGGCATGAGGCAGAATCATGCAGGCCATAATACAATAATAAGATCATGGGGCTAAAACATCTTTTAACCTATCTTTACTTCAACGGTCTCGTGATGCGAACTATTCGTGAAAACACTCGATATCGGCTAAAACAGTCGATTTAGGCATAGCGCACAGTTAAAGTCATGCCTTATCAGGAACAGATCTATCAAATAACGATCCCCACTCCACGGTGCTAATAGTGGGGTATGAGGCAGAATCACACAGGCCGTGATAACGGGCCATGGAAAGTTTTTCGCTAGCTAATAGATCTACTCAAGACGCAACATGCCTTAACCGCATGCTTTGCATGATTAAGATTGATATAAAACAACCGATAAAACATAACTCATCGTTTAAAGTGTAGATCAGATCAGTTTTAGATTAACAAACGATGGGTTAAACAGGATATAAGGCTGATCTAGATCAATCCCAATTGGGCGAAGTGATATTGTTGTAATTTAAACAAATAATGGAAGCAATAAGCAATATCGGTAACTTAATGAATCTATCCGAAGGAACGCCACCCTTAGATAGAGACGATAACTTGACCTTAATCTAGTTCGAGCAGTGGTGGTCAACCGGATCGATGCAGTCGTACTTGAACTAGACAAGAGTCGATAACTAGCTTATACCAGAGTCGCAGTGGGGGTCGACCGGATCGATACAGCCATACGAATAGAAGTATAAACCATGATGGAACTTACAGACAAGCAGTGGAGGTCGACCGGATCGATGCAGCCGTACTCGCTGAAGAACCTTTGAGCATCATATTAGTCTCGAGCAAATCTTCTGGTCCCTTGCCAAGCTTACAGAAAGTGGTGTAAGGCATGAGATTGACAGAAGCACCTCCGTCCACCAACATCTTGTTCATCGGCTTCCCATCAACAAAACCTTTCATATATAAAGCCTTTAAGTGCCGATGTTCGACTGGTTTATCAAATATTGCTTGTTGTATAACTGTCAACTTGGCAACCATTTCTTCATACTCCGATTCATCAAAATCTAAGTAAACTTCTTGATCTGCTGGAGCTCTGAATTCTGATGGCAATAGAAAAGCCATTTGAATATTAGCCGATGGCTACCTTCTATCGGCTGTTTGCTTAGAACGCCATACTTGAGGTTTATCGGATGCCTAAGCCTGTTCGAACTCTCTATTCCTTAGGCATTGCACCCTTCTCTTTCGGCTTTTTGTCAAACCTCCTGGGCACCATTGGCCTTCCTGCCAGACGTATTCTTCCTCATTGCCTTCTTCTTCATAATCAGCCTAGTCTTGGTCAATAACTCGTTTTCCTAGCCGATCATGAACACTTTTATTTTTAAGCGCCGATCCATATTATTAGGATGATATGTATCTTGAGCATGGATGGACCGGCAGTTGGTTTGAGATTGCCTAAACTCCCAATATTGATTGTTGCATTCTAGACAGTCATGTCTGGTAGGCAACTTCAAACCTTTATTCCAGCAATGTCTGAAGAAAGGACAATTCCAATGTGATTCGGCTTGTTTCCTTTCATACCTCTCCTTTTCCAGTTGACGCTGGTATTATTGATCCTCTAACCAACGCTGATAATCATTTTCCTTCAGCCGCTGCCACTTATTCAACAGGATCCAAGATGTAACTCGCGGCTTTGTTGCTCCATCCTTTGATGTTTCCCCTTACTCATATCGGCTCTTTTGCTTGTCGTGACGTCTTCTAATTTCTCTATACTCGCCAGCCGATATTTGCATCTTGGGATCGACTGCTCCAGCTTCTCTCGATTTGGTTGATGTCAGGACCTTAATCTTTCCTTTGATCAGCCTAGCATCAACCATGTTTTGATCTCCTGGAAAGGATTATCATCAACTTTCATTTTCCGAAGCGTATCAAACTTGAGTCTTCCTTGCTGAATAGCCCTCTGTATATGCAGCCGAAAAATTCTGCATTCATTAGTGGAATGAGAAGTAGTGTTATGGAACTTGCAGAAGTTCTTATTCTTCAACTGATCGGGGGACAACATAACATGATTATCAGGCAACTTGATCTGCCCCTTCTCAAGTAAGAAATCAAAGAGCTTGTCTTATTTGGTGATATCAAAGTCATAGCTCTCCTCGACTCCTCTTCCCCAAGGATTTGGCACCATCACTGTCTTTTTGCCCCAATTCTATTCAGCCGTAGCAACCTCCTCCTCTTCATCTTCATAGCCATCATCGACTGAGTATGGATCATAAGCTTCAGCCATTGTGGTACTCTTCTGGAATCGGGTATCTTTGTGCATATTCTGGAATTGGCTATTGAGCGCTACCACTCGTTGAGCCAATTGACCTAAGTTGTTGAATTCTTGCCCTAGCAGCTTTTCTTTCCACATTGGCAGCATTCCTTGAACGGCTAAAGCAGCTAGTTGATCATCAGCCAAGTTTAATGAGAAGCACAAATTTCTAGTTTCTCAGAACCTCTGAAGAAACTCAGTGCCCGATTCATTAGTCTTCTACCTTATGGTTGTCAAATTGGTTATCTTCTTTTTTCCAATCCTAGTGTAGAAATATGTATGGAACTTCTTCTCTAGATCAGCCCAATTGACAATGGAATTGACTAGCAGTGATGAAAACCAAGTGAAGGTTGGCCCTGACAGGGATAGGGAGAAGAAACAAACTCAATGGACCTCTTCAACAGATATTTCGCCCAACTATGTAAGATACCGACTGACATGTTCTATTGTGCTTGTACTGTCTTGGCCAGTGAACTTGGCAAATTCTGGGAGCCTGTAATTTGTGGGAAGAGCGACCAAATCATACCATTCTGGATATGGGCGTTTGTACGAGAAGGTCAGCCCTTTTGGCTTCAGATCGAACTGATTCTTCATCATCTCGGTCACCCTCAGCAACAACTCATCAGCATTTGAATTTGGATTTCTCTGCACCTGCTGACCCATCTGTGGATTGAAATCCCGTGTGCCTTGATACCCCGAATTTGAAATCATGTGAAGGGTGTTATAATCTGTGCCATAATGATACCCTTGTGGAATCTCTATCTGCTAGGTCATTTGCTAGTTTGCTGCTTGAAGTCTCTGATTGTAGACATGAGGATCTATATCTTTACGGATCCTTTGAATTGACGGCGCTATTTTTTTAGCCAACGACGGTATGTGGCCTGATGTGCCAAAATTAATCATCTAGTTCTGACCTTGCCCCGCCGGCTGTTGCACATGCTACACTGATGATCCAGGATTATACTGCGTCTAATTTGTAGTAGCACGTTGGACTTCTTCAGACGAACCCTGAATTGCCTGGACATCATCATTACCAGCTGGTGCTGCTTCTTGATGGCTGGTACCGACTTGATTAGTCCCTTGAGTCGATGGATGTGGAATGTTGTAATAAGTCAGCCCAACTTGACCAACTGAAAACCCATGAATCACCTCTTTCATGGTATTGTGGAATGTGTCCAAGAAAGCTTCATTATGGCTTGAGATGGCATCACGAATAGATTTGTTTACATTATCCATAAAGAACTGCCTGTCTTCAGCTTCAACTGTATCTGTCTACCCGTGTAATAGAACTCTTGGTAGTGGAAATTTCTGAACAATTGTGTTATCGCGTGTTTTGGTGTCAGACAACAAACACTTGTTCTGAAATTCTTCTATAGCTTTACTGATGACATCTTTATCTCCATCAGGTAGGTCTTCATAATGCACCATGAGGATGTCGTTGTTGTTATGAACTGACATGACGATTGTGGGGTCCCACCAGGCATGCCAGAAACGTGTGTTGGCACGAAATTTTGTCCCATACCGAGGTCACACGAGCAAGCCAAAAGGGTCTGTTCGATGGAGTTGTAGATCCGCCTAGCTTTAGCACAGGGATGGTTGATCCTGCGCACTCCTCCTGAGACGTGCCAGTTAATTTGACCCTGCAATTGACAACGAGAGAAAGTTTATCAGTAATTTAGGGCGGAACATGTCGATGTTGCCAGATAGTCTCGAATGTGAGGCTCTGAGAGCCGATATGAAATGAGATCGACTAGATAGTCCATTCTAGCATATTCATAAGAATAAATCAGTTAAAGCTCATGGGGTTGTGTAAGAAGAATCGGTTATCGTTCAGGATGAATATCATTATTTAAACAAGTATTGGTCAATGGCAATAAGACATCAAAAATAATTGGTTCATGCTAAGCCAATGACTGCAAGTAACCGAGCCCCTTTTATATAAAAGAAACAGATCATCATCATTCAACCATTTAATAAAGATAAATCTAAAGAACATATTAGATCTCATCTATCACTATGACCAGTGGGGCATGAGGTAGAATCATGCAGGCCATAGAAACAACAATAGACTCGATGACCCTAAGTTATTACTAATATCAGTGGGGCATGAGGCAGAATCATGCAGGCCATAATACAATAATAAGATCATGGGGCTAACACATCTTTCAACCTATCTTTACTTCAACGGTCTAGTGATGCGAACTGTTCGTGAAAGCACTCAATATCGGCTAAAACAGTCGATTCAGGCATAGCGCACAGTTAAAGTCATGCCTTATCAGGAACAGATCTACCAAATAACGATCCCCACTACGCGGTGCTAACAGTGGGGTGTGAGGCAGAATCACACAGGCCGTGATAACGGGCCATGGAAAGGTTTTCGCTAGCCAATAGATCTACTCAAGACGCAACATGCCTTAACCGCACGCTATGCACGATTAAGATTGATATAAAATAGCCGATAAAACATAACTCATCATTTAAAGTGCAGATCAGATCAGTTTTAGATTAACAAACGATGGTTAAACAGGATATAAGGCTGATCTAGATCAATTTCAATCGGGCGAAGTGATATTGTTGTAATTTAAACAAATAATGGAAGCAATAAGCAATATCGGTAACTTAATGAATCTATCCGAAGGAATGCCACCCTTAGATAGAGCCAATAACTTGACCTTAATCTAGTTCGAGCAATGGAGGTCGACCAGATCGATGCAGCCATACTTGAACTAGACAAGAGTCGATAACTAGCTTATACTGGAGTCGTAGTGGGGGTCGACCGGATCGATGCAGCCATAAGAACAGAAGTATAAACCATGACGGAACTTACTGACAAGCAGTGGAGGTCGACAGGATCGATGCAGCCGTACTCGCTGAAGAACTCGCCAAGATCTACTCTACTCCTACTCCTAAGGGGTGGCCAGAGCCGAAAAAAGTAAATGACTTGTATTGGATTGATTGTGTGTCCTTTACAATAACCGGGCTTTGATATTTATACCCGGGACTTGCGCACGACTCCTATCTAAGCACGACTCATCACAATCTTTGACCCTAGAGAAAACATTCCTAATTTAAGATAACTTGGACTCTAATCTTTCCCTTTCTGTAGAGTCCAACATGTCTTGTTCCAGCACCAATCGTAGCCTTTGTCGTTATCTACGGTGCTATCTGAAGAAAGCCAATTCTAGTTTTTGCATTCGAATCAGCTGATACCATCCTGTACGTGATTGATTCCTTGATGACATGATCTTGGGAGCTTTTAAGTCCCTAAGACTCTTCTTCCAAATTTTGGTGTAAACACATATCAACCGCGTTTGTGGTGTGGCCGCCACCGTGTACCGGAGGGAACAAGGCCCACGGCGTTTTGCCCGGAAGCTTGATAGTAAAGACGGCGGGGAGTGGTCCGGGAGAGGCTTTGCCATGAGTGGCTTAACTGGAATCCCGCTTGCGTGTGGAGAAGGCTCGGAGCTATCCACGGAGTTACCCGACTGGGAGCTTGGCCCTTGCGTGGGATTCCTTGCGAGGGGCTCCAACGAGGACTAAGAGGAAGCTTGCGCGCTTCTCGATACCTCGGTAAAAATACCAGAGTCGTCGATGGAAGTTTGCATATCTCTACCTTACTCTTTAGCTTCCGCATTTAAATTGTTTGCATGACTCCTTTTGCGGTGGAGATAGTTACACACTAGCAAAATCATAGTTGCACATTTAGATAGTTTATCTTTTTTGCATAGGTTTTGCTAAGGTTAGAAAAAGAGGGCATAGTTTAAAGTTAGAGTTTTAAGTTGCCTAATTCACCCCCCCTCTTAGGCATCATGGCCCCTTACAAATGGGATGTTTCATGATTATGTTTGAGTATTTACATAGTACTCATGAGATGTATGTATATGTTAGCTTGTTTAAATAGTATTCATGTGATACCCTTTTTAATTTTTCTCTTGTACTTGACTTTTTTACTTGGTTTGTTTCCCCTTACGCATTGTCGTATCTTTTATTAATGTTTTATATTTATGCTATTTATGCATATTTGATTATTTACATACTATTGTGAGATGCTCTATAGTATATTTTGGGTTATTCGAATAGTATCCTTATGATGACCTTTTTATTTTCATCAGTTACATGTCTTTATTTCTTTGTATTATTTATGTTACTCTTTTCCTTTTGTTCTACCTTTTATTAATTTTGTCTTTATATTTAAGTTTTTATTATTTTCTTGTCGGCCTAACGTCCAAGCCGCCGAATCGGTGCACGAGGTTGCGCAGGGCACAATTTCAGCACCATGACTACCACACACCGTCGAATCCCGATGGTGGCCTTACTAGTTGAGGGTCACTGTAGGTGCTTTGATGGTAACATTTCCATCAGCACTTCGATGCGCCTTAGCTATGCCGACCATGGTTTTATCCCAGGAGCCACGATTATGCATGCACTGTGTGATCAGTAGACTGGGCCACGCATGGAGACAATCCTCCTCACCTTCGTGAAACTTTTAACATCCAGGATGAACAGCCGTAGCCATGCCTAGGCATTGGAGAAAACCGATCTTGAAGGCCTTCTCCCAGCAGCGATGAAGCCACCGAGAGATGATGGGTATCATGGCAATTGAAGACTGCAAACAGCTGAAGACTCTTCTCTACTCTATCTGGTGCTAAGGGAAACCGAAGATGAGGGGTAATCATGAAGGCTTCCCCTGCCTCTGCTTAAGTGGCCGCCCTAAAGACATGAGTGGAGGAGTGAATAGTTGCGACCCATGACCCGCGTAGCCATCCACATGAGTCATGGGTGTAATAACAGGAGCGGGGAAGATGAGGTGGTTCAGATTCCATTTCGTGTTCATCATTATCTTCAA
Source organism: Miscanthus lutarioriparius (assembly GCA_904845875.1). Taxonomy (NCBI): domain Eukaryota; kingdom Viridiplantae; phylum Streptophyta; class Magnoliopsida; order Poales; family Poaceae; genus Miscanthus; species Miscanthus lutarioriparius. Next base: position 92,402,667 of record CAJGYO010000009.1, read on the forward strand.
CAGGACAAAATGATGTGCAATCACTAGTGGACCAAAGACTGCACGTGCGCTCAGGTGCTTAGGGAATCAGAATCCTTATGTGGAAGTGTCGGGTTCATAAACCCAGGGTCCCTCATGGAACGGCTTCCCAACAAAGGCTCAGCCTAGCAGACAACGTTGCGAACAAACGTGCAACTCATGGGCCGACCCAAAACAATACAATCTCCAACCAAAAGGCCTAGCCGAGGACGAATGGCGCCCGCTTCCGACTCTGGCCCGCCTCTCCGATCGGAAGGCCTCACGAAGGAGGAACAGCGCTCGCTTCCGACTCCGACCCGCCTCCGGACGGCCTCTCCGACCGAAAGGCCTGGCCAAATACCACTTCCGACTCTGACCCCTGTCTTCGACCGGGGATGCACCAGGCCCTTGCTCATAGCTCTTCTCCAACTGGCTCAATCAGAGCCAACTGGGACCAACCGACCGGGGACGCCCGCTCGGTGAGGACCAGGAAATGGACGAAGAAAGTAAGGCAGGGCACCAAGTCAACCTCAAAACCGAGGAACTTACTCTGTACACCTGCGGAACAGTACCAACAGGGTATGTCAGAAGGGTACCCTACAACCTTCCCGGCATATCAGAGCCCAAGCAGTGTTGTGGGCACCGACATTTGCCCTACAGTGTTGTAGGTGCCATCAACTCCCATACTAGACAAACACAGTAAGGCCCCCCCACATGCCTCTAAGGCATCAACAGTGTTATGGGTGCCGACATTTACCATACCAGACAAACACGGTAAAACCCCTCACGTGCCTTTGGGCATCAACAGTGTGGCAGGCACTGACGTCTGCCATACCTAAAGAAGACGATGTGACCTCCCACATGCATCCGACATTGAACAGTATTGTGGGCGCCTACCATCATCTCGTACCCATCAGCGTGGGCAACAAGACTTAGCAGCATACGTACTCTCTCCCTCTCACTTGTAAGGCCATCCCCTTCATCTATAAAAGAGGATGTGCTCTCTCCCAACAGGGGGATCGATCAGTTCACCTACATTGATTCACTCTAAGACTGAGCACACACTCGAACACTTAGCACATAGAGGGTCTCTAGTCACTCTCGGCCCTTCAGACCAGAATCCAACCGTACCTCTTGTACCCCCATCTTTCACCCATTCGTTTGTAACCCCACAGCAAACTTCGAGCACCTGGGCTCAGGAATAAAGTCACCGACCGACTCAAACTGGACGTAGGGCACATTGCCTGAACTAGTATAAACCTAGTGTCATTGAGTGCTAGGCCACCTCCGATCACAATGTACAGCAAAACTACACATATTTACGTGTTGGTCACTTTCTGCACCGACAGTTGGCGCCGTCCGTGGGGAAGATGATGTACGTTTAACACTTTTTGGTCATCGGATGGCCCACTTTTCCGCCATCTCCACCATGGCGGGCTCGAGCGATATGACTCGCTTTGGCTCACTAGAGTTTCCTGCACTCCCACCAGTTGGGATGTGGGTTCCACCCATTTTCGAGCCATCCCAGGCCTTCCTCTTCGGAAACCTAGACTTTGTTCCCGACTGGCTCGGCGTACTACACCTCAGCGAGGAGGCACTTGTTCCAGTGCCCATCGGAGGGGCACCCTCCATCGGCTCCGGGATGCACGACGACTTCAACAACGAGGCGCTTGCGCTTTAATCTGAGCAAACTCTCTGCTCAAACTCCGCTGTGAGTAATGTACATACTATCATTTACTCTCTATTTACTATATCCCACCGATTATTCGGAGGGACCATTTTGTCCGCACCGCAAACACCATACGACCGGTTCCCCTTTAGCCTCGCACCCCTCGTGGACGCGTATGCTCGGGGGCTCCAAAGGATGCCGGCGCCGCCCCCTATCACATCCAAATTCGTGGGGATGGCGAGCTATGCTCCCACCACTTTCCATGAACTCCTAGATGACGAGGTTGAGAGCGACAGCTCCAGCATCAGCAACGTGGCACCTAGCCACCGTCCGTCATGGGAGTGCGCTATGACGGATGCTCTGGGACAGCCGCCGGTGGTTGCGGAGTCAGTGCAGACTTATACCCCTCCACACCCGCATGCGGGGGGCCTCGTGCTCGCACAAGGGCACGCCGAGGAGCTACGACAACAGCGGTAGAACCAGTCGCTACCTGTGCCAACGTGCTTGGTGCAGCACGTTGCACCCCATGCGCATGACCGGGCGAGTGGCGCCTAGGGTCATGCCCGCCAGGTCCAGCGCGACATCATGAATGAGGGGAATGACCTCCCCCCATAGTTCGCTCGATGCGGCAATGCTTCTGCGCGGCGTTCCTGAGCCCGTCATCCCCCAGGAGCGGGCGGTCTACTGGAACCTTTGGGCGCTGGTAGAAGCCACCGCCATTCAACAGGCGGAAAGATCGGCATCACGACTTTGACTCATGCCCTCTCTCCTCATTGGGGGAGTGAGGACGCACTAGACGGGTCGCTCCATCCGGTCACCGCTACAGTCACCAAGCGCAGATCGAGAGGCCGCGGCTGCGCCGTGGTCCAACCCGGCACCTGCTACACACCGATCGCCGGTGCATGAATGGCACAGTCTGCACCACGATGCTTGCAATGTCATTAGCAACCGGCACTAGGCCCGACATGATGATGACATCCACCGAGCGGCGATAAGGGCAGGCGACATAGGCCCCGGTCGAACCATCGAGGGGAGCGGTGAAACACGCCCTAGGCATGGTCGCTGGCCAGACGACCAGAGTCCCAGTCCTAAGGGCCCGAGACCACGGGCCTTTGGCCAGCGTATCTGGAGAGCGCCATTCCTACAGCGCTTCTGACTGCCCACCAACATCGCCAAGTACACCAGGGACACGAACCCCGGTATTTGGCTCAAAGATTTCTGGCTCGCCTGCTGAGCCGGAGGGGTGGATGATGACCTTTTCATCATTCAATATCTCCCCATCTGTGTGGGGGAACATGTTCGGGAGTGGCTTGAATTCCTCCTGCACGACAGCATCTGTGACTGGGCGGATCTCAAGAGGGTCTTCGTTGGAAATTTCCAGGGGACGTATGTCCGCCCTGGTAACTCCTAGGACCTCAAGAGCTGCCAGCAGGAGCCCAGCAAGTCCCTATGAGATTACATACGCAGGTTCTCCCAATGATGCAACTCCCTCCCTGATGTCGTCGAGGCAGATGCATCAACGCATTCCTCTCCGGAATGACCTGCGAGTCCCTGATCCACAAGCTTGGCTGCCTGAAGCCCCATACCACCCGCGACCTGCTCAACGTCGCCACTAACCATGCCTCTGGCGAGGAGGAGGTCGGGGCAGTCTTCAACGAAGGCTGGGACAAAGGCAAGGCCAAGCACGCAGACCAGGATGAGGCCCCTCCACACAGAGGGGTAAGAAGAACAAAAAGGATCAGCGCTGACCGGAAAACACTGCGTTGGTCGCCGCAACTGATCGTGCGAGCAAGCAACCCCAGCAGGGCCTACCTGACCACTTCAACAACCTCATGGATAGCCCATGCACTAACAACGCCTACCCCGTCAAACACCTCTACAAGGATTGTGAGCTCCTCAAACGTTTCCTACAACAGGCCAGCGGGCCGAAAGAAGGAGACGACAAAGAGGCGACAGCCAAGAAGCGGGGCACGGCAGGCAAGGACAAGGACAGCTTCCCCAACCCCAAGGAATGCATCATGATCTTCGTGGTATCCGATGCCATCTACTCCAAGCGCCATCACAAGGTACGCTACAGGGAGGCATGCGCCGCTAAGACGGCCGTCCCCTCCTTCCTTAGCTGGTCGAAATCTCCGATCACCTTCAATTAGAGGGACCATCCCTCCCACATTACGAGACCGGGACGCTACCCGCTCATTGTTGACCCCATCATCCGCAAGAAGCGCCTCACCAAGGTGCTGATGGACGAAGGCAGCGGCCTCAACATCCTCTACGTCGACACCCTTGACCCCATGCGCATACCCCAGATAGAACTCCACCCAGTGGGCTCTCCCTTCCACGGGGTGATCCTAGGAGCACAGGCATATCCGCTCAGGCAGATCAACATGCCCATCATGTTTGGCAACCGAGCCAACTTTCGCTCGGAGGTCATCACCTTCGAGGTGGTGGACTTCCTAGGGTCCTACCACGCCATCTTGGGCGGCCATGCTATGCCAAATTCATGGCAATGCCCAACTACGCCTACCTCAAGCTGAAGACGCCAGGACCAAATGGTGTCATCACTGTGAGCAGCGCCTTCTCGCACGCCTTCACGTGCGACCACGAGCATTTCGAGCTCGCCACCACAGTAGTCAACTCGTCTGAGCTCTCGTGGCTCAGAGAGTCATCGACCCCAGCAGTCTCGGACTGCAACAACCAACCTCCTTGACGGCCTTCCGACCGCTCGAGGAAACCAAGGAGGTGGGGATCAACCCCACTGACCCAACCAAGATGGTGCAGATCGGGACCTAGCTCCTGACCAAATAGGAATGCGAGCTCATCGACTTCCTACGCGCCAATAGCGATGTCTTCGCATGGAAGCCATCTGACATGCCAGGCACGCACTATGCCTCATCCTGGGCTCGAAGCCCGCTAAGCAACGTCTGCATCGCTTCGACAATGAGAGGCGCAGGGCCATAGGTGAAGAGATCGCCAAACTCCTGGCAGCCGGATTCATCAGGGAGGTATTCCACTCTGACTGGCTTGCCAATCCCATTCTTGTTAAAAAGAAGACCGAGAAATGGAGAATGTGCATTGATTATACTGGCCTCAACAAGGCATGTCCAAAGGATCACTTTCCTTCACCGCATATTGACCAGATAGTCGACTCCACATTGGGTTATGAGATCCTCTCCTTTCTGGATGCCCACTCAGGCTATCACCAGATCGCGATGAAAGAGTCCGATCAACTCGCAACCTCATTTATCACATCGTATGGTTCATACTGCTACGTAACCATGCATTTCGACCTGAAGAACGCTGGCGCCACCTACCAAAGGTGCATGCAGCAATGCTTCGCTGACCAAATCGACTCGTTCGATCAGCCTGATCAAGCCGAGCGGCCGAAACCAACAATCGACGTCTATTTTGATGACATAGTGGTCAAAATGGCTCAAGCTTGTCACCTGATCGCAAACTTGGCCGTAATGTTCGTGAACCTTCGAAGGTTCAACATCAGATTGAATTCCGAGAAATGTATTTTTGGGGTTCCGAAGGGGAAGTTGCTAGGATACATTGTGTCTGAGCGCGGCATCGAGGCCAACATCAAAAAGATCGTGGCCATCTCCAACATGGGCCCTATACGCAACATCAAGGGCATACAAAGGCTCATCGGCTGTCTAGCTACCTTGAGCCTATTCATCTCCCGGCTCGACGAACAGGGGACGCCACTCTACAAGCTCCTCAAAAAGACTGATGCCATCGTTTGGACTGAGGAAGCTCAGCAGGCTCTGGAGAGCCTCCAAATGTCCCTGACATCGGCCCCAATCCTCATCGCTCTTGAACGGGGAGAACCCCTCCTCCTCTACGTCACGACAAGCAACCACGTGGTGAGCGCCGCCCTAGTCGTTGAAAGGGAGGAGCCGAGACACCACCTTAAGGTCCAGCGGCCCGTATACTTCGTCGGGGACATACTCACCGACCCCAAGGTCTAGTACCCCTAGGTGCAGAAACTCCTATACACCGTGCTGATGGCGACCCGGAAGCTCCTGCACTACTTCATCAACCACGAAGTCATGGTTGTCACTTCAGACCCGCTCAGGGACATCATCCGCAGCCGCGATGCCACAGGACGGATCTCCAAGTGGGCACTCAAACTCATGGGCCACGACATCAGGTATATCCCCCGTACCGCTATTAAATCTCAGGCTCTCATGGATTTTGTCACCGAATGGACGGAGGTGCAGCTACCGACCCCGGACGTCACCCACGAGTACTGGACAATGTACTTCGATGGGTCCGTAATGGCGCTTGGCTCGGGGCCTAGAGTGGTTCTGGTCTCCCCGGACGGGAGTAGGCTCTGCTATGCCATCCGCCTCCAATTCTCAGCCTCAAACAACGCCATAGAATATGAGGCCCTCATCAACGGGCTGCGCATCACCATCGAGCTCGGCGCTATGCGACTCTACGTCCGTGGCGACTCAGAGTTGGTCGTTGACCAAGTCATGAAGGAGTCCTCCAGCAAAAGCCCCCTCATGGCAGCATACTGCCAGGTGGTGCGCAAGCTCAAGGATAGATTCCAGGGGATCAAGCTGCATCACGTCCCCCGAAAGGACAATGACACCGCTGATTTTCTCGCAAAATTGGTTGCCAGGCGGGATCCATCTCCGAGTGGGATCTTCATCAATGATCTTCATGAGCCGTCCGCCCGTGTCCTGGAAGGACCAATCTAGACACACCCCGACGCCAAGCCATCGCCCGGGGGCTCCGACCTCGATGCCAAGCCGGCGCTTGGGGGCTCCGACCCCAGTGCCACTGTGACGACGTCACCCGCTGACGTCACCATTTTGGCACTCGATCAAACCGACTGGCGAACACCACTACTCGCCTACCTCCTCGAGGAGCTTCTCCCACCCGAAAGGACTGAAGCCCGATGGATCACTCGACGCGCCAAGACCTTCATCGCGCTCGGTGACAAACTCTACAAATGGAGTCCATCTAGGGTGCTCATGAAGTGCATTCCTTCCAACCAGGGGAAGCAGCTCCTCCTCGAGGTCCATGCCGGGATCTGCGGACATCACGTGGCCCCAAGGTTGCTGGTCGGAAAACCCTTTCGCCAAGGTTTTTACTGGCCCACTGCACTACGAGATGCAGAGGAGGTCGTTCGTAGGTGTGAAGGATGCCAATTCTATGCTCGACAAACTCATTTGCCGGCACAGGAGCTTCAAACCATCCCCATCACCTGGCGATTCGTGGTCTGGGGCCTCGACATGGTAGGACCCCTCAAAAAGGGCCCAGGCGGCTTCACTCACCTACTTGTAGCAGTCGACAAGTTCACCAAGTGGATTGAGGCTAGGCCAATCACCAACATCCGCTCAGAAGAGGCAGTCAAATTCTTCCACAACATCATCTACCGGTTCGGTGTTCCTAACTGCATCATCACTGACCACGGGACTAACTTCACTGGGAAGAAGTTCCTAGACTTCAGAGATGGATATGGCATCAGGATCGACTGGGCCTCGGTCGAACACCCACATACAAATGGTCTGGTCGAGCGTGCCAATGGCATGGTCCTCCAAGGACTTAAGCCATGCATCATCGACTAACTCAACAAGTACGCCGGGCGAAGGGTTGCAGAGGTCCCAGTGATCCTCTAGAGCCTAAGAATGACCCCGAACCAATCCATAGGGTTCACACCCTTCTTCCTGGCCTATGGAGCTAAAGCAGTGCTGCCCTCTGACCTCGACCATGGCGCCCCAAGAGTGAAGGCTTTCGACCATGACCGAGCCACAGAGGCTAAGCAAGATGCAGTTGACCTACTCGAGGAGGCCCGCAAGATGATCGTCATCTGCTCCGCTCGCTACCAGCAAACTCTCCGTAGGTACCACGAAAGGAAGATAAGGGGGAGGATCCTCGAAGTCGGTGATCTCGTACTCCGGAGGACCCAATCAATGAAGGAAAAACACAAACTCTCTCCACCATGGGAAGGACCCTATACGGTGACCAAGGTGATCCGACCAGGCGCCTACCGACTGAAGGACGACAACGGCAACGTTCTCACCAACACTTGGAACATTGAATAGCTACATCATTTTTCCCCTAAATTCAGTCTTACTGCTTTTTATTCAACACTTGCTCCTATAAAGCACCCTAGCCCGAACACTTTCAGCCCGGGTCGCTTGGGGGCTCCATGAGGGTACAATACTAAATACTACCTCTCTTTTTTACTATCACATGGTAAAAACTTTGTCCCCGAACAAAAGCACATTCCGTTCCTTGGATTACCCTATGTAACTTTGTTCTTACTCCCAACCGAACGCACCCCGCCACGACCTATGGTTACGAGCAGCCGAGCCCCGCGGGCCATGCCCAAGTTCTTAAAAGTTGTAGCCTAAGAAAGGATAAAAATGAAGCTATGGTAGGATAAAAAACAAGGAATAGATAGTGATTCTATCACAAAAATAGAATTGATGTATTCATTGATACAAACTGTTCACACGGGGGCTCCCCCATGAACTTAACGATTACATTTGCTGACTACTTCTACTCCAAATACTACTATGGCTGCTCAGCGACATCAACTGATGCCAAAGGAGAGGCCACGGCACAGGCCACCGGACATAACCACCGCCGCAAGGGCCCCGCCCGATTCCGCTCCCTCGACTTCGACGAACGCAACGGATGCCTCAAGGGTGTCGCATCCATAGATGCTCTGCAGTAGAGCATGGAGCTCCTGACCTTCTCATGTAGTCGAGGTACCTCCTGGGTAGGGACGCTACCCGCCGAGGTATGGCCGCCGTGGCTGGAAAATATCTCATCAAACTTTATGAACTGGCCAACCTGAGCAGCTGCAAGGGTGAAACCTCCCACCGGCGCAGTCCCGAGCATCTTCCCTTCCGACAAGACTCGCCCAGAGAAGACTTGCTGAAATGAGTCCACGTACGGCTCCATCCCAAGAAAAGCCTCACAGACGGTGACAAAGCCAGCGACATACGGCACCCTCCAGTGCGCCACCTCCTTCGGTGGAACCAGCCCCTTCTCGGCGAAAGCGGCCAGCACCATCTCATCTACGTTAGGGGACCCCCAACTCGACATCGCGCTCTAGAATCACGAACGGGTCTATGAGTTCTCCTTTCCTTCTCCTTTCCCCTATTTAAAGAAGAGGCAGAGCAGTTGAGGAAAGGCGAAAGGATTGGGGCGAGAAACCTTCTCCCTTCCCCCATTCAATGCGGATGGGAAACGACGGGACACACCCTTACCGATGGGATGCACCCTGCCCGATGGAATGGCGCCTGGTCAGATGGGACATGGCCTCGGTATGGCCCACCACTACCACACGCCGGGCGCGAGAACCAAAGCGCCACCACGCGCAGGCGGCCCACCGCCTTCCTAGATGGAACTTGGAAAGGCCCAACTATGGATCTCTGTCCAAGAGAGACCATCGGGCTTCCTAAGTCTATCAAACGGCTCAGGAAAACACCGAGAGATAGGTAATGAGTAAAGGGACGCCCCATGTGGGCCATGCCGATTCCATCATGAACGACGAGCATGGATCCCGGTCAGACATTTCCGATTGAAGCTCTTCAAACCCCGTCACTTGAGTCATCGAGGTAACGTTACCAACCCCCACTATTTCTTTATATAATCATTCATACATCCATACACGCATTCAATCCATGCACCCACGCCCCACCGGACGATTCTAACCCGAATTGCCTAGGGGCTCGGGGGCTAAAGCATTGCGTATGCAGTCAAATGCATCACAATGCTCTGTGTTGCGTCACGAAGCGGCAGTTGCCTCATTCAACATGAGCGACGACCGACCGGAGCTCGAAGACCGGCCCACGAAGGGCTCGAGGCCGCCTCGTGTCAAATAGAGCCAGGGGAGAAAATGGAGATGAGCCCCGAGCGGCCCTCGCCCAGTCTGCCCCGAAGCAGACAGGGTCATCTCAACCTTCTCGTTCGATCCTAAACCTCTCGCCAAACCCATAGAATCTCCATCGAGGGGAGGCCAGCGGGCCACCCGGGTCGGTCTCTAGAACGACCCAGGCATCTGCCGGGTTGCAGGTTAAGGAGCAGTGGAATGTCACAAGAGGGCTATGACGACCCCATCACGAACGACGGACCCGAATTTCACTCGATCATACCCGTTAGCGAGCTCACCGAGCAACGCCACTCGAGCCTGAGCCAACGAGGCAAGCGACATTAGCTCAGCCCCTCTGGTCACGAGAAACCACGGACGGGGTAACGCACAAAACTCGACCAACCCCTGCCAAAGGCCAACATGGCCCAGGGGCTCAAGACACCCAAAGTGCCTCGGCTGCGCCTGGGTCCACAACTCCGACTCGCCCGGTCCCACGACGCGCACCGACGCCAGGATCCGCGACTCTCCACCGATGCTAGGATCCATGACTCCGTATCGCCCGATCCCTAAACTAACTGCCTCGGCTACGTGGGCTACACCGACGCCAGGATCCGTGACTCTGTATCGCCCGATCCCTAAACTAACTGCCACGGCTACGCGGGCTGCACCGATGCCAGGATCCGCCACTCCGGCTCGACCCGTCCCACGGCGCGCACCGACGCTAGGATCTACCACTCCGACTTGACCGGTCCCACAGCGCGCACCGATGCCAGGATCCGCCACTCTGACTTGACCGGACCCACGACGCGCACCGATGCCAGGATCCGCCACTCTGACTCGTTTGGTCCCACGGCGCGCACCGACGCCAGGATCCGCCACTCCGACTCGACTGGTCCCACGATGAGCACCGATGCTAGGATCCGCCGCTCCGACTCATCCGGTCCCACGGCGTGCACCAACACTAGGATCCGTGAGCTCCAACTCGCTCAATCCCTAAACTAACTGCCTCGGTTGCGCGGGCTGCACCGACGCCAGGATCCACGAGCTTCGTCTCGACCGATCCCTAAACTAACTGCACACGACACCTTGGTTAAACGACTTTGTCTTGACTAAAATACACGCACACACACCCACTGACAAAACCCCCCAGGCGATTTAGCCCGAATCACCCGGGGGCTCGGGGGCTACACCCGCGGGTGCGCTCGCGCGCACCCGCTGACAGAATGAAACTTCACCCACTTGCAACACAAAAAAACCCAGATAATTCTACCCAAATCGCCCAGGGGCTCGGGGGCTACACCCGCGGGTGCGCTCGCGCACACCTGCCGTCAAGACAGAAATCCCCCAGACGATTCTACCCGAATTGTCCGGGGGCTTGGGGGCTCCTGTCGGGTTCAAAAACCTAGGGTCCCTCATGGACTGGCTTCTCAACAAAGGCTCAGCCCGGCAGACAATGTTGCGAACAACGCGCAACTCATGGGCCGGCCCAAAACAATACTTTCTCCGTCCGTTTTCTGGTCCTCACCGAGCGGGCATCCCCGGTCGGTTGGTCCCAGTTGGCTCTGATTGCGCCAGTTGGAGAAGAGCTGTGAGCAGGGGCCCGGCGCATCCTTGGTCGGAGATGGGAGTCGGAGTCGGAAGTGGTATTTGGCCAGGCCTTCCGGTCAGAGAGACCGTCCGGAGGCGGGCCAGATTTAGAAGCGAGCGTTGTTCCTCCTTCGTGAGGCCTTCCGGTCGGAGAGGCAGGCCGGAGTCGGAAGCGGACGCCGTTCCTCCTCGGCCAGGCCTTCCGAGCGTTGTTCCTCCTTGTTTTGGGCCGGCCCATGAGTTGCGCGTTTGTTCGCAACGTTGCCTGCTGGGCCGAGCCTTTGTTGGGAAGCCGGTCCATGAGGGACCCTGGGTTTATGAACCCGACAGGAAGATTCCTTCATGTGAACACCCTCGGCACCCGAGAGGCATCCAGCGCGCAGAGAAGCTAACTACTCGAAGACCCTCGTACCCGAAAAGCACTTATCACTTGACGAATAGGCTTCCCGAACGTTCTTGGCACCCGAGAAACATTCGGCGATCGATTATATCAAGTATTCAGGGAACCTCGAGGTATGCTAATCGGGAGCCCCTAGCGCCCGAGGATCACAGAAGGCTGTAGAGCCTGAAGGATGGAAGTCAATCGGCTAGGTACTATCGAATATATGGGACCAAGATACCTCACCGCCTATATTCCGGCCAATGCCTGGCTGCTAGGCCGAAGATGATGACGAGGAACAAGGCCCGCGTACACCAGGTGCATCAGCAGACATGGCATTCAAGATATCAAGTCAACTAGCATCCTGATATTCGCAAGATATGGTCAAATGGTTTGTTGCACTTTCCTTGTAACAAACTAGGAAAACCATCTGTTAACCGGATCGGATCTACTGTAACCCTACCCACCAGGCTATATAAGGAGGGATAGGACACCCTGATCGGCATTCTATTCCTTTACTTTCTAACAATAGCTTACATTAGTGCCCCTATAACCGGGCATACGAATACTAGAGAGATCCACCTCAAATTGGAGTAGGGTACCACGTACCTGAAGAATTATAATTCATGTGTCTTGTGTACTACTCATCCGATTCCCTGTACGCAAATAGGCTAATCCATATTGCCGAAGTAAATACTTATGATAGTAATCTTATAAGATCTGAGTAGATCAACATGGTTGACTTGACTCCCAATGCTATCTATCCGATATCTTATCTCCCAAGTAGTCGATGCACCCCGTCCAGTTTGGACCTCTTCCTTAGTAGGTTCGACCCACCCTGTCCTAGTTGGGCCTTTCTCCATGCGGTGAGAGGACCCAAGGCCCAGCATACTGACATAGTAGCCCCTGAAGATCTTTATGATCAGTCGATCTTCCACTCGACCTATCGGTTACTCCATTAACGACACAGTCCTCAAGCTCCTAGATATTGCTCATCATGAACACCTATATTGATAAGAATGGGGAGACAAGGAAAATTCGAGCTGCCAAGTCTTCTCTGCCTTTATCATTCCACCTGTGACACTGGAATAAGGGGATCACTAGCCGTCTGATCCACCTACCCTTTGGCCAGAGGCCTATAAAAGGCGCCTCCGATGAAGCTCTCATAGACCAAGCTAAATTGGAGGTTCCTAGTTCGTTCTCAAGAGAGGGGAACGAGTTTGTTATGCACTCATCATGTATCCCTCCTCGAGAGCTCATAGACGTCGTCGTTGATTTGGGAGAAGGCTCTTCGTGTCAGTCTCTTTTGTTCCCTAAATGCAGCTATGGTTGCACGACCGAGGTGTCCTGAATGTCCCGAGGTGTTTTCTCCTGACAGTTCATCACCATCGAAGTCTCCGAAGGTTTCCCATTGTTGCCGCAAGAATGGAGTTTGATCTTTCTTCAACACTTTCGAAGACTGTTATGTCCCTTCCCTAGAGTAAAGCAAAGGGCGCACACTAGTAGATACCAGAAGAAAACTCATAACATGCCCCTACGCTTCATTCTAGATTAATGCACCGATGACCCAATAAACATCAGGGAAGGCTCCACGTGTATATGCAAATTCTCCTCTAGGAGCTTGAGCTCAACTGGTTCCTCCAACGTCGAGTGTAATTTGTAGTTTTGCCAAGCATTGGGTAGTTCTTTTCTCGGAAGGTCTTTGTTATTGTACATCTTGCAACCCATCGAAGGTCATTGTTATTGTACATCGAGCACAATAATGCATCGAGCATTTTTGTTCGTTGAACACTGCTAGTCAAATACATTGAGTACCTTTCACAACCATGGATGATGCTGGAAAATGGCGTTGTCTCCCCTATGAATCGACCGTAGGGTCCTGGTCTGATAGTTTTATACAACGAGTGTAATATTGTTTTGATGACGCCTTCGCTAGCACCATCATTTGAATAATAAACGCCTTGCATCCCGGGCAGCAACGTTTACCCCTTGTCGAGCTACAATTTAGATGAGCGAGTGGCGTCTGAGTACCCGTCGTTGACTATCCAGCTCCGTACTACAAGCTGGGACCACTCCTTAAACCCCCAGTCAAATATCGACCAGCGTACTTGTCTTACTCGACCGACCATTTTCTCTTTGGGGGGGCCGCAAATTCGGCCTAAGAGCTCTCTTGGTTTTCCAGATGCACGCCCATCACCATCACGGTAATTCGGCCTAAGAGCTCTCTCGGTTTTCCAGATGCACGCCCATCGCCGTCACGGTAGTTTACAGTTACTAGCAAACATGCCCGTGCGTTACAACGGGATATACATTTTAAGCAAACATACTCGTTCTTTGCAACGTGACATATATTGTATGCTGCGGTACTTGAACGACTTGTGACTTAGAAAAATTTATTTAATATAGCATCGTATTATAATTCATCTTGAAATGTAACTCTGTTTTGCTTTTGTATGCAAACTACTCTAACTCTAAAGACAAGAAACCTTTGGGGATTTATCCAATGACCGAATCATGTGATCAATTTATCTTAGGGTTGGATTTCACGCTATGCTTCAACTCGACACGGTGCTCTAACTTGTACGTGCACGGAAAAGAGTAAAATTGCAAAGAAATGCTGATATTTTTTTAGTAAGGAACCGTCCTAAAAAGATTTGATGATTAGTCAGCACAATGCTATTTTGAAGACATGTTTGTTACATCTCAACCGATGGGAAAGTCATTAATAATAGATCAACATGTTTGAGCGAGACTTTGTTGATGCAAAAAAAAAACAAAGATCGGCAGCCTGTAAGATTTGAGAATTCGGACATTCTTTCCTAGCACCAGGGGGAAAAAAGCAAGTGGAAATGTATGGAAGCAATGAGAAAAAAAAAAACAGAACAAAACACGGACACCCTGCCAGACACCGAGCGAATACGGATACGGATAGGACAGAAAAATACGGAAAGGGGTAGGCTGAAAAAAAAAGTATGGCAGAAATTTTGCGGATCAACATGTTTGAGCGAGACTTTGTTGATGCAAAAAAAAAACAAAGATCGGCGGCCTGTAAGATTTGAGAATTCGGACGTTCTTTCCTAGCACCAGGGTCCAGGGGAAAGAAAGCAAGTGAAAATGTATGGAAGCAATGAGAAAAAAAAAAGCAGAACAAAACACGGACACCCTGCCGGACACCGAGCGAATACGGATACGGATAGGATAGAAAATATGGAAAGGGGTAGGCACAAAAAGAAGTATGGCGGAAATTTTGCCACTTTATTATTAGGTATAGGTATACTCAATTATAATTTAGTGCAGTTTATAGTTATCAATTAACTTTTTTTAAAAAGAAATAGTTATACTGTCTCTCGTAAACACAACTGCAACCAAGTTACTATTCAGTTACAACTTTGTGTAGCTTGTAGTTATAAATATGAGACACATTTCTCTTATTCACTACTCAGCTACTTATTCACTAGCTAGAGACACATTTGTGAGAGACGTCCTCCATCATCACAGTTCACACATCGGATCCATGTTTCCATCGATCGCGTGTCACCGTCACGCATACGGCTTGGTGTAGATGGCGACGTTCTTCCAGTGCGCCTCCATGCGGTGCGAATGGTTGTGGAGCCCCTGCGTGTACACGCCGAACTTGAAGTAGTGCTCCTTCCCGCCGTGGCCCGGGACTTCCAGCCTCCTCTCGCCGTCGACGAACACGGTGACGTTCCCGGCGGCGACGTCGTGCACCACGTTGAGACGGATCCACCGGTCGTACACGCGGTCTGCAACCACCCTGGTCAGGTTGTGGTAGTAGGTGAGCTGGCCGTCGTAGACAGGCAGCATCACCGTCGACGCGTGCGGCTTGTCCGCGCCGAAGATCTGCATCACCGACGCGCCCGACGTGCCCCATGGCACGTACACGTCGCCCTCGAACTGCCACACCCCGGAGCTGTACACCTTCTGATGATCAACGCATGCATGCAGAGTTAGCATAGGGATCCATCCACGTTCGCTTGGCTTATAATAATTTATACTTTTTCAGCGAACGAACAATATTTTTCTATAAAAAAAATTAGTCAGTAATATTTTCAGACATGGTTTATCAGGCAAATGAACAGGACGGGTCGACAAGCTAGTCAATCTTGCCGACATGGAGAGAGGTGGCGTACGTCGACTTTGATCTCGGTGCGCGGGTAGCCGGGGCGGGTGGCGCTGATGGGCTTGTCGGTGGCGAAGACCCAGAAGCGCCGGACGCCGCCGCACGGGTCGTACCGCTCGTTGAGCGGCAGGTCGTAAGGCTTCTGCACCACGAACTGCGACTCGTTCAGCATGACACGGCTGAAGCCGGTGGTCAGTTGGCGCGACGAGACGGCGTTGGCGGCGTAGGGCAACGACAGCGCCGCCGCCGCCGCCGCCGCCAGCAGCAGCAGCAGAGAGCACAAGCTAGAAGAAGAACCTGGCATGTCTGTGACTATATAGCTATCGAGGAGGGCGTACGCATCTCGATCGTCCGTCTAGCGCTATTTAAGCGCTCGGCTGCCTGGTCGGTCAGTGTGCACTGTCGCTGATTACCGCGAGGCGGATCGCGTGTCGTGTGCACGGCGACGGAGACGGTGGCCGGCGGCCGGCCGGCTTTGGCGCGACAGTTAGCGATATCAAGCGCTTCGAAATTCCAAGTTGGACGAAGGAGACCTCAAGAGTCGTCGAACGTCAGGAGTGTCGTCCATTCGTCCAACAACACAACATATACTCTGTTTGACTCGTTGGCACCGCACTGGATCTCTGGCCGTGACACGACGGCGACCGGTTGATGGCCGTGAGCCCGTGACACATGACGACGATGATGCTGTCATCTCAGTTGGAGTGGTAGCTGTCTTTGGCACCACACTGATTCTCCCGTGACAAGACGGCGACCGGTTGATGGCCGTCACACGTGACGTCGATCCTTATGACCTTATTATCCCTCGAGGAGAGGATTTGCCGGCCTGGGAGTGGCCCAGTGGGCGAGATGTGACGTGATCTGCGTCTCCGTCTGGTTCACGGCCCACACGTCCGTGCTCTCCTTCCAAGGTCCAGACCAAAATTGCTTCTGGGGCTCCTGGGCTCCGTGTGGACATAACACAGTCATCTTTTAACATTTTTTTATCGGTAATAATACTCGCAAGCATACGTCTATCCACGCCAGATGCCAATGCGCGTGAGAAGCGGAGGGGGCGCGACGACCCATACGCGGTCTTGGGGTGTGGGTGGCATGGGCCTGTGTGGGCATGCGAAACGCAGGCATGGGCAGGGGCGTGCTGGCATGAGCACAAGCGTGGAGTGCAAGCACGCGGGAAACGGAGTGCAGTATGGGCGTTAGGATGTGGGCGTCCGTCCGAACGTCCGAGCGTTAGCATTTTCGTTTTTTTATCACCACAAAATGTTCTATAAGGTTATCGGAATCGTAAAAACCTACATAAAAAATTTTAGAAATCATAACAGAATAAAAATCAGATTGTAGAGGCGATGATGATATGTACAAGCTTACAAAATTACAGGGCCAAAGTTAACTTCATTATTATCAGAATAAAAATAGAGAAAGAGCAAAAAAGAGAGGGGGGGGATAAGAAAAATAGTGTTTGTGAACAGCAGAGCCCAAGGAAGGGGGGCGCCAGTAGGAGCCACCCCACGGTGCTGAAACTTTTTAAACTGGCTTGTTGTAGCTTCTAAGCTACATTGACAAGCGTACTGCAATTGTTTTCAAAACAGATACAGTTATTGATGGTTTCTATGATATGAATACACGCAAAGTAAGACTGAAATGAAAAAGGGTTAGTTCCTATGAATACTTTGTTTCTATTGCAATTTTTGTATAATTTGACCAATGTCAGAAGGGGAAACCCCAACCTAATTTGTTATATTTTTTTTATTCCAAACCACTTCAATTCGCTCCCACAGAAAGTCGAACCTAGGCCTGCTACATGCTACTAGGTGCTCTAACCACTACGCTAGAGGCCCTTTTGCAACTTTTGTACAATGAAAATATGAAATCATGGTTTTGTGTGTTACATTTGGTAAAGTATATAGTCAGGCTGGGCAACCGGTTTTAACCGACTGTTCGGTTCGGTTTCTACAAACTTCGGTTCCCAGGATCCAGCACCCGATCAGCTTGTCACAGAAGAAGGAACTAGCGAGTTCGGTGTCTGGTTTCTCGGTTTGATTTTCGGTTTAAATCGAGCAAACCGATCGACACAGAGAAGAGAGAGAGAGAGAGAGAGAGAGAGAGAGAGAGAGAGAGAGGAGGGAGGGAGTGCACCGAGGCCTGAGGAGCCACGCTGCACCGCACGGGCGCCGCTCTCACCGTGCGTGTAGCAGCCCCGACCCCGTCCCTACGCGCACGGGGACGCTCCTGTCAAAGAGCCGCGTTGGGGCTGCCTTGTAGTCGCCGTGGCCGCCTCCTGCTCACGCTACCTGCTTGCCGTGGCCTACTCGTGCTCGTTGCTCGCGGTCGCCGCCGCCTCCTTGTGGCACCACGCGCGCTCTGCTGCTTGTGCCATCGAACTGCCCACAGTTGCTCCCTACTCGCGCCGTCGCTCTATGAGGCTGGATTAGATTGGGTTTCGGGGTGTTGGGCTAACCAGTTGAGGAAGTGGGGTATGTGTGTGTGTTGGTCTCGGGCCATATTAGGCCATTGGGCTGCCAGTATCTAGACAACAAGGATACGTTGTGCTCTGCTCTTTGTTTCTAATGAGGATCGGTTCCTTCGGGTGTTCGGTTCTCAGGACCCAGGAACCGAAGCTGAACTTTGTAGGTATAAAAACAAAAATTGAACTGAAGAACCGAAAAATCGACACTTCGGTTCAGTTTCGGTTCGGTTCTTTCGGTTTTCGGGTTAAATGTGCCAAGGCTGAGTATATGGTCAATCTTCATTTTCATTGGTAGTTCAAATATAACGATCCATTAATCATGTGTCAATTTCTGTATAATTTTTGAAAACTTCTAAACATGTTTTAGAGGCAATTTTTTTTATTCCACTACAAGTGGGCAAAATCCAATCTTATATTGAAGAGTTAATTGATTAGCATCCTTTGGTTAACATAGTATGTTGATTACCCATCATATGTCTCCCAGTCTAAATTGACTTGGACTTCTATTTCAACCATGAACATCCAAAACCCAAATTCATACTTGCAATAGTAAAACCGATCCTTTTAACATGAACTTTCCACACATTCGAAAACCGAAATCATACTTACAATATTAAAATCAACCCTTTTAACATGAGGTTTCTGTGACAGAACCGCCCAATTTATACAAGATCAAGTACGGCTGTCCCCGCTAACACGTTGACACGCACCTACTTTCACTTATATAAACCCGATAGTCCGCCGAGTGTCCCGAAAGACTTCGGTAAATCAACATCACAACCAAGATCGCGTGATTAAGCAAATACACATCACATATGCAGAGTTGCAGCAGAAATAATATTACAAATGGGTTCACAAATAATAGTACAAGTTTGGGTTTCAAAACCAATTATTGAAAACAACATAGCTTTCAAATGATTACATTAATATAAGTTCCAAATACATTGCTAGCATAAGTGACATCCTCAAACAAAAGCATATAGATGAGAAGTAAATATAAAATCACCAAGCCCACCGGCGGTTAGCCACCATCATCAACAGGTCGAGAACATCACCTGCAACAAGGTGGGATAAACCCTGAGTACTCAAATGTACTCAGCCAGACTTACCTGTCTTAAACCAAAATAAAGCGACACCAAGGATTATGTAAGGCTTTCTTTAGTGGGCTAGCTGACTCGTTTGCGAAAAGCATAAGCTATCATGAAGAAACCATTTTAAATACTTTGCATCATCTTTATTATAATCTATCCATCTAGGTAAGCACATGTACTATAGCAATCACTTGATTAACCAATAACATCCAGTTACCAATTTAGATTTAGCATATCCCATACCATCCAGATAACCATCATTGTTCCATAATAATTACTACGATACCGTAACTCGAGTCAAGTGCTCACTATCCAGGAGCGATGGCGATTCGAATCGATTCCTAACCAGCTGGTGATTTATTCCTTACACAAACCTCACCCACCCGCTAAAGTGAGGTATCGGTCACCGAGTCAACTATCCAGGAATCTCGAGTTTGCCAGGAACCACATGTACCCGAGGGCTGACCGACTGCTCTTTGGTCTTATCTTCGCGCCCCCGTGTCCTACCACACCTGCTCCGGTACAGTGCGCTGCGGGCAATCTACTCGGCCTGAATAATCTCCCAGCTTCGCGGTCGAAAGGTGCTTTATTCGGCCAGCTAAATGTAAGGCATGCGTTCAACATGACTCGAGGCCCAACAACGGTCGGTCCTTAATCGACACAGACGGAAACTAACAGCACCCCAGAACCCTGTCTGGTTGCCTCCAACTTTTCCATCCGGTCTTCAATTATCCATCACACATGGTTACTTCCAGGATATCATTCTTTTCATAGCTAAATTCTTCCAGTAACCACCTATAATATAGGTGACCGGATATCACCGATCGCTACCGGTCTAAGCAAGGTTAAATAGTTATTCGATCCTGACCTAGCAGGGTAAAAGGTAATAAGGTAGGCAAGAATAGTAATAAATACATCAACGGTTTCAATCAACTCTTACAACTTAATGCAACAATATATAAACTCATATATATAGAAAGAATTGCTTTTATAAATTAGGAGACTTATAATGCTCCGGGGCTTGCCTGGGATCCGACACAAGTCAGTTCAGTTAGCTTGCACCGTCCTGGTGACATCTCAGGTCTTAGCACTCGCTTAGTCCTTCCATCTTCGGGATAGATCCTCCATACATCGTCTTCGGGTTCGGCTCCAACATCACGTTCTCCATGTGGTTCATCTAGCGCACCTAGATGAGATGCAAGATGCATGTGTATGAATGTGATGAATGGTAACACAAGATGCATCACATAAGCATTCAAGACAAACCAGTTATTCACGGCAATCATCGAGTCAAGGCTGCAAACAGCAGTAGCTAATTTTACTCATAACAGGAGTTGTACTAATCCAAAAGACATGCAACAAGACAATCTGGAAAGCTTATGAAATTTTCTACAATTCATCTTTAATCATCTTAGCATGATTCTCAAGTTAACTAAGTCAAATATACCCATTTACAGAAACTGGTCCACAATTGACAGAAGCAGCCATTTCTGAAACCCAACTTTAAACAGGCATAACTCACAAACCATAAGGTCAAATACCACCAAATTTTAACAGAAGCTAGATACATGAATTATCTACAACTTTTGTATAAACAAGTTTCACAACAAAGCACATTATCATGAAGAACTTTGCTAAGTTCCCAGATCTGTCCATAAACCACATCGGCAAGAAAATAATTATTAACTTATGTTGCAAACACATAATTGGGCAAAACCAACTTTACCAACATGTCACACATGACCAAAGAACACCAGAAAACCTAGTGTCCATGACCAAATAAATTCTTTTAATTCATTTCTTAATTTATTTTAGATAATAAGGTGACTTAATGAACATATACCAAAAGTGCACAATAACTTCTACAAAAATTACAGTGGCTCACATATACTCTTAATAGTCTAATGTACAAATTTTACTCCATTTGAATATGTATAGCAACCTCTATGAAAAGGACAAGTTGCTAAAGCAAGAAATCATGTGAGAGCAAGATAAACCAATAACTCACTCATGCAGCAACCAATGACCATGAAATTTTTACCACACATCAACTATCACATGAGTAGCATGCCACAAAAATTTCACTTCATTTGGAGCCCTAGATCTGCAGTTATGGAAAATAACAAATTCAACTAGCATTACAACCTTACTGCACAAATCTATGTTTACCGTAAAATATTTAAACTAAAACATGCCATATTATAGATCTAATGCATAGAGAATTTCACAAGGATTCCAAAAAGTCCTCATTTGCTATTTTACGATTTTCCTATGAATTACTATGAATTTCCAAAGATTCAGCAAATTTACTGCAAATAGGTCCTCAATGGCACTATTCATATGAGTCAGTGGTTATGCACTTAGGCCCTCCCCTTTACTCGAATTTGAGCCCGAGGTCCTCCACGCGAGGTTGAAACAGAGGACGCCGCGGAATTGACCGGTGGCGGCCGGAGAAGGGCCGACAGCGGCGAGGGAATGGTGGGGAAGCACCAGGAGGTTGGTTCACACTCGCAGGTGGCCGCAGCTTGCTCCGCGGAGGCCCGACACGGCCTGGCCACGCACGCCGGTGGCCTGGGCGACGGTGGCAGGTGGCACCAGCGCTGCGGGGCGTGGCATGGCCGACGGGGGAGTGCAGAGGGGCGGCGTGGTGCGACGGATGCGTAGCGACACTCGGTGCAGGCGCAGGAGGGTTGTAGGAGAGGGAGCAGCGGTGGCACGGGAGCTCGGCGGCGGCGGCCATGGTGGGGCGAGCTCTGGCGCGAGCGCACGGCACCGAGAGCGAGCGAGAGCGCAGAGGAAGGGCCGAGGGAGTGAGTGCGAGTTGCTCTGGTGCTCCATTACATCGAGTGAGGCGCGGGGCATGCGGCAGAGAGCAAGGGCGCATGGCGTCCACGTCCACAACACGCGTTGCTCACTGAGACAAAACTCCGAACAGGTGGCGGGCGATGGTGAGGGCGGCGTGGGGAGCCGACTTCGGCTGTCTCGGGTGCGAAATGGACATTGGGCCTAAAATGAAGTTTGAAGCCCACGAACTGCTCTTCATTTTTCATTTAGAGACCAAGGTCATTAGAGCTCTTCAACAGCGGGTAATTAAGCCACAAACTGCTAGTGTCAACACCTTGATAACGGTCACGGAAATTCACTTTCGGAGGTCAAAACTCGGTCAAACTCAGTGCAACTTTTTGCATGCTCTTCTCCATAATATAACCTTCAACTTTTATTTTTGGACCAACTCAAGTTGCTTAACGAATTTCGGAGAACGCGGAATGCCAACGTCGTTGCTTAGCGAAACTCCAGACTTAGAATATTTCTAAGTGCTGAAAACAACAGCAAATTCGATCTTGTGACCTCGATTTGACTTACTTCCAAGCTGATCTAGCTCTTAATACAAAAACAAAGTTTGTTCTATATGATATGGACTACAACTTTCATTTAAGGTCCAACCTCAAAACTGGTATAGAACCTGCTGTTCTACTTTGACCAAAGTAGGATCACGATGAAGCTTAAATTATCCTTTTTGATCCATTGGAGCATTTTCTTGGCATTTGCCCAACATGAACATTCATGACTTTTGTTGTAGAGTTCATCTAGAGTCATTTGGGCAAGTTTGCAAGGTTTGGTTGATGACCTACATTTCCATTCACTTAATAGTGTAATTCAAGCACTTAGCAAAGTCATTCCAATAAGGATATAACTTATCATTTTATGTGACTTTTTGATTCCAATCTTCCTGAAACTTTTCCAGTGATCAATATAGATGGATATTGATGTGAGACACATGAAGATATTCCAATAACACCAGCCAAACATATATCTTGAAAAGGGCCTATATGTAAAGCAAGGGTGCAATATCCAAGTTTAGGTTGGGGCTCATTTCCATAGGTTTGACCTTGACATCTTCATCATTACTTAATATGCCATGTTTGAGCTCAAACCCATTGCTTAACTGGTGGCAAACACCTGGGGTGTTACAGTTTCCACACACACAAAAAGTCCCAAGGTTCAACAACAATTTCACAATTTTATAGTGAAATCTTCAAAACCATTCACTTTTGGGAACACAAGCTATGTGAGGGCTTCTTAGCCTTCTTATCCACCAAACTTAAGTTTGAAAGAAGTCATGGCGATGGTGACAAGGAGATCATGGAAAACCACAACTCAGGATAGCCAAAGATGAACTCGTAGCACTCAATAGATTGATACATATAGGGCCAACCATTAGTCCCCACCCTTACACAACCACACATGGGCAACAAATACACTATTTTTCTCTTCTTCCTTCAATCGTGCTCCTTCGTTATAGTTCCTACATGTTGTGGAATCACTGCTCCATGCCTCTCCTAGGGGTTAGGGTCGACGAAGTTTTGAGGATGGGTTGAGACTGTCCTCTAGTGCAGAGAAAGGTCACTGGCCCATCGATAGCCCTAGTGATGATGGTGAGGTGCGAGCTGTGCAACAAGCCATGGTTGTGGGCACAGGGCTAAAATGGGCAGTAGGCAATGAAAGTAGTCTCGTGGCTATGTTTTCGAAAAAAATAGACGTACGTATATTAGGGCTCTAGTGGGGTGGCAGCAGCCGGGAACCTCTAGAGAGAGGGAGGAGAAGGGTGGTGTGAGGCACCAGCATGGTGCAATGACCGCCAGGATGGCATGGATGAAAGGCAGCCACAAATCACTCTCTTGCCACATCCCCTCCCTTTTCCTCCTCATGTAATCCACCATAGGCCAAAAATATTGTTCCCCGAAAACAATTTTTACATCTCTATACTTTGGAACCGATTTAGACGTTGCATTTTATATATTTTTTATCTACATTCCAAAAATAGAGAAAGAGGCCGGAGCTAAGCTGGTGTCGGCACAGCGCATGGTGTCGACCCGGTCGGACGCTACGCCCTCCCATAATTGACGGATGACATGCGTTCTGTGCTCTACTCCCAAGTCCCTCACCAAAATTTCATCCTGGCTCCTGCGCTTTGTGTGAACATGGCAAAAGCTTTCGTCCTCTTTAATATTTTTTGTATCACCACAAAATATTATATAAGAGCATCTCCAGTAGCTCCTTAATACAACTCCCCAATAAGATGATAATATGGATGACCCAATAGTACTTTTCAGATTACTGGGGGAGGTGCTTTTACAGATCACCAATAACTCATCCCTAATACAAATGGGTCCCACCTGTCAATGAAAACTTTATATTTTATTTTTTCCTTGGAATCTCTTCTCCCCCACACGCCACACCGCTTCTCCATGGCCGCCACTGGGTGTGTGCTCGGGTTGGGCTCCTCGGTGTCGGTGTCGGCGCCAACCCCCACCTCCAGGTCCTGGCCATGGCGTGACCACTCTCTAGATCGGCTCAGATCACCGAACACCGTGGCCCTCGTAAAGGGCATGGTTATATTGCCTCTCGTAAACACAACTGCAACCAAATAAAGGATATCGTTATAATATGAGTTACTGCTCAGTTACAACTTTGTGTAGTTTCTACTTATAAATTTGAGACACATTTCACTTATTCGCTACCCAGTTACAACAGTTACTACTCGCTTATTCACTAGCTGGAGACACATTTGAGACGTCCTCCATCATCACAGTTCACACATCGGATCCAACATTCCATTGATCGCGTGTCACTGTCACGCACGACCAGATCAAGAGCGAAACTAAGAGGCATCTAATGTGTTCAAGGCTTGGTGTAAATGGCGACGTTCCTCCAGTGGGACTCCATGCGGTGAGACGGGTTGTGGTGCGACTGCTTGTACACGCCGAACTTGAAGTAGTGCTCCTTCCCACCTCGGCCGGGGGCGCCCAGCCGCCTCTCGCCGTCGACGAACACGGTGACGTTCCCCGCGGCGACGTCGTGGATGACGTTAAGCCGGATCCACCGGTCGTAGACACGGTCCACCACCACCTTGGTCAGCTCGTGGTAGTAGGTGAGCTGGCCGTCGTAGACGTGCAGCATCAGCGTCGTGGCGTGCGTCGCCGCGCCGAATACCTGCATCACCGACGCGCCCGACGTGCCCGAGGGCACGTACATGTCGCCCTCGAACTGCCACACTCCCGAGCTGTAGATATTCTGCAGAACTGATGCAGAGTTAGTATAGGAAGAAGACATGGAATGGTCGAGAACAAGTCTTGCCGTTGTCACGTACGTCGACTTTGATCTCGGTGCGCGCGCCGCCGGGGTGCGTCGAGCTGATGGGCTTGTCGGTGTCAAAGACCCACATGCGGCGGACGCCGCCGCACGGGTCGTACCGCTCGTTGACCGGCACGTCGTAGGGCTTCTGCACCACGAAGTGCGACTCGTTCAGCATGACACGGCTGAAGCCGGCGGTCAGTTGGCAAGACGAGGGCAACGACAGCACCGCCGCCGCCGCCACCAGCAGCAGCAGAGAGCACGAGCCAGAAGAAGAACCTGCCATGGCTGTGACTATAGCTAGTGATATCGAGGAGGGTGTACGCATCTCGATCGTCCGTCTAGCGCTATTTAACCGCTCGGCTGCCTGGTCGGTCAGTGTGCACTGTCGCTGATTACCGCGAGGCGGATCGCGTGTCCTGTGCACGGCGACAGAGACGGTGGCCGGCGGCCGGCCGGCTTTGGCGCGACGCGCGCCAAAGACAGTTAGCGATAACAAGCGCTTTGAAATTCCAAGTTGGACGAAGGAGACCTCAAGAGTCGTCGAACGTCTGGAGTGTCGTCTGTTTGACTCGTTGGCACCGCACTGGATCTCTGGCCGTGACACGACGGCGACCGGTTGATGGCCGTGAGCCCGTGACACGTGAGGTCGACCATGCTGTCATCTCAGTTGGAGTGGTAGCTGTCTTTGGCACCGCACTGGATTTCTCCCGTGACAAGACGTCGACCGGTTGATGGCCGTCAAACGTGACATCGATCCTTATGACCTTATCCCTCGAGGAGAGGATTTGCCGGCCTGGGAGTGGCCCAGTGGGCGAGATGTGACGTGATCTGCGTCTCCGTCTGGTTCACGGCCCACACGTGCGTGATCTCCTCCCAAGGCCCAGACCAAAATTGCTTCTGGCGCTCCTGGGCTCCGTGTCGACATGACACAACCTTATGTCTTCTTTTAACATTTTTTTTATGGGTAATAATGCTCGCAAGCAGACGTCCGTCCACGACACATGCCCATGTTGGTGGACCCCGAAGTCTATTGTATCCCTTTCTATCCACTCCCCTCCGGTCACCGTAGTTTATTAAAAAAATCATGCATCACCACGACTACGCTCTGCCATGCCACCATCTTGCAAGCGTCGACCGCCATGTGTGGCCAGGCAGCCAGGGGAGGCAACCGTCGTTGGCCGAGCCCAGGCCAGGCGCAGGCGTAACTAGCCACTACCAAGCCGTGCCACCATCTTCGGCCGTCGGCTAGCCGGAACTGGCCATTCCCGGCTCTACTCTACGTCATCCGAAAGAACGGGTGAAAAGCAGATGTGTGCAGGCGTATATTTCAAGTGTTTCAGATATTTTATAGGTATGTTGCAAGTGTTTTATATGAATGTTGCAAAAGTAAATCGGAATGTTGCATATGTTGCAACGATTGTACACAGATGTTGCAAGCTTTTGTTCCCAATGTTTCATCTGTTTTTTAAAAGCATGCTGTAAATGTGTTTATTTGGATATTGCATTTATTTCACACATATGTTGCAAGTGTTTTATGAAGATGTTCTTTGCAATGGTTTCAAGTATTTTTGTAAGTGTTTTAGATGCATATTTCAAGTGTTTCATCTGTCTTCAAATGTATGTTGCAAGAGTTGCATCTGAATGTTTCAAAACTAGATATGGTGTTGCACATGTTGCAATGCGCGTGAGAAGTACATGCTAGTGTGGCCTGTGTGGGCATGCGAAACGCAGGCATGGGCAGGGGCATGCTGGGACGAGCACAGGCCAGGAGTACAAGCGCGCGGGAAACAGAGTGCAGCATGGGCGTTAGGACGCGGGCGTCCGTCCAAGCGCTAGCATTTCTGTTTTTTATCACCACAAAATGTTCTATAAGGTTATCTTACCTGTGGAATCGTAAAAACCTTCATAAAAATTTTTAGAAATCATAACAGAATAAAAATCAGAATGTAGAGGCGATGATGATATGTACAAGCTTACAAAATAACAGGGCCAAAGTTAACTTCATTATTATCAGAATAAAAATTGAGAAAGAGCAAAAAAGAGAGGGGGGAATTAGCTAAATAGTGTTTGTGAACAGCTGAGCCCAAGGAAGGGGGGCGCTAGTAGGAGCCACCCCACCGTGCTGAAACTTTTAAAACTACCTTGATGTAGCTTCTAAGCTACATTGACAAGGGAACCGCAATTGTTTTCAAAACAGATACAGTTATTGATAGTTTCTATGATATGAATACACACAAACTAAGACTAAATGAAAAGGGTTAGTTCCTATGAATACTTTGTTTCTATTGCAACTTTTGTATAATTTGACCAATGTCAGCAGGGGAACCCAACCTAATTTGTTATATTTTTTATTCCAAACCTCTTCAATTCGCTCCCACAGGGAGTCGAACCCAGGCCTGCTACATGCTACTCAGGTGCTCTAACCACTAGGTTAGAGGCCATTTAAAATATGAAATCATGATTTTGTGTGTTACATTTGGTAAAGTATATAGTCAGGCTGGGCAACCGGTTTTAACCGACTGTTCGGTTCGGTTTCTACAAACTTCGGTTCCCAGGATCTAGCACCCGATCGGTTTGTCACATAAGAAGGAACCGACGAGTTCGGTGTCCGGTTTCTCGGTTCGGTTTTTGGTTTAAACCGAGCAAACCGATCGACACAGAGAAGAGAAAGAGGGAGAGTGCACCGAGGCCTGAGGAGCCACGCTGCACCGCCACCACCGCGCGGGCGCCGCTCTCGCCAACCACAGTGTAGCAGCCCCGACCCTGTCCCTGCGTGCAAGGGGATGCTCCCACCGGCCACCGCCGAAGAGCCACGTTGGGGCTGCCTTGTAGTTGTCGTGGCCGCCGCCTGCTCGCGCTACCTGCTCACGGTCACGGCCGTGCCTCCTCCTTGCAATGCCACGCGTGCTCTGCTGCTTGTGCCGTCGAACTACCCACGGTCGCTCCCTACTCGCGCCATCGCTCTCTGAGGCTAGATTAGATTGGGTTTCGGGGTGTGTTGGGCTGACCAGTTGAGGAAGTGGGGGTATGTGTTTGTGTTGGTCTTGGGCCATATTAGGCCATTGGGCTGCCGGTATCTAGACAACAGGGATACGTTGTGCTCTGCTCTTTGTTTCTAATGAGGATCGGTTCCTTCGGGTGTTCGGTTCTTAGGACCCAGGAACCGAAGCCGAACATTCTAGGTATAAAAAACAAAACTAAACCGAAGAACCAAAAAATCGACACTTCGGTTCAGTTTCGGTTCGGTTCTTTCAGTTTTCGGGTTAAATGTGCCAAGGCTGAGTATATGGTCATCTTCATTTTCATTGATAGTTCAAATATAACGATCCATTAATCTTGTGTGAATTTCTGTATAATTTTTGTAAACTTCTAAACATGTTTTAGAGGCAATTTTTTATTCCACTACAAGTGGTCAAAATCCAATCTTATATTGAAGAGTGAATTGATTAGCATCCCTTGGGTAACATACTATGTTGATTACCCATCACATGTCTCCCCGTCTAAATTGACTTGGACTTCTATTTCAACCATGAACATCCAAAACCCAAATTCATACTTGCAATAGTAAAACCGATCCTTTTAACATGAACTTTCCACACATTTGAAAACCGAAATCATACTTCCAATATTAAAATCGACCCTTTTAACAAGAGATTTCCACACACACAAAAAGTCCTAAGGATCAACTCCAATTTCACAATTTCATAGTGAAATCTTCAAAACCATTCACTTTTGGGAACACAAGCTATATGCAGGGGCGAAGCCAGCTCAAAACTAACCCTGGTGCACTCTCTATCAAATATCAAAGAATATACACAATTATAAAGGAAATACATAGAAAAATTGAGGTAGATATTAGTAATTTTTTGTTTTTACCATGGTGCACGTGCACCAGGGAAAGGCAACGTGGCTTCACCCCTGGCTATGTGAGGGCTCTTAGCCTTCTTATCCACCAAACTTAAGTTTGAAAGAAGTCATGGCGATGGTGACAAGGAGACCATGGAAAACCACACCTCAGGATAGCCAAAGATGAACTTGTAGCAGTTCATAGATTGATACATATAGGGCAACCATTTGTCCCCACCCTTACACAACCACACATGGGCAACAAATACACTATTTTTCTCTTCTTCCTTCATTTGTGCCCCTTCGTTATAGTTCCTCCATGTTGTGGCATCACTGCTCCATGCCTCTCCTAGATGTTAGGGTCGAGGAAGTTTGAGGATGGGTTGGGATAGTCCTCTGGTGCAGAGGGAGGTAGGTCACTGGCCCATCGATAGCACTAGTGATGATGGTGAGGTGCGAGCGGTGGAACAAGCCATGGTCGTGGGCACGAGGCTAATAGTGGGCAATAGAGGAGGCAAGTTGTCTCATGGCTATGTTTTTGACAAAAATAGACCGTATCGTATATTAGGGCTATAGTTGGGTGGCAGCAGCAGGGAACCTCTAGGGAGGGAGAAGGGTGGCGCGACGCACAAGCATGGTGCAATGACCGGCGGCATGGATGAAAGGCAGCCAAAAATCCCTCTCTTGCCGAATCCCCTCCATGTCCTTGTCCTCCTCAAGTAACCCACGGCCACCATAGGCCAAAAATATCATTCCCTATAAGATTTTTTTCTCTCTACTTTGGAACCAGATTAGAATATATATATATATATATATATATATATATATATATATATATATATATATATCTCTACATTACAGAAGAAAAGGCAAATATTTAGGATCGAATGACAATTGGACCTGAACAAAGCTATTATTTTATATCTATATCTTTATTACCTAATATTGAAAAGCCAAAGGATTCTTTCATCCATCTTTTTTTACTTCCCACAATACCCCTGCGTCTCTCCTTGTCTACTCAGGGTCTCTCCTTGTCATCTAGGACTCGAACTCATGATCCATGCTCATGCGAAATCAGAACCGCATGTGTTTGTGCATCCATGAATGATATGGATTTTGATTTTAATACATAGTGGAACAGATGACGCGAGTCATTTACATGAATCTCCGAGCTATAAGTAATTTAGGTGACCGTGCAACAAGGTGTGCGTTCTAAACGTAATTAAGGCACATTTGCTAGTAACTTATAAAGTTGGACGAGTTGATAGTACAAGCATTCAGCTACGGATACACACGAGCCTGACTAGGGAGCCACACATCATAGCACTAACTTATTCAACACAATTATACACGCAGAGAAAATGAAGCAACTGCAGGAACACCTCGACGCACAGCCGGCCCCACCCCACCTCTTCTTCTCAGTCTCACTCACACAAGCAACAGCTTATTAGCAAGGTCCGGAAAGGGACCTATTATTGTGAACCGTCAAATTAACACGCACAGAATTAAACAGGTGGTGGTGCGCCGGAGCTCTATCATCGCCGGCCGGTATGGTCAGCCGAAGAGGTGGTGGTGCTTCTTCTCGCTGCTGGCCTCCTCAGCGTCCTTGTGGTCCTTCTTCTTCTCGTGGTGCTCGTGGAAGGCGTAGCCGCCGGCGCCTACAGCCCCTGCCGCCGCGACCTCCTCCGTGATCTTGTGCCTGTGGGCGTGCTCGGGGTCCTTCTTCACCTCGTGCTTCTCGTACTACATATACGGAAGGAAAGAAGAATTCATGGAACAGCACGAAGAACAAATACTAGAAGCATCGAAGCGTGGACTACGACGAGCGAGATATATATAAATACGTACAAGTGCGAAGACGCCGGCGCCGGTAGCGCCGGCCTCGCCGAGGTGCTGCTTGTGCTTGTGCTCCTTCTCCTCCTTCTTGTACTCGTCCTCACCGGTGGTCACCACCTCGGCAGTCGCGGTTTCGGAGTACCCGTACTCCCCGGTGGGCTGCTCCTCGTCCTTCTTGTGGTGGTTGAAGAAGTGGTGGTGCTTCTCCTCCGACATGGCTGCCGCCCGAGCTAGCTACCTGGTCAGCTGCAGGTTGCTATACTAGCTAGCTAGTGTGGCTTAACCGGGGGAGGGAGTAGTACTACACAAACACTTGGCTACCAATTGGCTGTGTGTGAGGATAGGATCGTTGGCTTGGGGGCGTTTTATAGGCGATTCAACAAGCCATTACACAGTGGCGGTGGGATTAGCATGACTAAACATGCATGTGAATAGGATAACGATATTATTACTGGAGTCACGGAAGCAGATGGGACATATTATGGCATGCATGTATATACCTACCTCACATATTCCTTCTAGCTGCAAAAGTTTGTTCCTCTCTAAGTGTAATTTATTTAGTACCTATAGGACAAAAAAAAGGGAAAACGGTGTTTTTGCCCCTCTCCAGAAGTTCAATTGTGATTTTACTTATATTTTTTCAACTTTATGATTTTACCCCTGTTATTTTGAAACGAAGGAGCAGTTTGCCCCTGGTTTGGATGTCTGTTATTTAGAGGCTAATTAAACGATTTAAAAAAAAAATAAAACACATAAAATCAGATGCGAAATGACTGAAATGCCCTTATCACAGTTATCCCATCCGTACCGTGTCCACCGGTGCCTATTGGGTAGGGCGCGCGACATCGACGAGGGAGGCACGGCCGGCGATCTCAGCGGCCGCAGCAGGCGCGCGCTGGCGGTGCTGTGGTGATGCGCATGCGACGGGGATCGGCTGGGCGGGCGTTATGCATGGCCCGACGATGGCGCGCGTCATTGCGGTGCGCAGCGAAGCAGCTGGTGGGCGCGCAAGGCAAAAGCGCCTTCTGATGCGTCGGCGGCGCGTCGGGAAACGGCTAAGCGGGCGCTGCGACGTGCGCGAAGCTCATGGCGCGGCGAGTGCCGCTGGTGGGCGTCCGCGGCATGGCCAATGGGGCGGGCGGCTGCGCTGGGTCTGCGGGCGCTAAGTAGCGAAGTCTTCTGCGGCCGTGAGCTTCATGGCGCCTTGGGCGGTGCCAGCCGCTGGACGGCGTCGTCGCATAGGGCATGGCCGCGGCGCTGTAAGGCAAAGCGCCATTTGTAGGCGTCTGGCGGCGGCGCGCGTCGGGCGCGGGCAAGGTGCGCGAGCGGCCGATGGTCGAAGCTCAAGGGCGCAGCAGTGCCAGCGTGGCGGGCGTCAGCGGCATGGCCATGGCGGCGCGCCTTCTTTCTATGGTGTCTGGTAGCCTTGCCAGCTGGGCGGACGTCGCCGGCATCGGCAATGCGCGCTTGAAGGGCGTGGCGGGCGGGCGGTCGAGCGGCCGCGTGCAAGGAGGGCGCCGCGGTCTCATGCGGGGTTGGAACAGCCAGCAGGAGCGTCCCATCTTCGGCAAGAGGAGGCGGCGGAGGGATCCGATCAAGCAGCAAGAGGAGGAGGCAAGGCAACACAGGCGGACTCTGTGTAGCGGTGATTTATGGGGTGTTTGGATCTGGTGACTGTAATTTAGGAGGTGTGTCCGGAGGGTGTTGCATGGGGTGTTCGGATACTAATAAAAAAATAAATTATATAATCCGACAGTACTTAACGAGGCGAATTTATTAAGCCTAATTAATCCATCATTAACACATATTTACTGTAGCACCACATTATCAAATCATAGACTAATTAGACTTAAAAGATTCGTCTCGTAAATTAGTCGCAAACTATATAATTAATTTCGTAATTAGTCTATATTTAATACTCCGTGTCTAAACATCGGTGACTAAAATTTAGAAGGGCAAACACGTTAGATTGGTTGCGTCGGGCACAGGCGCACGCACACAGCTGCCGAGCTTTTGTCCCGGTGGCCGAAGCCCGAAGCTACCAGAAGAGGGCGAGGTGGCGCTTGGTTGCCGGACAAGTGCCGGCCACGGAAAAGACCACGCCGCGCAGGGCCCTACTGCCAAACACCTGTCCACTCCAACTCCAGTGTTTAAGCCATATTTTATCTTCCACCGGCGGCTACGTGGCACTTTTTTTATATAGGGAAAAGATCTAAATTAAAAGTCCAATTACATCTCTATTTTATCTTTGAGTAAAATACATCCTAGATCTTAAAGTTTTACTATAAACACCCAACATGTGATTTGTGAATAATTTTTCCAATATTAAATCTGAATTGACCAAATATAATAACTATTTTTTTTCAAAATATAGTATATGTGTCTTATTCCAAGTTAGGGATAAAATCACAAATAACCCTAAAAATCAGGGGCAAAATTAGAAGGGCATATTTGTCCTTTGATACAAAAGTTAACACCGTTAGGGGAGGATAACGGAATAGGGG
Source organism: Miscanthus lutarioriparius (assembly GCA_904845875.1). NCBI lineage: Eukaryota > Viridiplantae > Streptophyta > Magnoliopsida > Poales > Poaceae > Miscanthus > Miscanthus lutarioriparius. The sequence continues at coordinate 92,436,162 of CAJGYO010000009.1, forward strand.
CAAAGTGGTGTTTCGTTTGGAATAAGCAAGGGCAAATTCATAAAGTTAAAAAAAACAGGAGTAAAATCACAATATCGATATAAAATAGGGGTATGGATGTAAAAGCAAAAAAAAAAAAAGATAAATATTAGGCATCGTTTGGATCCACCCAACTAAAGTTTAGTTATCTAAAATTTCAAAAGCTAAACTTTAGCCGGCTAAAAGTACTCCAAGCTAAACTTTAGCTAGGGTGTTTTGATCCTCCAGCTCTTTTAGCTGGACCGTTTTGTAGCCTAGCAGCTAAATTAAGCCGGCTAAAGTTTAGTTAGTGGATCCAGAAACATCCTTATTAGGTTTTATTGCAACATTTACAATGTTCTGATTCTGTGAAATGACATACAGATCCCGCGTGATGTCCCTAAATTTCACCAATGCAAATAAACCAATTGGAAGCCTCTTAAATTCTTATCCACACCACTGGAGCCCATTAACGGGGCGCCACGTTGATTTTGGATGGTGCGTCCCAACGACCTTGTTGCTGGATCGATGGAGTAGCATTCTGTCATTGACATATAGCGCCTACCCCATTTGAGACGACACTAGCTAGAAGTACTGATCTTGTCGGCAGAAACTTAAAGTTGCGTGTATACTATATGGCGCTGGTATATGTTGTAGATCTACAGGTATATACGGCGTATATACCTTGGTGTCTGGTGATTCCAGCAGCAGAAGTTTATAACTCGCCTGATTCGAGCCTACTAGGTAAGAAGTCGGGGTGCATCCATGTGGTATGCCAGGAGAGCCACGGCATAACCAGTTGGTCGGCTAACATTCATTTGATACTTTGAAATCGCTTATTAATTTTGCTATTATAGATAAATAAAACGATAACGATACGAACACTACAGGAAACTCGAATACTTTTGTAGGTGATGAATTTTTCTGTGCGTTTTTCTCTATACACACAGAAAAATTGGTAATTAAGGTGTGGGTTTCAAAAATCCCGACAGAAATATTCGAAAACCCACAGAAAAATCACGTGATTACGTGATTTTTCTGTGCGTGTAAATACACACAGAAAAATTGCCATTATTCTGTCGGTCTTTTCAAAACTCACAGAAAAACTATATACACGCATGTAAAAAACTATATACACGTAAAAAACACAAAACCCTAAACCTATCTCCAGACGCGCGCCGCCCATCCCTATCCCAAACGCTACCACTTTTTTTGCCGAGACCACGCCCGCACTCCCCGTCGCTCCTAGCTCAGAGCTCCAGCCTGCCGCCCCATCTCCATATCCGGCGCCCAGCAGCCGCCACCAGCCACCCCAGCTCCATGGCCACCGCCCGCCGCCCTAGGTCCGTCACCGCCCGCCGCCCCCAGATCTGCCTCCTGCCGTGCAAGTCTTGCCTCAAACCCGACCATCTCCCATCGCCTCCCCCTCCTTTCTTCCACCGTCGCGGCGGCCACCCCCTCCTCCACCGGCGAGGCCACCACCCCCTCCTCCACTACAACTCCTCCCCTCCCTTCCCTCGGAAGATGGCGGTGGCTGCCCATGCAAGACCGGATGGCGGCGCCTCCCTCCTCCAGACCGGCCGGCGGTGCCTCCCTCTCCTACCAGATCCAACCAGTGCCCCTCCCTCCACCCACATCCGGCTGGCGCTGCCTCCCTCCTCCAGCCGACGTCGACTCCCTCCTCCAGATCTGCGCTCACCCTGGTCTTCATCGGGCCTTCGACATTCGCCAGCGACGAGCATCCACCAGGTATGCGCCCACCCCTTTGCTCTCCCTTGAAACCGAGCACCCAAACCCTAGCTAATGTAATCTATTTGGGTTTTTGTGCTCGGTTTAGGATTCGATTTGGGGGTGGATCGATAGATCAATGTGTGTGAGCTGCGGTTGATCAAACCTGGTTCATGTTTAATTAACCTGTCACATGTGTGCTATTTTTAGAATTAAAAGCACGCTCCTGTTTTTAGCATTGTTTGATGGGTGAGGACACGTTATATCGTCTCCAAATACTAAAATGCTAAGAATATGCTTGAGAAGCATGCAAGTAAGTTTCATTGCAGTAGAATATTCCTGTGCTGTTCACAAAGAAGAAATTTGCATCACTGATTTTAGTTTCTAGACAGGTAGTGTTTCAGCTTTAGAAACCCAAATTAATTGAGGTGGAAATGGATGTGCAAGAGGATTTGTCCTATGTGCTGAGCTTAGCTCTCATCACCCAAATTAATTAGGTAGAGAACAGTTTCACAACCTATAATTTTTAGCCAAAACTGGAGAACATTAGAACAATGAATTTGGATCTTTGTTTTCTCAAACAAAGCTTTACTTGTTGCTGGTTTGAGTGATTTGATTGGTCAGTGCCTCCGAGTTAAGGTCTGATATTCAAATGTGCAATTTTGCGTGCTAATCTACGCTGACTGTTTAAGACTGAGACTTTGAGTACTATAAGTGGGCCCTAACTCTAGTAGAACTGTTAATACCTACGACTTGTCATCATGTTTTGTTCAGCGCTCGTGACCTATTTTTTTTCTTCTTCTTATTATTTTGAGATATCATCACTACTTTGTGCTAGTATATAACTGATCTGTTCCTTTGCACTGCCTTACTTTCTTGAGCCTCCTCGTGCTGATTATTTGTTGAAGGCAATGTTTAATTCAATATATTTGTAAAAGATGGGTCCTTTAGATGGTGCTTTTGTTGTAACATAGGAGTAATTGTTGTTTCTCCTCTTTTTTCAAGAAATAAACCCCCATCTCAATAAGATCCATTTGTTTCTTAATTCCAGGCTGAAAGTGCTACTGCTGCGCTCAACTGCAGTGGTGTGATACTAGGATCCTTGCCAATAAGGTAAAACTCTAGTCTTTTGACGCTTGGCAGTGGTATAGAGGAGCTGGGAGTGGATAACATAGCTGGTCTACTGTGGTATTTTATTTTCAGGGTGAGCCCGTCGAAGACTCCCGTGCGTCCCCGCTCACTTCGCCAGCTGATGCACTAGATATCGTAGGTACAGGAGGTGCTGATGGCACTGCTTATATATAATAGAGACAGACATATATGAAAAGGGGAGGAAAGAAGTCGCGACATGTGTCTTTTGTTTTTAAGTTATGGGCTCAGCCTTTTTTTTCTTGCTTCACCGTTCCACCGTGAGTAAAGTGCCTACGCCCGGAGCCAGAGAGATGGGGAAATCCCGGGTCAAGGCTGGGTCCTTTTTTTTACCTTGCACATAGAGGAGAGCTTCTTAAATTACTAGAAGGAAGCAGGGGTCAGTCTGCCTGATGCTCTTGTCCTTGATGCAACAAAGGCGAAACTCCTGGACTTTTACCCTGTGTTCAGTTGTTTGCTGTGTCCTGGTTGCTACTGAAAAAAAAAACTTGGGTATTGGAGACTATGAACGCTTACCGTTATATGCTCTACATACCTTTTGGTTGCTTACATGTTACTATGTTTTCTTGTTCTTGTGGCGCATGCTGTTGTGTTTTTCCGATCCCTCTGTGGTGGCTGGTTCCATCTTCCATGTTCCTGGCTTTGTCTATGTGCAGTGTTGTTTGTAGCCTCCTCCAGCCGGCGTCGACTCCCTCCTCCAGATCTGCGCTCACCCTGGTCTTCGTCGGGCCTTCGACATTCGCCAGCGATGAGTACCCACCAGGTATGCGCCCACCCCTTTGCTCTCCCTTGAAACCGAGCACCCAAACCCTAGCTAATGTAATCTATTTGGGTTTTTGTGCTCGGTTTAGGATTCGATTTGGGGGGGTGGATCGATAGCTAACGTAATCTATTCTAGTTTGATTGGGTTAATTATTGTCTAGTAACAGTTATTTCTCAATCTATCTTGGGTTAGCGTTTCACATTACTTAATTCTCTATTGTACTGAAATGCTATGTATGTGTAGTCATTTCCATTGTCACAGGACCGTTACTGAAATGTACCTGCATCTATTTTGGTCTACAAATTTTTTAGACATCTTTCTCATATAAGAAAACTTGCCCATTCTACCATGTTAGCTTTCTGTTATTGCATTCATGTGACAAACCACTCAAGATTACTCAACTTCTCACACGGAATATTATGGGTTCAACTTCTAGAAGAATGTTCTTCTCCTCTATTGTTAGTTCAAACCGTTGTCTTGGTGGAGGTGGACCCCTCTCATCCGGTCTCCTTGGGGGTCTCCCAGGATTGTTTCTTTGGCTGCTCCAGTTACCAGATTTGGCACCCCATCCATCTGCTTTCCAGTCCTTGTTACTAGAATCAGTTGTCTCTTTCCATTGAGCAGTACCTTGTGAGTTCTCAGCAGGCACAACATTCCAGCCATCCCAAGAATCTGATTGCTTAGCATATGAATTGCCCACTGGTGTTGCAGCCAGATTACCCCAGGAGTCTTCTGTGGTAGATTACTCCATGTGTCTGATTCTTTTGGGACTTTCAGATGCTCATCAGACTCCATCTTATCTTTCTCACCCCAACTGGATCCTGCATTAGACTTGGCATTTGGTCTTCCAATTCCATCTCCAGCATTCCAAGCATTGCCTGATGGTGGCATCACATTGTTATAGGAGGAATCATGATCAGCATTTGTCTTCTTCCGTTTGTAAGTGCTTGGCTGCTCCTCCCATTGCCAGTTACCATCTGCCTTCTTTTTGCCCCTGGCATTTCCCCACGTGTCCTGATCTACATTCAAACTCTGCCCATTCTAGTTGCTGGGATGCTCCCAATTGCCATGGCCATCATCAGACTTCTTCTCCCAGTCACCATCACCTCCATCTCCTTTTCTTTTGTCCCATGTATTTTCTGATTTGCCCCATGGGTCATTTTTATTTGATGCCTCAGGAGTGCTGGACGACTTCTCCCAATTATCATCACCTGCATCTGAATCCATTTTAGCACCCTTATCCGCCCAAGTATCCATTTCGGTTGGTTGTCCAGATATAGTTGCCTCACCTGTTGGCTTCTCAGTGCTCCAGCCTCCCCAATCAGTGGAATTGTCCTGCACCTTAGCATGCACTTCCCATGAATTATCTTAATCTGCTGGCTTTGCAGCCGCGCCACCTCCACTACTCCAGCCTCCCCAATCAGTGGAATTGTCCGGCACCTTAGCATGCACTTCCCATGAATTATCTTGATCTGCTGGCTTTGCAACAGCTCCAACTCCACTACCCCAGCCTCCCCAGTCACCAGAATCATTCGCAGCACTAGCATTTTTTTCCCAACTTGAGTTCATTGTTGTGCCATTTTCCCATGAGCTGCCTTTCTGAATATTTTGCTCTCCAACTTAAGTATTATACAACACGAGACAACTGGATGCAAAATAAAATGCGAGTCACGACACACCTCAGAATATCTAATTAACCCAATCAAACTAGAATAGACACTGATCCTAAACAAGGCAAGATCTACCAATCCCCAGAAGTCCTTGGGTGGGGAATAAATGTCCCTGTGATGTTGCTGTAGTCAAAACTGCTGACTTAACTATTAATATTAAAACATGCTTGGTTGACAAACCTGCACAACTTGATCGAAGGCACATGAGATGCCAATAAGTTCCCTCACTTGCTGAATGCCATATGGAATAGACCTCCATGTGTCAATGAGGTCAAGTACAGGTAAGCAGGCATCAATTGTTGTCCTCCAGGCATCACCATTGCTTACAACATCATCTTTTTCAACAATGATTTCTAACGCCGGCTCACCCTTTTGATACCTTCCGTGTGTTTTTTACCCAAGAGGTTGCATCTGATTCAACCCAGATAACTTTTGCTCACCCTTTCTAGTTTCTTTAGTTCTTTACTCTGATTTGGCAAATAGATGCATGTCAGTGCAGGTGAGCGCATACTGTGATGACTGATACTGACCCAGTGTGGCTTGCAGCGTCGAATCAAACTCCATCTACATCGAAGGGTAAACTTGATTTCTTTTTCCATGTGCTGTGGTTAGTTGCTCATTTGAATAAATATATGATATATTGTGTTCTGCTTGGTTAACTTAAATAGTTTTTGCTCCAAAAATATAAATATATGAAACTGATAAGAGGACTATAGTAGGTCAGTGCACCAACTGTTTGTACAAATGCCTAGCTGGGAGGAAAATGATTATGACTAGCTGGGAGGAAAAAGAATGTCTTTGAATTTTAGTACCTGATACCCTATAATGGTATATTTGTTAATAGATTATATATTTCAGCCCTAGCACTGGTGATGGAGTGCTGATTGACAGTTTCTTTCACAGCAGCAGTTAATTCTTTGATTCTTTCATTTGCTAGCGGGTCCATCAGTAATGCTTCGTTTCTTTTATCTAATAGCAGGTCCCTTTGAGTACTACTGTCGATTGCGCTGTGACTGACTGCTTTTGTTAGTCTAAAGATATATGTACCATATCTTTTTCAATTTTGACAGAAAATGGCTAAAACACTGCCTTTCATATTAAGACGATGGATAATAATACGTATTGAGTGGAATCTGGATTAACCAAATAGCCTTCCTATTTCCATTGAATTTGTCACCATGATTTCATTTGACTGTTCTCACAGGTAGAGATGGAGTGCAAGGTGAAGCAGTTTACAATTGGTTGAACAAGAAAAAATAGTTTGGTTTCTTTTTCGATATCCATATTTATGAATTCATTATAGTATTCATGTTGAACATGTAGATGACCTGATATCATATCTGTATATATGATATATGTGCTGATAGATCAGACTGATTCTATTTTTGACATAAGTGTTGACTCCATTCATGATGAAGTACTGATTTGTGTATTATTTGAATGAAACCTTGTTGGTCATGCACATAAATTACTGTATAGAAAATATATATTTTAATATGTTGTTGCTACTGTTTTAAAATAATTTTTTTGTGTGTTTAACTCTTTTTTCCTGTGAGGCTGGCTACACAGAAATATTATTTTTAATCTGGGCAAAATGAATTTTTCTGTGAGTTCACCTAGACCGACAGAAAAAAACATGAGTTTTTCTGCGCGTTTATTTCTTTTTTCTGTGTGGATTAACACACAGAAAAATTTGATTTTTCTGTCATTCTATTTCTGTGTGTTATTTTCTAACGGTACACCGTCAGAAAAATATTTTTTCGTGGGTATTCGATTTTTTCCGTGGGTTTTTGCACACACAGAAATATTCGAGTTTCCAGTAGTGGAAGAGGACTCCGTCCCGTGACTCCCATCCGTACGCGCTCCCGCAGAAAAAAATCTCCATCTGCTCGTTTCACTCCGAGGAGCGCCTCCATCCCGTGCATCCCCCGTGACGCCTCCCCCCGCCGCTGGTCGTTACGCCTGTCGCCTGTCCGTTCTTCTTGTCCCCCACCCGGCCAGAGCTCCCGGTCAGCCCCTTCTTCCCACCCCCACCTGGCCAGAGCTCGTCGGCAGCCACTTGCTCTTGCACCTGCGGATGAGCCCTTCCTCTCGGCCCTCGCCCGGCTAGAGCCCCTGGCGGCCTGCGCCATCGTTGGCCTATCCCCGCCTTATCCTTCGCTCACCTACGACGGCGGCAGCCCATATCCTAGCCAAAGCTTGCCAGCAGCCTCTCCGTGCCGCCCCCACCGCTCGCCTCTAGAAGGGGTCACGACGGCAGTCACGCCTCTACCCATGCCCATCCGCTTCTTATACCAAGGTCGTATAGAAGAAGAAGGGTGAAAAACACATGTTGCAAGCCTATGTTTCAGTTGTTTCAGATGTTCCACAGGTATGTTGTAAATGTTTCATAAGGATGTTGTAGAAGTAGATCAAGATGTTGCAATGGTTGTACACGTATTTTGCAAGCTTCTATTCTTAATGTTTCATATATTTTTTCAGACGTATGTTGCAAGTGTGTTTATTTGGATGTTGTATATGTTTTCATATATATTGCAAGTGTTTTATCTGGATGTTGCGTATGATTTACAATGGTTTCGAGGTGTTTTTGCAAGTGTTTCAGATGCATGTTTTAAGTGTTTTGTCTATCTTTAGATGTATGTTACAATTGTTACATCTGGACATTTCAAAAGAAGATCGGGTATTGCATCTCGCTCCCTCCTTGTAAAAGTAGATCGGGATGATGCGTCGCCTTGGTGTCTCCACCTTCTCTCGACGTCGGCTAGGCATCTGAACCAGAGGCCCAGGTGGCCGCTGCACCCTCCCCTTCTTCTCGATGCTGGCGGCTCGTAGTGGGATGGCGGCACGGCTTGGGATGGTGGCGCAGCAAGAGACGGGCTGCTGCGAGTACACGCAAGTGCGCGCTCCTTCTATTCTCACGTGGGGGGGATAGTGCGCTGCTTTTCTTCATTATCTGCTGAAATCGGACAACTCTTGTTCCTCAATTCGGATTGGCCCGAGCTGCGTCCGTATGCGTCCTCGGGCCGGACATTCAGTAAATAAAAATAAAAAGAAGCATGTGGTACAACCCTCTCGCCCTAACTCTGAGTGTGCTAGTCGATTCTCATAATCATCTGATTTTTATGTTTCCTATTTTTTTCTTACACTTCATTTATTTTTTTATCCCTATACTAAGACGGTTCAGTTTCAATTTTTACCATGAGCTACACTTTCTTTTATTTTTTTTTCTATTTTTTTATCCCCTACAAGTTAATTACCAATACTTATACTTTACTCCCTCAGTCATACGATAGAATATAACGCATATCTATATCTATATACTCTTATAAAGCTAAATCTCACTAAATAATTTTTCTCCTCGTGTAAGGTGTCCACATCATTCCCCACTAAGTGACCCCACTAGATGCTCTATCTCTTCATGCAAGGTATTCACATCATATCCCACTAAGTCCATATAATCCCTTATTAATTACAAAAAAAATATCCAAGTCATCTCTATCATGTGCAATACTTTTAATCTTTGATCTATTAACATACAAGTCATCTACATACACTATTTGTTTTATCATCTATTTCTCTATAATGTGATCAAATATTCTATTAGTTTTCTTCTATTAGTTTACCAGTTTTTTACCAGATCTGATACAACAAAATAACACGCAAGTCAAATTCATATATATACATTTTCAGAAAAATCATATATATACACAGTATACATGATACCATATATAGTAATGTTATGTATATAATTGATTTATTTTTAAGAAAATCCCGCGGCAACGCGTGCGGTATGCTTCTAGTTTTTCTCGTGATCTTATATGTTCGGCATACAAATCATGGTTACTTCAATTTGACCACATATGCGTGTGGGTTCAAGTTTTTTTTAACCTTTTACAAGATCAGAACATCTCCAGGAGTCTTTGTTAAAGTAACTCTCTAAATCATTATATGGAGAGCCATTTGAATAAAAATCACTCACTATATCTTTTCACCCTCGTACCGCTTCTCTAAATCTTTTGCACACTCTAGAGATCCAACTCCATTCTCCATCTTCTACCGAGAAATCCGTAATAGAGGATGACAATATTTGAAAATCCAATTAAATAAACTGTTGAAGGAAACTTTTTAATCTAAATCTTTGTTCTATTAATAAGGAAGGATATAAAGAGGCTCGTAGAGTTGCTCTCAAATCTAGACGTCGATGTGGATACTATCTTTGCATTTTGACAACCTGCAAAAATATGTCGGTACACCAGAGTTTGTAGAATAATGAGGGTTAGGAGTTAGGACTAGGTATGCTAATAATTTTGGTGGTCAATAGGATGCATTAACTAAAAGGTCAGCAGCTTATTCAATTGATACGGCTTATCTTTTGACAAAATAAATCTTATTGCCTACACTCGAAGCAATTGCCGTCCATTGGAGCTAGAAAAAGGACCAGATCTGAAGGCAAAAAAAAAAACATCGTGACACGTCAAATGCTTTGAGAAAGTGTACTTTGATCGCCATATCGAACGACTTGAAATTTCAGAGTTTTCTCATCCATTAAAACATGTCTTTTCATTTATTTTTTGTTTGTGAGATACCAGAAATGGGTCCGGCAAATCAAAATAATAATAAAAAATTGTATAGGTGGATTTGCTAAATTTTAAGTGCGTGAATTTTAGTTTTCTTTCGGGCGGCAGTTATTTCATATATTTTATACTAAAATTATAATTTTAATTAATTGCAATTTCAGAGACACAATCTGCAATTTTTGTTCCTAAAAATCGGTTGGACAAAACCACAAACCTGACAATGATGCAATAAATGTGTGTTTGGTTTGAGGAAGAATATAGTGGTTCATCATTTTCTCAATCCTCAAGTTTTGTTTGCTCCGTGGAATATATATAAATGAATTGATTCTGCACCACTACTTGCCTCTCAAGCCCCCCCCACACACACCCCACACAGTAAAAAGTTTGTTAAATATTCATATAAAGTTTGTTAATTTATAGAACAAAAATGCGACAATTCATCTATTTTTAATCATAATATTGTGAAAATGCGACAATTCATCTTTTTTTGTTATGAATACTAACTACACATGTAGAAACACTTAAAAAGTAATTGAAATATACACTTATGTGTGTCATCATATTTGTCCGCTCCCCTAATCAAAGTTGCTGGTTCGCCTCTGCTAATAACTATATTAGGATGAAATGGTTCGTCACACCAAATACCTCATAAATAACCAAAGATTTTCGAAGAGATTATCCTTTACAAGTTTGGGAATTATGACATGTCGCCTCTCTTGTGTTTATGATCGATCAATGTACTATAATAAGGGCCTTAAAAGATCCACTTTTCCTTTAGCTAAAGAAGAATCGTATGATGCAAATCACAAAGGAGCTGGAAGTTGTCGGCCACCACTTGATCGATCGATCCAACACCAAAAATATCTTCACCAGACGACCCCCTTCTCCTATCAACTTCATCATGCATCACATCTTGGCTACCAAATAACTTATATTAATTAAAAAAGCATGTATATATATACATACATACGTGGTGTGTTCTTTGATCGTCCATTTGTATTGCAACCACAGGAACTTATGCCGTTGCTGATGTCCCCCAAGCCCCAAGTGATAATGGAGGTGAAAAAGGTCAAGGTAGTTGTTAGTTGTTACCTATGGATCTGGATCAGGTGACACCTTGTGAGTGGTTGACTAGCTCTAGTCTCTAGGCAGTCACTTAACCGAATAACCATACATCGATCATTTGGACGGTGCAAGTCGTACTAGCTAGTAGCTAGTATATGGTATATTTAAACTGATCTAAACTATCTAAATGTGCAACTACGATTTTGCTAGGTGTGTTGCTATCTCTACCGCAAAAGAAGTTATGCAACATAGATCCAATCTTATGAACTAGCCTATCACTAAGCTAGAAAAGTAAAGCACATACCAAGATTGCAATGTAAATGTGGAAGAAGCTAAAGAGTAAGGTAGAGATATGCAAACTCCCGTCGACAACCCCGGTATTTTTATCGAGGTATCGAGAAGCGCGCAAGCTTCCCCCTAGTCCTCGTTGGAGCCCCTCGCAAGGAATCCCTCGCAAGGGCCAAGCTCCCAGTCGGATAACTCCATTGATAGCTTCGGGCCTTCCCCACGTGAAAGTGGGTCTCCGATGTGCCTTCCTGTAAGCCTCTCCTGGATGCTCCCGCCGTCTTCACTATCAAGCTTCCGGCCAAAACGCCGCGGGCCTTGTTCCCTTCGGTACACAGTGGCGGCCACACCACAAACGCGATTGGTGTGATCTCGCAAGACTACAAGCCCCTCTGATGTACAACAATGGTGCGCGCAAGCACCGAGTGGTAAGAGGTATGCAAACCTCACTAAACACTAGACCTAAACTTAGAGCAAGCGCATAAGCGGTGGTCTAATCAACCTAAGCACTTCACAAAGCACTTGCGCAAATCACCTAATGAATCACTAAGCACTATGCAAGTGGAGATCACTAAAATGGTGTATCAACATCCTTGGTATGTTTCCTCAACTCTCCTCATCTCAAATGGCCGGTTGGGGGTCTATTTATAAGCCCCATGGAGAAAGTAGCCATTGGGGACGAAGCCCAGCTTTCTGCTACTGACCAGACGCTGCAGTCGTCCTAGCCGGACGCGTCCGGTCGTCCCGACCGTTGGAGCGCGCGCGTTGATCAGACTCTGGGCCAAGTCCGGTCATCATTGATCGGACGTGTCCGGTCACGCTGGCGCCGCTCTGGAACCTTTTTGGACTCGATCGGACGCCATTGCCTGGCGCGTCCGGTCGTCCACAGCCGCTGCGTCCAGTCACGCTGAATTATTGTCGCAACGATGAACAGTGAAGTCCGTGCGTCCGGTTACTACCTCGCTTAGCGTTCGGTCACTGCTGACACCTGCTGTTGCTGAGCAACTGATCGGACGCGTCCGGTCACTCATAGGGCCGCGTCCGGTCACCTCTGTGGAGCTCGTTTCTTCGCGATCTTACGTCCGGCTTGGTTCCCATCTTCGTGCTTGGACTTTACTTGATATCTTGGGTCTTCTCTTGTGCTTCTAGGGTCTTGTTTATGGTGTTGATCATGGGATCATCATGTCACCTTCGTCCACGTCTTGCACCCTATTGAACTACAAAACAATTACTTGCAAATTCATTAGTCCAATTTGGTTGTGTTAGTCATTAAACACCAAAATCCAAAGTAAATAGGCCTAGGGTCCATTTTCCTTACACATAGCAGAGTAGTCTAGGAGAAGACTGAGTTTGTCCATCGCGTACTTTATTTATCTGGCAATGTCATTTCAAGCAAATGCAACAATAATGACACTGAAGTTGAAGGACGAAAGCAAAAGAGATGGACCAAGACAAACGACATGTGTGCCCTTCTTGCATTAGATCCAAACACTACTACATAAACCTTTTGTAGGGGCGGCTCCTGATGATTTGTAGGGGCGGTTTGGCTAGCCGCCCCTACCAAAGCGTGGCTACAAATTGATTTGTAGGGGCGGTTTAGTCTAGAACCGCCCCTATAGTACATTTTTCCGTAAAAAAATTCAAATTTACAATTCAAATTCGACCAGAATATATATATATATATATATATGTATATATATATGCATATATAATTCAAATATGGCCACAAGCACAAGAGTATTATATAAAGTACAGTTACAAGTCTAATTCACAAGAATATATACAATCCATCATTAAATAGACATAATTCACAAGGTAAGACCAATGTCAAATTCCATACACATTGTTATCAATGGCCTAAAGCTGGCCTTTCAGTCTCATGAAGGTGTTGGTACAGAGGATTTTTACCTAAGTCAGAATCTCGGTCATGGTAGGTGCCTTTGACATGTACAATCTGGTCCAATATGAAGTTGCAAAGGTTGCCAACGAGCTCTAAGAGTTGGTCATCCTTGTATGGGTCTCTTTTCATTTCTTTCTCTTCTTTCCACTACAAGAGAATAAGTTTCGATTTAGTATTTCATACCATGTGCGAAGTTTTTATACTACGGGTAAAGAGGTTTAAACTTACCCTTAAGGGGTGTCTCCTGTAGGCACCGGTGTTACTTATCATAGAACATACATAGTATCCACAATGTACACTCTTAGGCTTCTGCTTGGGGCACTGTGTGTTTTGGATATGGAAATGTTAAGTAATGCTTTTGACAGCCAGGTAATGGAGTACTGAAGAAGTAAGTTACACTTATCGCACATAGTGTTTTTATAGCCAGCCTTTCCTTCCTTCCTGGATCATGCCTTCCGTGATGTTTAGTGACATAGAACCTAAATGCCCTGTTTGAACTATTTTAGCAAATACAACTTGTTAGTATCCAAAAATAAACGTTACAAGTATGTATACAAACATATAAGCTAATGAGGATTATCGATATGTATATGTCTTAAGAATCGATATGAAGTCTTTGTATGTCACCGGGTCCCTATCTATTGAACCAAAGACCCATGCCATGCTCCTCCCGACATCGACGCCTATACAAATCCAGTGGTTGATGCATGGATTTAATCATAGAACTAGATAAGCTCTTTTGCATCGAACAAAATATATCGAACAAAGCTTTAAGTATAGAGTTGAACTTACTCGAAGTTGTATGGTAGCCATATAGTAGAGTGCTGTTGGAGATTTTTAAAAGCCAGGGCAATGTATGCTGAAACCTTAAGGGACTCTTGCCTTAGTTTCTTCGCACGGATGTTCTCTTTCTCCCAAAGGGTCTTTCCAGTAGCTATCTCTTTGTCATCCAGTTTCCACTATCTAGGGTAATTAAAATTTGTTTGTGCTATAGCTTGAGGGTCTATATACCCGATTTTCACACTTGGCATTAGTTTTACAATGTGCACTTGCATTCTACAAATCACGGCGTGCGTTAGTTACAACAAAATTCAAAGATTACATTCATATCATATCGGGAGGACAAGGTCTTACAGGCATCACGTGCGAATTAGATTCATTTCCATTGCTTCGAGGTGAAAGCATGTTTGCATGTCACTGAAGTCAAAGATAATTTTTCCGGTTGGGCTTCCAAATGTGTCGGTGGGGAAGCATGCTTATATAAGGTCTATGCTCGTTAGGAGAACACGCAAGTACCAATCATGGAACCTTCTCATTCCAAGTGGTAGGCACTGGATGTCCCAGTTTTGTAGGAAGGGCTTGCCTCTTTCATATATTTTCGGGCAATCCTTTGACCATTTGATGGCATTAACATTTGGATACTACTTTGCTGTTTGGTGGAGTTTGCTAGTGACGGCCTCCTCAGAAGCCCGTGATGGGACTTTTTTAATTTGGTTCTCAGGCTTGAACTGGTCATGGGCATACCACTTGTGGACCGACGAGATGTCTTTCATCAGAACGTAAATTGGCCTTATGGTGATTGGATGCTTCTTTTGAAGTTCCCATTCAGGCATGTCCTCATCTTCTTGTGGATCACCTTCTTCAGGAGGCACTCGTTGTTCATGTATCGGCTGCGCTTGTTGAGAAGACTATGGCATCTCATCATGCACTTGCTCGGTACGAGCTGGAGAAGGTTGTGGCTTATCAGGCACAAGCTCGCTAGGAGACGGGGAAGAATGTGGCATCTCAGGAATGTGGTGGTCATGAGACGGTGAAAATATCTCCCCATCCTCAACAGCTCGCTCTAAATTTGAGAGAGGGGGAGGCGGCGAAGAAGCAGTCAATATAATGTCCCATTTGTGCCAGAGGATGAACTGCCCCATTACGTCTCCGAGTAACACCAGCTCCTCAGGAGTTGCGTAGTCTATCCTCCACTGAATGAACTCAGGCTTCACGGTATGCACCTCGGCCCTAGTGAGTCCGGTGGTACCTTATTATTGTGGTTTAAGCCACCGGGAGGATGTGCCACACCCGTTGCCACCTCCATCACAATGTTCTACCGGCCGCTGAGAAACACCAAGGTGCAACTAGTTGGTTCCCGTATGCGATCGACGGGTGTTGTGGCTGTAGTGGGACCTTGGCTACTAGGAACTTTCGGAGGGCTGCCAAGTAATGCCAGTTCTCCCGGTGACGTCATTAATGTGCGTGGATCCGTAGACAGTCCTTGCTCCTCCAGCGCCATCACAACTAGAGCCTTCACTTGGAGCTCAAGCTTAGCCTCCCGGTCTATGCCATGTTTCTTGTACATGTGCCTGTCCTCTTCGAATCCGTGCTTCCAAGTCGTCCTTTTCCCTAGCCCCCTGGTGCGGCATGTGTGCTCGTTGTTTCCAAAGCCAAAGCTAAGCTCGTCCCTCTCTCTGGAATGATTGAATGAGTCCTTCTCCTTATCTTCAGCATATTTCAGTATCCTTGATACTGCCTCTTGGGTCTTCGGCTTATCAAACTTAAGATTACCACCGGATGATTCTATACTCCTCGCATATATCCAATTCCATGAGCGTACCTTCAAATTCTTCACATCGATATTCCCAGCAGCTGTGGCCTCTTCGTCCATCTTCCTAAACTACTCTTCCTTGCCATAGTAGCCACTAGGGCCTAGATGATAGTGGTGTTTGTTCCTCTTCGCCAGCTTGATGTTACGGGCACTGAGCTCCAATGCCTCCGGTGAAGTCTTCTGAGCCACGAGCTCCTCCCATTGACTAGGAGTTATGTTATCAAACTCATTGAAGGGAGATAACCCCTTTTGGATATACTTCTTGTTGAGCTCTGACCTCCAACGTCGGAAAGCATCTCCCATGATCTTGAAAGCATTTTTTACCAGTTCGTGCTTACCCTCTGGAAATCTAAAATTGAGCTTCAGCTGCTTATCCCATAGTTCATCCCTTTTCTTCTTTGGTACCTCTTTTCAATTAGGGATTGCTGGGTTCAATTTATCTATTACTAGGGACCCAATAGCATTACAGAATTGTCCTCTAAATTCCTTCGGCTCAAGGATCTCCCCTGCTGGCTCGACCTCTGTTATCACATAGCATGCCTTATCTAGATATTGATTTGCTTTTCTATCCCCTCGTTTCCTCTTTGGCTTGGTAGTTGTGTTCGTGGTTGTGTCTTGAGGTTGTGGAGCAGAGGCCTCAATGTCCATCTCTGTGGTTGTTGCCTCTGCTCTCCTTTCCTCTACCCCGTCTTGTCTGACGAGATGTCGTGGATGTCGACGTCGTCTTTTCCGAGTTTTAGGAGGGACCTGTATATACGACAGGTCAAACTATTAGCAGTGGTAACACAGCCAAAGCTTTAGCAAAATTTACAAGCTAAGGCTTTATCCCTACTTCCTCATTCGGGTCAAAATCCTTGTCCAAATCTTCCTCCATTGGTCTCCTTCTGGCTTCACATGGGAAAGGATCCTCGGGACTTACATATCCCTCTTCTGAGTCCTCATCATCATCATCCTCTTCTTCTTCGCCTTCAGCAGCCTCTCCTGCTCTTCCTTCTGCTCCCCCTTCCTCCTCATCACACTGCTCCTGAGTAAGCATCACTTCTAGATCCTTTTCTAACTTGTTATTGAACTGCTCCTGAGTAAGCTGGTCCTCTAGTTCTTGCTCCTTATAGGTTGGCTGCTCATCATGCTCGGGGCATCGAGCTGCACTGTCTGGTATCCGCGACATTATTTCATGCTTTGTTCTAATAGATGCAAGAAAGTGTGCTTTAGGTATGCGAGAAGGTATAACAAATCAAAAAGGTCTATAAACTAAAGTAGTCCTATAAAACAACAATATATCAAAAAAACGAGTAGTAGAAGTAGTAGAGGCCTCAGAAACATGTCAATCATCATTTGATCATGAACTTGGAGCATCAAGGCATCATAATAGAGAAGAGAGGAGAAGGTAATGTAGGGGTGGCTGCTAATGATGCCAAGTTCCTCACAAGTTCTTGATCATCAGCTCATATTCCATATAATGTATGGACTTAGACAATTTCATCATCGGCAAAACAAAGGAGAGGGGAGATTTGGTAAAAAAGCAACAGCTGCTTAACAAACATAGAGAGAAAAAGGTGTAAAAAAAAGCAGCTGCTGATTCCCAAATATAGAGGATAGGAAAGGTGGCAAAAAAACAAAGCCCCAAGGAAGCAGATACAGAACGGTATGCGGTAAGTCATGGCATATGCGATAACATCGATCAGTTATTATGGCTCATTCTTCATTGTAGTACTGATCCTTTGCATGCTGAGTAGTGGTCCAGCAATTAACTAAAGCACTGCACCCACGATCTGAAATTGACAAGGGGAAAGAGGGGCCGAGGGGGCACAAACAGAGGAATAAAGCAAAATCTAGCTAAAAAGGGCACCAAAAACCCACTTTCCCTAACAGAGAGGCACTATAGAGCTAAGTGATTCACAGTCCAAACCTAACCAAATTGTCCCAGGAAACCACGATTGATAAAGACATTGAAAGGATCAAAATGCCCAAGAGGGGGGTGAATTGGGCTAATTCTAAATTTCTTTGCAATAATTAAGTCCTACGGTTAGCCCAATTAACCCCTTGAGCCTAGGAAGTGTTTCTATTGTTCTACCGCACAAAAGTTTTACACCATAAGTTCTAATCCTACTCTAGCATGGCAATTTTAAGAATGTAAATGACAGGAATTGAATTGCTCAAAGTAAAGAGAGAAGGAGGAACACGGCGATGTTTTGCCGAGGTATCAGAGAGTTGCTACTCCCCACTAGTCCTTGTTCGAGCACCCGCGTAAGGGTGTAGCTCCCCCTTGATCCGCGCAAGGATCAAGTGCTCTCTATGGGTTGATTCTTTGACACTCTGTCACGGTGAATCACCCACAACCGCTCACAACTTGTGTTGGGTCATCCACAAGCTCTCCGGAAGATCACCAAGCTCCCAATCACCACCAAGCCGTCTAGGTAATGGCGATCACCAAGAGTAACAAGCACGAACTCTCACTTGACCACGACAAGCCTAATAAGAAGGGTGGATGCACACTTTGCTACTCTTGCTTTCACTAATGAGGGCTCTCTTTGGGACTCTCAAATCCCAATCACCTCACTAGGACCTTGCTCTTCTTGGCACTCTCAAAGGTGTTTCTCAAATGTTGGAATGAGCAAAAGTAACCCCTCACACGAATGGAGGAAGTATTTATAACCTTGGTTGAAAAATGAACCATTATGTGCCTTTACGGGGTGACCGGACGCTCCGGTCAGTTCTCCCCGGACTCCAATGATTAAGTAGTGACCGGACGCTGGACAGCGTCCGGTCAGCACTGACCGGACGTGTCTGGTCGCAATTTTCCCTCTCTAGAACCTTACTGGAGTCGACCGGACACTGGCACCCAGCGTCCGGTCGCACCAGACGAATTCACCTTGATCAAATGAACTGACCGGACTCTGCGCCAGCGTCTGGTCACACCGAAGCCAACGTTCGGTCAGTATTTGACCCTCCATTCACTTCCATCTCTCAAACATATGTGAATGAAGTTTGCTCCATTGGATCTAAGGGCTATTTAGGAGCTACCTAGTGCTAGTTTTGACAAGTGTGCACCACACGTAACCCACTAGACTCACCTAGGTCAAGATACTCATCCAAAGCCCCCTTAATAGTATGGCCAAAGGAAAAACAAAGTCCTAAACTACTCTAAGTGTCTCTTCAACACCAAACGACACTTAGAACTAGTCCATCCTTAACCTTGTCGTCCATCCTTTAAAAACTGAAATGATTTCCATCGTAGGGGCATGACAACCATTATTGCCCAATCGATCTCCATTACCATGACCTAACTTAATTGCCTCTGCAAAACACACATTAGTCATAGTAATCACGTATTGTCATTAATCACCAAAACTCAACTAGGGGCCTAGATGCTTTCAATCTCCCCCTTTTTGGTGATTGATGACAATACCACCTCGAGTATGTGAAATAGTTGAGGTTTTTAACATGCTTGGATCATATAAGCTTTTGGCAATAAGAACAAAAGAGTTAGGCAAGCTTATATGACCCAAGCCAACATAATGTACTCAATAGATATGAAATGAGCATGAGTACAAGTAATAAAGCTCATTCGCATCAGAGTAAAACGCGGAAGCAAAGCAAATGAGCATAACACAAGTGATATGACATATAAATAATTCAAAGTAGAGATATCACATTAACTATCACGATCACATTGATATCACTATCACATAAATATAGTTCGATGCATGAAAGTAAACACATGAATGCATAATAGTGTATCACACATAAAAACCAAATAATAGATAAACTCCCCCTAAATGAATCGCTCCCCCTAAATCTAACATACTCGATCCCTCTCCCCCTTTGGCGTCAAACATCAAAACCTAAGGGTCGGTCGGCGGGGCTGCAGCGGACGAGTCAGGCGCTGAGGTACGAGGAGTGAGCTAGAACCGTGTGCCATCAGCATCTGATCCTGAGCTCTGAGTTGTTTGACCCTCTGTAGCTGGAAGCGATGCTGAAGCGGTCTGGGTCGGATCAGGGACTGGTGCGGCCTGTGACTCTGAATGTCACTACTACAGGATTGAATTTGCGCAGCGTTGCACTTTTGGCCTCCGTGGCGGGCACTGAGTTTGCCTGCCACGGTACATACAGCGATTTACCGAGGCGGGCATTTTTTATTTACCGTGACAAAGTTTTTTTGCCCTCCGCCGTAAATCAATTTACCGCGGCGGGCGCCTAAAGACGTCCGCCACGGAAAATACCCTATTTACCGTGGCAGACGTCTTAAGGCGCCCACCACGGTAAATCAATTTACCGCGGCGGGCGCGTAACGACGTCTGCCACGGAAAATACCCTATTTACCGTGGCGGGCGTCTTAAGGCGCCCGCCACGGTAAATCAATTTACCGCGGCGGGCGCCTAAAGACGTCCGCCACAGAAAATACCCTATTTACCGTGGCGGGCGTCTTAAGGCGCCCACCACGATAAATCGATTTACCACGGCGGGCATCGTTTAAGGCCCGCCACGGAAAATCGGAGGCCCAATAGCAAAGCGAGGCCCACTATTTCTGTCGTCATATATATACACAGACTCGCACTCCCAGCAGCCGCGCCTCCCTCTCTCATCTCACTCTCTGCGCCGTGACTCCCTCCCCTCCCCGACTCCCTCTCTCTCTCCACGTGGGGCAACGACGGCGCGCATGGGGCAACGGCGGCGCGCTGGGCGATGGCACGTGCAGAGCAACGGCAGCGCACGGGGAGACAGCGCGCGTGGGACGACGGCATGCGGGTCGACGGCGTGGGGCTAGGGTTTTTGATCCGACAGGCCAGCGGCGCGGAGGACGTCAATCCAAGGTAGGTGAGTTCATCTCCCTCTTCCTCTCCATCTCCCTCTTCCTCTCTCCATCTCCCTCTCTCCTCCCTCTTCCTCTCTCCAGATCCGGCGGCTGCGACTTCCTCCTCCACGGATCGTGGGACGGCAACGACGAGCCCGTCCAGAGGCGGATCTGGCCGGTGGCAGCGCACGGTGACCGGATCCGACCGGTGACGGCGTCCTGAGGTGGATCTAGTCGGTGGCGGCGCGCGGTGGCCGGATCCGGCGGGCGAGGATGGTTCGGCGCGGCGGCCTCCCTCCACCACGGCCTGCTCTTCTTCCTCCCCGAGCGGCATGGATCTGCAGCCGTGGGAAGCCCAGATCCATCACCGGTGGGCTCGCCAGTGGGCTCGAGAATGGGCTCACCGGCGGGCTCCTGGTTTTTTTTGTTTTTTTTAAATGATTAACCGCAGCGGGCATCCTAATGTGCCCGCCGTGGTAAAAGTATATTTATCGCGGCGGGCGCGTTAGACCGCCTGCCGCGGTAAATTGGCTAACCGCAGCGAGCAAGGCCACCCGCCGCGGTTAAGCCACGATTTACCGTGGCCTCTAGGCCACGGCGGACGGCTTTGCCCGCCGCAGAAAACCAAAAACGCTCGCCTCCAGTAAAGTTTGTGTAGTAGTGTGTATGACTGTAACAGGCGGCTCTGATGATGCAACTGACGAAGGGAGCATCTCTGTAGTCCCGGTAATAGGTGCAATTGTGGAAGGACCTGGGACATGTATTTATGGCGGAGTAGGCTTTCCTGTCAACTCACTGAAGGAAGCACCAAGGCTCCTGGAAACTATGGTCTCTGGCACAAGCAGCGAGGAAGTCTGAGCCGGTGTGATGCCCGTCTGAAAAGGTGTGAACTGCGGGGCTGGCACTGGCGAGGCAAACCACTAGGACACCTGGTCTATAGGTGAAAGAAACTATGCTGGTGGCTGTCCCTGACTCTGAAGCCCACTAGGCTGTAACGCTGGAGTCATAGAAGTGGTGGCAGGCTGGGCTATCTGGGGTGAAGGCTGTGGCGGTGGAGCCCCAATAGCTATCACAACATGCTGCATAAATCCAAGTAACTGCTGCTACATGAGGAGCTGCTGCTGATGCATGGCCTGCTGCTGCTGCTGTATAGCCAGCTGCTGCTGCTGGATCGCCTGCTGCTGTCGCTGAAACTCATCCTGCCGAGTCTGAAACTATGCAAAAGTAGCAGCGGTCTCCTATAACTGGCGAGCCTGGTCCTGCCTCATCCGCTCAAGGATAGCAAGTAGAGCGGGGTCTGTCTGTGATGCAGGTGGAGCTGAACTAGAGCTACCGGCCTCATGGTCATGTCATCATGGAGGCATCTGAGGAATATCCCGGTAGTCATCATCTGAGCTGTCGCTGGGGTCGCTCTCAACCATCCCCTTCTGCTGAGCATCTAACTGCTCCTCCTCTGTAGCTATAATACCCCTGATGGTCTCATCTTGCTGGGCTACAGTCTCTGGCACCTTTGGACGATGGTGCGGCTGGCTGGGTGTCCTTACTACACTATGGCGGATCATCTGAGTCATGTTGTATGCAGGGAACTCTGTAGTAGCACCACTGTACTCTGCCAGCATCTCAGGTGACCTCACAGTAACTGCCCTGTGGATTAGGAATGTAATCCAGTGAGCATATGGTAGCTGCCTATGACCCCTGAACCCCTCTGCTATAGTATCCTCCATCTCTGACAGAAGGAGATCCCAGATATGAAATACAGTCTGTTGCATTAGAGAGTTCAGTAGCCATAACTATATGCGAGTCAAGCCCTCGTGATACCCCATCCTTGGAAGCAGGGTCCTCCTCATAATAGCATCAAGCACTCTAACAGTAGGACTGAGATCACTGGGTGTCCTGCTCGACCCCTCGCCGAAAGGTTCTATGAAGCAATGGCGGACTAGATCTGTAGGGGGCACAAGACCACCGTGAGGGCGTCTGGGAAGCGCTGTCTGTCCATAGCAAACCTCATGTAGTCGGATGGGCTACTCCTGAAGCCTGAGTATCTCTCTGATCCTAGAGCTCATCAGCCTGTAATCTCTGGCTCTAAAATCAAAGTGAATGAATCTGTGTTGCGGGTCAATCCAGAGTGTAGCATAGAACTCATGGACCCAAGATGGAACATATAAGTCGGTCCGTCCAAGTAAGTCTGTCAGCCCTGGCAAGTAAGATAGGAAAGGGCGAATATGCTCTCCAGCTACTGCTACAATGGACTCAATGTTGTACACCCTTTGAGACCTGAATACTGCCCCACTGTTAAGATATGCATTATAAAAGTCTTCCTATAGTGGTGTATAGAAGCCCTCTGATGCACGCTCATCCCGCCTCGGTGGAAACCACTGCTCAAAGTCCACAAATCTGAGCTACTGAACCTGCTTGGCCGTGGCGGCCCTTAAGTCCAGATGAGTCACTAGAGGCGGACCCTATGGTCTAGGAGGCAGACAAGAACCCCTCCGCTGTGTCTCTAGCCTCGGTGTGACTGGAGCACGGGTATGACCAAACCGGCGTAACTGTGGCTGAGGTGCCTGCTCTGTCTCCTCTGCCTGCTCTCCCTCCTAAGTTTGCTCTACTGGCTGTGGCTCCTGCTGTGACTGAGGCTACTCCAAAGCAACTCGCCGTCCCTCAAGCATGATAGTCCCAGCTGGACCACCATGACGGCGCTCAACCTGCTCAAGTGCAGCCCTCTATACTGGTGTAAGTTGATCTGTAATCTGTACTCCACTCCTAGCACCTCCTCTCTCTGCGCGCTCTGTGGCCTCTACAACTACGCCTGCTCTCGCTATATCTGCATCTGGATACTTCCGCTTCTTTGTTGCCAGCTTCTTCGTCGCCTTGGCTTTAGCATCTGTAGGCTGGCGAGGCGGGGGCCTCGGATCCTCATCACCGGGACCTCCTCCAACATTCTTAACATGAGCCATCTGATGGGATAGAAAAGAACAACTGCCGCTGACAAAGAACGACTGCCAACTGTCACTTCCAAGGCTTGGCCTCGATCCATACTCGCGAGCTTGGC
The DNA here is from genome assembly GCA_904845875.1 of Miscanthus lutarioriparius. Taxonomy (NCBI): domain Eukaryota; kingdom Viridiplantae; phylum Streptophyta; class Magnoliopsida; order Poales; family Poaceae; genus Miscanthus; species Miscanthus lutarioriparius. The sequence continues at coordinate 92,459,733 of CAJGYO010000009.1, forward strand.
CCCGAGTTGACTGACAACTGCAAATAGGACCACAACGGCACCGACTCGCTACACGATAGAATAGATGGGATAGACAAATAAATACAATATATCTAGAGATACAAAACCCTAAGAAGCAAGCAATTAGATACAAAATCAGAAACGAGGGCTTGCTACCTGACGAACCGGCGAATCGAAGAATAAGGAACGGATCACGGAGAACCACCGGGTCGACACTGAAGCTAGGGTTAGGGTTCTAGCGAAGTGCGGCGGCCGAGCAATGCAATGTAGGGCAGTGGATTAGGGCACGTCGTGGAGCAATGGCACAGTGACACGCGGGCGGCGCTAGTGCAGGAACGAAGCACTGGCGTGGGAGTAGGGCGAGCACGGCGGCGCGGCATGTGGCGGTGTGGGGCAATGCGGCACGGCTGCTCGGGATGGCGTCGGCTAGGGCATGAGTACTGCGCGGGCGGCAATGTCAGCTCACTGATGGATTGGATGCGGCCTTAGGTCATGACGGTTGGATTATATGGTGGCCCACACGTGATAGAAAAGGAAACGAGATAAGAGTTGGAATCCCGCACGATTTCTACTGACCGGACGCTCCGGTGGCAACGACCGAACGGTACCACCCAGAGTCCGGTCGATTCCAGAGAGGTCCAAAACCCCTGGAGTCACGACTGGACGCATCCGATCTCCACTATCCGGTTGATCCTGTCTTCATCGTCTTCACTTGACCGAACGCTGGGAGAACACTGTTTCAACGTCTGGTCACTCCTTCACAACAACGATTCACCGCCTATGAACTGACCGAACGCTAGACTTCAGAGTCTGATGCAACGTCCGGTCACTCTTTTTCCAGCAAATCTTCAAAGTCCTTCATGCTGCCTGTTCCCAATCAGGTCCCAACTTGAATAAGATCCAAATAAACACCAATTGGGACTGATGTGAGTGACCTCTGTCAAACCCTTACATTTTTTCAAAAATATTTTGCCTTAGGCTATAATTCTTTTTAAGAAAATAGGCAATAAGAGGGCAATTGAAGATAAACGACAAAGCAACATTCATGCATATGCAATGCAATACTTGAAAGTAAATCTAGTTGCTTGTCAAGTTTGATCCAAGGTTAAGCTTCTTCACACGCTTTTCGGCGGTTATCTTAACCATGTTAGACAAGCCCTATATGCATTACCATAAAGTAAACATGTTGTATATTACAATGCAATGCAAGGGACAACGCAAGCTCATTTTCTAGAGAAGTTGCTAAAATCAAGAACATTGAGCTCATTTCGCAATTGACAAAAAGTCGCCTCATCTAGCGGTTTAGTAAAGATATCTGCCAATTGATCCTCGATCCTTACACCTTCTAATGAAATATCATTCTTTGCAACATGATCTCTAAGAAAGTGATGACGGATATCTATGTGCTTGGTGCGAGAGTGTTGAACCGGATTATTTGCAAGTTTTACCGCACTTTCATTGTCGCACAAAAGAGGTACTTTCTCTAGAACTACACCATAGTCTAGCAAAGTTTATTTCATATAAAGTATTTGTGCACAACAAGCACCCGCGGCAATGTATTCCGCTTCGGCGGTGGACAAAGCCACACTATTTTGTTTCTTGGAGGACCAAGACACAAGTGATCTACCAAGCAAATGGCACCCTCCGGATGTGCTCTTTCTATCAACTTTGCAACCGGCATAATCCGAATCGGAATAGCCAATTAATTCAAATATAGCTCCTTTGGGATACCAAAGGCCAATGCTTGGTGTGTGCTTAAGATACCTAAGGATTCTTTTAACAACAATCAAATGAGTTTCCTTAGGGTTAGCTTGAAATCTAGCACACATACACACACTAAATATGATGTCGGGCCTAGATGCGGTTAAATATAACAAGCTACCAATCATAGAGCGGTAGAGAGTTTGATCAACTATGTTACCTGTAACACCCTCGGTGTTACAATGTACAGTTTTTGCTAAAACACTGCATGAGCATCATACTTATGTGCAATTGTGTGTAACATAAAGTATAAATCAATGTACGGTACTTGAAACGTTTATTCAAAACAAGAAACAAACGTTGCGTTTCATGTCGCTTGATATCGTTTAGTATTCTAATCGAATTTTTATCGAACAAAAATGCTATAGACCGTTTATGCAAACTTTGATAAAGTTTGTAGTACGTACTTCGTAGGCGACGATGAAATATGTGTGGTCGAGGATGAGGATAGCTAGCTAGCACATCCAGTAGGTTGGAATTGGAAGTCGACGCGAAACAGTTCGGAGTTACGTCATTTCGCGTAAGTTTGAAATCAGGTCGACGAAGCCACTTTTGGCAATTTTTGTAGAGAGACCGGGTTAAGAAGTGGCAAGATGGTTTGGCATGATTGGCTAGCCTTAGGTACCCTTTTCCGTGTAGAATGACTGGTTTGGCGGTTGTAGCATTCGGGTTTGAGTTTTGAGCCGCTTTAAAAAGCGTGCACAGCACATGGTTCATCTCCGGGCGCGGTCACCACCCTCGGCTTGGCCTGGCACCGCTGCTGGCTTGTCAGCGTGCGCAGCCGCGCCAGCCGCGTTCCCACTGCCGCGCCTGTGCGTGTATGCACGCGCATGGCCCTTATGCTGCGGGCCATGGCCGCCTGCCACCACTCGCTGGCACGTAGCTAGCACCGCCGCTGCTCGGCTTGGTGTCGCTGCTGGCTCGCCCAACGCGCGCCGAAGCGCCGGCCGCGTCCTCACTGCCGCCCGTGAATGCACATTGTGCACAGGGTCCTGGCGTTCCTACCTCGGTTGCATGCTTCCACTCGCTGGCATGAGGTTCACATCGCCACGGCTGACGCGCTGTGACCGGGACGCCGACCCTGCCCTGCTTTGGTCGGAAGTGCGCCGGGTCCCGCGCTACCTGCCGCCCATCGCCATGCCCAGCACTGCTCCCGGTGACTCGCCGTGGCTGCACGCGCGTGGGACGACTGCCTGCTCTACCATCACTTCGGCGTCACGTTGCGCTATTGCTTCTCTGGTCCAGCGCTGTCCGCTGTGACGCCGTACCGAGCTTCATCGGCTTGCGGGTTCGGCCGTGCGGACAGCCGCCTGGACCACGCCTTGTTGTTCCCTGTCGTTGTGTACACTTGTATTTTGCGTTGATGAACATGACTGTGCCAAGCCAAGCCGCGCCAAAACCCCCCTGTCTCCGCTTTCGCCATGGCCGGCGGGACCGTTTCCTTCAATTCACTGTGGTAACAGTGCCGTGATCCAAATTGGTCATGTCCTCAGCTCCGCTAGGTAGCCGGCCACTCAACCAACCCCACCGCACTGCCGGTACTGCCTCACAGTGCCTCAATCCCAAATCGCCGCTCCGCCGGGTCCTTAAGACCGGACGGGTGCGCGCCAAGGGCAAGCCACCTATTAATAGCACCCCGTGGTGATTCATTGCTCCACTGGACTAGTCTTCCCCTCCTGAGCACCCTGCGCACCTCGGCCATAGCGTTATCGCAGCCTAGCATTCCCTGATAGGGCCATGCCATTACCGTGCGCCCCCGCATCACCTCGCGCGCACGTGGTCAGCTCGGCTCGGGCCATGTCCGGCAGAACCGACACCTCGACGGTCTCCGTGGGTAGTTCCTTGAGCTCGCTAGCTAACTTGTTTGATCTGTTTTCGCTGTCGCTCATGGGAACACATCCGCCGTCGTAGGGAAAGGACCATAGCCGAGGAGGGAGCTCAGGACAGCGCCCCTATTCGCCGTATCGTGTCCAGTCGCTGTGCGTTGTCGTCAAGGTGACCATCGGTCCCTTAGCTAGGAAATGGAGAGCCGGGTGGGGCCAGCGTAGCCGCTCGATGCCTGCGCTATCGTGCCGGTGCACGCACGGGTGCAGGGGGATGTCGCCGCGGCAAAGAAGAGAAAGTAGAGGGTGGTAGATGTAAAAACTGTGACTCAGCGTAATAGTGCTTGGGTTAGTTGGGCAAATCGGGGAAATAGCAGTGGCTTCTTAGCGAATGCGCCAAACACGCACGGCTCCGCTGTGGGCCGCCTGCGTTGGGCTGCGTTGCGCGATACAGGCTGGGCCGCGCCGGTGGCTACATGCGCGCGCGGGCGGGAAACCATATTGGGCCAAGCTGATGTCCCCATGGGCCGCGAAATAGAAAGCGGTTTCATCCTTCTAGTGAATTTATAAATGCTTATTTAATTTAGTTATGAGTTGAACTTTGATAAATTATGGTAAATTGTGTAGTGGTCCAAAAAATAGTGAGACTAATTTTGTTAGGTTCGCAAAAATACCATCTACTTGTTAGTATAGTTAGATTGTAGTTAGCTGTGGAAAGTATTGGGTCATAAATTCACAACTAGAGAGCTAATATCATGAAGATTAATATTTGTAGGAATATTTGTGGACAATTGGTGATAGCTATAGACATAAAAATACTACAGTAGGTTCATTAGGTTATTATGTACTTCCTGTAAATTTTGTAGCCTTGGAATGAGTTGTTAAGTATAGTAGCTATTACCCTTGCTTTATCGTATATAGCGTAAATCAGCATTAGTAGTAAGAATACCTGTAGTTGTTATAATAATAATGAATGTCATACTTCAAACTTGTTATTGATAACAATAGATAGCTTATTATCGTGGTTGGTAGCAATAGCTTAGTAGTTAAACAGATGTACTTTTATTTTAAGAGTTGTTGTTGTCATATTATTGAGCATTGCATCATCATTTCATGTAGATCGTGAGCAGTTAGAATTCATACCCGTCAACAAACAGGAGTACGACGAGGTGATTGAGGAGTATGAGAAGGAGATCCTCATGCAGGAGGGAGCCCCGGAGCCTGTTGGTGCTGACCTTACTGACCCGTCGCCTTCCCAAGGCAAGCCCCGGTGCATAACCCCTATTTTTACTGATCACTGAATATGTATATAATGTGCATTTACGTTACAGGTATTTTTTGGAAACTACATGCATAAATATATCTACCTATGAGTCCTACTAGTGCAGGTCGAGTAGCTGCTATGCTTAGGATATCGGTAACGTGAGTAACCTGCCGTTACTCGCAAGTAGGTGATAAATATGATCACTCATGATAAAATGGTAAAGATAACTGGTGACCGGGTAGGGATATGGTTTGGGTATTGGTGGGTGTAAAGGGTTGTATCCTGCGGCCAACAAGGCATAGCTTGGTTATACTTTTTCCCTATCTGTGTTGATTAAGGACCGGTCGTTGCATATGACTCTAGGCAAGTCATAGATTTATTGTCCCGAGCGCATACTTGGGTATGGTCGCAGGGAAGACTTGTTGCTCTCTTGTCGTGGATTCAGCTCTTTTCGGACCGACTGGTTACGGGCGGGGATGGTCGAGGTCCTTGCACCACACTAAGTCCGGGACTCAGGAGTGGGGGCTTGGAGTCCAAGTTTGGACGGGGACCTGGACACCCGAGATAGGAGAGTGATGGGTTAGTCCTGCTTGTGCCTGGGGTACAAGCGGGGCGTATGTTTTCGGGACACCTAGCTGGGCACATTGATTCACGAATCGTCGGGCGATCCGGTACGGCTTGTCTACGGTTTAGCACCGTAGTAAGAACTGAAAGTTGAAAGAAGAAGAAATGGAACTGATTGCTCAACTCTTGCTTGAAAGTAGAACAGGTGCTTATATAGACTGGTTAGATGATAACTTAATACGGCTAATAATAACACATAAATAAGGACTCACTATTAGTGTTGCTTTCTGCTAAAGAAAACCAGCAAACAATAAAGCCTATCATATTCTTTGGAGTCGGGAAATTATTCCCACTAGTTGAATAACTCTTGCGAGTACATTATGTACTTAGGGTTTATTTACCCCTGTTGCAGGTGATGCTTGAGGAGCACCTTTGTGTGGAGCATTCTTCTGGTGGGCTCAGACGGATCCTCGCCCCTTATCGCTAGATGTTATTTTTAAATTCTATTGTTTATCATTCCGTACTCTGGTATTTGGTATTGTAATAATGTACTTTTTAAGAAACTCTGATGTATGAAGTGGACTGGTATTGTAACTCGTTCTCATTATTGGATCCTTGGGAAAAATGTGGATCTTTCGGGTTCTCCCTTGGGGTGTGCCCGACGGATACCGCTGCTGTAGCTTGCTTTCGGGGTGCTTAGTGTCTGGTGGAAGACGAGCGCCTCTGTAAGTGTGCTATTTCAAGCGGTTCTGCCACAGTTGGTACTAGAGCCAATAATGCTTACGAGTTTCATCACTCTTTTCAAAAACTTAAAAATTTGACCAACAAAAGTTTTGCGAAAAGTAGGATGCGATTAAGTTAGGTAAATAAGTATAAGCCCTAGCAATATGGTCTATCCAGGATAGTGGCACTGGTTTATCTAATCAATTTTATGCAGGTACACTGACTTACGTTGCATAAGAAATTGCTTAGTATACAGAAAGTGAGTGTGCGATGTGCCAAATTTTTTACGAGTGCCGCTATATTCTGGCTTGAGTGAACGCATAGGCCGAAGCATGCATCATCATAATGGCATCTTACTCAAACTAAAATCCCCCTTCACGTATAATTAAATTAGTAAATTGATAGGACTAACTAACATAATGCTTTAATAAATGTGTTGTCATTTCTCTAGTCCCTTGATTCTGATCGGGAGGGTGTTCTAATGGATGGTTCATATCTCTTACAGATGAATCTAAGGTTCGGACATGGGAGCACCAGTGCGGGGGCGGCTCACGGTCTTGGTGAGGGCCACGGCGAGAGTGGCCGGGCCCATGAGCCCAACGGGGAGAGCCATGTGGCTCCACTTCTAGCTCCTCCTCCACCCACCTCTGCCTCCAATGACCCACGCTAAGATGATGGCAGACCTATTGACTGCTCGTCGAGAGTCAGCTCGTGCCATGGACATAATGGCACAAGCTATCGCGGGCCTCGCTCGTGGCGGCCACGGGGGCAACGGTGGGAATGGGGGTGGTGCTCGCCGTCCTAAGGGACCGTCCTCTTACCAGGACTTCCTCAAGACTCACCCACCCACCTTCACGCCATCTGATGAGCCCCTGGATGCGGAGCACTAGCTTCACATTTTGGAGTAGAAGTTTCTGCTGCTCGACGTGGCCGACGAGCAGAAGGTGCGCTTTGCAGCACAGCAGCTTTTGGGGTCCGCAAGTGCATGGTGGGATACCTTCAATGCCATGGAGCAGCCTAATCATCCAGCAACCTGGCAGGAGTTCACCACCGCATTCTGAGAGTTCTTTATACCTACCAGTGTCATCAACAGGAAGGTGACTGAGTTCCTAGAGCTACGCTAGGGGAGCATGATAGTGATGGATTATGTGAATAAGTTCAATCACTTGGCTCAGTATGCTAGCATCCATGTGGACTCTAATGACAAGAAGAAGAAGGAACGCTTCTTTCACCACCTCGCTCCTATCCTTCAAGAGAAGTTGTACACGACGAACTATCAGACCTTTGGGGCACTGAAGAACGCCGCCATTGCCATGGAGGGTTTTCAGCAGGAGTCCTAGGCTGAGTGGAAGAGGAAGCGGGTGGCAGCTGGATCCTCTAGCCACCCTCACACACAGAAGATATAGGTTGTCTGGTAGGGGCCCTATCAATCACTAGGCGGGCCTTCATTCCGGTAGCCCCAGCAAACTTCGTAAACTTCCTCCACACAGTATCGTGCATCCCCATAGTAGGTGCAGCCCCAGCAGTCTCAGGGACAACAGGTCCCACCTCGTCAGGGGTTTGGGAACAGGCCAGGTGCTTGCTTCAAGTGTGGCAAAGATGGCCACTATGCCCGAGCTTGTCCCCAGAACCAGCCAGCTCAGTCTACTCAACCCTCAGCAAACTCCAGGCTTGTTAAGAGGACCATAATCAAGAAGAAAGTGCCCAGCAGATCTGGCCAGGTGCATTTCACAGATGCTGAGTAGATTTTGCAGCAGGAGCCGGTGATGGCTGGTATGTTCACTATCGATTCCCATCCAACTTTTGTGTTGTTCGATTCTAGTGCATCACATTCCTTTATGAGCATGGGGTTTGTAGAGCGGCACAACTTACCACTTATGGCTATACCATATGCCCTATAAGATCTGTACTACGGGTTCACAATTGTTCATCAATACCCGCACGGATACAATAAGTTTGGTATTAGCCACCCACACTTACTGTCTATAGTTCATGGTAATGCCTGGGCAAGGCATTGATGCTATTCTTGGAATGAACTAGTTGCGGGTGTATGGGGTAGTATTGGATATGAAGTGGAGGAGTGTGGAGTTACGGCTTCCTTTTTCTGGGGATAGGATGTCTCTTATTGTACCCTCAGATCCAGTCTTACCTGTTGTTGCCCATGCTGAAGCCTCTCCTGATCTTACCTCCATTCCCGTGGTATGTGAGTTCCCGAATGTTTTCCCTAAAGATCTTTTGGGGTTGCCACTAGACAGAGAGGTAGAATTCTCCATTGAGCTAGAGCCTGGTACTGCCCCTATCTCTAGATGCCTGTACCGCATGGCTCCAAGGAAACTAGCAGAAATGAAGAAACAGCTGGAAGAGTTGATGGACAAAGGTTTCATCCATCCTAGTTCTTCACCATGGGGTTGCCGGACTATTTTTGTGAAGAAAAAGGATTGTACCATACGGATGTGTGTGGATTACCGCCCCCTTAATGCGGTAATAGTTAAGAACAAGTATCCTTTGCCCCGCATAGATACTTTGATCGACCAATTAGCTGGTGCCAAGGTGTTCTCAAAGATAGATCTCTGATCAGGCTATCATCAGATCAAGATCAGGCCACATGATATACCAAAGACAGCTTTCTCTACTAGGTATGGGCTGTATGAGTACCTAGTGATGTCTTTTGGTCTCACCAATGCTCCTGCCTTCTTCATGTACCTGATGATTTCAGTTTTCATGCCAGAGCTAGATAAGTTTGTGGTAGTTTTCATTGATGATATACTGATTTATTCCAAGGATGATGAAGAGCATGCCCAACACCTTCGGATAGTACTGACTCGACTAAGGGAGCACAAGCTGTATGCTAAATTTAGCAAGTGCGAATTTTGGTTAGATCGAGTGCAGTTTTTGGGGCATGTGCTGACACCTGAGGGCGTTTCAGTAGATCCCAGTAAGGTGCAAGATGTGTTAGATTGGAGATCTCCCAAGTCCATGCATCAGATTCGTCAGTTTCTTGGTCTCGCTGGGTACTATCGGCGTTTCATTCCTGATTTCTCCAAGATAGCCTAGCCAATGACCAAGCTGCTCCAAAAAGAAGCTAAGTTTGATTGGAGCCCAGCTTGTGAGGAAGCTTTCCAAACTTTGAAGACATTTCTGACCACTGCTCCTATGTTGGCCCAACCAGATATTGATAGGCCCTTGGATGTATACTGTGATGCCTCGAAGACGGGGTTGGGGTGTGTGCTTATGCAAGATGGGCGTGTGATAGCTTATGCTTTGCGCCAACTGAAAAAGCACGAAGTGAATTACCCCACCCATGACTTAGAGCTAGCTGCTGTAGTCCACTCACTGAAGATTTGGAGGCACTATCTGTTGGGCAATAAAGTGCATATCTTTACAGATCACAAGAGCCTCAAGTATATTTTCACTCAGTCTGAGCTGAACATGAGGCAACGGAGATGGCTAGAGTTCATAAAGGATTACAACTTGGAAGTCCATTATCATCCTGGAATGGCTAATGTAGTGGCTGATACTTTGAGCCGCAAGGCACACCAAGTTGAAGAAACACCTTTTGTCTCTCAACCACACAGAGGTGTTGGCTCACATTGCATTGACCTCAGAATTGCGGGAACAAATTGTTCGAGAGCAAAAGGAAGACCCCGAAGAAATTCCTCACATTAGAAAATTGATGGCCGAAGGGCGTGGCCCTCACTTTAGCATTGATGAGCATGGAGTAGTGAGATACAAGGATAGATTGGTGGTTCCATCCAATGAAGAGCTAAAAAGGAAGATTTTGAATGAAGCCCACCATTCAAAGTTGTCTATTCATCCTGGCAGCAACAAGATGTATCATGACCTGCGTCACTTGTACTGGTGGTCTAACATGATGTAGGACATCACCCGACACGTCGCAGAGTGTGACACTTGTGGCAGGGTTAAGGCAGATCATATGCGTACCCTAGGATATTTGCAGCCCTTGCCCATTCCTGTTTAGAAATGGGAGGATATTTCCATGGATTTCATTGTGGGTTTACCCCGCACATCCACAGGCTTTGATTCTATTTGGGTCATTGTGGACCATCTCACCAAGTCTGCCCATTTTGTCCCGGTGGACACTAGATACACTGCCAGGAAGTATGCTGAGATATATTTTGATCAGATTGTGACCTTACATGGAGTTCCTCTTACTATCATCTCTGATAGAGGGTCAGTTTTTGTCTCTCGTTTCTGGGAGCAACTCAAGGAATGTCTAGGTACTCATCTTCTTAGAAGCTCAGCATACCACCCACAGACCGATGGTCAAACTAAAAGGGTGAACTAGGTGCTCGAGGATATGTTGAGGGCTTGTGCCATCTCTTTTCTTGAGAAGTGGGATAAATGCTTGAAGTTAGCTAAATTTTCTAACAACAACAGCTACCAAGAGAGCATCCACATGGCACCATTTGAGGCTCTATACGGGCAGAAGTGTAGAATGCCACTGAACTAGGTTGAAGTGGGAGACCGTGGGTACTTTGGGCCTGATTCCATAAAAGAGGCTCGAGAGAAAGTAAACATTATTCGAAACCACTTGAAGGCAGCTCAAAGCCGACAAAAGGCTTAAGCAGACAAGCGAAGGAGGCCTTTGGAGTTTGCAACTGGGGATTATGTGTATCTCAAGGTGTTTCCTATGAGAGGGGTGCATCGGTTTGGTGTCCATGGCAAGCTAGCCCCTTGGTATGTGGGCCCATACCAGGTGTTGCAACAATGTGGCCCTGTTGCTTATTGTCTCTAGCTTCTTGATATTTTATCTGCGATACATAATGTGTTTCATGTACGCAATTGAAGAAATGTCTGTGTGCTCCTGCTGAAGCCGTGGAAATTGAAGAGCTTCCCCTCCAGCCAGATTTGACTTATGTGGAGCACCCTATCAAGATCTTGGATGAGAAGGAGAGAGTGACCAGGAATAGAGTGGTAAGGTTCTACAAGGTGCAGTGGCAAAACCATTTAGAGGATGAAGCCACCAGGGAACAAGAGGGTTACCTATTGCAGCATTACCCCCACCTTCTCGCCGGCTCCGATAGTTAGTTGTTGCGCCAAAAATGTATTCCCTATCTCTTTCTCACACTAGGCACATGAAATCTTGGGTCGAGATTTTGTTTTAGGGGGTAGATTTGTAACACCCTCGGTGTTACATTGTATAGTTTTTGCTAAAATACTGCATGAGCATCATACTTATGTGCAATTGTGTGTAACATAAAGTATAAATCAATGTATGGTACTTGAAACGTTTATCCGAAACAAGAAACAAACATTACGTTTCATGTCGCTTGATATCGTTTAGTATTCTAATCAATTTTTTATCGAACAAAAATGCTATAGACCGTTTATGCAAACTTTGATAAAGTTTGTAGTACGTACTTCGTAGGGGACGATGAAATATGTGCGGTCGAGGACGAGGATAGCTAGCTAGCACATCCAGTAGGTCGGAATTGGAAGTCGACGCAAAACCGTTTGGAGTTACGTCATTTCGCGTAAGTTTGAAATCGGGTCGACGAAGCCACTTTTGGCAATTTTTGTAGAGAGACCGGGTTAAGAAGTGGGTAGTTCCTTGAGCTCGCTAGCTAACTTCTTTGCTCTGTTTTCGCTATCGCTCATGGGAACGCATCCGCCGTCGAAGGGAAAGGACCACCGCCGGGGAGGGAGCTCGGGACAGCGCCCCTATTCGCCGTATCGCCTCCAGTCGCTGCGCGTTGTTGTCAAGGTGACCATCGGTCCCTTAGCTAGGAAATGGAGAGTCGGGTGGGGCCGGCGTAGCCACCCGATGCCCACGCTGTCGTGCCGGTGCGCGCACGTGTGCCGGGGGATGTCGCCGCGGCAAAGAAGAGAAAGTAGAGGGTGGTAGATGTAAAAACTGTGACTCAGCGTAATAGTGCTCGGGTTAGTTGTGTCAAAAGGGGAAATAGCGGGGGCTTCTTCGTGAATGCGCCAGATGCGTGTAGCTCCACTGTGGGCCGCCTGCGTTGGGCCGCATCGCGCGATACAGAGTGGGCTGCGCCGGTGGCTGCATGTGCGCGCGGGCGGGAAACTGGATTGGGCCGAGCCGATGTCCCCATGGGCCGCGAAATAGAAAGCGGTTTCATCCTTCTAGTGAATTTATAAATGCTTATTTAATTTAGTTATGAGTTGAACTTTGATAAATTATGGTAAATTGTGTAGTGGTCCAAAAAATAGTGAGACTAATTTTGTTAGGTTCGCAAAAATACCATCTACTTGTTAGTACAATTAGATTGTAGTTAGCTGTGGAAAGTATTGGATCATAAATTCACAACTAGAGAGCTAATATCATGAAGATTAATATTTGTAGGAATATTTGTGGACAATTGGTGATAGCTATAGACATAAAAATACTACAGTAGGTTCATTAGGTTATTATGTACTTCCTATAAATTTTGTAGCCTTGGAATGAGTTGTTAAGTATAGTAGCTGTTACCCTTACTTTATCGTATATAGCGTAAATCAGCATTAGGAGTAAGAATACCTGTAGTTACTATAATAATAATAATGAATGTCATACTTCAAACTTGTTATCGGTAACAATAGATAGCTTATTACCGTGGTCGGTAGCAATAGCTTAGTAGTTAAACAGATGTACTTTTATTTTAAGAGTTGATGTTGTCATATTATTGAGCATTGCATCATCATTTCATGTAGATCGTGAGCTGGTAGAATTCGTACCCATCGATGAATAGGAGTATGACGAGGTGATCGAGGAGTATGAGGAGGTGATCCTCATGTAGGAGGGAGCCCCGGAGCCTGTTGGTGCTGACCTTACTAACCCGTCGCCTGCCCAAGGCAAGCCCCGGTGCATAACCCCTATTTTTACTGATCACTAAATATGTATATGATGTGCATTTATGTTATAGGTATTTTATGGAAACTACATGCATAAATATATCTACCTATGAGTCCTACTAGTATAGGTCGAGTAGCTGCTATGCTCAGGATATCAGTAGCGTGAGTAACCTGACCGTTACTCACAAGTAGGTGATAAATATGATCACTCATGATAAAATGGTAAAGGTAACTGATGACCGGGCAGGGATATGGTTTGGGTATTGGTGGGTGTAAAGGGTTGTGTCATGCGGCCAACAGGGCATAGCTCGGTTACACTTTTTCCCTATCTGTGTCGATTAAGGACCGATCGTTGCATGACTCTAGGAAAGTCACAGATTTATTGTCCCGAGCGCATACTTGGGTATGGGCGCAGGGAAGACTTGTTGCTCTCTTGTCGTGGATCCGGCTCTTTCTAGACCGACTGGTTGGGGGCGGGGATGGTGGAGGTCCTTGCACCACACTGAGTCCGGGACTCAGGAGTGGGGGCTTGGAGTCCAAGTTTGGATGGGGACCTAGACACTCGGGACAGGAGAGTGATGGGTTAGTCCTGCTTGTGCCTGGGGTACAAGCGGGCGTGTGTTTTTGGGGCACCTAGTTGGGCACATTGATTCGCGAATCGCCGGGTGATCCAGTACGACTTGTCTGTGGTTTAGCACCGTAGTAAGAATTGAAAGTTGAAAGAAGAAATGGAACTGATTGCTCAACTCTTGCTTGAAAGTAGAACAGGTGCTTATATAGACTGGTTAGATGATAACTTAAATGGCTAATAATAAGACATAAATAAGGACTCACTATTAGTGTTGCTTTCCGCTAAAGAAAACCAGCAAACAATAAAGCCTATCATATTCCTTGGAGTCGGGAAATTGTTCCCACTAGTCGGATAAGTCTTGCGAGTACATTATATACCAGGGTTTATTTACCCCTGTTGCAGGTGATGCTTGAGGAGCACCTTTGTGTGGAGGATTCTTCTGGTGGGCTCAGACGGATCCTCGCCCCTTATCGCTAGATGTTATTTTTAAATTCCGTTGTTTATCATTCCGCACTCTGGTATTTGGTATTGTAATAATGTACTTTTTAAGAAACTCTGATGTATGAAGTGGACTGGTATTGTAACTCATTCTCATTATTGGATCCTTGGAGAAAATATGGATCTTTGGGTTCTCCCTTGGGGTGTGCCTGACGGATACCGCCGTTGTAGCTTGCTTTCGGGGTGCTTAGTGTCTAGTGGAAGATGAGCCCCTCCATAAGTGTGCTATTTCGGGCAGTTCTACCACATTACCTCGCTCATCTAGGTCGAGATGTCCATTAGTTGGCATAGGTGTCTTGATTGGCTTACATTCATCCATCATGAATCTTTTGAGAAGTACATTTGTATATTTCTCTTGAGTGATGAAATTCCCTTCTCTCATTTTCTTGATTTGAAAACCAAGAAAGAATGTAAGCTCTCCAATCATTGACATCTCAAACTCCTTCGACATCAATTCACCAAACTCTTTGCAAGAATCTTCATTTTATGATCCAAAGATGATATCATCAACATACACTTGACAAATGAAGATATGTCCATCAAGCTTCTTGGTGAATAGTGTGGTGTCGACCTTCCCAATGGTGAAGCCCTTCTCAATGAGGAAGTTCTGAAGGCGCTCATACCAAGCTCTTGGGGCTTGCTTAAGCCCATATAACGCCTTGGACAACCTATAAACATGATTAGGATATCTAGGGTCTTCAAACCCGGGAGGTTGATCAACATTGACTAGTTCATTAATAAAGCCATTTAAAAATGCACTTTTCACATCCATTTGATATAGTTTCATGTCATGATGTGATGCATATGCAAGGAGGATACGGATGGCTTCTAGTCTTGCAACCGGTGCAAAGGTCTCTCTAAAATCCAAACCTTCAACTTGAGAGAACCCCTTTGCAACTAGTCTTGCCTTATTCCTCACAACAACACCTTGATCATCTTGCTTGTTGTGGAACATCCACTTTATTCCAATGACTCTTGCACCTTTTGGTCGCTCTTCAAGAGTCCAAACTTCATTACGGGTGAAGTTGTTCAACTCTTCATGCATGACATTTATCCAATCCGGATCTTGAAGAGCTTCTTCTACCTTAGTAGGCTCAAAGCAAGAGACAAAAGAGTGATGTTCAATAAATGAAGTAAGCTTTTGAGAACGAGTCATTACTCCCTTTGATAGACTCCCTATGATGAGATCTTGTGGATGAGCTTGTAGTAGAGGTGTATTTCTTCTATCAACCACTTAAGGAGGAGGTTGTGGAGCATCAACATCATGTGTTTGTGTCACCATTTGCTCATGGGAGACATGAGTGTCTTCATTTTCTACTCTCCCATCTTTTTCACCATCTTGTGGCACACTTGATGAAGAAGGTGGATCAATAACTTGTACATCATCTTCATCATCTTTAGGCTTGATGTCTCCAACTGGAATGTTCTTCATAGCCTCCCTTAATGGTTCATCACCTACATCATCAAGATTCTTATGTGCTCCTTGGGAGCCGTTAGATTCATCAAATTCCACATCATATGTTTCTTCAACCAAGCCGGTGGCATGATTAAATACTCTATATGCTTTGGACTTTGATGAGTAACCAACAAGAAAACCAATATCACAACGTCTTTGAAACTTCCCTAGGTGTTGTCGCTTCTTGTAGATGTAGCATTTGCAACCAAACACCCTAAAGGAGACATCCAGCTTCTTCCCATTGAGCAACTCATAAGGTGTCTTGCCAAGAAACTTTTGAAGGAATAGACGGTTGGATGCATAGCATGCGGTGTTGATAGCTTCCACCCATAGAGCTTCGGGAGTGTTGTACTCATCTAGCATTGTTCTTGCAAGTGTGATCAATGTCCGGTTCTTTCTCTCAACTACACCATTTTGTTGAGGAGTATATGTTGCGGAGACCTCATGCTTGATTCCAACTTCATCACAATAAGCTTCAATGTTTGTGTTGTCAAATTCTTTACCGTTGTCACTTCTAATTTTCTTGAGCTTCACTTCAAACTCATTTTGTGCTCTCTTGGCAAACTTCTTGAAGCATGATGCAACTTCGGATTTGTCATGAAGGAAGAATACCCATGTGTATCTTGAATAGTCATCAACAATCACAAGACAATAAAGATTTCCTCCCAAACTCTTGTATATTGTTGGTCCAAATAAATCCATATGTAGGAGTTCTAGCACTCTTGTGGTTGACATGAAAGTTTTTGTTGGATGTGTATTTGCAACTTGCTTGCCGGCTTGACATGCACTACAAAGCTTGTCCTTCTCAAACTTCACATCCTTCAACCTTCTCACCAAATCATTCTTCATTAGCTTCTTGAGTGAGCTCATCCCAACATGAGCAAGTCTTCTATGCCATAGCCACCCAAGTGTTGTTTTGATGAATAGGCATGTTTTCAAGTTAGCATCTTCGGAGGTGAAATCCACTAGATATAGGTTGTTGTATCTAAATCCTTTGAATATCACTTGTTCATCATCCTTCTTAGATACAACAACTTCGTTCTCGATAAACAAGCATTGGAAGCCAAGATCACACAATTGTCCAAGGATAGCAAGTTGAAACTCAATGAAGCAACATATAGCACATTTGAGATAGAATGATCATTTGATATTGCCACTTTGCCCAATCCTTTGATCTTGCCCTTTGAGTTATCTCCAAATGTGATTCTTTCTTGTCCATCTACTTCTTCATCTAGTGAGGTGAACATACGAGGATCACCGGTCATATGTTGAGTGCAACCACTATCAATTACCCAATGACTTCCACCGGCCTTGTAGTTCACCTACACACAAGAGATCAAGCTTTAGGAACCCAAACTTGTTGAGGGCCCATCACCTTCTCAACAAGTGACTTTGCTACCCAAATTTTCTTAGGCCTATTCTTGTTGGGAGGTCGTAAGAACATGACTTTCATCTTTCCACTAGAATCCTTTCTAAGCATGTAATGAGCATTGAAAGCAAAAGGTCTAACATGCTTGGGTAAGGGTTGTGGTGGTGGAGTTTGGCACTCATGGGCAAAGTGGCCTTCTTGTCCACACTCAAAACATCTCTTTGGCTTTGGCTTTGACTTGTGTTGTTGTTGAGCTTGAGCCTTCTTCTCTTGGTTTGCCAAGTACCCAATGCCACTTCTATCCATCTTCATGACGGTGTTCATTAGTAGCTCACTTTGAAGATGCTTGCCTCTTGTGAACTTGCTCAATTCAATCTTGAGATGCTCTTTCTCCAACTTGAGCTTCTTGTTCTCTTCCTTGAGAGCATCATTACTTTTCTCTTCCTTGAGCTTCTTGTTCTCTTCTTTGAGCTTCTCATTCTCAAGAATCGAGTCACCATCATGATCAAGAGTTTCTAGCACAATAGTGTTGTGGCTTTTGATTTCTTCAAGATCTTTCTTGAGCTTTTCATTGTCATTCTTGAGCTTGACAAACTCATCATAATTATCAGCCTCAACCACTTGCTTGCCCTTCCTAGTAGAACTTTGCTCAATGCTCTCAATGATCAAATCCTCACATGATGTAGCTATATCAATCTTAACAACATTATTAGTAACATCATGTGGCTCATTGGATAAATATTCTTGAGCAATGACAAGATTATCATGATTAATCTTAAGAGTAGTATATTCTTCTTTTAGCATGTTGTGGCTAGTGATGAGCTCATTGTGTATCCTCTCAAGTTTATCATGTTTTTCTTTAAGCTCTTTCATAGAAGATTTGAGCTCCTTGAGTTTGGATGATATAGCATCATTTGCTTCTCTAAGCTCAACACTAGCCTTTTCCACTATATCACATTTAGCTAAAAGGGAATCATTCTTAGCTTCTAGCTTTTCATTCTTAGCTCTACTCTTTCTAATGATCCTAGTATATTGGTTTAACAATTTCACAAGATCATCATAAGAAGGTGATTTATATTCATCATCATCACTATCACTATCACTATCATCATTATTAGCATGATCATCACCACTACTATCATCATCATTTGATACCTTGCGGTCACCTTTGGCCATAAGGCATAGGTGTGTAGAGGATGATGGAGGTGGTGTCGGTGAAGATGATGAAGAGTCAATCACAATGGCGGCCACCTTCTCGTTGTCACTATCATCATCGGATGAGCCACTAGATGAATCAATGTCCGTGAGCCAATCACCGACGATGTATGCCTTTCCACTTTTCTTCTTCTTGTGGAAGTCCTTCTTCTTGCCATCTCTTTTCTTGTATGGCTTGTTTTTCTTCTTATCATCTTCTTCTTCATTGCTTGAGTCATCTTTCTTGCCCTTGTACTTGTTCTTGAACTTGTCTTTCTTAGGCTTTGTGCATTGGTGTGCTAGATGACCAAGTTCTCCACAATTGTAGCAATCCATCTCCGAGATTGGCTTCCTTCTAGAGCTTGTGAAGAACTTCTTTTTCTTGCCATCAAACTTGATGCCACTCTTGTTGAGCTTCTTTAGCATCTTGGCGGTTCTTTTCACCATGAGAGCAAGACTTGCATCATCAACTTCATCATCACTTGAGCTCTCATACTCAATTCTTGCTTTGCCCTTCTCTTGGCTAGCTTTGAATGCTAAGTATTTTTCTTTCTTCTTAGTAGAGGATGAGCCATCTTGCGGTGTGATGTGCATGTACATCTCATGAGCATTGATCTTTCCTAAGATTTGTGTTGGTGTAGCGGTGGAAAGATCACCTTGATGAAGCACGGTCATAATATGCCCATATTTCTCAATGGGGAGGACACTCAAGATTTTTCTTACAACATCGGATGGTTGCATTTGAGTGAGTCCAAGCCCATTGAATTCCTCTACAAGAACATTCAAACGTGAATACATCTCATTAGCACATTCTTTAGGAAGCATCTCAAAAGAGTTAAGATTTTTCATGACTAGATGACAACGTTCCTCATGCTCACTCTTTGTTCCCTCATGGAGCGCACAAACGTCCGACCATAGTGCATGGGCGTCCTTGTGGTTCCACACCCAGTTAAACACATCTTTACAAAGGCCTCTAAATATTGTGTTTCGAGCCTTTGCATTCCATTTCTCGTAATTCACCTCATCGCCTTGTAGGTGTGTGGCATCCCGAGGTTTTGGGAAGCCTTGTGAGGCGGCTCTAAGTATTCCAACATCTAGAGCTTCTAAATACGCCTCCATGTGGATTTTTCAATATGGAAAATCATCCCCCTCAAAGATAGGAGGAGGACCATCCCCGTGAGACATCTTTCTCTAGACGGTTAAGTCTAAATACGTGAGCACGAGGCTCTAATACCAATTGAAAGGATCAAGATGCTCAAGAGGGGGGTGAATTAGGCTAATTCTAAATTTCTTTGCAATAATTAAGTCCTACGGTTAGCCCAATTAACCCCTTGTGCCTAGAAAGTGTTTCTATTATTCTACCGCATAAAAGTTTTGCACCCTAAGTTCCAATCCTACTCTAGCATGACAATTCTAAGAATGTAAATGACAAGAATTAAATTGCTCAAAGTAAATGCTCAAAGTAAAGAGAGAAGGAGGAACACGGCGATGTTTTACCGAGCTATCAGAGAGTTGCCACTCCCACTAGTCCTCGTTGGAGCACCCACGTAAGGGTGTAGCTCCCCCTTGATCCATGCAAGGATCAAGTGCTCTCTGAGTTGATTCTTTGACACTCTGTCGTGGTGAATCACCCACAACCGCTCACAACTTGAGTTGGGTCATCCACAAGCTCTCCGGATGATCACTAAGCTCACAATCACCATACCACCAAGCCGTCTAGGTGATGGCGATCACCAAGAGTAACAAGCACGAACTCTCACTTGACCACGACAAGCCTAATGAGAAGGGTGGATGCACACTTTGCTACTCTTGCTTTCACTAATGAGGGCTCTCTTTGGGTTTCTCAAATCTCAATCACCTCACTAGGACCTTGCTCTTCTTGGCACTCTCAAAGGTGTTTCTCAACTGTTGGAATGAGCAAAAGTGACCCCTCACACGAATGGAGAAAGTATTTATAACCTTGGTTGAAAAACGAACCGTTATGTGCATCTGCAGGGTGACCGGATGCTCGGTCATGTTGACCGGACGCTCCGATCAGTTCTCCTCGAACTCCAGTGATTAAGTAGTGACCGGACGCGTCCGGTCGCAATTTTCCCTCTCTAGAACCTTACTGGAGTCGACCGGACGCTGGCACCCAGCGTCCGGTCGCTTACCTCTCAACGTCCGGTCGCACCATACGAACTCACTTGATCAAATGAACTGACCGGACTCTGCGCCAGCGTCTGGTCACACCGAAGCCAGCGTCCGGTCAGTATTTGACCCTTCATTCACTTCCATCTCTCAAACATATGTGAATGAAGTTTGCTCCATTGGATCTAAGGGCTATTTAGGAGCTACCTAGTGCTAGTTTTGACAAGTGTGTACCACACCTAACCCACTAGACTCACCTAGGTCAAGCTACCCGTCCATACCCCCCTTAGTAGTACGGCCAAAGGAAAAACAAAGTCATAAACTACTCTAAGTGTCTCTTCAACACCAAACGACACTTAAAACTAGTCCATCCTTAACCTTGTCGTCCATCCTTTGAAAACCGAAACAATTTCCATCGTAGGGGCATGACAACCATTATTGTCCAATCGATCTCCATTACCATGACCTAACTTAATTGCCTCTGCAAAACACACGTTAGTCATAGTAATCATATATTGTCATTAATCACCAAAACCCAACTAGGGGCCTAGATGTTTTCAGACATAAAAAAGTATTAGGCCTCCTCTATGGCCATATCCATTGTGGTTCTTCTATAAACACCAACAGCAAAAACAAAGACTGCCCAACAGAACCCAAAAGGCCAGCCAAGACTCATTTATAAACATCATGTGAAGTATCAGTGATCTGATGTAATTTTCATGTTTGCACAGAACTCCTAGCGGCAATTACAAGCACCTTGTTTCAAAAGACCATACAAGTTCTGAACAATGATCATCTAGCTAGCATTCTATATTCTTTTCTAACAGCTCTAATAAACTACATTGTTCTGGCCTTCCAGATACCCAAAGTTCCCAACTTTCATAGATACCCAAAGTTCCCAACTTTCATAACTGTATTATTGCAGAGGATCTACAGCAGCCACAGACCCAAAGGTACTGAAATATAACACTACAGAACATACAAACCGCAAAAGTGCAGGCAGAAAGTCATGAAACACTGGATAAAGATTATGCGTTCTTCTAGTAGTACCAGTAGTACAACTAGCATCTTTCAGTGATGTGTGCTACATCAAGGCAGTAGTAACATTGCATGCCAAATATGCTGCTGGTACTTCTTCCATTTTTCTACTGAACATGGAAAACAGTTTGTTATCAACACCGAATTTCTTACAAACTGTTACAAACTGGAGCATATATAAATATACTATCGTGAGTTTCAAAAAATAAGCACTGATCCTACAGCTTCTCATGCCTAAAGACTTCAAGAGATCGAGTAGCAACTACCAGTCCTTCCCAGGAAATATACCATGAGCATGAATGAATCAGTACATATATATCTTCCAATTCTCATATGCCATCACACAAAACCACATACATCTCCAACATAAATCTGAAAGTATTATCAGTCCTAGTGGTGATCACATTTCTGCAGCTCACTGAAGTAGGAAGATTCAATCAAGAATGAGCATCAGACCTCAAGCAAGCAGCATAGAAAGAATGCATATTTTCATCACCATAGGCAAATCAGTAACAACATTAAAAGAGTATGAAATAAAATTAACAAAATTTTCTAATGAGTTAGCAGTATATGACCTTATTTGATATTTACACTCAGTGTTTTTTTTTTTTTTTGCTGTTTCCTTCTCTTTCTATCTTTCTATCAAATTTCATGGCTGCTGAGTGGGCATACACAAACTTAGGAATGCACTAGAAATACGCTCTGAGACTGAAAAACAAATAAAGACCAAAAAAACCAATCTACATGGCTTACCGTTGCACTGTTACAGTTTAATCTATTAGATAATAACCCTACTGTCTAGATGATACTGCAGTTTCAAACATGTTTACTGAAAGTGAGACAGGTAATCAATGTTCTCTGCCCCTTGATTTAATCTCTCCTTTTGATAGCTTTTAAGTGTTTAGAAGCACTATGAAGTGGAACTGTCACTTTATCAGCCCTGTGAAGCAAAACTGCAGGAGCTAGCAAGGAATTCCATTTGCAGGATACGTATCGAATTAAAGATGAAGAGCTGAAGACTGAAGCAGAAAAAACAAATGAGGAGAATGAAGATCATGGTGGACAGTGGGAACTGACGAGCGTGGGGAGCTCAGAAGCTTCCTCCAATGGATATCACCTTATTATCCTATACACATACATACTACTATATGGTTGTCAGAGACAGTACATGCAGTGATAAACCGACGAACTACTAAAACTGAACCTAGTAGTGGCTGAGCAAGCAAAAGTCAACAGAGACAACTGAGCAAAGGGTAAAACTATGGAATCACACAAAGGATTTAAGCCCCAAAAGTCAACAGAAACAACTGAGCAAGCAAAAAAACTATGGAATCACAGAAAGTAATATAATAAGGGGAGAAAAGTGATGTCATTACATCTCCAGTAGGTGCTTCATTTGAAGAACTGAACAACAACACTCTTTATTTATCTACTAGAGGATGGTTTCATTTGAAATAAGGGTAAAACCCAATCATCAAATGTCTAGTGATATAGACATGTCTAAACTATAAATGTTGCAGGCAACCAACAATCATATCTTGATAATAGAGAGAATAATTGGTTCTCAAAAGTAAATCACTCCAACAGAAAACCATGATTAGAAAATGAAATGCTTATAAACAGAATCAATAGTTAAATCTAACACTAAGATATTTCCACGATGCAAAAAAAACGTCTTTAGAGGTGGCATCCTATTAAGATGCTAAATCTATCCAAAAACTGCTAACTAAAAATAGTTTTATTGTTAGTATAGACAGTTTATACTGCTAACAAAATGCTTAGTATGCAGTAATACACACTTTGGATTCATGTTCCTGCTTGTACAGTTTTTATGACATCTCCAAAGTAGCAAAGCTTAACAGCAGTATTTAAACTAAGGATGGTGTCGCTGCTGCTTAACTATATATGCAGAGAAAGGTGTCTAAGATGGCAACTTTTGAAAATTTATTTTACCTCCATGCAACGTTAAACAGTCTTCGCCTGTTATAATTTTGCCCAACTACTAATTATCCAACTCCAATGTCCTATTATTACAATCTGCTATTCTCTAGCTATTTTTTTATATCAAATGCATTGAATGATCATTAAGGACATCATTCATCTTTATGTATAGCTTTAAATAATAAGTCTGAGATGCAGGGAAGTAAACAAGATCACACTAACATTTAGTTTGCACAGTGAAGTCATAGCTTGCACAGTGACATTTTCAGAGAAGTCATAGCTTGCACAGCGATAATCAATTTTCAGAAAAAAATATATAGAAGCTACATTATTCAGGTTGAGAAAGAATATTCAGGCTCACAGCATGCTAACAGCCTTGCTACTAAATCTAGAGATTAAATTACCTCCAAAAAGAGAGGATGCACAATTTCAAGATTTAGTAGCAAGGCAGTTGCATCTCGATGACCATCACAAGTTAAATTAACAAGCAGTAGCAGTACATAGAAGGGGCGTTAGGGTACGGATGCTCGCCGCAACAGCAAGGGAAGAGAAGGGGCGCGCATACCTGGTGGGTGCTTGTTGCCGATGAATGACACGACGAGGAACTAGGCACCTGACGTAGGGGAGGGGCGGACGCGGGGGCCCGCGCCTCGTCTCCTTGGGCGCTGACAACGACGAAGGGGGAGAGGACGCCGAGTGATTTCTTGCGGTTAGGGCTCCACTGCTCGGTGGAATGTCCGTCGAAGTCCAACCACTACTCGGCGGTGGCCCACCCACAGTCGGCCACAACTCAGCGCATAGCCGCAGTCGAATAGCCTAGCGACTAGCGCGGCACAAGCGAGCGGAAGAGACGTAGAAGAGCGGTGTGGTGTGGCGCGGCACGGCACAAGTGAAGCGGCGACGAGGGCCTTGCGGTTAGGGTTCCGCGGAGGAACGGCGTCGCCCACGGCTAGGGTTCCGCAGCGGCTCTCAGCGGCGAACGGAGCGGAGGTGAGAGGAAGCGCATGGCCAAGCGCGCACGGGCCAGCGGAGGTGAGAGGAATCGCACGTGGTAGCGACGGCGGTGGGTTCGGCAGCCTAACGGCGTCTGAAAGGAAGAATCGCGCCCCTGAGTTAGCCGCCCGCGGGCTCTGGCTTATATACTAGAGGGCATTTGTAGGGGCGGCTCCTGAGTTAGCCGCCCCTACAAATATTTTTTAATTTATTTTAATTAATAATTCTATAATTCATTCATATATAAAGAACACAATATAAATTTATATATTAGTTTTTTTATTATTATATATATATATATATAAACAATTTTATTATATATATGGATATAATTTTATATTTTCTTCTTTACAAAAATAATATTTTAAAAATTGAAAATTTGAATTTCAAAACAACTAATAGAATTTTAGGACACCAAAATGACCTCAAATTAAAATTTTGTAAACATCAAAGTTGTATAATGTATTTTGGTCATCTTTTCATTTGACAAAATTTGAAAAGTTCAAATTTTAAATTTCAATAAATAACAACTTCAAACAAGATTTTGAAACCTTAAATGATTTTAAATAAGAAAGTTATGAACATACAAGTTGTTGAACACATTACTATCTACAACTTTTATTTTGAACATCTTTTATTTGACTACATTTGAACAGTTCGAATTTTGAATTTTAATAAATGACAACTTCAAACAAGATTTTTAAACCTTAAATGATTTCAACTAGAAAAGTCATGAACATAAAAGTTGTTGAACTCATCACTATCTATAACTTTTATTTTGATCATTTCGTTATTTAACAAAGTGTTAGTAAATATTGTTCACAAATCCACATGTCACTCGTAGTTTCATAAACTATACGAGAAACATGTTGATTTGTAAACAATGTTTACTATCACTTTGTTAGATGAATAAACGACCAAAATAAAAGTTTTAGATCTTGATGAGTTATACAACTTTGGTATTCATCATTTTTTCAGCTGAAATCATTTGGTTTTTCAAAATCTTGTTAGAACTTGTCATTTTTTAAATTTGAAAATTTGAATTGCTCAAACTTTGTCAAATGAAAAGAATGACCAAATCAACACAGTAACTTGATAGGGTATGATTTTAGAAAATTTTAGGAAAAAACTCATCACATTTGGAGTTAGTACGAAGGAGAAAGACTAGTTACAAATTTTACCCAGAGATTAAAAAGAAAAATCACAACTGTTCATGATGAACAAGTGTGATTTCTCTTTTTAATCTGTAGCTAAAACTTGTAACTAGTTTTTCTCCCTCGTACTAACTCCAAATGTGATGGTTTTTTTTTCTAAAATTTTCTAAAATCATGCTCTATCATTTTAGTTTGGTCATCTATCTTTATCATTAATTTTGGACAATTCAAATTTTGAATTTCAGAAAATGACAACTTCAAACCTTATTTTCAACCACTAAATGATTTCAGCTGTAAAGGTGATGAATATAAAAGTTATATAACTCGTCAAGATCTCTAACTTTTATTTTGGTCATTTCTTCATTTCATAAAGTGTTAAGTGATTTCATAAAGTTTTAGTAGTAATAAGGTGGATGTTGAAATAGATTCATTTGGATGTTGTAAAGGATAGTCTCACACATATGCATAAAATAGTCTCACACACATACATAAATATATAGTCTCACACGCATACATAAATGAAGTCTTACAAACACACACACACTACACAAACACACCACGTTCAATAACTAGCTAGCCCGCTGTAACGACTTTTCCCTTGACACCTTTTTGTTCCCATGGCAATATGTCTTTGGGCAGGTTCTTTTCCACAACACTGATCTTCTTAGGAAAGTCTATGAATAGCGGTATCTCATCGTAGTTATTGTAAGCTTCAACATCGTCCACGCCATCAACTCCAATAATGTGTTGTTTTCTAGAGGCAACCACGTGCTTTGTCTTCTTCTTCGAGAGGAGGTTCTATTCGAACACCGCTGTTTTGGTTCACATATTTACTATCCTTTGCGTAGGTATAGTACATATACCCATTGATGTCATAAGCTTTCCAAGATGTCACTTGTCTCGATGGCCCCTCCGCCAACCTACTGATGGTAATAGAATCTATGGTTTCTCCAGGCGGTATGTTTTGGTCCTTCAACCATGTAGTTAGTCGTTGTTTATGTTGTTTCATGACCCAATCATCTGAACAACCATTTCTCTCTGCCATAATGATAGCCAAGTGTTCATCAATGTACGGTTGCATCAGTTGTGTACTCTGCAAGACACTGTAATGCGCCCGACTCACCTCTTTGTAATCATGGTCGCTGAATACTTTTCTACCACTGGTGCCCTTCCCATCCAGCCTAACCTTGTGATGAGAATCGGGTTTACCAATCCCTTTCTGTACTTTTAGGTACTCTTGACAGCACTCGATGACTTGTTCAGTACTATAACCCTCTATCAGGAGCCCTCTGGGTATGCTTGATTATGCACGCATCGACTTAGAACCGACATGAACCGCTCGTAGAACCACATTTCATGCAAGTAGCAAGGGTCCAGTGCCTATATCTGATGAACCATGTGAATCATGAGATGTGACATTATATCAAAAAAAGCAGGAGGTAAACACATCTCTAGTTGGTTTTGTGTCTCCACCACAAATTCATGTAGGTCACTCAGCTCTTGCTTGCTAATCATCTTCTGTGAGATCTTCGAAAAGAAGTAGAACATGCGGGTGATGGCCATTTTCAAGAACTCTGGCTTTATAGCCCTAATTGCAATAGGTAGAAACACTATCAACATCACATGACAATCGTGAGCCTTACAGTGTGTTATTGACAAGTCCTTCATCGCCACTAGCTTCTTCACATTCGCTGAAAACCCAGTCAGGACTTTGACCCCCCCTCAGGAAAGTGCATATAGCTCTCTTCTCTTCTGGTGTTAGGTTGAAGCACACCATGGGCAGAGTGTATTTTCCATTAGCCTCAGGTACCGGGTGAAGTTATGGCATCACGTTTAGCTGCACCATGTCTTTCCGTGATTTCAGACCATCCTTTGACTTGCCTATGTCCATCAAGGTAGCAATGAGACTCTCAAAGACATTCTTCTGTATGTGCATAGCATCAATGGCATGGGGGACCTCCAAATCTAGCCAATAAGGTAGATACTGAAAGAAGATCGATTGTTTCTTCAAAGGTACGCCTTCGACAGGAGGTGTGCTTCTATCTCTGCTCGTCCCATCCAGATTCTTCTTTCCATAGACGACGCGTATGTTTTTCACCATTCTGTACACGTGTTCTCCGTTATGATGTCTCTCTGGAGGGGGTTCAATCTCCGGGGTGTTGTCATAAAATCTAAAGAACAATTTGCTGTGGTACTTGTGACTTGTCTTTAAGAAGCGTTGATTCCTTAGGTAAACTATCTTCTTGGATGCATCCAGGAACACCCATGTAGTACCATCCAAGCAAACCAAGCATCCTATCTTCCCTTTGATCTATCCAGACAAGGCAAACAGCGCGGGGTAATCATTGGTAGCAACAAATATTATTGCTCTACATATGAAGTCCTCCTTTCGGAACGCATCTTAATCATTGGTAGCAACAAATATTCTATACGGTGCTGAATTCTTTGTGCTTCTCATCAAACCTTTGCCATTGACTACAATCAGCTGGGTGTGCAATCTTATCATCATCCACCTTGCGCTCATCATCCCACCATGTCATGAGTGCGACTTCTTTAGGGTTTAGGAAGATACGTCTCAAGCGGTCGGTCACTAGCAGGTACCATATTACCAAGGCAGGAATTGTTCTCTGCTTTGTATTGTTGCCTAATAGAGTGTCCTCTGGGGCTGAGATTCTTGTACCACCTTTTTTGTACCCTTCTTATTCCTCTTTTTCCCCATGGAGGCTTCGTCCCCACCGTAAAGGTCATTGTTCTTGTACCGACTGGCCCCACACCGGGGACATTTATCCAGTGACTTGAACATTTCGCCATGAGAAAGGATACAGTGGTTGGGGCATGCATGGATTTTTTCAACCCTCATTGTCAATGGACTTATGACCTTCTTCGCTTGGTATGTGTTGGCAGGAACTGAGTTTGGTAGTGGCAGCACCCATGATAGGAAACACAATAGATCATTGAAACTACAGTCTGACCAGCCATATTTAGCCTTCAGGATGAGTAGCTCAAGCACAAAACGTAGCAATGTCCAATGTGTCGGACAGCCCTTTTCAACACCATACATAGTCTCCTTCGATGCTTTCATCACCCTTTCTAAATTTTCTATACCTTTCGGGCTCTTTAGCAAAATCTCTGGTCCAAGGGCTCGAATCATGTCCTCCAAATCATCTTCATTCCCGACAGGTGCTCCACCATCATTATTGGCACCACCTTCATCATTACCATCCCAACCAGCAGCATCACCACCTTGTTCATTGCCAAACTCGGGATCCATTCGTGCATCAAGCTCTGCTGAATATTGGGACAGGGATTCTAGGGTTTCATCATCGTATTCCTCCTCATCCTCGTCGTTAAGAATAACTGTTTCACCATGATGAATCCACACTGTGTAATCCTCAACAAATTCTCCCATAATCAAATGTGATCTGATGATAGTCACATCTGTCTATGTCATACGGTTCTTGCAATCTTTATAGGGACAAATAATTGTATTCTTATTCTCTGTCAACGTCGTTGCATGCTTCTTAGCGGCTTAAATAAATTTATCCACCTCTTCACGGAAACCTGCCTTGAACCTTAACGAACCATACATCCAAGAGTTCCTGTACTCCATCTTTTACAACAACAACAAAACAAACATTAAAGGACTACTTATTCAGATATATATAAAAATGAATCAAATTAATAATTACTTGAGAATAATTGTATATACTTCAGATATAAATGAATATAAATCAAATATAATTACATGAAGCATACAAACACACCATGGTAGAGGAAAATTAATTAATGGCCCATTTATCCAAAAATAATTAAAATACATATTTGTTGATTATAATAAATAATTTCAAAGAAACAATTAGCAATAATTATATTTTACCCAATATCTTTCATGCAAACCCTAGTCCAATTTCATCAAACATAAATTTGCAAAAACAAAATAAAAAAACTAAACCCTAGATCTAGATCTATATACACATGAAACATCCATAAAACTAACTAATTGTTCACTAAAATCAAGAAACATGGACCAAATAAGGGTATGATCTTGTTCCCCTACCTAATTTACCCTAATACATTCAAAACTTGGGTCTAATTTGCTTCATAAGTAGCTCAAGCACCATAGAAGAGAGAGAAACAAAACTCTAATTACTCACTAACTAACCATTAAAACTTCAAAAAAAAAGGTATGGAATAGCATTTTCTTACCTTCTACAACCTCTCCACCAAAGGATTTGAGACCAAAACATTTTTCTCTTAGTAGAGCAATTTTTAGGAGGTGCCCAAGGCCTTCCTACCTTTTTTTCATGGGTTGGAGTGAGTGACCCAACGAGGAGGAAGAGGGCTGCAGCCATTTATACAGCAAACATTTATAGGGGCGGCTGGTGATTGAGCTGCCCCTACAAATATAACAATAGGGGCGGCTGGTGATTGAGCCGCCCCTACAAATCTATCCCATTTGTAGGGGCGGCTCGTATCATCAGCCGCCCCTACTGTTAGATTTGTAGGGGCAGCTGGAATCATAGGACCCGAGCTCAACCACTGTAGGGGCGGTTGGTAGTGGAGCCACCCCTACAAAAAAAATGTTGCTAAAATCATTTTTGTAGTAGTGAAAGCAAGGTAGATCCAAATGTTCCATGGAGCAATAATGCAGCAAGTATGCAGCAGCAACCACTCCATTATTGCTGTGTTAGGAGAAGTAGCCCTACTACATTTTTGTCACAAGTGCGATTCAAGTTGCAGGCGGGGTGGGTTGTTAACGTAACCCGCCCGCTTGCCACGCAAAACTGGGCTTCGTGGCTGTTGTGGACCAGCTGCAATTTTTTCGTGGCCCAAAGACTTCCAACCCTCCAAGCCCGTTGGGCGAGCGAGAAGCCTCGCAACAACCCGCAAGACCCGCAACACCCTCCTCTGCTCTCCCTTCCATCGCCGAGCCAGATCTGAGGTTGCCTTCCGCCTCCCGGACGACCTGGGCCTCGACGACGGCCCCGACGGCGACGCTTTCAACGAGATCGGCTCCGAGGATGACCTCTTCTCCACCTTCATGGACATCGAGAAGATCTCGTCCTCCGGGCCCTCCAACCACGTCCACGACCGCGCCGCCGAGACCTCGTCTCCGCTGCTCCCCAAGCACCGCCACAGCAGCTCCGTCGACGACTCGGGCCTCTTCTTCTCACCCGGCATCGGCGGCGGTGCGGGGAAGGATGCCGCGGCGTTGCTGGCTGAGGTCATGGAGGCCAAGAAGGCCATGACTCCCGAGCAGCTGGCCGAGCTCGCGGCCATCGATCCCAAGCGCGCCAAGAGGTACTGCATCCTCAATCGCGGCAATCCATCCATTTCTTTAGTTACCATTACCATGCCTGGCATTGTCACTCATGCCTAGCCTCAGTCGCCGAGTGATCGACTAGCTCCAGGATTAGTTGGTAGAGAAATATGCTCGAATACTATAGATCAATTCTTTTGTTTTGCCGAGGTGGCGAGGAATTAGATCAAGCGTCGAGGACAATCATGCATGCATGCTTTCTGATGGAAGTGGCTGGAGATTAAAGGAAAGACGAGCATTTCCCCTTGATTTTTCCTCTGTGGGCACTGTGTATGTATATGGATAGATTGTATTGGTTGGTTGGTTATGTTATGTTCTATGGCAAATTTCATTGGATTCAGTTATGCTTATTAACATTTCAATGCAAAATATTTATTTTTGGAGAAATAAGTGTAAATTCGTGTTTCTCTACCATAGATTGAGAAGTAGACTAGCCACAAGGGCAATTATGCCACCGTAAGTTTCTTTTCCTTTTGTGCTGAGCATTGATGGTTTGTTTTATCATGTGGGTAGGCTTAGGCCGTGGTCTTTTGGATGTTAGTTGTTTGTACAGAGATTCCAGAATTCGCAGTAGGTTAGCTGACACATTACAATTTTCCAATAGACTATAAGCTTTGTATAAGAAACTTGGTTTTGATACCAAAGAGACATTCTTTAAGGTTTTTAAGCTGGTGTTTGCTAAAAATCCCAGTTATTGCAAATTGGAGTTTGCATGAATGTGGTGGATTGAGTGTTATTAATTGAAGGTGGGAGCGATAAGAGGAGTAGATATGTCATGGGTGGAAGAATTGATTGTCATCCTCTTGTGTTAGGAAAGCTAAAAGAACATTTTCTTAATAATGGAGTATTAGAGCTTGTCCATGCATTTCACTACATTGCATCTTATACCTTGTATATACCAGCAGGTGTTGAAAGCATATTCATATTTCTTGAAGTGCGCTGTTGAGAGTTGACATCCAAGGTTGTACAATTGTTTCTACCTTAATAATTTTAAGGCAACCTTCTTGGTGATACTACATAAACATGGGTTTGATAATAACATTATAAGTGTCTGAAATGTGGGATCCTCACTTTGAAAGCTATTTTCTAATTTTACATGTGTTAAGTGTTAGTAAGATAATATGATCAAAGACTTTTTATTGATTTGTGCGGTGGTTGTCAGGATCAGATTTTTCTTGCATGCAAAGTACAAATGGCACCTTGCAAACATTTGTTAGTCTTTTGTTGATCAAAACTGCTACACGAAATTTGATTGATCAGTCCTCTACAATTCTCTCTTGATCAGTCCATTTGGTTGTCCTCTAGCTTATCATGTTATTGTATTCTATCTAGATGTGCTGGTGTGCACATGGCAACCCTGCCATCTGAGCTTGCGCCAGAAGAATTGAATGGTCAAGAAGCACATCAACAAAGCAGTAAGCATACAACTTCAAGGAGTGTGAACATGAAGAAGTCATTACTAGTGAAACAGATGTCATCTGCTGTTAATGCTCCAAAGCCTCCAACAGAGAAGCGGAGAAAGTCATCTACTTCGAACGTGCAATTTGTGAGGTCCCCGCTACTGAATAGGATCTTAGCATCGCCAAGGATGCGCCACTCCAGAGCCAAACACCAGAGCCAAACACCAGAGGTCACCATGTGCAGGATTGTCATCTTCAACCTTACTTGATGATACAAGAACGACTGCTTCTCCTAATCTTGGCAAAGATGCAGCATCAAGGAGCGTGGATAGGATCAAGTCCTTGCTGTCGAAACGGAAGTCATCTGTTATTAATGCTTCAAATCATTCAAAAGGAATGCAGAGGAAGTCATCTGCTTCACGTGTGCATTATGTGAGATCTCCGGTACTTAATAGAATGCTACAGTCACCAAGGATGAGCCAGTCTCCGGTACTATCTGCAAGATCATCATCTTCGTCTTCATCTGATGATACAAGAATGGTTATTTCTCCCGATCTTGGCCCAAGTTAGATTTAACTTCCTGCATATTAAAGCAACCAGTTTATGTCTCAAATTTTTCTTGTGTCTTGACTTTGTTGATTTGTTCTGTCTTGGTTAGGGTCCTGTTTCTATTGTCCTGGTCCTTTAGATGAATTTTCTTGCTGCATGAGATGCCTTTAGTTACTGACTTTGTATACTTTAGTAAATGCTTGTACTAATCAATACTTACATACTTATTGTATAGATGCATCAAGACCAATTAAGAGACATAAACTTAGATTTGATGTGTGAAAAGAATTTGAGCCTATTTATGAGGGGAATCTAGTAGTACAAGCTAAATGTATTCATTGTGTATTTGGCTCGCGCGCCCCTGTGCGGTGATCCGGTAATTGGGCCTTTGCCACTAAAGAATTTTGTAGCGATTAATTAAAATCCTAATTCTTTGGAATAAGTAGCTGGAATGGCCAGATAGTAGTGTTGTTGGCTAGGAATTGCTGGTGAATGCAATGCTCACAGCTGGTGACTCTTAAACCACAGGAACTGTTTTTGTATTTGCTGCATAAGTAAACAGTTGGTACGGGTTCACTCCTTGTCTTGCCTCGTACAGTTGCCCTTCGGCTTCGCACAGCAATGGTCTAGCTTTGAAAGTTTAGCATCTGGTTTGGACAGGGTTTTCAGTATCCTTTAAAAAAATGTCTCAGGAAACATAATACATAGATATTGTACTGTATGTCTTACGGGTTTTGCATAGAAGTTTGGTGTGTCCGCGGAACACTTGTCCACAAGATCCGTAGCTTTGTGGCAAGCCGCAAGCCCGCTAATAAACTTTGTGGCAAGCGAGGCGGGTTAGCGGCCGGCCGCGAACGAGCCTGCCTGCAAGTTGAAGTGGGATCCATATCTTGCATCCCAACAAGAGGTCAGGCATGCACGGATCATGAATGAGAAATAATAATGTGATGGCGTACATATCCCTCATATTTTTGCAGCGTTGTACGACCTATTTCCTCCTATCATCACAAGTATAATTAAGTCTACTATGGCATCGATGTATAATATATATGGTCCCAATATAGTACTTTAACTTCGTTTTGTAAAAATAATATTGTTTCATATGGAATAATATTGTTTTCCTAGATTGCTACGGGATTGCAAGGCACCGAATGGGGGTTTCCTGTCTCGTCTTATATAGCCCGGGAGGTATAGTTACAAATTAGATCCCATTCCATTGAGATATGTCTCATCATCGGTTACGAGGAATCCATCCGGGCAAATTGCTTAACGAGTTTGTGACGTACCCGTCTGAGTTGGGCCTCATATTCGGTAGCTCCAGCCACTAGCCCATCTAGCTGTAGTGGGCTCTTCTTCACCAGGTGGAGGGACCCTGAGTCCATATAACTGACAATATGCTTAGATATATACTTTGTTGGGGGCATGTATCCCTCGTAGGGTCCTCCTCCATTCACACAACCATTAATCACTGGTGTGAGCCGAGATGCTTGCTCTTGCAATAAGGAACCCAAGAACCCTCTCTGGTCTTCATCCGAAAGGACCTTCCGAAGGGATGGGCCAGCGGCTGCAGAAGTCATCTTCATAAGGTCTCCGAAAAGAAGACTAGGGCGCACCACCGGCCTCTCCCGAAGGGTAAACACAAAGACACCTTCAAGCGGTCCGAAACTAAGTCCTACTATGCCCGAGGAGGTGGTGGCAATGTTTTGGAGGGTGGGCAGAAGCGAGGACATGGGCACTAACCTAGAAAGTCAATTTCTACTTCGATTCCTATATGGACTTAAACTCAAAAGACCATAATATCCCTATGATATTAGGGGTATGCTCCCGGATAGGAGCGTTATGGTTATAGTTCTCGAGTGTAACTTTGGCACTATAAATAGTGCCCCTCTAGAATAAAGCAGGAACATATAGCTTGTTCAGCTGCTAGTTTGCAGCAGAGCAGCAATCAGCCATCCAACATTTGCATATTCTTAGCAATACTCATGCAGCAGCAGCTGGAACAGTGGTCTTGATAATCAGCCGAACAATCTGATAGTTCATTGATGACAACCCATCCCAAAACTCCAACTTTGTAACCATTTTCTCACCGTGCACCATCCAAAAGTTTGGTCAAGGACGATATACTCGATGTTCTAGGAAAAAAAAGTTGGAGGTAAATGCATCGTAGGTCCTTCATCTTGTCTTCAGGTGCTACTTAGATCCACAAACTCTTAACCGTACTTCTAGCACCCTAATGTTATTTAAATATGCTACTTAGATCCGTAACTTATTGAAACAAGATTTTAACCGACGTGGCGTGGACCGAGCACACGTGAGCCTGGCCTTTTGACGTGCAAATAAGCGTAGAGGCCCCAAGCGCTCCGGCCAGCCTCAGTGGGTCTCCTATCTGTTTGTTCGCCGGCCGGCCGCGCTCGCGGGGGGTGTGGTTTTATATATTTGAGCGTGGGCCGGGGCCGGCCGTCCCCGGTGGCAAACTAGGACATTCCGCCCCGTGACCCCGTGGCGCGGACGTATACAGTCGCTGACTTCGCGCGGAGAGGCCTCTTTACTCCTGGCTCCTGCCCGCCCCACCCGGGTTCGTTATTAGCGGCTCTGCACGTGGCGACATCGTACATTGCGTTGCCGTCCGTCCTCTCGTGCGCGCGTCGGCCGCCTTGGCGCTTGCTTTTGCTCGATCGGCGGCGCGGATGAAACGTACGTGTACCCGCGCGTGCAAGTGCATCGAGCCTCAGACCTCAGCGGCTCAGCCGTCCCTGCATATCGTCGCTGTCGTCCACGAGGCAACACTGAACAGGAACCGGGCGATTGTGCAGTGCAGGTGGCGCCGCCCCCGGTCTCTTCCAGAGACAGACAGGAAGCCAGCTCGGTCAGGCGTTTCTAGTCCACTCCTCGCTGTTGTTTCTTTCTGATCGAGACTTCACTTATATTCACCAAGGAATCTATCTAGAAGACGGAGTACAAATTCCCCTGCCTCAGCGTCACTTTCGACTACCTGCCGCTAGTAGCTGCTGCTAGGTTTTCAACTAGGATACGAATATTCAAGCCATCGCCGACAAAAAAACGTGACTTCACTCGTGACTTAAACAGCAGCAAAAATCCCAATTTGTACTCTAAGCTAGTATTACAGTACTACTACTTCGTTTTTACTTGCATCTGATACCAGATTGATGGTTCGTTTACATTAGTGTATATAGCTCCATCAGACACAGTAAAAACGCATGTCGTCGTCTATCACGATGTTTTATTCCCGATCGATCGAATGACCTCGGTCACTCGTGTATAGTTACATCAGACAGCAACGTAACAGCGCGCGTCTCTCTGCACGCGAATCTGCTTATTCATTCACCAGCTAGATTATTTCCCACCGTACCGGCCCTCGGTGTGCGTGCTACTTACGATAACAACAATGCATGTGCTGTCGCCGTCGTCGCTTGAGGGAGGCCTTATTACGTCACGCGGCGTACGGCCTGACGTCGTCGGGAGCGGCGGCCGGAGCTCGCCGCCGCGGAGGAAGCCGGCGTACCAGCGCGTGGAGCTCCGCACGTAGCGCGTGGGCCCCGGCGTTCATGTCGACGCCGCACAGGCCGAAGCGCATCCTGTAGGCGAAGATGAACTCGAACACGTCCAGGAACGACCGCACGAAGTAGCCCCGCGCGTCCGACCCGTTCCTGCATACGTATGCATGCATGCATCCACATCACGGCCAAATTCATTCGGGAACGTCCTTAGAATCGAAATGAATCAACAAGGGAGAATATAATGCACTAGGGGGCTCTCTGCTTATTTGCACGCCCCAAACCAGGCTCACGCGCGACTCACAAGCATTCTGTCCACGCCACGTCGGTCAAAACCTTTTTCGATGAGTCATGGACCTAAGTGGCATACTTAAACAACATTAGGGTGCCAGAAGTACGATTAGAGAGTTTGTGGACCTAAGTGGCACCCGAAGATAAGTTCAAGGGCCTACGATGCATTTACCTCAAAAAGTTGGGTATCCTCGCATACCAAGAAATCACTATAGCTCCACGCCTCCACCCCATAGGGCCTGTTCGCTTGAACTTATCAGCCGGCTTATCAGCCATAATCTACCGTATTTTTCTCTCACAACAAAATAACTTCAGCCAGCTTATCAGTCGGCTTTAATATGAACCGAACAAGCCCAACCCGGTGGCGTCCCTCAACTTTGCATTAAGCACCCACACGTCCACACCATCGAATGGAGATGCACGAAAGAAGCTTGGAGGAAATGATTCAGAGAGAAAACTTGAACCGTGACAATAATCCAAGGAGTTAAAAATGTTTTTCCTTCGGTCTTTTGAGCAAGGCAAGAGAAAGTTGGATTGCCCATGAAAGCCCACTTCCCACTTCTCTGGCCCAATCTGTACTCCCTTCCCCTTCCTTTCCCTTCTTCCCCTTCACCTCCCCTGCTCATTGGCAGAGCACGGAGCCACGGGCAGGGGCAGGGGCAGGCAGGCACGGAGGCGGGATCTCGTCTCGACGGCTGGGGCACTCCGGCACAGCGATAATAGGATGACCCCCGCGCAGGGCCTCCCTTCTACATCGTCAAGGACGAGATCCAGGACTCGGTGAGCTGCTCACCTTCTGCTCACCCTCTGGTCCCCGTTCCTCCATCCGCCCGTTTCTTTCGTTGTTCGGAACCGCGAGGGTCTTCTTTGATGCTCATCCGTCCGCGCTGCAGAGTTTGTGCGTGTAGTGAGTCGCGGTGGCATGGTAGGGTAGGGAGCAGTGAATCGAGCAGAGTTGGCGGCTGGCGCCGTTTTCTTGGCTGTGTGCAGATGTTCGAAGAAATAGCTGTTACACCACTAGTCGTCATATTTTGATTCCTAGACTAGAATTCATACATTGCGTACCCATTTATGCTGCATATGATATGACTAAAGCTTCCTTCTTTTCCTGTTATTGTAGGGAATGACAAAGTGCAAGGTGCATTACACCAATAGGAAGCATACACCTGAATTGAATATGGGAGAATATTTTTTATCTGAACAAAGAACTGCTGAACCAGCTGAAAGTATCCAATGGCAGGTGCATGGAATGGAGTTGCCTCAGCATTTGGATTGTTGTTATTCTAATTTCCAATCCATGCTATTCAGAAGGATTTCCATGTTAGACATTTTCCTTTGCATGCCTGCTACACCTCAGGCAGCATCACTATCAGCCGCTCATGTAGTGCTGTTATTATGCTAAGTACCAGAAAGGTTATCGTAAAATTACATCTACTTATTTTGTGGTACCGCCAATGTCCTTTACTCACTTGGATATAATTTCGAATAAGGTGGGTGAACTGGAGAAGGCAATTTCAGAGTTTGAGAGAGATCCAGCATACTACAGACTTAATGAGGCCAAAATTGGGAGGAGAAAAGGCTGGACTAGAACTGCACATAATGAGGTATTTTTCACAGGAGTTCTCAGTGCTGTGAACATATTTAAACCATAATTTCACTGCGAAAACATATCCATGTATTATGGGGCATCTCATGAGGTTGCATATTTAAAGTGGAATGTCGAAACTGGAAGACGAAAGATAGTGTTTGGATGTTCCACCAATCCTTCTGGATCAATCAGATCCAAGAAGCACGTTGCGCAAGACAATGATGAATTTTTGCTTCAGAATCTGATCAGCAGATGCTCCTGGTAGGGTAATTCCATGAAACTTAGCTTGTTGCCTAAGTGTATATTGCTGTAGTCAAGCTTAAATGAAAAGAAGAACTAAACTTCTGCCGCATGGAAGATAATGAATACTAAACATGACCCCTCGATGTTCATGATAAAATTTTTGTTTTCTAAAAAAAGAAATCCATTAGTCAGGCGTTGTGAAGCCTGCTTACTAGTTTCAGGGTTAGGTGTCTACGTTGTCCTATGTCTGTCAGTCACGCTCGGCTTGCAGTTTCTTCCTCATGGAGCGTCAGCCACCCTGCAACATCGCCACTAGCTGCTGCTTCAGCGTTCCACCAACCATCGGACTCGACACATGCAGCAGCCGGCAGCATCAACCCCTGCGCATCCTATGGCAATTGCCGTCTAGTTCCACCACTACTTCTACCTGGTACGCTACTCGACACTGGAGCTACGTAAATGTCGATCTCCTTCCTAGAGATCTCTTCGATTGCTGCTTGCTACTTGTACAGAAGTTGCAAAAAGAAATAACTCAATGGGGGATGCAAGCCTACAGATAACTGAGTCTGCAAATGAGTAGATTACAGGGCATGGAAATTTTTAATGTGCCTAACTGAGGGGAATTGTTTCCTCTTAGCAGTGATTAAATGATTATAATATACAGGTATGAAAATAGAGCAATATGCATACCATTACTTTGCATGACATGACATCATCAATTTTACTTGGAATAGGAGGTGAAGCTTTCCTAAAATGACTAAACTAAGATAGTTGGTAACAAGGAGTTGGAAAAACTATAGCTTTCTTGTTAAATGCTTCTGCTAAAGTCTTTTCAGCTTCCAGCATCTTCTTCAAAACTTAAATGACTGGTTTGCACACACCATTACTGATCCTCGATAATTTATGATGTGTCTCATGCACAAGCACAACCATGAATACAATATGCAAGTGATTTGCTGCTAATTCACCAAGAAGATCTCTGATGCATGCAGAACTTTTCTTTAATTGCCTGCAACTCTCTCAGTGCATCTCCAATATTAATGCGATCAGTTGGTGTCTCCTCCAAGCACATAATTCCAACCTTCAGAACCGAAACGATGCAACCAATTTCATTCTCTTCAGTGCCATGATAGTTCTGTGCTATTCCTTGAACACTCTCTGTTGCTCTTAGTAGGTCTTGGTCAATGACATTGGCTGCTTGATCTGACAGTGCCATTTCTACATGCCTATGAAGGCTAAGAGCTTCCCCAAACTCAGAGCTTGTTGGTCTTTTTCCAGTGAACATCTCCAGCAATAGTATACCATAACTGTAGACATCACCATGGACCGAGACTTCATTGCCCAGTCCATACTCTGGATTCAACAAACACTGTGTTAGATGGAAGGAAATTTTAAACAGATGGCTTCACTATAAATTAAATGAGTAGACTTATGCGCACCTGGAGCAACATAACCAATTGTTCCTCTTACTGCACTCCATCCATTTGATCTCTCTAACTTGTCAATGTGTTCTTGATGTAGGAACCTTGCAAGCCCAAAATCGCCAACATGTGCAACCATGTTGTTGTCAAGAAGAATATTGCTCGGCTTGAGGTCACAGTGAATAATTGGAAATGGTTTGTGATGGTGCAAGTAGTCAACTGCAGAAGCTACATCAATGGCAATTTGGAGTCTCCCAATAAGATCTAGAATCTTGGGTTCACCATCTTCCTCCAGATGCTTGTGTAGCCACTGGTCTAAATTTCCATTTGGCAGATACTCAAATACAAGTGCCTTGAAATCAGCACCTCGGTAATCAATGCTTGAGCACACTGTTATAACCCTTACAAGGTTCCGATGTCGAACACATCTCAAAGCCTCACATTCTGCATCAAAACTTCGAGTTGCACCAGCTTGTTGCAAGTTGAGCACCTTCACTGCAACCACCACTTGTTGGGCACAGATTTCCATTGTCCCCTTGTACACTGCACCAAAGCTGCCTACTCCAATGAGGTTCCTGGATGTGAAATCACTTGTTGCTTTGGCCAATTCGGCATAAGAAACTCTGATGTGTTTCTCACTGGATAGTGATACGTTCGGGTTTGCTCTTCTAAGGTTACTCCTATTGCATATCACGAACAACGCAGATAGTATGGCAAGCAGAATTGCACTGCTTACGATGATAAACACGGCAATCTTTGAAGATAGCTTCTTTTTGGCAATAGTGGAACATGCTCTTAACTTGAATTGAGGGATTCCACCACACAAATCACTGTTTCCCATGATTGAGGTTGCTGTTGTATTAAGAAATATTCCACCATTTGGAACTTCACCTTCAAAACCATTGAATGAAAGATTCAAACTAGAAAGACCTGTCATACCACTGAGGAAGTTGGGAATTCTGCCAGATAAATTATTTCGAGAAAAATCAAGGACATGGAGACCCCTTAACTGTCCTACAGTTAAGGGAATTGTTCCCTCAAGGAAGTTCCCGGACATATTGAGATATTGTAAGCTTTGGCACTCCCCAATGGTGGTAGGAATCTTATCTGAAATCATATTATCAGACATATCGAGTTCAACTACATTCTTGAGATTTCCCACTTCCAAAGGTAAAGTCCCAGTTAATGAGTTGTTTGCAAGATTCATTAAGCTTGATAAGGTTGAGATGTGAAAAGGTTCCTTAGGTGTGGGACCAGAGAGATTGTTAAAAGAGAGATCAAATGCTTCTAAAAGACAATTGCTGAGAGTAGGAAGGTATGGCACCGCCGAGTGCATTAGTACTGAGGAAAAGGGTAGTGAGTTTGGTGAGATTTCCAAGAGTCACTGGGATGGATCCTGACAAATTGTTATTTGTCAAATATAATCTATTCAACTTCTGAAGTTTGCCGAGAGATGGTGGAATAGGGCCATGTAGAAGATTATTTTCCATGTCAAGGTAATCCAGGTTGATGAGGTTTCCTATCGCTTCAGTTATTGTTCCTTTTATATAGTTGGATGCTATGCCAAGGAACTCCATTTGTGTTGACAGATTATCAATTGATTCTGGTAGCACTCCTTTGAGCCTGTTCATACTAACATCCAGTACAATCATATTGCTACAATTCGTTAAAGTAGTCAAGAAACCCCAATCAGCATCATTTGTTGCTTCAAGCTGATTCCCCTTAAAATTCACTACAGACAGCAACTCTTGGCGAGTTCCCAAGCATTGTGGAATTGTTCCGGATAAAAAAATATCTACTGTTTGAATCATCTTAAGCATGGATGCATTGCACAAGGATTGTGGGATCAGACCATGAAATTGATTATCGGATACAAGGAACTGCTGTAGTTTGGAAAGCTTATTGCCCATGTCAGGTGGAAACCCCCCAGTGAGGCTGTTGTTTTGTATGTTTAGCATTTTAAGAGAGGAGAGGTTGAACATCGAAAGTGGCAAAG
Organism: Miscanthus lutarioriparius; assembly: GCA_904845875.1. Classification (NCBI taxonomy): domain Eukaryota; kingdom Viridiplantae; phylum Streptophyta; class Magnoliopsida; order Poales; family Poaceae; genus Miscanthus; species Miscanthus lutarioriparius. Next base: position 92,501,351 of record CAJGYO010000009.1, read on the forward strand.
GGCCTTCTAGCTGATTATTCTCTAGGTAAAGTTCAGTAAGGGCATGCATGTTTTTGATGGCATCAGGAATAGGACCTACAAGTTTGTTATTTGCCAATGAAATGGACGAAAGCAACTGAAGGTTCCCTAAAGATTCTGGAATGCATCCCCCAAGGCTATTTCTCTGAAGGTTTAAAGATACCATGGAGGAGAGATTCCCTAACCAAGGAGGGATGGTTCCTTGAATGTTGTTTGCCGTGAGATCAAGTTCCCTGAGAGATGACATGCCTTGCAACGGGGGTATGCTCCCTGCCAGTTCATTCTCGTAGGCGTTAAGAACTGTTAAAGCCGAGAGGTTCCCTAGCGAAGTGGGAATGGGGCCTGAGAGCTGATTGGAACCTAGACCCAGATAGACGAGGTTGACCAGGCTGCCAATCTGCGACGGGATTTCTCCTGTCAGGTTGTTGAACTCTACCACCAAAAGTTTGAGGCTTGCAAGGCTCCTAATGCTGGAAGGGATTCTTCCTGTCAGTGTATTCTTGCCAAGGACGAGTTCCTCGAGATTTAGGAGTGCTGCAAGCTGCCTTGGGATCTGCCCCTGCAACTTGTTGCTGTATAGCTGGATGCTCCTGAGCTGCTTGCAGCTGGAGAGCGATGGAGGGATGGACCCTTGGATGGAGTTATTGTTGAGCTTGAGATACCTGAGCTCACGAAGGTGGCCAAGCTCCGGAGGCAGCGTGCCGTGGAGGCAGTTGCTGGGAAGATCAAGCCGCCTCAGGTAGGTGAGGTTTCCCAGTGCAGGGCTCACCTTGCCGAGGAGGTCGAGCTCTGGCAGTGCCAGCGTGACGACACGGCCGCGGCGGCGTCCCCTCGTGCCACACGCCACGCCGCGCCATTGGCACACCGGCGTGGATCCATTGCTGCTCCACGACGCTAGAGCCTGCAGTGATGGGCCACTCATGAGCGACTTGAAGGACAGGGGCGTGTGGCTGTCGACAGCGACATCCCTAGGTCACCGGATAGGGAGGACGATGCCACAGGGCCGGCTGAGATCGTGAGGAAGACAAGGGCTAGCAAGAGAGACGACGTGAGAGGTTCTGCCATTGCTGGGAGCAATGGCGCAGAAGCAAGCAAGCGAAGGAGTAGTGGACTGGAATGGAACTGAACACTGGCCGTCACAGGTCACAACGGCATCGGAGTTGAGATAGTTGAATATATGTGGAGATTGAGGGAATGCACATAGGAAACTTTAGTGCCGCCGGTACATTATGGACTGCGCTCTAATAACTCCCAACTCCATTCCTAACTTCATGAGCCAAATCGGACAGCTCAAGGTTTTGAGTTGGGGGACTGCTCGTCCGCAGTGGTTGCTGTCGATTTTGATAGTGACGTGGATGAGACATGATATAGCCTATAATTTAATGCCAGCTACTTTGCTCATACTCTCTTGGGATGAAAATAAATATATGGAATTCCAAATTATCTGAATTTGTATCCGTTAAAACATGTAATATGAATATCCGTATTTGTATCTGTTTGTAATGTGGATGTTAATAAATGGATGTATACAAATCCTTTTCAGTATTATTCTCTATCTGATTCTAGATCCGTATTCGACAAAAATATGGAACTTCCGACATTTATCCATATCCATGAAGAATAAGTTATAATAAATATAATTAAAAGTTTTCTCTGCATATTTACTGACTATTTATCTAATTTTAATATCACTAATGATGCATTGAAACTATTTAATGGTACATCTATAATAACTTTTCAATATTAATTTAATACTCTTAATGATACATAAAGAATTAATTAATTTAGTACTTTTCTAATTTAGTTTAAACCTAATTTATTGGTTGTTGCAAATATTTTTAAAACTATTTAATGGTACATCTATAATAACTTTTCAATATTAGCGTATTGATTTGTGTGGATCTTTGGATAATCTTTATTTTGGCACGGTTTAAGTGCCTGCTTTCCATTTGAACTACTACTTTGAGACTATCTGATGTAATAAATGTGCGTCCTAGCCTCATAGGACTAATATTGTATCACATTTGAGTTTTTGGATAACCGGAGACACTTCACGAGTGGGTGCCATTAAAGGCGCGACATGATTGGGGAGGCCAACCGCCCCCTGAATCTGTGCACAGGGTGACCGACCGCGTCTGCAACCCCGTGTCGTGTATAGGAAACCTACTCTTAGGCCAGCCCTTAGAAGGGCTCGAGGCCACAAACGGATAGGTCAGGGTGAGATGGGCCCTAGTGGCTCTTATCGGTGGTGCGGAGCCTCTCGACTATCTCTCCTTGTGTTCGAGTTGAAGGCTTCGAAGTCGCCCGGGCTGACCCCCTCTGGGGGGAGGCATCTTGCCCTCTAGCCGCTGCGGAGGCAGTTGGGGACCGACGGGCTTGATGGGGCGATGGTTTATGAGATGTCTCATGACAAGGCATAGCCGAACTTCACATCGATTGTGGGGGATATTGGGTCCCACTCGAACTACCCATCGACCCTAACGAGACGCACCACTCTGATCACGTGGTTACAGTGGATGAGCCTCGCCCCGCGTGGGGCAAACCCGAATTTGCCTACAACAAGGCAACACGACCTCATGAGGTCGACAAGGACGCTTGGGAAAAACAGAGGCACGTCCCTGTGACCCCGCTAGAGGTAGAGGCCAAGCCACGACCAGGTCTTCCCTATGTCCCAAGTCCAAGACTTGAGGCCAGCTCTAGAGTCTCACAAACCGTCGGCCGTTAGCAACCCCTCCAGGAAAGATCGATGGAGCAGACGGCTAGGGTTGCGCAGCGACGTCTTCCTCGTGAAGCAATGCGAAACCCAGAACGCGATCATGGTTTGATTGCATGAAAAAACAAACAAAAGGTCTAAGACCCACGAGTCGGAGCACGGTCACAGAAAGCCTCATGACCCCGCAAAAAGAGGTCAAGGAAACATTTCTTCGCGAGGCAAGTCGGCTCTTTCGGCCAACGACCCTGGACCAGAGGCATGACCCCGACCCCATGACTCAGGGGCTCGCCGCAACCATAAGGACAACCTAAACATTCGAAGGAAGCTTCTTTCCATTCAACGTTCAAGAGTACTAGAGTGGTCGAGCCGCTTACAAAGTACAGAACCACGACGCCGTCACAAAGGCAGCATCATCGGGACCCCTAGAGGCGCCTGCTACAAGTGCGGAAGGGAAGAGACAAAAAATCACTTCGCGATCCTTCTCGTAGCATCATGACCTCTGGAGCAAAAACACATAGGGGGAGAAAGGGTGGAGCCGAGCTCGCAGGCCACCACCAACATGCTTCGAAAAGCACGGTGGGGGCACTAAGGCGCTACAACATGTCTCCCGACCCTCAGGCAGCTACCCGAGAGTGGGAAGCGGTCCTCACATAGGACCACGACCCACCACCAAGTAGCCTATGGGTTCCAGGAGAAGCCAATTGCGGCCCTTGGAGTCTGTGATTCAGCGACCCCAAACCTAAGGTTTTGGGGAAGCGCCAAATCTCAAGGCCCCACAGGCGGCCCAAGCACCGCCTCAATCCTCCCCCACTCACAAATCTTCTTCTAGCACCAGTTGTTGGAGGGAGCAACACCGGCCTTTGGCCACCGCAACCGACCCCTAGCGGGTCGCATGCTCAAAACTATCCTGTCTACGCAGGAACTCTCTCAAACTTAGCCTTTTGGGAAGACTAAGAACAGTTCATAGGCATGGTTGCAACTAGTTCAAACGGTAGGAAGGCCCCTATTTAAAGGCCCAAAGGCGGACTATGCATCTTGAAGCCCCCGCGCCATGTGGTGAACTACGGGAAGCATGACCATTATCAAATGCCCGCGTGAGGTCGTGGAAATCGAGAACCTCCTAAAGGCCGAGCCGGTATAGCATCGACGAGACCACTCGGTCCTGCTTGGACCACGTACCCCAGCACACAGCACACCGACACTGCCAGGCTCAGCAGAACAGTCGCGTACCACACCGTCAGGGCATCCTAACGGATGGGACGTAGCAGCCGCCTACCGCATTGAACTTACCAGCCCGCAAGGGGTGGTGCTCCGAGCTCAGACCAGCAATGACTTCGAATCCACATCTAATACACGTAGATATCAGCACCTTCATGATCACTTCGTGATTGTAAAGACACTTGGGGGCTACTATTGGGGTTATGATACCCCGGGTATCTCAAGGCACCGTGTAGGGTCGAGATGGCGACTAGAGGGGGGGTGAATAGTCATTTCTAAAACTTAATCGTGTCGGCTAACCGAAATAAGTGCAGAATTAAAACTATCGGTCTAGCCAAGACTACACCCCTCTATTTATGTTCTCTAGCACCTTGCAAAGATCCTAATTAAGCAACAAAGGTGCCGGGCTAGCTAGAGCTCACCTAATCAATTTTAGAAGCAAGGTCACACAAACCTATGCCACTAAAACTTTAACCAACGGGGAGCTCCTACACATGCTAGTAAGCAAAAGCACAAAGCCAACTAAGCTCACTAGCAATGCTCAATAACAAGGCAACCAATGCTAAATTAGAGAGCGCAAATACTTAGCTACACAAAATAAGCAAAGTGACTAACAAGGTTACACAAACCAAATTAGTCACGCAAGGGAGCTACTTCTATGCTACACAAGCAAGAAGGTAACTAGTGAGCTATACAAGCAAACTAATTACAAGAACAACTACACAAACACAATGTATATGAAAGTAATTACAAGCTTGTGTAATGAGGATGCAAACCAACGGGAAGAATAAAGTTGACACGGTGATTTTTCTCCCGAGGTTCACGTGCTTGCCAACATGCTAGTCCCCGTTGTGTCGACCGCTCACTTGGTGGTTCGGCGGCTAATTGGCATCACCCGCCAAGCCCGCACGTCGGGCACCGCAAGAACCTACCCCAAAAGTGAGGGTAGCTCAATGACACGCTTTACTAGAGTTGCTATTCGCGGCTCCCACGGGGCGAGCACAATGCCCCTCACAAAGCTCTTCTACAGAGCACCGCACAAGCTTCTTGTGGGCTTCGATGGAGACCACCACCAAGCCGTCTAGGAGGTGGCAACCTCCAAGAGTAACAAGCACCACCGGCTTGCAACTCAATCACCTAGTGCCACTCGATGCAACCTCACGATGCAATCGCACTAGAATCGCTCTCTCACACAATCGGATGATCACTATCAAGCATATGTGAGATGGAGGGCTCCCAAGCACTCTCAAGCATGGACACAAAGTCCCCCAAGGTGCTCAACTCAAGCCATGACCGAGACCCCCTTCTATTTATAGCCCCACGGGCTAAAATAGCCGTTACCCCTTCACTGGGCATTTTTTCGGGTTGACCAGACGCGCCGGTCATATCGACCGGACGCAGGACCTTAGCGTCCGGTCAACGGATGCTCACCACATGTCGCCTCCGTTCAACCTCAGTCGCTTGATCTCAACGGACAAGTGATGACCGGACGCAGCTACTCAAAGTGACCGGACGCAGGACCCCAGCGTCCGGTCACTTCCAGTAAGCTTCTAGAGGTGAAAATTCATGACCGAACGCGTTCGGTTGGACATGATCGGACGCAGCATCAGCGTCCGATCATTTCTCCTCTTCTCTATGCTGCCACGTTAGCAGGACCAGACACAGACACCCAGCGTCCAGTCACAAAGTGATGAAGCGTCCGGTCGAAGACCGACGCCTGCGCCTTCATTACTGCCACTGACCGGACGTAGGACCCCAGCGTCTGGTCACTGCGTGACCAGCGTCCGGTGCACACTGTGAAACCCTATCTTTTCTATACAGGGCGCTGGTGGCACCGTCGAACTGTCCGCACTCTACGGGCGGACACTCCGCCGGTGGAGTTTCAAACCTTTCTCGCCTCCGTTCCATCGCCGAGTTGATCCACACCAACTCTAACTTCATCTCCTTTGTAAATGTGCCAACACCACCAAGTGTACACCACCATGTGTATGTGTGTTAGCATTTTCACAAATCATTTTCCAAAGGATTAGCCACTCAACTTGCCACGCCACTCAATCCTAGCGACGATGCAAAGTTAGATCACTCGAGTGGCACTAGATGACTGATATGCAAACAAGTTTGCCCCTCTTGATAGTACGGCCATCTATCCTAATCCCGGTCATCAACTTCTCTACACACCTATGACCGGTGAAATAAAATGCCCTAGGTTATACCTTTGCCTTGTGCATTCCATTCCATCTCCTCCAATGTCAATGCAACACATGCACCAACACGATCAACAATGATATGATCCACTTCATATCATCACGTGATCATATTGGTTCATCGATCTTGACTTCACTTGCTTTTCACCATTGCCTTCATCCGTCGGTGCCAAGTCTTGCTTAAGCTTCACCGCCACGTGGTCCATCGCTCCAAAGCCTCCAACTTGCCCTTCACGCTTGCAACCGGTCCATCAAGCCAAGTCATGTCTTGATCTTCTCCACCTTGATCACATGACTCAATGTCATGTCTCATTTGCAATGAGCTCCTTCATCATCACATGTGTGAGCTTTGCAACATCTCCAAGCCATTTTCACCTTCATGGCATATGTTGCTCACACACATGTACCTGTGGACTAATCACCTGTGTATCTCACATAAACACAATTAGTCCACCTACGTTGTCACTCAATTACCAAAACCACACAAGGACCTTTCAACAGGTTAGTTAGCCGATCAGGCGGCCCACAATACACAAAGTTGGTATAAGCCAGAGCAACCGCAGCCCGACTACGATGGGGAGTTGGCCACGACCTCCTCTTCATCCCTTCGCCGCACGACAAAGGACGCTGCACGACCTCTCTCCCGTTTCAACCACTGGGAGGGATGGGAGAGGTTGAATCACGCCACGTACACCTGCCTTGACAAGGATAGGAACGCCTGCTCGCTGCGCTAGGACCGAGGGGATAGCCATTTCAGAGCAGGCGCCATCCCAGTGCCATGCCACAGACAAGATAGGACCACCAGGCGTTGACGACAGGTACGATAACCACCATCCAAATGCGGCCCGATAGGATGGGCGTACGTTCCCACCCACTACGGGATGGAGCTCACGACAGCAACCTTGACTTTCAAGGTTGTTCGAGCCAACGAAGGCCACGACCCTAGAGCTTGGGAACATGGCCATCAGCTCCAAGACTGGCGAGAGTACCAACACCTGTATGATGAGCCTAGGAGATCAGGAGGCCAAGACGGAGACCATGTCGCATAGGACGGCTGGCAAACCACCACCATGCCAACAGTGCCGTTACAACTAGCACAGTAGCACCACGCCAATCCATACCGCTACGTGAGCACAACACCATGATGACAACCACGTCCATACATGCGCTGCACCAAGACAAGACATCCTTCCTTGTTGGCCAAGTTAGCTAGTTTTCCTCCCTCAGGCTCACGACCATTCGGTCGGGAGAACCTATCTCTTTGTACGTGGTCTAGCCCTAAACTCTATATAAGGGTAGCTAGGGCACCCCTCCATGGAGATCTCTAGATCTTCTAGCCCATAGATCACCATTCTCTTACCTCGTTCACCTTTCTTGCAAACCTCATTGTAAAAACTTTAGAGCATTCAACCGAGGAACACGCACTTGATTTTCTCTGAGATTGGACATAGGGCTCCGGCCTGAACTAGTATAATTCCTTATGTCTTTTGGATGCTACCATCGTCTTTCTGGAGCAGCACGACATTCATACAAATTCACTAGTTGGTTGACGAAACACGGACAAGATTTGTACTAGTGCTATCTCTAAGAAATCTACCAGTGTAAATGTAATTTATAGCTATAGACTCACCGTTCTATTTCTACTAATGTCTATTTTTTCGAACCACCAGTGAAATTTTTTAGTAACATCAATAAAAATCATTTCTGTAGCATAGGCGCCCGCCGGTCAAGCAAGTAGCACTCACCTGCTTCTCTAGCCAGCGGCCAGTGGGATAGGATAAAATTCCCACGGCTGACCTGCTGTTCCTGGTCAAGTCTCAAGTTTAGTACAACTACGCGTGGACTGACTGCTTTCAAATCTGAATAGGTTGGAACTATGAGTTGTTAGCTGCCTTTCTTTTTGAGGGAACGAGGGCCGAGATGCCTGCGGCGCTCGTGCGCCTGGGTACCGGCTGTTAGCGGGCCTATCCCTTTCCACCTCTCACCCTAAAGGTGCTTGGAGCGGTTTGTCGAACCCGTCGATAGGCCGACCTACGAACTCCTAGGCCTAGTCAGGCCATAGAGATGCTTTTAGATCCGTATTCCTTTTACTTGTGACGAGTCGTGACCCGTCCGGAGAGGCAAAACGTCCGGTGAGTTTTCTGAGGGAACGGATAGAGATTGCATGCGCATGTCCCACGGTGGGACATTGTGGCAGATCATGGCAGGTCCAGAGATCTAGGCAGACAGTTGGTTTCCTCGCATCCGTCGCCCCTATAAAACCAAAGGGTTCACCCCAGGGTTCCATACCTTGCATCCTTGCCTCCGCAGCCACGACCGCCGCCACCAATCGCCTAGGGTTCCCCGTCTCTACATCCCCGCTGCCGTCGAGCCCGCATCCAACCGTCCCCACCTCCAATGGATCCATGGTGCAGTTCTGACATCACCTTCCAGCGTATAGAGGGCCTCATCCATCACGGTCTTCTCCGCGCGTGGACCTCGGCCGAGGAGTGGCTGCTGCCCGGCGAGGAGGATCTGCCATCGTGGCCCAATGGCTACATAGTGTCGTTCGCCACTTCCATGAGCGTGGGTTCGCGACCCCTGCCCACAGATTTCTCCGGGGGCTGCTGCACTACTACAAGATCGAGCTACAACAGCTCAACCCCAACGGCATCCAGCACATGGCGGCGTTCGTCACCCTGTGCGAGGGATTCCTGGGGATCAGCCCCCACTTCGATTTGTAGAGCTACTTCTTCGCCATTACCCTCTAGAAGGAGAGGGAGAAGAGCGGCAGGCAGGAGCTGCACATGCCGATGGGGTGCGCCGGCATCCAACTCTGGAACAACCGGGTCGGTGAGTACCCACTGATGCGGCTGTCGACGTCCAACAAGGGGTGGCATTCGCAATGGTTCTACCTCAAGAACGACACCGCCGCCCCTCTGCCGGAGTTTACCAGACGCCTGATTGAAGAGGCCCCAGAGTCGTGGAGGAAGTGGAGCATTTCGGAGAAGGACAAGAAGAAGATCTAAGACCACATCACCGCCATCCACATCCTGAAGGAGAGCGGCCTGAAGGGGTCAGGAGTCATCGGAGCCTACCACACAAGGAGGGTGGCGCCGTTGATGATGCGCGCTCTCCCATTGTACGCGATGGCGCCCAGGGCGTCATTCGATGGAACAACGCTTGTTGAGGGAGCGCTCCCCCACACCTAGGTCGCGCAATGCATTAAGGTGGCGATGGTAAATACTAAAATTAGGTAGAAAAATGAGTAAATGATTTTGGTAACTTTTAACTAATGAATGAAGTCATTGGAACACCAAAACATCTGTTGTTCCTTGGAAGATCAATATTTGAGATGGTTCTTTAATCAGGAATTATCCTGAGGGATGGTGGTTTCGTCATGTGAATTTGGTTCCAGAATTAGTTACAATTAATGGAATATGTGTCATGGTTAATACGAGACCGGGCAGGTTAGCTTGCATTGAGAATGGAGTCTCGGTGTAGTGCTCCGCCTGTGTCGATTGAGGACTGTTCATTGTAGGCCACCGTGTGGTCGAGGATTTGTAGTACTGGCCACATACTCTAGTAAGCTGAATACCTCAGCTATTCCATTCTGTGAAAAGACAACAGCGCACTAGGAGTGGGAGATGGCAGGAGTAGCGCGTACCCACCCTACGATACCGTCCGGGGCGGCGTAGGGCGGTGGAGTACTGTACTCTCGGGTAGCGGACCGGTTCACATTTTAGAGGATCCGAGAGAAAGGTTGATATATGTAGGGCCGGGACCTGCATATGTCGTGTGGTTGGGAATCCCCAGTTGGGTTTAATCGGTTCGAATCATCGTTGTTCCTCGGTTATGGAGACTCGATCCTCTGACCTGCATCGTAGTTTAATCAATGGAACATGATTACTTATGGTAATGAGATGAGATGCTAAATGAAGTGATTGATTTAGATCAGGTGCAAATTGGATACTATCAATGAACTAATGTCAAGTTAAAATATTGAAAGTAAGGATCCACAAGTAGTACGCTTTTATGCAAAAGCTATTCTTGATTCTTGCTAAACCCTTTTATATCCCTTAAGCCTACATACTTTTGGAGTCTTTTCTTTTAGTCGGGTAAGTCTTGTTGAGTACCCTCAAGTACTTAGGGTTTGTTAACCCTGTTGCAGGTGAACAATAGCAACCGATAGACTTTTATCCATGTTGTATGTCTGTTCTAGAAGATGATAGCCAATGGTAAATGTGTTATACTCTCATCCTTGGGCAGGATGATATCTATATATTGAATAAGATTATGTTATTCCTGCTATCTTAGTATGAAAAGGCAAAACTTATGGTTTGTAATAATTGAATAAATGGTTTGTAAACTTATGGTTTGTAATACTTCCGCTATTTAACTCTGATGTAATATTTTTGTATCAACTGTTGTAATACTATAATGTCTTCTGTAATGATCCTAATCGGATGAGAAAAGTGGATGATTCGGGGTTCCCCGAGGACACGTGATGGACTACCGAAATTATCTAGTTCCCATGCACAGCAATCAGAGGTCTGTAAGACAATGATAGGTGTACGTGGGCCCATATAATTTGGCTCTATGGCGCTTCTAGCGCCTAGACATGAGGCTGAGCGCGTGGCAGAGCTTGAGATGGAGCTAGTGAAGTCGTTTTTCATGACCTCACCTTTAGATGCCAGACGCCAGTGCCATTCCTTTCTTTTCCCTCTCTCAGCCGCCACCGGTCGTCTTCGATTGCTGGCCAAAATTCATCGTAGCCGTTTCTTCCCAATCCAATTGCTTGCACAGTTAGCGTCGCCTCGTCTTTACGCATCCACTCGAGCCATCCGTGTTGCCCCTCTCTGTCGGAGTTGGCCGGGCGCCGTCATCCTCTTCACGGCAGTCCGCAGTACCGCCGAGCTTCACCTCACCGTGGCCAGAGCTCTTGGGTGCATCTCTCACCTTCTCGTTTGATGCGCTGAGTTTGCCTTGTTGCCGTATTGCTCATCGGCTCCTCCATTTTATCTCTACTGTACAGTATACGCCAGAACATCACCGCCACCTCCAGTTCACGCCGCCAAATCCACCATCACCGACGGCACTTCATCTCCGCCTCGTCTTTGCTCCAACCGAGTAGCCGAGATAACTCGTGGTGAGCTCCTGGTGCAAACCGTGCCCTCATTTTAATCTCTATCGTGCCCTAGTGGCCGGAGGGTTGCCGCTCTGCCATGCCGTGTGCCGCCCTGCCGCCAAGGCCGCGGGCAGGCTCGAAGCGAGCCCTAATCCGAGCAACCAATATCGTAGATGTGTGCGCGAGGTCATCCAGAGCTTATAGGTGTCAGTCTCGTCGCCGGCGAGAACCCGCCGGTCCAACGGTCGGGAGCCACGGGTGCACTATGCGCTGTTGACCAGGCCCCGCTGGTCAGTGACTGTGGCTGGCTGGGGTTGAGTGAGAAAAGTTTCTATCGGTTTTTGAATTTCAGAAATGATTAAAATGAGATGATTCTTGTTTAAATCATAAATAATTATATAAGAGTGATAAAATTATGAAAATTTTTCTGTAGCTTTGTTATGGAGTACTACATCTAGGAAAAATATGAATTAGCCATTTTCAGTAATTTTTCTATGCTAAAAAATTACATATTTTAATAGAAAAATGCTATATGTATGATTTTTGTAGGACAAAATAATATTCCTTTAATCATGAAACTTTTTGTGCAAATGTCAAGTGCTAATACCTGTATCCACAAAAAGTTTGGTATTATTTTTATATTTGTAACTTGCTTAATTAATTTAAGTGTGTTTAAATACCTTTTTCATGATTAAATAAATACTAAAATGAGGTAGAAAAATGAGTAAATGATTTTGGTAACTTTTAACTAATGAATGAAGTCACTGGAACACCAAAACCTCTATTGTTCCTTGGAAGATCAATATCTTTCTAATAACAAATAATGACTTGTTTTGCAAAATAAATTAAACATTGTTTAATACAAACCCTAGTTATTTTGCGAAGGAAGGTTGTACTCAAGTTTGTTAATCTTGTTTGAGTTCATCCATGCACTTGTATGCATCTTTCATGCATCATGTTTATTATCATAATGTCAAGCATACATCCTTTATTACGTGTAGTGAACGAAAGTGAGGAAGTTAATGTTGATCAAGTTCCAGAGGGGGAGCATCCACCAGTGGAGGTTAGGTTTGACATATGTGGTTCATCAGAGGAACCTAACATCTTTACAAATAAAAGGCAAGCCCTAGAGCATACACCCTTTTCCTTGTTGTTTACAAATATCTTTATCACTTGAGTCCTATAATATGTGCACTAAATAATAGGAAATGGTTGAATACCAATTGCTGCATGCCTGCCTTGATATTCTGAATACTTATCCTTGTCACCCTTTTATAATGAAAGACTAGTAATGCTTAGCCATGCTTAACTGATAAGAGTCGAGTGATGAGTTCATCATTCACAATGGTTCTTCACTCAGGAAATGTCTTGAAAGTTGAATATGAAAATAGATGGAAATGGAGACCGAATGGGACATGGGATATGTTTCTGGTGGTTAAGCCGATAGGGTTGCCTGGTCATGCTTGTCCTGTTTGTGTTGATTGAGGACCGTCCGTTGTAGACCTGCATGAGTCGAGACTTTGCAGTACTGAGCACATACTCTGGTAAGCCTGATACCTCGGCTATTCCATTATGGGAAAGGACAACCGCGCACTGGGAGTGGAGAGATGGCGAGAGTAGCATGTACTCACCCTGTGATACTGTCTGGGACAGCATAGGGTGGTGGAGTACTATGCTCTCGGGTGGCGCAAACCCGTTCACATTTTGGAGGATCCGAGGGAAGTGTTGATATATGTAGGTCCGGGACCTGCATATGTCATGTGGTTGGGAATCCCCAATTGGGTTTAATCGATTTGAATCGCCGTTGCTTCTCGGAGAAGGAGACTTGATTCCCTGCTCTACATCGTAGTTTAATCAATGTAACATGATTACTTATGGTAATGAGATAAGATGTTAAATGAAGTGATTGATTTAGATCAAGTGCAAATTGGATACAATCAATGAATTAATGTCGAGTTAAAATATTAAAAGTAAGGATCCACAAGTAGTACGCTTTTATACAAAAGCTATTCTTGATTCTTGCTAAACACTTTTGTATCCTTTAAGCCTGCATACCCTTGGAGTCTTTTCTTTTAATCAGGTAAGTCTTGTTGAGTGCCCTCAAGTACTCAGGGTTTGTTAACCCCTATTACAGGTGAGCACTAGCAGTCGATAGACTTTTATCCATGTTGTATGTCGGTTCTCGAAGATGGTAGTCAGCAGTAGCTATGTTGTACTCTCATCCTTAGGTAGGATGATATCTATATATTGAATAAGATAATGTTAGTCATGCTATCTTACTTAGTATGATAAGGTAAAAACTTATGGTTTGTAAGAATCGAATAAATGGTTTATAAACTTATGGTTTGTAATACTTCCGCTATTTATCTCTGATGTAATATTTTTGTATCAATTATTATAATACAGCAATGTCTTCTATAATGATCCTGATCGAATGCGAAAAGTGGATGATTCGGGGTTCCCGAGGACACGTGATAGACTAACGAAATTATCTGGTTCCCGTGCACAACAGTCGGTGGTCTTTAAGACAATGATAGGTGTACGTGGACCAGTATAATTTGGTGGTCTGTTACAGTCAAATGTCATTAATTGTAACTGATTTAGGAACCAAATTCACATGACGAAGCCACCATCCCTCAGGATAATTCCTGAGTAAAGAACCATCTCAAATGATGAACTCATCACACGACTCTTTATAGTTAAGCAGGGCTAAGCATCAACTAGCATATTACTACTAAAGGGGTACCAAGGAAAGGAATTGGAATATCAAGGTAAGTCATGCAGCAATTGGTATTCCACCAATTTCCTATTTACTTAATGTACATATTTATCGCACTCAAGTGATAAAAGTATTTATAAACAACAAGGAAAGGTTGTATGCTTCGAGGCTTGCCTTGGTTAGTAGAAATGTTAGGTTCCTCTGACGAACCATAGATGTTAAACCCAACCTCCCGTGGTGGATGCTCCTCCTGAGGAACTTGATTAATAGTAACTTCCTCACTTTCGGTCACTACATGTGAGTAAAGGATGCATGCTTAACATTATGATATGTAAACACATGATGCATGAAAGATGCATACATGTGCATGGATGAACTCAAACAATATTAACAAATTTGAGTACAACTTTCCTTCACGATACAGTTGCACCACTAGGGTTCATTAAACAGTGTTTAATTTATCTCTCAAAGCATGTCATTATTTGTTATTACAAAGATATTGATATTCCAAGGAACAAGAGATGTTTTGGTGTTCCAATGACTTCATTCATTAGTTAAAAGTTACCAAAATCATTTACTCATTTTTCTACCTCATTTTAGTATTTATTTAATCATGAAAAAGGCATTTAAACACACTTAAATTAATTAGATAAGTTCAAAATATCAAAATAATACCAAACTTTTTGTGGAGACAGGTATTATCACATGACATTTACACAAAAAGCTTCATGATTAAACGATTATTATTTTGAACTACAAAAATCATACATATAGCATTTTTCTATTAAAATATGTAATTTTTAAGCATATCAAAATTACTGTAAATGGCTAACTAATATTTTTCATGGATATAGAACTTCATAACAAGGCTACACAAAAATTTTCATAATTTTATCTCATTTTTATAATTATTTATGAATTAAACAAGAAACTGCACATTTAATCATTTTCTGAAAATTGAAAAGGGTCAAAAATTCTTTTTCACTCACTACCAGCCAGTCACTGCGACTGACAGACGGGGCTCGGGTCAGCGCACAGTGCGCCCGCGCGCGACCGCGGGTGCACGGCCTTTGACCAGCGGGTGCTCGCCGTCGGCGAGGTCGCCGGCGACAAGGTCGGTCCCTATTGACTCCCCGTAACATCCTGCACAATATTACGGTATTAGTTGATCGAATTAAGGTCTCTCACGAGCTCGCTCATGGCCATGGCGGCACGGCGACGCAGAGCGTGGCGGCGCTGTGGTGCTCCGGCCACTAGGGCACGGTAGAGATTAAACTAAGGGCACGATTAACACCAGGAGCTCACAACGGTTTTGGTCGGCTACTCGGTTGGATCATAGGAGGCGCAGAGATAGTTGCCGACGGTGATGGCGAGGATGGCGGTGTGAACCGGCGGCAACGGCGATGTTCCGGTGTCTCTGGAGCTCTATAGAAAAAATAAAGGAGTCTGTGAGTACCACGGAATCACGGTAAAGCCAAAACAAGGAACATAAATGCGATAACTTCACCGGAGCAGGCTGGCCACGGTGAAGTGGAGCTCAGCGGCGATGACGGATGGCCGCGAGGAAGAAGACGGCTCGCGGATGACTCCGACGAAATTGGACGGCGTGAGCGAGTCAAAGCGTTGCGCATGGATGTGGCGAAGCTATCTGCGAGAGCAATTGAGCGGAGATGGTGCGGTCACGGCGAATTTCTGACAGCGCGTGAGGTTGCGATGGCGGAGCAGAGAAAGGAGAAGAAAGAGACGACGGCCGGCTCTGGTGTCTCAAATGGCAAGGACGAGCATTCCAACTTTTCCAGCGGCGTCTTGAGCTGGCCACTCGGGCGGTTGCACGTCAACGCGTGAGAAACACCGAGATGGACACAGCGACGCCGGTGAACAGAGAGAGGGGGAGAAGGAAACAGCACCGGCTACTGTTCATGACTGACAGCCTCTCTTCCTCTCTCTATCTCTCACAAAACCATTCAGTAACTTGAATAACTCCTTTAAACAAAGTTGTTAATCTTGACGAGATATCCAACATTGCTTTAAGGATCAAATTCTAATTATTACTGGTTTGAGATATTTTTAATTTACAAGAGAGGTAGTTAAAACTGTAACACTGAATTCAGTTTTAGAATTCAACAACAGAACGTGACTGGTATGCTACATCCTTGTTGAATAAGTCGCGCCTCTCGATGGTTTGAGCTGTTTCAACACCTAGCCAGTCAACAAGTCCCTGTTGAGATCAACGCATGGTGTTAACTTAGTCGTATCCATGCATCCATTTTAGTCATCTGCAGCAACTTGGCCGGCCGGCTGCCGACTTTGCTTTCCGAGATGACTGACCATACCTATCAACCGGAACTTCGTAGTTCAGAGTTATAAATCTTCTGGCGAAAATTGTAGGAGAACGCCCTTGGCCTTTTCTTTTGGATCAATCTTGGGTTAATTTATGAATTCACTGTGCTTCATGTTGTCACTAAGCTATAGCAGGAAATCACTACCGGATCATCACTGTCGGTTGTTGATGGTAGTAGATAGGACACGATTTTACACTATGAAATTACTGCCAACGGGCCTCTAAATAAAAGGAGAGAAGCATTTCATGTGTATATTTTATTTGCATAACAAGTTAATGAAGTTCATTTTGTGTAGGAAACAATCCTAGCCACTACTACTAAAAAGGTTTTAGGATCGGAGACATGCTAGTTTTATTAACAGAGGCGGTCACAAAGTTTACCTGTCTCCTAAAATACCTAAGGATTTTTGGAGCGGATGTTTTTTCTACGGAGGAGATAAAAAATTGTCCGTCTTTCAAAATAGATTTACAAAGATGGGCCACTTAATAGGTCCGCCTCTAAAAATAGGGACATTTTCAGAGGGCCTTTTAAGAGGCCCGCCTCTTTTAAGCAATGGGAAGCCCAACTGACCCATCGATCTCTGAGCCCAGAGTCCCTCGGGTATATAAGCATATTGGCTAGGGTTCTCATTTTACTCCCTCCCACCCGGCCACCGCCTCTAACTCTCTCTCTTCTACCACTGGTTCTCTCCCTCCCACGGTCTCACCGATAGATGCGAAGCCCATACCACCGACGGTCCTGCTCACACGAGGGTGCGCGCTCATGGGGGCTCCCCCTCCGGCATCGAATATGGCACCCCATCGACTAAATGCGACACCCTGGTGGTGAATCCGACATCCCGGCGGCTGGAGGCCGCGCGCATCGCGGCGGCGGGGCACCTCTCCCCTGTGGATCTGAGGTGAGCTCCTAGCCTCTCCTCTAGCCCTCATCTCTACTCACAATCGGCCTCAACCTCCCACTTCTCCCATGGCAAGGATAGCGGCTACCGACGGCACTGTGGGCCATGGCAAGACCCAGCAGCGCCACGGGGCATGGCAAGGAGGGCAGCTCCTGGTAGCGTGGTGCGCCACGACGAGAAGGGCAGATCTGAAGGCGGTGGTGGCGGCGGCAGCGGTGGGCGGTGCTACGGTGCGGGCAGATCCAAGCAGCGGTGGCTTCTGCGGTGCAGGTCCAAGCAAGATTGGTGGCGGGCTCAACAACAAGCTTGGTTGGGCTCAACGACGGGCTCTGTATGGGCTCGACTACTTTTCTATTTTCTAAATCTATTATAGAGACGGGCACTGTCCCCGCCCTTTGTTAATTGTAACACCCTAAAAATTTGTTTTTGGAAATAGTAATAATTTTTGCTTCCTTTTATTAATTTTCCATGAATTATCTAGACCAAACAATAATTCTTATGAATATTAAAAACAAATATAAGGCTATAGAAATATTTTTGTTGCATACATGCTGATGCATAATTTTTGTTTGAGTGTAGGGCTAGAGTTGAGTGGCTTTAAATTGAAACTTTGTTTGAATTTGGGCAAGTTTTCAAAATCAGAAAAAGAAAACCCTTTTCTCCGTTCCCTCTCTTAACAAATAGACTGAGTTGGTAGCCTATTTAACAAATAGACTGAGTGCCTCACTACTTCACCCCAAAGCCTCCCTAGCACTCTCATGCTCTTCAGTAATGCTCTAGAAATCTCCATGACAGATATATTTCTTCTTTCAACAACACCATTTTGCTATGGTGAGTATGGTTCTGTAAGCTGCCTTTTGATCCCTGCAAGCTCACAAATATCCTTGAAAGCTGCTGTCAAAAACTCTCCTCCTCTATCAGATCTCACCATCTTGATTTCCTATCTAAAACTTTTTCTGCTTCTGCCTTGAACTTGGCAAATGCAGAGCTAGCCTGGTCCTTTGTTTTTAAAATTATCACATTCAACCATCTAGTGCAATCATCTACAATAAGCATGAAATATTTGTTACCTCCAACTGTCTCTAGTGTGACTGGACCACATAAATCAATGTGTAACAATTCCAAAGGCTCATCAGCTATCCACCTAGATGCATGAGGAAATGAACTCCTAGTTTGCTTAGCTGGTAAACAGGAGTGACACATAATCTGGATATTCAATCAGAGGTACCCCCTTCCATCTCCTTCTTAACCAGCGCATTTTCATTGCCTGAAAATGCAAATGACCAAGCCTACCATGCCAAAGCCAAGACTGATCACTAATGCCAGTTAGGAAACAAATTGGTTCAACAGGTTTCATCTCAATTCTATACAATCTATTGACAGTTCTCTGAACTTTCATTATCAGTCTCAATGGGTTCTTCTCTAACACTTCTATCACATCTTCATCCATAACAATTCTATGCCCAATTTCAGTTAACTAACCAAGACTAACAAGATTACTTCTAAGCCTGGGAATGAAATAAACATCATAAAGCACCCATTGATCACCAGAACTACCTTGAAATAAAACTGAGCCCTTCCTCTGAATTTCAACAGTAGAACCATCACCAAAACCAACCTTACCAGTAACAGTGTAGTCAATGTCTCTGAATTTTTGTCGATCTCCTGTCATGTGGATGCTGGCTCCAAGGTTTTTTTTATCGGCCGAAATTCACCGAAATTTCCGAAATTTCCCTTCTATCCACAGGGTCCGATAAAATTTGACATCGGCCAAATTTTTCCCTTCTTTGCTTCCACACAGACAACCCAAATTCAGCCGTGCGACGGTCCCACACTATAATGTTTTATTCTTGTTTTTATCTGTGGACAAGTGATGTTTAATAGCTTAGGAATAGTTTCAATTCAAATTCTACGAAATTTTTTCAAAACAATTTGAATTTTTTTTGAATTTGGTCCGATATATCCGATATATCTTGCTTATCCTATTTATCCATGACATCCGATAAATTTTTATTTCCGATAATGAAAACCTTGGCTGGCTCCATTATACATCACTAGATGACTCCCCATCGCCAGTAAAGTGCAATTTAGGTATCACCTGCACTTCATTCGGAAATATCTCCCCCTGAACCTTCTTTGATAGTGTCTGCTCATGTAGTCCCGGCTCCTCCATTTCTGCCAGCAGCACTGTCGGCTCAAACTCCACAATCTTGGTATGGTGCGCCTCCTCTTCCTTCTTCTTCTCTCTAGGACACCGATTGGCATAGTGCCTATATTTGTGGCACTTGAAACACTGAATGTGGCTTTTGTAACGTTTGCCACTGCCAGTGCCATCCTTCGCCGTATATCCTTGTCCACCACGGCCACCGCCACGTCCTCGGCCTCGACCACGACCTCCATCGTCCTGCGATCTCACCTTTCCAGAGCTCTCCCCCGTGGATTTCTTCTGTCGGGCCTCCCACTCTGCCTATGTGAGCAATCGCTGACTGCTGTCAGACATGGCACTCCTGACTCCCCGCCGAGTCCGCACTTCAAACTCCTTCAACCGCACGACGGCTTCCTCTAACACTAACATCTTCAGATTGTAGAACTGTTCGATCCCGACAACGATAGTGATGTAATGGTCGGGCATGGTGTCGAACAACTTATTCACCATTTCCACATCATCAAGCGTCCCGCCCAAATTGCCGTACATGACTGACATCCCAGTCAGTTTGCTGGCGTACTGATTGATCGGCTCATCCTCCTTCAACCGCATGGCATCAAACTCACTCTTCAAGGTTTGCAACCTCGCCTACTTTTTACCCACTCAGCGCCAACAAACCTCGCCTTCAGTGAATCACACACTTCCTTCCCCATTTTCTTTTTCACAACTTGCATCAGCAGGCCATCGGGAAGACACTGCAGCAACTGCACTCGCACCTTCTTGTCCTTCGCAGCCTCCGCCGATGTATGTCCGCGCTCGGACGTCCCCGCCAGCAGCTGCACGATCTCCCACACACCTTGATCCTTCATGATTGACTGAACATGACCGCTCCAGCTTGTGTAGTTGGTTGCCGTCAGCATAGGGTACGCGATCTGCCTGCCACCGCCAACTCCACATCCGTTGGCCCCTCGATTGTCACCCATTGAGTGGATTAACGATGGTTCGATGTGTGATTATGGCTCTAACACCAAAATGTTAGAACCTAGGATCACAATCACAGACGATTTCACGCAGTGGCTAGCCTAGAACATGAAGAACGCGCAAGAACTCAGAGAAAGGATGAACGACAACTGTTAGAGGACAGTGCTATTTTCCACTGATATGAGTTTGGAGTACAATCACAATTACACCAGTAGTGATGTGCTAACAACAACTACTTAGTCCCTGCTGCTTATACTAGTAGCTTACACACACAATGGCGAACTATAAACTGCTTAAAAAAAGATACAAAGGAGACAGAATGCAACTGCGTGAACTTAATCTAGACTTGGGCGCGGTCACCAGGCTCCAGTGCGCCAACCATTCCCGCCTTCTACACTTGAATTCAAATGAGCTTGCCCCACTGCATCTGATTGACACATCATCCATCCACGTCACACACAGTAGCAGGCTTACACCAACAAACTCGGAGATGCTACGTTTGGAGCGACAATGATTATATATAATAAGCTGGCACTCAACCTTTTTAAATTTCCAAGTTTATATTAAACCTATCAACTACAGCCACAAATAGGCCAACAACTACTTTGGTAGGAAGATTGTCTTCATCCGACTTGATTTGTAAAAGTTATAAATTTTATAGTGCTCTAGCTATTTTTAGAGGCCGGCCAAATTGCTAGGTTCCCCTAAAGTTCCATTTCTAGAAACGACTCGAATCTAGCCGCTTCTAGAAATGCCATCATTTGTAGAGGCGGCCGACACACTGAACCACCTCTAAAAATGAGTTTTTAAGAAGTGGTTCAGCTTGCCAGAAGAATCTAAAAATATAGTCGGTGACAGAAATCAATTCCTAGAGACAAGCCGGTTCAAAAAACCATTTTTAGAGGTGAATTTTGATTGGGTCGCCTCTGTCCATAAAAACCGCTGTTGCTAAAAATCATCTATGTAGTAATGGTAGTGGATAACGTGTGCCTTGAGATGAGAAGATAGCGGTTTTGTATTGGTCTGGATCATATCTCTTCATGGCGTGACATATTATGGGCCACGACAACCAAATACCGAACAACAAGGTGATCTCTTGACACTATAATCCAATGCCTGGTGAGAAAGGCGGAAACAGGCAGCTTCATAGTGCATACGAAACAGTATCCATATATGTACTAGAAGATAAATATTATTATTTATTCGATGGAACATAAGAAATAGCGTTCATTTATATATGGAAGCACAAATACGTTACAATATATAATTTTTATGTCCGCACGTACGGCAATTATTGAATTGGTAAAAGCTCCAGTCGCAATGACTCCTAGTTGGCAGGTAGTACCCAGGTCCATATATATATATGAAGGCCACGTTTAGTTCCAAAATTTTTTGGTTTTTCTCATCACATCGAATCTTTGAACGCATGCATGGAGCATTAAATGTAGACGAAAAAAAAACTAATTGCACAGTTAATGAGAAATCGCGAGACGAAACTTTCGAACCTAATTAGTCCATAATTAGACACTAATTGCCAAATACAAACGAAAGTGCTACAGTTACAAAACCAAAAAATTTCACGAAATAAACGTGGAATTCGAAGTTGGTATCTGGCGCACAACTGGATGATACAAGGTTCTTAATTGCCAATAAATGCGCCTCCCAAAGTTACACCTGAACCAAGACACAGTCAACATGAGTAAAATCTACGATGAGTTCAACGTGAGTGAACCACACGTAAGAATATATAACATAGATGCAAATTTCGGTCTTTTATATAGATTGTCACCTATTGATGTGAGTTGCCCAGCCATCAGAAGGAATTTTTTTGCATACCGGCCAACAAAATTCATCTGCAAACATTGCATAACAAATGAGACATTACATATAATGTAACATGAGGGTTCCCTTGAAGTTTTTCTTTTTGTTCGGCTGACCCCAAACCCGGCTTGATCCGTTCCTTTTTTCATCCGGAACAGTATTTTTCTCTCACAGATTCAGCCACAACACAAAAACTTTCAGCCGCTACAGTGATTTTTTGGGTCAGCCGAACACAGCCAAGACCATATAGGTGTCTTCCTTGCTGCTGCCTTAGTACATCAATTCAGTTTATTATCAAAAGAATTCTATATATGGCCAACCATGTAAATTTGACTAATGGTTTAGGGCAAAGAAATATGTGGTTTCCTGTAATTCCACCGAAGTGATTAAGTACAACATTATTGGAAATAACATCATGAATTATGGCAACACATATTTGTATCATAAATATATACACTATATCATAAATAAAGCATAATTCTTATGGTAAATCAAGGTGGCCATAAAATAAGTTATTCTATTAAACAAATTATATATATAAATTGTTAGAATACTAATAAGTCTCTAGTTAATTTGCTGCAACTGATCTTTTTAAAACGGCTTTTCCACATGGATTTATCTGCTCTTTGCATCATGGACTACGCCTTACAATTACTAAACTACATAACAATAAACACAAAAATAATGAGGGGTCCCAAATAATAATGGCAACAATCGTCAACCAAATGCATGTGAAACAATTAGTTATTAAACCACTATGAATTACAAAATGTAGAATCTAACCACACAGCGGTTCCGGATTTGTCTGGTAAGAACCCTAAGGTTCTTCTCAACTTGCTGACATTCTCCAGCTATATCATCGTACAGTTCCAGATCTGCATTAAAATTAATATGGTTTCATTAATATATAAATTCTGAAGACAGAAACAAAAAAAATCTATAAAATCACGTGAGTCACTTTTTCTGTTTGGGTGACCAAGAAGGAACCAAGTTTTGGTCCACTAATTAGTCATGGTTTTATTTATCTTTTGTTTTTGATTAATGAAGATTTCTCACTACTATAGAAAACTTAACTGAGGCGGGCAAAAATGATTAACCGAGCCGGGCATCCCATCTGCCTCCGAGCAAAGGTCATAGTTAATCTGACCTTAACGGAGGCGGTTGATCGCCCGCCTCGGTAAATCAAATAAAAATACAAAAAAAATGAAAACCCATGGACAAGCCCAGTGAGCCCACCCCAGGCCCACCGAGCCCATCCACACACCTCACCGCCGTTCGCTGGTCCGCACCACCGTCGCGTCCGCTCGCTGGAGGAGGCCGCCCGCTCGCCGGGTGTCCACCCGCTGCTGGCCAGATCCAGCCACCACGGACACGTATCCGGCCACCACGGGCGTGCATCCGCTTGGTCGTCGTCGTCGGCAGTGGTGGAGGTGGTCCTGTGGAGGATCTGCCCGCTGCTCGCCAGATACGGCCACCATGGGCGCGGATCTGCTCGGTCGTCGTTGGCGGCGGTGGTGGAGGTGGTCCGGCGGTGGATCCACTCGGTTGTCGGCGGCGACAGCAGCAGATCGGGCGTGGCCCTGCCTCGTCCTCACACCGCAAGTGAGGGAGGGATAGTAGAGCCACGCCGCTGCACGAGAGCGCCCGCAGGCCGCAGCGCCCTCGATGGAGAATTGAAGGGAGGGAAGGGGAGGAGCGCCAGGAGGGGAGGGTAGGGGAGAGGTGGGATGCCGCCATGAAGAGAAGGGAGGGGAGGGGTGGGGTGGGGCGCCGAACTCTGAGGTGGGGCGCCGGGGGCGCTGTGCTCGTGAGTTGGGGCACCGGCGAAAGAGAGGTGAGGGAGAGGAAGTGAGAGAGGTGAAACCCTAAGTCACATGGCCCGCCTCCGAAAATGGGGATATTTTGGGAGGCGGGCTTCTTATAAGGCCCACCTCCGTTAATAGATTTTAGGAGGCGGACTGCCTTCGTAAATCGATTTTGCGAGGCGGTTGCTGGTGACTGCCTCGGTTAATAAAAATGACCACCTTGGTTAATCCCAGGCATTAACCGAGGTGGTTCAAATACCCGCCCGCCTCCGAGCCGCTTTGCCAAACGCCTCGGTTAAGTTTTATTGTAGTAGTGTCTTACGGACCCACTCAAAACTCTTTTGATTTGGCTGTTTAGTCATTTAGTTAAATCTCATTAATTCTCAAATCTAAGCATCATAGTTGTCTACAACAATGAAATATTGATAATCCTAGCATAATTGTTTCAATCAATAGTAAAATATATAATAATTGTTAAATAACCAATCAATTCTTAGAAACATTGGGTTTTTGTAAATGGTACACCAACATAATGCATTATTCAAACTCAGAACAAATGTATGTTTCATACTAACATGTAGTGAGACGGGTCTAATAACAAGTTAGTAATGCTGTGGGGAATGACTTCCACTTGGATATGGAATACGGGCATATGAAGAAGTGATGAGCTAATGGAGAACAATGACAAAGAATGGTTTCTAGTTACATCAAATGGAGTCTTTCAGTTACCAGATTGAATTCTAGTTTCAAAGATGTTATAAGATTATAAATTTTGATGTGCATGCACTTGTAATAAATGTGGACTCATTCTTCTTCTTTGAAGAAGGTTGAAGACAGATTTTTCCATTATCTATAAAAAGAGCACAATGACAAAAGTGTAGTCTGTAACTGTAAATGTCACCAAGAGCACGAAATTGGGGTTTACATGTCTCCCTAGTCATACACATATATAAGGGCTACCAGATAGTAAGTTGATAACCTATAAGACCAATCCCTAGGAAAGAAGTAACATGTGGGCAGTTGTGCACTGAGCCCAGGACCATGGTAGATTATTTCCGTGATAGATTTTCTTTGAAAACCCTAGAACCTATCGAGCATACTCGGTGCTTATCAGGGTGCTAAGGACAATTAGCTTCATTTTGTCTATGAAAGCATCGTCAATTGGTTATGGCATCATTGGTGCGTGACTCTACCTTTTGGACCTATTACGATGCTGTGGTCCCTAGCCACGAGAGTGAGAACCAACAAGGAAAATGAGATTTCTACACTGGCCACGATCGGAGCCCAGAGGACTTGGGTGTCAATATCTAGTGGCATAGTAGCTGCTCTTAGTGGGACAGCCACTATGCTAGAGGCCATCAGTAGGGCTTTTGAGCTCCTAGAACTAAGCACACAACAAAAAAGAGTAGATCCTGGATGAGATACCATGGTTGACTAAGAGATGTTTCTTGATCCTCGATAGCATTCAAGTTATCTTTGGCCCAAGTGGCACTCCAATGTCTAGCTTTCTGACGGGATGTACCATTAACCAGAACTGAGGCAAGGAGTATTGATATTGATGGAATGACCATGGTCCATAAGGGCGACAAATGCATGGCATGCACCGTTTGGAGACTAGCTTACATTTTATCATTTATCCCTTATTTACCCATTTGTCAGAGGGGTATGTTGCTAGGCCCTTCATAAAATGTTGGTGAATCATAAGAAAGGCGCATGCGCCGAACTTAGTAAACTTCTACACGTGAAGCATATTAGAGAATTCATGCACTTGAAATGCCAATGCAACCCCATGCAAGTGAAGAAAAAAATATTAATTGACCTGTGTATATCAAATTCACTATCCTCAACAAGGTCTGCCTGATCCCTTGCCACTCCCAAGGACCAACTGGCTAGTGGACTCGCTAATTCTTGTGCGCACTCGTTATTTCCTTATACCAACTTTATTACAGCGAAAGGAATCTATTTCTACATTGTTAAAGCCTCTCATACTACAATACGCTATATCTCTCCTCTTGCATCTTGTTCACAATATCCTTGGCCCTAGATCAAATGTAAAGTGGATGCCTAAGTCAATAATATATACTTGAAGTGCCAATGCTAGGTCAATCATGCCCAAACTTCCAAGAGATATTTGATAACTTTCGAATAACTTGGCTATAGCTCAACCATATAAGGTGCATCTCTGGCACATGAGCAAGGAATATCTTTGGGACTTCTAGACTCCATGAGAGGGATTGAATCAAGCCTATTGAATTTTGCAAATAATTATCTACATAAAGGTGCCTACATACCTGAAAGGATTGCAACAATTGGTTCAACCACTTCTTGTTCACATATGGGGAAGCCAACCTTCCTTCTTCAAGATCATGCGGGGAACTTTTCCCTTTGATTATATTCTCCCCTAGAAGGATTAGACGCCTTCATGGTCCTCAAAGATCACATCACAAACCTAAAGGTGCTTGTAATACTAGTCCTCATCCAGACACTAATGTTGTACTTTGAAGCATTACCCACAATAGTTATTACTTTCCTATTATAATAAGAAGCCAAAGACAAACCAGCCCTATAGAGACTAGTGTACTATGTTTTGAATGTCCTCTTAGAAGACACACGTAAGGAATATGGGGCGAATCCATACTATAAGTGTGGTTTTAGTGATTTTGATGACAACCCCATCACTAGGACTAACATGTATGTTAAGATGTGTTAGACATGTTCATTTAGGTCCTAGTGATGCAATCAGTCATGTGGCAGGAAGATTGGTGATGAAACTATAAACCAGCATTAACATAGGTGGAACAGTCTGGTGATGGCGGAGGTGGAGGGTCGAATAATAAAGCATTAGATGGTTAGTCAATTGATGGAAGGAGTGATTGACTACGACACTATCAAAGTGAATAGGTCAGGTCCGATGATGAAGATAGCCAAGTGCTAGACAAGCCAACATAGCTGCTGAGGTACTATGCATTGGAATAGGACACAGTCTGGTTGTGAAGAGAAGAGTTCTGGACAAATGATGCTAGCCAATCTGCAATATACTCAATGATTATAATAGACCAGACAACTTGATGACATCATATTTGCCGACAAAAGACCTTTGCCCAGTTATATTTCTAGAAGACTATAGCCAATGACTATATGAGGTGGAAAGTGATATATAACCCATACCACATGTCATTTGAGGGGTTTGAGATATTACATGCCTTTGATCACTCCATCCACCATATGAAAGAAAATTTATCATATCGGAGGCATGGAATTGAGCTTACTTTCCATCTTAGTGATTGATCGGCCTTTAGCTTATGAGCTCAAGTGTTTGATGTCGCATGAAACTTGTAATCATTGTGAGCTAGAGAACTTGGAGCCATACCAAGTCTCCACTAACGTTGACCCTCCGAACTTTGCATGGTGCAATAGTGACTAGGTGTGCAGGGGACGTGGAGCCCCCTTACCTGGTGAAGAAGCTCTGTAGCGAGACAACACAAAGTTTATTGTATGAGTTGAGAGGAAAGTGGTGAACCTCAGTGGTTTGGGAACTTGTCTTGGTTGGTGGTGGCCTTTATGTCTCAGCCAACACCGTGTCATAGGTATGGCTTCGGACGGGCACATATTAATTGTGGATCTCTCATGTGGACATCGTAGGATACATCTCCAAGACCGGGAGTTTGCCCATCTTGCATGATTTCATTACATACTACAGTTGAGCTTCCATTTTTGTAGTTTTGTGACCTTTACCTTCCTTAGATTATCTCTGGCTAGTTCATAGGTTTGACTATAGGTTTCTAAACTCTTTTGGGTTTTGGTATGTACGCATCACTAAAACTCATGGTCGCACATCTTAAAATATAATATATTTTTTCTCTAGTGAAATTCAGCAAAGCCCAAGTTAAGGTTTCAGAATAATCTATTCAACCTCTCCTCCACATGGTTATCACAAATTCTTGTTCGTTTCAACACACTATAGTAGCAAGATTTTTAGAAGATGGCATGTGTAATTTTTATGTCCTTGTGAAAGATGTGGCAATACTTCCTCACACATGTCATAGTTATGTATACTACACACCTGTTGTAGGGGATATATTTTGGAATAAATGAGCCAAATGTCATTCAGTTGGTCCCCTTTAAAATCACATTCGATATCTGATTAGCCATTAAGCCGAACGCCCTACCAATATTTTTTGTGCAATGCACCATGCACAGCTTCTTTCCAATGCAACAAGAACCAAGATTTGTACCATGTAAGTAGACAGAGCATGAGGGTCACTAGGGTCACCATGCTTGTTGAAAGAGAACAAAATTTAATAGGTGAAACAACAACACTGTGCCGTTGTCTAGAAACATTCCATAGACTTGACCACATGTTAACGGGAATCATGGTAACCAACATCTGTTGCGATAGAAATCAAGATGCTGATGTGTTCGCAAAAGTAGCACCCATCAATGTAGTATACCACTAGAAACCGTGTTTTAGATTCTCAAGAATCCTTCATGTTTCATAATGAAGATTTCACATTGCTCATCACATAACCAATACCAGTTCAAGTAAGCTTATCAATGCATATAGGCACGCACAATAGTTTTTTTGGCCCCTGTTGTGAAGACCAATTGTTATTGTGTCCTCATTTTTTAAAGTATGTTATTTTGCCCCTACATTTACAACTCAAACGAACCATTTTCCCTATTTTTCCTCTATTAGTTTAGTTGGAATAAAGGAAATAAAAAGGAGAAAACATCCAGAGAAGTTGTAATAAAAGAATTATGGGTGCACTTGTAATCTTTATTCATGCACTTGCATATTTTTAAAATTAAATCTATGTCAATGTATGCAAATTATTTTAAGTTTTGTTGTGAAAATTGTTTTGGTATCTGTGAAAATGCTCTAGATGTTAAAATTTGGGGAAAATGAAAAAGTAATCATAAAAGCACAGGCAATTCTGCAAGGGCAAACTAGTGTTTTTATAGCTGACACCATTATATCCACCTAATGGAATGAGGATAAACGTTGGCTCTAGTTCAGAAAAGCAGCAGAAAATGAAAAAGTTGGAAAACGAGGATGAAATCACAATTGAGCTTGAAAACAAGGGCAAGAACATAAGAACCCCTTGAATATTTATTGGGTGAAATATACGGTTATCAAGGAATTCCACAGGCCACAACGAAGGGGAAGAGATATGTCTTTTATCGGAAGGATCTAAATAGAACAAATCTAACCTAACCGTGCTACAGTGCTTCCCTAAGACCAAGCGGGCATGTAGCTCTTAAATGAGATACACAATGGCTTGTAGATGTAACCTTACCAAACTATGCTACAGTGCTGATTTCGTAGACACACACATAATTGCACCAAAAACTAAAATTTGAATTTCAGAAATCACTTGTACAATTATTCACGAACTATTAAAAAATTGCAATGTAAGTTATTACCGGCATTACCTTGTATTTGATGCATGAAATTCATACTTTGTTTCGTAACCACGCCATCCATGTCTTCAAATAGATTTCTCTCCATACATTTTTTAATTTCTTCAGTAGCATTAGTAAGAAATACTTCCACGTGGTTGTCCAATGCTCTCATGAATCCTGGTTCAGCATCCTGCTTGTGATATGCATAATATTTTCAGTACCATGTCAGTACATAAAATTGCTAGGATATATGAAGGACTAAAATAAAGATTCTCCGTTCAGGTAAGACGCTAACAATGCACTCAGTTACGGTCTCATCCTATAGAAGGTCCATGGTGCTGGTTCATCACGTGAAGAAACTAGGCCACCATGGATAGCTTAGTTTTGAGCCGTGGATAGGCAAATATGCTTCACGTCAGCACCTATGTCCAGCTGTGCCTCATCATGACTTAAACCACATCTAGCCCTGGAGTGGGTTTGATGGATTATGACAATACAACTAATGGAATAATTTATTTTTGAAATACTGAGTAGGTAATATTCGTATAATATTTTTATGGTCAACGTTATGGACATAAAGTGAAGAACAAAGGCTCAGTCCCATAAAATATAAACAATTGAACTACTGTCAAGATAATAAAAACTGGACATACAGATATGGCAAGTTATGGTACTTGTGATAAAGGGCTTGTCCAAGGGTCATAGGATATTGAAGTGAATGAATAAGTAATGTAAAGGTATAAGAAGAAAGAGAAATGGGTAGGTGGAGAAGGGATAAGAACACAAGCTAGCGTAGCTGTCGAGGTTTCATGGATCTCCAAGCCTGGGGCGACATATGGTGATGTCATGGCCCACTTCGTGATGCGGTGTGCAGACGTCAACTAGTTAGCGCTGGAGATAGGAAACAATATAGGGGCGACATATACAGATGAGGAGAGCGGGGGCTAGGCCTGAGCATGAAGGGTGGTAGACTTAGTAGCGACAGAAAAGAAAAAGGTATTGGAATCTTTTAAGGAATTTTGTGAATTCAAGTTGAAGGATTTGATAGGGTTTTGGACATTTATAAAAATGATTATACAAAAATGTTTGTAGATTTAAAAGACAAAATTTTAATTTTTACATTGTAGATTTAAAGACAAAATTTTAATTTTTTAATTTTTAAAAATAAAAATAAAAATATTATACTCCAACAAAATGTTTGTGCATGGGAACCAAGAGAACTCACACGTATAATTTGTGTCCTTAGATTGTCCTTCACTTTATTTGCTTGTTCTTCGTCAAAATATTTCGTAGCATCGCTGTATCTGCATAGTGCAAGATAAATATAAATGTATATAGTGGTCCTCTAAATTCACATACAAAAATAAAATATGCCGTCTTCTAAATACATTAAGGGAACTGTTTTTATTTTTGTTGCTTTTATTAGAGGTTTCAAAATTAATGTCATTTTAGATTGACTTTATATTTTAGAAATTTTACTGTCCATAAATTTTGAAATACTTGTGGTTTGGAAACAATAATAAAGCATGTATGAATTAGTGTCAAAAATATTTTTTTCTAAAATTATATATTTGCTGATATTTTAATATATTATAATAGCAAATCATAGTCAAAGCTATATTTTAAAAACCATGTTGTGTGGTCCAAAATGGTAACAATTAAGAAACTTGAGGGTATATATACTTAATTGGCAACAGTTTAAACATTATCTTGTATTGCTGGTTTGAGGGAAGAAATATAAATTGTGGTTATGGTCTTACTCATGAAGGATAGTTTGCAGGATTCTTTTAACAGCAGCGTGAAACTCAATTGGTGAAATAGTCCGGTAACCTTCTGTAAGTAGTGATTTGTAATCCTGAGAAATATTTGGGATATGGTAAGAGAATTATTAACCATTATATAAAATCAACTAGATGCAAAAAAAAGTCACAACACACAAGAGTTTTGATATTACATCATTAGCTTGCAGTGACAAAAGTTTTTTATTCATGACTGCCTCACAGCGTTCCCGAGATAGCAGTACCTACAAACATATATAGGAATGCAATGGTTCAATTTAGATTAAATGATACCGGAGGTTATGCTAATCCAAGAAATCTGGTTATTGTATAATGCGAACCCAGTAAGATGGCATATTAAGCTTTTCATTTTGCAGAATGCTCTTCCATAACTTCTCTGCGAGATTTGGAAATTCATCAACTGGCCAATTTTGTTGTCTTTTCTTTAAAAACCCAGGCTGAGCAATTATATCTTGACACTGCATGGAAAGGAAAATAAATTAATCATGCTAAACTGATACTAAGAAAATCAAATGTTTTACATGTTCTAGAGCTCTATACTATTATAAAATAACTCAGATTGCAATGCATATGCAGACCATCTTGCTTATTAATTCATGCTTCCTATAGGTCCATAATTTATCTCCATTAATTTGTTGACAGCTTTGTACTGTGGTGCATACTAGTTTGTGTACAATAATCATCGTGTACAACACTGGTTCAAAACTACTAGGAAAAGATCAATTAAATGGTTTAGAGACAAAAGGTTTCCTGACCTTTTTTAGATTTCCACTGCATGGAAACCTATGTTAATGACATGAGCACAGATAATGATCCTTGACACCTTACTGGTAAATTCTTTAGTGACATGAGGAAACCATGCCTGTCACATGTATAACTGTATTTGTGCGCCCCGTCGAAGACCCATAACATTTGTGGCTAGTTTGGAAACACAAACCCCATTGGGATTTCTGGAGTTTTCCCAAGGTGAGCATTCCATGGGGCGGGATGTCATTTAAATAAGTCATTTAGTTCTTCTTGGGAGGTTTTCCGTCCCTGGGTTTGCCTACCCCTTGCTTCCAAATTAGGACATAGCATGTAGAAGTGACATGCTATTATACCAACAAAAAAGTGAAAGGCAGAAACCATGTCCCATCACTTTTACATGTTCACAATGTAATTGGTCTTTGCGTGTTATAGCAAAAGTGATGGGTAAGGTGTACGCCCATCATTTGATACTAAATGAAAGATAATGGTTCTTGCTCTTTGCCTATCACTTTTCACCACACACCATATATTTGAAAAAATATATCCCCTTCCACACAATCCGTTTCGAAAAGGCTAAGTTAGAAGGCACAAGTGCGGCCACAGCTGGCTGGTTCTCCTATCTCGCTCGTGTCCCCTTCCTCATTGTCGTGGTCCATCCTACCCTAAGTGTAGGCCTCCACATCCTTGGAATGGTGCTCTCCTCCTCATGTTAGTGTCCTCCTGCATATGCTAGCCTCAACCTCCATGGTGCATAGGCTCCACCATAGCACCATCGTCCTCCTCCTAGTGACATCCAAATCAACACCGGTCTCCCCACTCCCCCCAACCCAATAGGTTTCTTCTTCCCTAGTGGTCTGTGGCCTTACACAGCATGAGTTTTCACCCATACTGTAACAACCCTGAAAATCCCACAACCCAAAAATCACAACTTTCAAAAACTTTTTTTATAGAAAAAAACCCTTGTATGGTGAGTGTCATGCAAGGAAAACACCCTAGTTGCACAAGTAGACCCAAAGTTTAGCTTGTGTGAGCATATGCATTAAATCAACTTATGAGTTGCTTCTTTATGATTTCATGAGATGTAATTAAAACTTGACAACCTTTATTAAATAAAGTTGATGTTTGTATGTTGTCAACCCTTGGTTTGGACCCTAGAACCCTAGATGACCCCTAGTGGACCCCACAAGGATGTATATGTGCTTGGCAACACATGTATACATGCATAAGTGCTTAAAGAAATAGAAATAGGAAATAGAAAAGATGAACAAAAATAGAGAGAAAAAGGAAAGAGCAAAGGCAGCCCAGCCGGCCAGCGTGGCCCAGCTCGCGCTCGGCCTAGCTAGCACTCGTGCTCAACCCGCGCCCACGCTACCATGGCCCAGCGCTCCCCAGCCAGCATGCCTACGCGCACGGCACGCCGAGCGGCCCCGCCAGCGCCATCCACTTCCGCACCCGCGCCCCGCCTCCTCTCTCTCACACCCGTGACTGACACATGGGCCTATGGACCCCGCCTGTCATCCCTTTCCCCTTTCTCCCTCTCTACTTTTTCACCGTGCCCCTTCGCCAGCGCGAAGCCGAGAATGCCAAGGACCATCTAGGCCATCCCTGTGCCAACCGCCCTCTCCAGGCACTGGATGACCGCCACGTCGACGATCCGCGCTACCACAACTGCCCCTAGCTGGAACCGCATGGCCGTGATGTCGCCCGCCATGGCCCGCACCCCCTACCATCAGTAGCCTAAAGCTTGTGATCACCCTACACGTGTCCCCTAGCCGTTCCCCGCCATCCGCCGCCCCGCATGGGTGAGCTTGGGCTATAAAACCCCCTTGCGAGTGCCCTAGCGCCTCTCTCTCACCCCACCGCCACCCAATGGCTACACCCACACCATGCCAAGCCACAGAGGAGGGCCAAGGAGGAGAAGGAAGGAGTCGCCGCTGCCCCGGAGTCATCTGCCGCTGCGGAGCAGCTGCCGGAGCCGGAGACGACGCCCCATTCATCTACATTGGTGTAGTAGCTCGGCACGCACCGCACCACCTCATCACTGCCTCACCTCACCACTGTACCACCATCCTAGCTTCACCACCACCAACGGTGAGCCCCTGAACCCCCGCTCTGTGTCGACCGGCGTGCACGCCATGGCCGCCACCGTGTTCTCCCCACTTGGGAGGGCCAAAGGTGCAACCTGTCGCCATCTTTAGGCACCCCATGCACTCGTACATGTCAAACGCCCGGAGCACAGCGATGCCGAGCCGCCTAGGCTCGGGAACGCTTGCATCGGCGCACTTGCACACACCGTGCCCGCCATGGCCATGCACCACCACGGTGAGGCCCCGATCCGGCAGATCCGGGACAGTAGCGGTAAAGATGCCACCGTGGCAAGCTCCGCTTCACCATGGGACACACATAGCCTTAGCCACGCTAGCCTAGACCCCCTTGTTTCGCTTGTCACGTTTGCGACGCCGCTGCCGCCATGCGCTCTATCGCCGCCGTGTCGGAGCCGTTTCGACCAACTCGCCTCGCACACCGAGGAAGGGCCATCGAGCTTCACTGTGACCCCATGAACCTTGTAGCCATATCGGTTGAACAAAAAGCCTCTGCTTTGCCCTAGTTCGCCATAGCCGGCCGCTCGCCGAAGTTCCGCTGCACACCTTGTTGTGGTGCGGACTCCCACGTTCCCTTTGGTCACCATCGTCGAGCCCTTTTGCTCACTCATGACCTCAATTGAAGAGAAAGAGACACTCTAGGGCTCAATTGCCTGACGTAGTGACCTTGCCGTTGTCCGCCGTCGCTACCGTGGCACCACTACCGTGGCCAGCCTCGCTCGAGCCTCTGGAGCTGCGCCTGGAGCCCTAGTAGGCCTCGCCGAAGCCCTAGAAGGCTAGAAGGACCCCGCCGGAGCTTCACCGACGCCCAGGGATACCTCGACGTCATCCTCGTGCCACTGCAGTCCACCACAGTGCCATTGTCGGCCGACCCTAAGCTTCAATCCGCCACCTTTAGCCCCTCTGAGTATTCACCATGACCTCGCAGAACCGTAGACCCCCTTCCCTGCCTCCCTGAGCCACCGTAGAGCACGGTCAAGCAAGTTCACCACCGGCGAGGGTGCGGTCAAGAAGGAAGAGAGGCAGTCGTGCTCGCGTGCACTCGGTGCACCGTGCACCGCTCTCACCGAACACCCATGTGAACCCGGTTCATCGTGGATAAGTCAGTGTTCCGCGGTGCACCGCACCATAGTCCACCGTGAGCCAGCCCCGTGAGGCCAAAGCCCATTAGGAGCCAACAGAGCCATGTGGCCAGCCTGAATGTTTAACACATGCCCGGGCTGGGCCACCCAACCCGGCCCAATTCCAGCCCATGACCCAGGCCGCCAGGCCTAGTCCAGCCCGGTCAACGTTGACCATTGACTAGTCAACACTAACCGTTGACCGACCCCACCTGTCAGCCTCTGCCACCCGTGGGACCCACCTATCAGTGACCCGAGCTGCCTCACCTAATCAGAAGCCGCCATGTGTCGCCCCCAGAATTAATCAGCTCTTTTTCCTTTTCAAAAAATGATTCAAACTTAGAAAATTCATCCGACCTTAGAAAAATATGATTCAAGTGTCCAAATTTTTCTAAAAATGAGCTCTACGTCATAGGCTTATGTTTGAGTGCATTTGGATCTTTTGGATTTCTGTTGCTTCTTTGTGCTTATCTATAGGAGTTGCTTATCACAACTATACGTCTCGTTTCTACCCCGGAGGGGCAGCTGCCTGAGGAGGAGGACTACGACTACTCAGAGGACCTCGGAGATGACCAGTCAGCAGGTGCCACGTCCACCCAACCTCGTAGAATCCTATTTGGCATGCAATTACATAGATGCTAGTGCTTTACTTTTGCAAATGAACTGTGATAGGTTGCATGGTAGAATTGTTTGGAAAACCATTTCCTTGTCGCAACCTATCGGGGATCTAATACCGGGGTACCCAACGAGGTGGAATTAATAACCATCGAATGTTAACGCTTTCGATCAGACAAGAACGCTACTACACTTCTTGCCCGAACAATGGAAGATTGGTTCCGCCTCGCCCGACCCCCAAGGGCTAAGACTCCGCCTCGCCCGACGGCTAAGGGCAGGCTCCGCCTCACTCGACGGCTGAGGGCTAGCTCCGCCTCGCCCGATGTCTGAGCGCTAGCTCCACCTCGCACGACGGCTGAGGGCTGGCTCTGCTTCGCCCGACGACTGAGGGTAGGCTTCATCTCGCCCGACGTCTGAGGGGTGGTTCTGCCTCGCCCGACGGCTAAGGGCTGGCTCCGCCTCGCCTGGCGGCTACATGTTGTTCCTTCATAAATACGAGCACATGGTACAACAAGACATTCGAGTCAACCGCAGTTCCGAGGACCATGCCCTGCATACCTATAGGAATGTACTGTCATGATACGATGGGATGGGCGCTTTTTGGCCCTTTTCGGCCTGACAGAACCCGAATAGTGTTGTAGGCACCGACTTTTGTCCCACAGTGTTGTGGGCGCCGCCATCAGCCCTCGTACGCGGATACTAACACGAGCATACGACAACCACTATGATCTAAGATAGAACTCGCATCATCTACAGAGACCGATGTATGGTGATTTCCCCGCCTACTCTCGGAAGGGTCACGGCTCGGCTCTCCGGCACGCCGCACCGTCCGCCGGTGTAGGATGGGACGCGCCCACTTGCTGCAAGAGGCCAAGGCATGGCCCTATAAGGATCAAACGAACACGCCCTTCCTAACACGTTCTTCCATGTTAGCAGGGCAGGCATAGGGGAAAAGGAAGACCCGGTTCCCTCAAATGACCCTCTCTACCTTTGGTTTTTTCCTCTTTCTCCTATCTGTAACCCCTGTTCCCCCCTTGGTCTATAAAAGGGAGGGCAGGGCACCCCACTAGGGGGACGGATCAATTTCAGACAGAAGACGACCGATCGGTTTGGGACTCACAACACGCAGTCAAGCAGCAACCGAGCTCTTGGCGCCCTTTTGACCCTTCCATCAGAGACTTGGGACCTATCCCTCTCTTGATCATTTGTACCCCCTACTATGAACCTTTTTTGGTACTAATAACACGAAGCAGCAGCAGACTGGACGTAGGGACATTCTACCCGAACTAGTATAAACCTTGTGTCCTTTAGTACACCATCCAAGCCTAACACGCAACAATTATAAATTTACTTGCCGGTGTTTGTTCGAAACACCGACACAACCTTACCCCTGCACACCCACTGTTAGCTTAGACGCTCGCAATACTTGCTCGCTACTTACTCCTACTTTTGCATTATATCTATGATGTGATGATGAGTGGAGGATTGTTTGTGAGTGGCTAGGCACTGTGTGCCGCTGTAATGATAACAACTTGGGAAGATCTTGGCGTGTGTCTTGGGTATGTGGTAAGGGTTGAGTCGACTGGACAGGATGCTATGATGAGTTTATGGACAAGTCATGCCATGGGGGTGTGACCTGGGCATCCCCTATGAGATGTACCTGTGGCGGGTACATGTGAGATGGGTAGATCTCAGGGAGGAGTGTCTTCATGGGATGAATCCCCAGGATAGAGGTGCTGTTATGGCACGGGGTGTTGGTTATCCCCATTGTGAAGATATCCTATCTGGTCCCCCTAAGGACTGGTATGTCGAGAGAATCGGCTCATAGGACCCTTCGTGCACACCACTCGTTCCTGATGGGCGGGAAACGGCATGCCGTCTAGCTAGGGCGATGCCACTACTATTAGGTTGTAAGTAGATAGTGTAGGGATGTATGGGCTGGCGGCCCACACCCTCCTAAGATAGTATAGTATCCTTGGTGGCCCGGTATTACATCTCACAGTCTCATCGTTCTGGTGGACTCCGGAGTGCCCCAGGGCTGAGTGGTAGGGTGGCATCGTACCAGTTAGAAGGTAGCCCGGTATCAGCCTAGGCAGTGCACATGCCGATGATGATGATCTTGTGGTTCTAGGTGTACACGCTCTGCAGAGTTGATCGATCTATATGTATAGCCGTGTCCACGGTTACGGACATTCCTATGTTCTACGCTTCACTTGATTAGAGAGAGGTGTCCTTTCTTCTCTTCCCCCTGGTTTGGTTTGGATCCGGCTATTAGCTGCTGAGGCAAGGACGAGAGGGAGTTGTCCTTGTCGCCTAGAGGGCGAGAGTGTGGTGAGATGTTTGTGATGGGATGGATGGATGTGTGGAAATGACGGATTAAAACTTGATGAATTATTATTAAAATATTGATGAACTCGCATAGGAAAACTACAACCAAATAGTAGGCTTTTCACTTATCCTTGCATACCACTTACCATAAAGCAAACGCAAAGCATAGGGTGGGAGCCAGTGGCCAGTAAAAATCGTACTGAAACTTGTGAAACAGGTGAAGAGCCCGAGTACGACTATGAGGGTGATGGTTGGGAGGACTAGAGGTCTCGTTCTGCGCTCAAGTTGGTAGAAGAAGATGGAGTCTGTGCTCGTGATCGTGCTTTCTGATGCTGTTCAAGATGCTATGTGCTCTGTGTGATTCCACCAAGTGGCAATGTAATAATGAGGAAACCTTACTATTGTACTCTCTAAGACAGGTATTCGTTGTATGCACTTTGATAACGACTGTGATTCAGTAATGTGATGGCATGATCTTCAGGTATTATCGCATTATTGTTTGTATCTGTGGATTTCCCTTCACGG
Organism: Miscanthus lutarioriparius; assembly: GCA_904845875.1. NCBI lineage: Eukaryota > Viridiplantae > Streptophyta > Magnoliopsida > Poales > Poaceae > Miscanthus > Miscanthus lutarioriparius. The sequence continues at coordinate 92,539,963 of CAJGYO010000009.1, forward strand.
AAATCATGGGTACGCCACACATACCCTTCTGTCTACCCCAACCCCTTAAAACAATTATAAAATATGATGAATCTTAATGAATAATCTGTCCATTGTGGTTTAGATCAATGGTTCATGAATTGTCTTAGGAATTACATGAATTTATATGGATGGAACAAAACATAAATGAGATGATGGTTCAATAGGTTCTTTGATCAATTGATGGATCAATTATGCTTTAGGTGAATTGAGTGATGGATAATATGTGTCTATAAGCTATAGATGAAGGAAACATTCTTGCTCGCACTATATGAGGTGTCACTTCCCTCTTTAGAAAACATGACTTAGCTGCATGATTTTACCTAGACATTTTTAAGGGATTAGACCTTATTATTATGGCCAAGGCTCAAGCATTTGATCATTTTGTCACTACTACAGAATCGGCTATTTGTAGAGACGGTTGCGATGCCTCGCCTCTAATTTTCCATCTTGATTTGTAGAGGCGGCTAGGAGGTGACTCTATTTCGAGGCACCTCAACAGGTTGTCCAGCGAGCCCAAAATTAGCAAAAAAAGTTTTTTAATCCAGGCATACCCCACCGGATAGCCACACGCGGGAAATCCAGGGACACACCACCGGGAAGTCACAAGTCACACAAAACAATTTTTCGCGTGAAAAACAAATGCTTGGTGGCTGCGAGAGATTGAACCCGCGACCTCAAGTCTCTCACGTATCTCCCCTAACCACTCCACTCATAAGACACTTGTGTCCAATGAGATATTCACCCTCCTAAATTTATCTTCATCATATTTTAAAAATGGGTATTTGGGACCCTAAACGAATCCAAATGAAAAAGTTGTCTACTACAGACTGTATAACTTCTCGAGATCTACAACTTTCGTTTTGGTCATATCTCCATCCGAGGTCGTTTGAAAATTTTGAATTTTAATTGTGAGAAATTCAAACTTAATTTTCCTAGCATAGATGATCTCAAATGAAAAAGTCATCAACTATAAAGTTGCAGAGCTCTCTGAGATCTGCAACTTTTGTTTTGGTCGTTTCTCTATCCGAGTTTTTTTGAAGAATTCGAAGTTTGCTTTGCAGCTACTATTTGTAGAGGGGGCTCTATTTTCAGCCACTTTAGAAATTGATTTCTAGAGGCGCATGCAAATAAAGCCACATCAAAAGATTGATTTCTAGACGTGGCTATAATTTGAGCCACCACTAAAAATAGAGGTATTTGTAGAGGCAGCTGAGAACAGTCAATGTCTCTACAAATGCATTTCTAAAGGGGTTATATATTGAACCGCCTCCACACACAAAAAAAAAAACTCCGGTTGCTGAAAATCAAATGTGTAGTAGTGTACTACTGTGTGATGGTGAGTGCAATGCATTGCTCTAGTATGGCTCCCCTTTTACACACCGTCCACATTTGATCACTTGGCATTAAAACCCAAGTGCATGCACAAGTGACAAGTGGGTGTTAAAAGCCTCGTACTGTCTTAAGTCTTAAAGGCATATGTGGTTGTTTATGGCCCAACGCATGACCGTCCACAGGCCAGTGCGGCGGCTCGTGAAGCACTACCAAATACTGTATGTGGTAACCCATCGGTGCTGTCCGAATGTGCAATGGTGCTGAAAGCCCATCCACACCGGCCCAATATGCATGCAATAGTAGCGAAAGCCCATCCACATCGCCTGGCAATGGGCATGGCCTTCGGCAGCTCAGGTTGTGTCATTACACACTTGCCGGCAATTAAACGAAACCGCAACGGAAGTTAATTCTTTGCTGGTCTTTATCAATTATATATGTTTCTTTTGCAGGCTATCTCAGGCTAACTTGACGGCGATTTTTGCACCTATCCTCATGATAGACAGCTCATTGAAGTGTTCAGGCATAAATGCCTTCTGGTTTCCTTCAATTCAAAAAGAAAGAACCTGCTGACATTACCAAAGCTCCTGTTTTATTTATTCCTGGAGGTCGCTGCAACTAATTTGAACTTTGAGGGGCCAGAGCAAGGTTAGCCCCCGCGTTATGAGAACACGTAGGGACCTTGTTCTCTCGACACGCTTGGCCAGTGCCTACCCTCGTAAACCCTAGCGAGAATGACACCGCGGGGATTCAAACTTGGGTTGCCTACTTAAAGACCGGTGTTACTGACCATCCAAGCCCTCCATTTGAACTTGCATGATCGCTGGTTATAATGAGTTTAATGCAGACAAGTATATTAGGAAATTTAGAAAAGAAATTCCTCACCTTGTAAGGATTTGAGGGTCACATTGTGTTAACAGAAACTCTTATATTGAAAAAATTTGAGTACAAGCATTTATAAGCAAAGTCACATTGTAGTTTTATTAACTTGAATTGCATGATATTTAATTGCAAACATTTATTTAATAGTCTATGGTGGGTCGTTTGTGCAATTTTTTATTACTCCCTCTGGTCTAAATTACAAGAAGTTTTAGGTTTTCTAGATACATTGCTTTTTGTATGTATCTAGACATAGTGTGTATGTATGTGCATAGCAAAAATTATGTACCTAGAAAAGTCAAAATGTCATGCAATTTAAAATGGAGGGAGTAAGTTGCATTGTACCGTGAAATCGTAGAGACTTACCTTTTTTTGAAATGCTCTCTCGTCATAGTCAAAGTGTGGAAAAAATTCAACGGATGTCTGCAGAAACGAAAAATATATTGTGAAACTTTACAGTACATTTAATGTATCATATTAATAATACACTTCTTTCACCTATAAATGAAACTGTCGTTTGCTTTGGAACCAGCAGTGACAAAACTGAGATTCTATTGTTGCGACATCACTTTTTTCACTGACAGGTGAGGCAAAAAAAACTAAAAAATCAGCAACTTTGGAGTTTAGTACTTTTTCATTTGAAATCATTTAGGGCCCAAAAATTATGTCTTAAAATTAAAGATTTAGAAATCAATATTTTTTGAATTTTTCAAGTGACTTCCGATGGAGAAATGATCCAAACCAAAGTTGTAGTACTCAAAGAGATCTAGAACCTTGCGGCACAAACTTCATTCATATGAATTTGTTTAGAATTTCAAATATTCATTACCATATTCATTAAAGTGAACATAATAGGAATGTATCTGCTGTTCAGTCACATTTGACTTTAAGGTGTAGTGGCTAAGGAACATGTGAGGCCTAAAATTGTGAGTTTGAATCTCGGCAACTGCACGTGCGCCAAAAATCACGTGACAGTGGGGGCAGCAGGCTAGTGGGCCTTGCAGAAATTCTAGAAAATGATTTATACTAACTGTATTCTTAAAAAACCACGATTGCAAATATTTACACATGCAGTTCTTAAGTGACGCTAGTGAAATATGCTGATTTTCATGGGTCTTTCACAATGTTAGTTTTTAAAAACGTCAATACGAATCGAAAAAGTACAATTGTTATAAATGTTTTGTGTACTATGGGGTCCAGCCCCAAGGAAAACATAATTACCGTACCAGTTAATGATTACAATATTTTATTTTCCGAATAATCTTCTTTTGTTTTATTTTTAGTATCTATTCAGTCACATCCACAACAACATGGCATTAATAAGTACATGTGATGTGATGCTTAATTATTATAATCTTGATTAGTATTTACTACTTTTGTTTAGTATTTACTGCTTTTCTTTAAGTATTATTTTTTTCATCTGGAAACATCCATTTACACATTCAGAGGTGGATGTGGTGCCTGGTTTTTTTAATGCGTTTTGCCGTCTCTGCTGTTCAATTTAATTTGGATGCAAAAAATTATGATAGTACGGCTCTAGAATCAATGTTTGGATGATGTGTAGGAAAAGCATGTGTAGTATCATACTTCTTCCATTCCAAATTATGAGACATTTTCCCTTTATTCAAAATTATAAGGCGTTTTACCTTTTCTAGATACATGTGTAACATAATAGTAATTTGGCGCAAATTTAGAATGGACTCACATCGTAGTACTTTGTTGACATTTTCTCCTTATTAGTTGACTCGTCGAATATCTGGCAAACATACAATCAATTTAGTTCCAAACTCTAGATTTGAAAGCTTCAATGGCATAAATTAACTATTGTCCTACCTTCTTCAGTGGTGAAAGTAATTGTTGGCGCAGAAATGATTCAGAAGCCTTCTGCAGCGTTAAAAGTGAGTTAAAAAAATAATGGAATTTCTGTAACGTAAATAAACAACAAAATTTAGTATTAATGTTACTCATAACTAACCTTGTGGTTATAATCACGAACAGCAATCACCACTTTCGTCCTATGCATATTGTGATTTAGTCTCTCCTGCAGAATGATTGCATTCGGATTATGCTATGTATATATTTTCATTTACGTTCCCATTTCCTTTTTTCTAACCACAAAACTAGCGTTCACAATTAGACTTTTGTTCCCTATAAGTAAAACACGTCAGCCAAAAGAATACCTTCATGTTTTCAAAAAAAACTAAAACTCTGTTGGATCCTTAGAATTGAAATCTATTTCAATAATCATAATTTAGGCACAAGTCAATTAAATTAACATGGCTGCATATACTTTTATGCTATTATTGACCACATGCGGGAGATACTTATGTGCTATATATAGGTGAGCGAGCCGAAGAGTTTGGTAAAAGTTGTAGAGTATGGAGATTGACAAAATCTATTTCGATATCTCACCCCATGCAATTTAAGATAGGCTTATATGTAAAATTTAGAATGGTATGAAATGTCAAATTCCAAGCAAATAGCTTAGTCCATAAAGTAGATTCTAGTTCCTCCAAAATGGAAGGATCCAAACAGATCATAAGGCTAATGTTTCGTACTTAAACCTGGTTGCTAAAATACACTAGACAGAACCATCGAAAGCATTGATATGGATTACATATACATTAGCATCGCAAGAATAGACGTGTTGCATGCAAAGCCAATCTGAAGGTGGAAGGACGTGGGGAAAAAAATAAGTAGGACAGGGTTCCTAATACAAATGTACATAGAGAAAAAAGTATAAAAGTGGTCGGTGTGATTTAGAAATAGTTTAGAATTCCTGATGTACAATTATCTTTTATATTTTATGTGCGAGATTTTGGAAACTGTTGGAGGAAGCCAAAAAATATGCTTCCAATTTTTTTTAGTTACTTGCAAAACTCAATAATTTACTGAGTGATTTTTTTTGAAATTATTGAAGATGCTCTTACCAAAGTATTTTAGATACCCCAGCTATCTTTCAACAGGCAGCTGAATTTACCAGTGCCATGTGAAATTGGCAGGATATCTTGCCCCCTGAACTAACTGTGGAATACACATGTTCATAGGTGGGTCCCTATGTGAAACATTATTAACAGAAGCTCAATGTGACTGAAAACGTATAAAGACATACATGTGGCATCATGCTCATATTTCACGAGAAAAACCACAGGTCTCATGGCAACTTTTTAGTGATATGATTATGGTAGATTATGCACACGGTGCTCATGTATTTACCTCAAACCACATGTGTTGAAGTGGGATAGAGTGAAAATTAAACTAAGCTTCACCCTATTCTGTTCCAACACATATGGATTGAAGTAGATATACATGTGCATCGAAACAAGGCCTTAATATATAACGAATGCGGTTCCGATCCATGAATACTAGTAGATTATTGAAAATATGCCATAGCCAATAGTATCATAATCATCCATTCGTTAGCTGGAGCCCATAATGGTGAATAGGCTAATAGTCTATTATGACGTATTACTAGAAACAACTTGTTTGTACCTCACTGTACGTAAGAGCATCTCAGTATTTTATGTCGTTAAAAGCTTAAAATCGAAAATTAAAGCAACCTGAAATATTGTACGGAGAAGAGGAATACTTGCACCATGCATTCGACCGATGTCCTGCACATTACTGAAAAAGAATGTATATTCTGCTTAAGCGGAGTCTAACATGATCATGAAAAAAGTTATTCCAAAGATTTGACACTTACATGTTAAAAAATATTACATCGGATATCGACAAGGCAAATAATGCAGCTTGATTCTCAAATCCTGCATCATCCTGCACAGAGCTTAATTTGTGAGCGCAGTTTATTATACATATTTAAAGTCTAAACACATTAAAGACACGCGTTATCTTGAACACAGTTTTGAACAGTGATATAAGCATAAACATTAAGATCATGCAGTCGTACTTGATGTTCTTGACCATCGGCTCCTTCTATATCCAACACAATAGCATTGGGATCCTTGGATACTGCAGCCCAGATTCCCTCAGTTGTTGCCCTCCTAATTATGGAAAACCATAAAAATCGATAAATAATGTATGCAAAACTGATAAATATATTGCGATAGCCCGGCCAGACTGGCTACTAAAAAGCCCTTAAGACAGACGTGTGTTTTGACATGTATGAAAGACGATTGATTTATAGATGGACTTGCCTTCCTTGTGTTTGCTGGTTCAACATCTGGAACTCAGTTTTAAACATGGTATTCATCAGAGTACTCTTTCCTGCTCAATAAAATGGTGTCACATGAGAATTTCAAATATAAACATTGCTTAACAGAAATGGAATTATTAGCGTAAATTACATAAAATGGAAAAAACAAGAAGGGAAGAAGATTCTCCTTGATGACACATGCTCTAAAGTGCGTCCATGAAACATTTGGAGGTTACACTATCGTGCTTTGTTAAGGTACCATTATTTTAAAAAGGTAATTAATAAAATTAAATTTATGTACTTCAAGGTATGTTGATGAAATTGTCTCTAGCTGGTACTGCACCTTTTTCAAAGGAACAGCTGAGAATGATGTACTACTTCCTCTGTTTCAAATTATAAGACTTTTTGGCTTTTCTAGATTCATGACTTTTGCTATGCACTTTTTGACTTTTCCTTGATATACACTATGCCTACATGCATAGTAAAAGTAATGTATTTAGAAAACCCTAAACGTCTTATAATTTGGTACAGAGAGAGTATTTAACTAGAGTTTTTAGGCCGACATCACAATCCATAGGTACATCAGCCATTGTAGGTCCAGGGAGCTTGTTAATTACTCTTGGCTCTTGAAACAGACTCCCACTAGCATTTAAATTTTAAAACCATATACAAGTGGTGGAATTTCCTGTTGCAACAACGTACGCTATAAATTATGATTCCCTTGTACTGTCTATTTACAATGAGAAAATTACGGATAAACCTTATCAAGAAAAAAAAATCAAGTACTCCTACAATGTTTGTTATTGCAGTTCTGTCAACTAATTAAGGAAAGAAAAAGGAAAGTACCGCTGCTTTGAGCACCAATAATGGACACCACGGTGTAGGGGACATTGTAATCATTGCTGCAGTGATCATGGATTAACTTTTTGATGCCTGAGGTGTTCAAATCCTTTTCTTTACCCTGGACTCGTTTCACCATTTGGATCACAGGGGACGCAAGTGGAGTTTGATAAGCCATCGATCGAATGCTAAAGTGCGCTGAGAGCTATACTAAGCCTTCAAAGACAGCACAAGATGGCATAGCCACTAAGACCTTGGGTTCTTTTATAGGCCAACAACAGGGAGGTTGGAATCTTCTATAGATGTCGATAGGAACCCGATTGATGTCGGACTGTTTGGCTGTGCTTGAGTACAGGGTCCTTTTATACCTATCAACTAGTAGTAGTTGACAGTTGTTGGCACCTGCAATATCACTCTCAAATGTGCAGATACGTCCGTGGAATGCTGAACTCGAACTTGTACTGACGAACAGTGTACTGTTACATAAAGTCTACAATCCATCTGGAATAATATATGTACGTACGTACATGATACGTATATAAGCTACAAAACAAACTGTATTCTTCGACTCCCATATGCACCTAAGTATCCAACGCATTACAATACTAGTAGACCACATTGAGATTACCGCTTTGAATTTTCAAATAAAAATTCCTTATCCTCCAACTTAGGTTGAAAAGATTATGAACTTTTTAACACAGTAAGTCAATAACAATAATGTTACAAGATGCAGCTAAACCAACCTTTCTTCATGGAAATCATAGTCATGATGTGTTGGGCGATATGAATCATGAGAAATGACATAATCTTCAGAAACATTGCTGATTCAGTCCAGAGGTGTAGGACTGTCTTCAAGCAAGAATTTGCTCTACTTATTCTAAGAGCAAAGGCTTCTCTTCATCCACGAATAGACCTATGGCTAGAAGGCTTTGTGTAATCTTAGCTATTTTCTTTTTGACCTTCTTTGTCTCTTGAACTTTCTATGTAAAACATTGTTTCATTTTTAATATATTTTCCAGTAGAGGCCTCAATCCTCTCCTGTTTCCTAAAAAAAAAAACAATAATGTTACATGTGTATGCATGCAAGCAGCCTAAAACTATTCTAAAGGATGTTGTCTGGGGCTCATTTGACGCTGGAGCCACAAAATCATGGCTTCTCCGGTTTCTTCTCACAAATTTGACATGAAATTATATAAAAAAATGCCTCTAGAGTTGTTTTTGCAAATGTTTTCTAAAACAGCTTCATCTTAACCTGAGAAGCTGCTCCAGAAGAGAAGTCGCCTTTTTGAGAGATGCTGGAGCCCTACCAAACTGTTCCTTACCCTACATGAATGACGCCACTGCATCATTCCTATGATCCCACTACTACACAAACCTTTTTATATATACAGTCAAAAATGATTTCTAGAGCCAGTTAGCAAAACCGTTATAGCCATCTGTTGATTTCCACAGACGGTTTTAAAACTATTCCTAAAAATTGATTTCCAAGCACGATTTTCTCAATACAACCGTCCTTAAAATTCGATCTTCGTGGTCAGTTTAGTAAAGTCGGCAGTCTCTAAAAATATTTTTTGGGGGTGGTTGATTTAGTCAACCATCTCAAAAAATATTTTTTAAACTTTTTTTAAAAATCATTTAGAAGTCATACAAATAAGAATATTCTTTTAATGTGACCCGAAGCCCATTGGACTGACCACTCCTCACAAAATTTAATTTTTAGCTTGCTTTGAACAAGTGCGGTTGCCGAGACTCGAACTCACAACATCTCACCTCGCATTTTCTGTCCCCTATCACCGCAGCACACAGTCACTTGTAAGTACTTATATGATACTATCCATTTGTCTTAATACGTACAAATCTTGTAAACAGTTTTGACTCATAAACAATCTTAAATGAGAAAATTTTCAACTAAAAGCATTTATGTCTCATCAAGCACTACAACTTTGCTATAGGACATGTCTCCATCCAAAGTCATTTGAAAAAAATTAAAATAAAAAATCTCAGAACTTAATATATATCGGGACCACTACACGATCTCCGATAAAAATGTTATCAACTACAAAGTTTTAAATCTCATCGAGCTTTATAATTTTGATATAAATTTGTCTTCATCTCACTTCATTTGAAAAAGTTACGAACTTATTTGTGCCGCAGCTATTTTTGTAAATCGATTTGTAGGGGCGGTTAACTTAAGTCAACCCATCCCTAGAAATCACTTATTCTCTGAGACGGTTGACATAAGCAACCATCCATGAAAATTATATTTTTAGAAGCAGTTCTCTTAAGTCGATCGTCCATGAAAACATATATACTTTTAGTGACGGTTTACTTAATGGAACTGCCCCAAAAAATGTATTTCTAGGAGCAATTGATAAGCTACAGTGCTTTTAGACTAGTTACAATCGGATTGCTTAGTAAATTGTCCTTTAAAAAGTAGGAAACGCCTATACAAATCATTTATGTACTAGTGCAATCTAATTAAGCCTCTCGGCGGGACCAGACGATGACACACTTGCTAGGCAGGACTCGTTTCACCATTTGGATCACAGGGGACGCAAGTGGAGTTTGATATGCCATCGATCGAACGCTAAAGTGCGCTGAGAGCTATACTAAGCCTTCAAAGACAGCACCAGATGGCATAGCCACTAAGACCATGGGTGAAACAACCCCGATTTCCGGGAAGGGAAATCCACAGAGTCGAAGTGTAATAAGACCGTCGTAGATCATATTATTCAGATTCCAATCGAATATCACATCCATACAACATTAATATCAGAGTACAAATAGTGCGGAAGTACATAGATTATTACATCGCCGCATTGGCGGAATCAAAAGTAGCATTCATTCAGAACAGCTTGAAGATAAGATCGCCAAACTCGAGCATAGGAACGAACCCCTCAACCGTCAAACTCCTCGGAGCTATACTCCTCAGCAGAACCTGTGTGCCAAAATTTATCAGTACGATTTGTACTGGCCACTCCCAACCCTATGAGCATTGCTTTGTGAAAATTAGATGCAAATTGGATGTAATCAAGAGGAACCTATAAGGCTGGGGTTTCCTATGCATTAGTAGATCAAGTATATAATAATAGTTGGTCAAGTTTTAACTCCATTCACACACCCATTCCACCCCATTCCCATTCCAGAGCCAGGTTTCGATCTTGGGATCGATAAACCACCATCTCCACACCATCACCCTACCACAGTCATACCATCGCTCAATCGACAGGCCAACTCCCTCTCGGCACTGTCTCAAGGCCCGTAGCCACTGGCTACGTCCGAACACTCACTCCCAGGAGAGAAAAGAAGGACTCCTCTCTGTATCTAGTTTAAGCGAAACCCAGAAAAGGTCCATTGCCGACGAGTCGGCATATGTATCGATCGATCAACCATACACTCTGCAGAGGTTTTACATAACCTCAAGATCCACCTTCCTCGCTGACCGTCGTCAACTGGGCCGATTCCGGCCGCTTGCTAGCCTAGGATAATGCCACTCTACCATTCAGCCCTGGTACACCCAAGTCCGGTCTGGGGTGGCTGAAACTGTGAGTCATGAGTCGGGTCCATAAGGTCTCCATGAAGTCTCAGAAGGGTGTGGGGGAAATCCTCCGCGCCTCGTACCTCCTTACACTGTCCGCTATCAACCTAGCAGTAGTGGCAATATCCTACCAAGTAGTCCGGCCGTCCCGCACCATATAGGGCGAGTGGTACGTAAGGCTTCCCGGTGAATCTGAGTACTAGTAAGTCCTTAGGGATGACCAAGGCAGAATGTCTCCATCAGGGTTTCCATTTACCGTGCCACCACAGCACCTCCACCCTGGGCTCCTCCCATCACAGGTTCACACCCAGGGCCACCTCATATACCATTTACCCACCACAGGTATCCATTCCAGGGGTGCCCAGGTAGCACCCCACAGCAAGACTTGCCCCAGGCTCGTCGTATACTCCAACTTGGTCGACACAACCCTCACCCTCAACGCACCCAAGTCACACACGCAGCACTCTCCCCATGGTCCAGATAACACCAGTTTCCACCACGCGTCAATGTAGTGCAAGCGTAGTAGAAGTAATAAGCGATGAAATGTAATAGCAAGCGTGTGACTAGCCTATCAGCAGGGTGAGCAGGGGTAAGGTTGCGTCAAGGTAAAGGCCATCAAGAAGACATACTACCATGCAAGTCCTACCATAATGTGATCATGACAATAAAGTAAGCACTAGCATTTCTATATTAGCCATGCGTAATAGGTGCTACGAGATTGGGTGGGATGTGGCACCTTCAGTGTAGTCGTCTCCGTACTGCTCACGGTACTCTCAGTCCTCGTCCATCCGGTTCTCCTCCGAGTCTGCAAACAACCGCATTATAGTCGCGTTAGCGACGTCTATAGAATAGCACAAACAAGCAATGAAAATTCAAAAGAACCAAATGCACTCAAGCATGGATCCATTGCGTAGAGCTCGATTTTAGATGAATTTTGGTCCTAGTTTCGTATTTTTCCGAGGTCGTATGAATTAGTTATGAATTTCCGAAGATTTAATCAATTTCTGAAAATCGGAAAGGGCTGAATTAATCCTGGGCTGACATGTGTCATGCTGGGGTTGGTCCACGTGGCTTGCTGACGTCAGCATGATGTCACCTCGGCCGTGCTGCTACTGACAAGTGGGTCCCGCGTGACGTCAGCACGACGTCAGCATCTGACGTGTGGGTCCAGTGTGTCTGTGCCACTGACATATGGGACCAGGTCAACAGACATGGTTGACCAGTCATCGGTCAATACGGGCCGGGTCTCAAACTGGCCTGGACAGGGCTGGATTTGGGCCGGTCTGGGCCGGGCTGACCCGGACACGTGGCGTGCTGTGGTGCTGCCACGTCACGGCCTTGGGCCTCCACTGGGCTGTGGTCGTTGGCTGTGGGCGTGAGCGTGGCTCACGGTGGACCAAGAGGCGTTGGTCCATGGACCTAAGGCAGGGTCCCTGGTGGATCAAGTCCACCGTTATTTCCCTCAGCTCGGCTCTTGTGCACCGGGTGCAAGGCTGCGCTGCTCAACTCGCCGCTCCTCCTCTATTTCTTCCACGGTGCGCTCCAGCCGACGACGTACTCACCGGCGAGCTTCCGCAGCGGTGCTAGCGCCTAATTAGCGTGGGAAAAAGCACCGTCAGGCTTTGGCGACTGCGATGGTGGTGTCGGGGCGATGGCTAGGACTCCCTTGGTCACTGGCCACGGCGAATGGCGGCTCGAGCACAACCGGCGTGCGAGGGTGGCGCGGGTGCAGCGGCATAGGCCGGATCTATGGTGCGCGTGAGCGTCATAGTGCTCCAGCGGGCATGTTGGGCAGGTCGAGGGGTCCTCCAGGGCCTCCGGTGGCCTTGGCCACGGCGGCGGCCTTCCGAGCACGACGGCGGCGTCAGTGTGGGGGCTACAGCCATGGTGAAGTGTCTCGGTGGCGTGCGTAGGCTCCTATGGATCTGTGGGGACGCGGCGAGGACGTCCAGGGCTCAAGGCGGGGTTTCGGGTTTCCAGGTGGCTAGTAGGGGCTTCCCGGCGGCCACGGCGACATGGTGACAACGGCGAGGCGCACGGGTGCACTACGGGGCTCCAGCAGGGTGGTCACGGCGTGCGCATGAGTTATTCGTGACTCCAGCGAACAGGATGAGCGAGACGAGGAGACGCTAGGCACTCCCAGCGGACCTGGCCACGGTGGTCTGGTGCTCCGGCCGGTGGTCTGGTGCTCCGGCCAGTGGTCTGGTGCTCCGGCCGGTGGTCTGGTGCTCTGGCCAGTGGTCTGGTGCTCTGGCTGGTGGTCTGGTGCTCTGGCCAGTGGTCTGGTGCTCCGGCCAGTGGTCTGGTGCTCTGGCCGGTGGTGGCCACGCCACGACGGCGGCGTTGCGAGCGCGATGAGCGAGTGCTCTGCCTTGGCATCCGTGGGGCTTGGAGGGGTCTACAACGTCCAAGGGCTCGGAGGTGGTCGCGGTGTGCGCGTGAGTGTGCCGTGCGTGTGTACCTAGTGGCTAGAGATGGCCTTGGCCTACGCGCTCACGATGTGGAGTGCCATGGCCGACACGGTAAGGTCCGGCGGCGAGCAGGGAGAGGCCGAAAGGCTCACCGTAGGTGTTGAGGGCGAGAGGATAGCGGTGCAGTGAAGAGTCGAGGCCGTGTAGCTCCGAAAGCCATGCCGTGCAGTGTCGTCCGCTCCAGCTCCGGTGATCTCCCGGTCTTCCTCCCGGCAGCGGCTCCGGTATTTCCTTTTCCCCCCTTCTTCCTCTCCTCCCTCTTCTCTCTTGGCTAGAGTGTGCTGTGGACGGCCACAAGGTGGCGGCGGGGCACAGGAGAGCGCTAGGGCAACCGAGGGCCGTGGCTTTATAGCCGAGCTCCGAGCTCCAATGGCGTTCGGCGATCGAGCGGTGGAGGCGTGATCAGTGGCATCCAATGGCTCGCGTGCGGTGGCGTAGGCGCAGCGCAAGGGTTGCGTGGGTGCGGCGCCAAGGAGATAGGGCCATGCCCCGGGCGTGACCCCTGGCCCACCCTGCCACCACTGTCGGGCGCCGGTCGCGTAGGCGGTTGAGGCGTGGGTGAGGAAGACGACATCAGAGACGGGTGTCTGGTGACATGTGGGGTCCAATGAGCGTGGCTGGAGGCGAAGAAGAAGAAGAAGGGCGCGTGGGTGAGCAACGTGTTGGGCCGCGAGCTGGGCTGGCTAGCTTGGGCCGAGCGGCTGGCTGCGAGGCCCACTTCTTCTTTTCCCTTTTTCTGTTTTTCATTTCTTTTCCATTGTTTGGATTTAAATTTGGTTTAGAATTTGAATTCAAAACTGAGGTAACTTATTCATTGGAGTTTAGAGAATTTTGTTTAATAATATCTTTATGGTTCATTATTTTATTGGAGTTGTTTAGCAAATCATAACTCAACTGGAAATCCAAATCACATTGAATTAACAAGGTATGAAACATTATATTTGTTAGAAATTAATAAACACAGTTATCTAATGACATGCCATGCTTATATGTTGACTGGGGTTGGGTTAGACTTAATGCATCTCTTAGGTTGGGTTTCTATGCATGACACTCATCATCACATGGGATTCTTGAGGAATTTTTTTTTGTAGTTGGTATTTTTGGTATATGGATTTTTGGGTTGTTACAGTCCTACCCCCTTAACAGAATCTCGTCCCCAAGATTAAAGTGTAACATACTCTTCGAAGAGGTAAGGATATCGTAGCCGGAGGTCAGCCTCTTTCTCCCATGTTGCTTCTCTCTCTGTGTGATTACTCCATTGGATCTTGCACATAGGAATAGTCTTGCTTCGGGTCTCTTTGGTATCTTTGGCCAGAATTATGATAGGATGTTCTCTATACTCAAGTGTATCTTGAATGTCAAGTGTATCAGTTGGAACTACTTCATCGGGCACTCTTATACACTTGCGTAGCTGAGAGACATGGAATACGGGATGCACACCCACTAATTCCTCAGGTAGCTCAAGTTTATAGGCGAGCTTCCCAATCCTCTTGCAAATCTTGTATGGGCCAACAAATCTAGGGGCAAGTTTCCCTTTCACATGGAATCTGACAGTCCCACGTAGCAGGGATACCTTGAGATAAACGAAGTCTCCCACATTGAACTCAAGTTCTCTTCTCCTTTTGTCAGCATAGCTCTTGTATTGACTTTGAGCGATTCTCAAATTCTCCTTTACTTGAGCAACTCCTTCTGCATCTTGAATCTTAGCGGAATCAAAGAACGATCTTTCACCCGGTTGAGACCACATCAAAGGTGTCTTACAAGGTCTGCCATACAGAGCTTCAAACAGCGACATCTTGATACTGGCTTGGTAGCTGTTGTTGTAAGAGAATTCTGCATAGGGTAAACATTTTTCCCAATTAGAGCCATAGTTTAGTACACTAGCACAAAGCATGTCCTCTAAAATCTAGTTTACTCGTTCTGTCTGTCCATCTGTCTGTGGGTGGTAAGCGGTACTGAAATCAAGTTTGGTTCCAATGGACTTGTGCAGGGCTTCCCAGAATCGGGACACAAACTGAGGACCACGATCGGATACAATACTAGAGGGAGCTCCATGTAGTCTGAGAATATGCTCAATATATGGATCTGCTAATTTTTCTGCATTGGTCTTGGTCTTCACTAGTACAAAGTGAGCAATCTTGGTCAAACGATCAACAATCACCCAGATGGAATCATTGCCTTTCTGTGAACGGGGCAATCCGACTATGAAATCCATGGATATACTCTCCCATTTCCACTCGGGAACGTCAAAAGGCTTTAACTATCTTGTAGGCCTTTGATGTTCATCCTTGACTCTATTATAGGTGTCACATCATGCCACATGTCCTGCAATGTGTGTCTTCATACCTTTCCACCAAAAGTGTTTCTTCAAGTCTTGATACATCTTTGAACCTACAGGGTGAATACAGTACTTAGAATCATGAGCTTCTGACAGAATTTCCTCTCGTAGGGTTGGATCAGAAGGTACACAGATTCTGTCCTTGAACCAGATGGTTCCTTGTTCATCTTCGTGGTGGTTGGTCTTGTAACCTAGTTTCATCAAACCACGGAGATATTCGATCTCTTCACAATTTTTCTAAGCTTGACGGATGCGATCTGTGAGATCATACTGTATACGGAGCTCATTCAGCAAGCCATGCGGTAGTATCTCAAGTTGGAAATCATCAATCTCTCCCTTGAGCTCAGGTGGTACGGATTCAGTGATCAAAGTGTGACAGTAACTCTTACGGCTGAGGGCATCTGCGACTACATTAGCTTTTCCCGGATGATAGTGAATTTCCAGGTCGTAGTCCTTGATCAACTCTAGCCATCGTTGTTGCCTCATATTCAGATCTTCTTGAGTGAAAAAGTACTTCAAGCTCTTGTGATCGGTGTAGATATCACACTTGTTGCCTATCAAGTAGTGCCTCCAGATCTTTAAAGCATGCACAACTGCTGCTAACTCAAGATCATGAGTAGGGTAACGGTTCTCGTGTTCTTTGAATTGTCAAGAAGCATAAGCTATCACTCTTCCATCTTGCATCAATACACAACCAAGTCCTTGACGGGATGCATCACAATAGACCACGAAATCCTTGCTGATATCAGGCAATGCCAACACAGGGGTTGTGGTAAGCTTCCGTTTCAATTCCTAGAAGCCTTGTTCGCACTCGAGCGTCCATTCAAACTCCTTAGTCTTCTTCAGAAGGTTGGTCATCGGACGAGCTATCTTGGAGAAGTTTTCGATGAATCGGCGGTAATATCCAGCCAATCCTAAGAAACTTCTGACTTCTGTCACATTACGGGGTTGTTCCCATTCTTTCACAGCTTCAATCTTAGCTGGGTCAACTGCGACACCTTCAGCTGATAGTACATGGCCTAAGAAGGCAACTTCCTATAACCAAAACTCACATTTGCTGAACTTTGCGTAAAGCTGATGTTGGGCTAGTTTCTCAAGTACAGTTCTCAGATGATGTTCGTGTTCTTCAGCGGTGGATGAATAGACAAGGATGTCATCAATGAACACTACCACGAACTTATCCAGTTCATGAAAACCTTATTCATCATGTCCATGAAGTATGCGGGAGCATTCGTGAGTCCAAAGGATACCACAGTGAACTCAAACTGTCCATACCTGGTCATGAAAGCTGTCTTCGGTATGTCACTCTCTCGAATCTTCATCTGATGATATCCAGATCTGAGATCAATCTTGGAGAAATACTTGGCACCTCTAAGCCGATCAAGCAAATCATCAATCCTTGGCAAGGGATACTTGTTCTTGATGGTGACTGCGTTCAAGTTCCGGTAATCAATGCACATTTTCATTGAGCCATCCTTCTTCTTAACAAACAGAACAGGGGATCCCCAGGGTGAAGCACTGGGTCTGATATATCCCTTTGAGATGAGCTCATCAAGCTGTTTCTTGAGCTCAGCCAGTTCATCAACTGACATGCGATAGGGTCTCTTGGCAATGGGTCCTGTTCCCGGTAAAAGATCAATGATGAACTCTACATCACGGTCTGGTGGCATACCCGGTAATTCTTCAGGGAATACATCGGGATAGTCTCTGACCACAGGCACATCATGAATTGTCTTTTCCTCTTTTTGTGATTCTAAACTTGCTTTAAGGGCACATAGGATAGAGGTGGACTTTCCAGACTGGGGTTCACATCTAATAATTTGGCCTGATGGATGGGTCACTTGGACGTATCTAGGTGAACATGATATGATACCTCGGTGAATGGTTAGCCAATCCATGCCTAAGATGACATCTAGGTTTGTGGAAGGTAACAGGGTTAGGTCGGCTTTAAAGGTAAGACCCTCAATGGTAAGACTCACTCCCTTACAGATGTGGGTGTATTTTAGGTCTCCTAAAGGTGAGCTGGTGATGATTGGCTTTTCACGTGGGGTTACAGGTAGGTCATGCTCTCGTGCAAACTTGGATGATATGTATGAACAAGTTGCTCCAGAATCAAATAGAACTGATGCAGTATTGCCATTAACTAAAAACATACCGTACACAACGTCAGGGGCAGTCTGTGCTTCCTCGGCGTCCAAATGGTTGAGACGTCCACGGGTAGCAGATCCTTTGAACTGAGACTTCTGAGCAGCTGAGTTCTGAGGACATTCAGCGGCTTTGTGACCCGGCTGGCCACAAGCGAAGCAGGTGAAAGGCGCACCGCCTGGAGGGGTTGGCGCGGGTGCCTTCCAGTTTCCAGTGCCTGGTGCAGAGCGGTTCTGTGCTGGGTGTTCGTTTACAGTGCGGGGACGGTTGAAACGGTCCTGAGTGTTGCGGTCCTGAGCATAACGGTCCTGGGTGTAACGATCCTGAGCAGGGCGGGAGTATTTGGCGGTGTAGCCTCCACTTCCCTTACTCGATCTAGGGTTGTCATCCCTGTTGTGGCGTGAGCGTTCCCTGGTTGGTGCATCTCTGCGGAACCTCTTGCGATCACGGCCACGGAAGGACTCTTCAGGCTTATGCTTTCTCTCCCTGTACTCTTCTCCAGCTTCAGCACTGTCTTTCTCAATCTAGATGCAGCGATCCACTAGAGCACGCAGTGTGTTACTCTCAATACCGCCAAACTTCAGCTTGATGTGCGGGTTAAGTCCCTTGCGGTAATAGTACAGCTTCTCCTTCTCAGAGTTCACAACATAGGATGGTGCATAGCGCAGAAGGTTGGTGAAATGAGTAGTGTACTCAGTCACCTTGTCCTTTCCCATCTTGATGTTGCGGAACTCCTCGGCTTTGGCCTCCATGATACCCTTGGGAATGTGATACTCAATAAATGCTTCGGCGAACTCATCCCACAAGATATTGGTAGGGTCCTCATGGGAATCACTGAAACTGTCCCACCAAGCGCGTGCTGCACCTGTGAGCTGGTGTGCGGCAGCTCCAACACACTCATCATCGGTGAAAGTAGTGAGGTCAAGCTTCTTCTCCATTTCCTTGAGCCAATCATCGGCTACAAGCGGGTCAGGGTCGGTGCCATCATAGGTGGGTGGCCTTAGCTTCAGAAATCCTTCCAGCTTCCTTTGGAAGTCATTCTGCTGACCTCCCTGGTGACGGTTTGCTCCTTCAACAAGGGCTGCAAGAAGCTGGGTCTGCTGCGCCATCACTTCAGCCAGGTTCGGTGGTGGTGGTGGCGGAATGTTCTCCTCAACAGGCGGCGGGGTATTCTCCAGGTTGAAGGGTATCCTTCCGCATCCACGGCCACGGCCACGGCCACAGTTGTTGGCACCATGGCCCCCATTTGGTTCAGCTGGTTCAGGGGTGGGCGCACATCCACGGTTCATTAGGCGATTTGATCGGCGGTTTGGCATCTGCAACACGGATCATAGGAATTTTAGTGCTTGTGCCATAAGTGCTTATAATTCAATATGATTACATGATTTTGACGATTTAAGAAAAATATTTATACTATCCAACACTCATTACAAAGAAGCAATAAGATCCATAAGATGCAATAAGATCCAAAACATTCATTACATGGGTTTTATTACATAGCATCATCTCCAGTAGCTACACTTGAAGACGTGCGAGAATCGTACTACGCATAGTGTCTCATAATACATCTCATAAGGGGTACATCATGGGGTACAAGTCATGGAAGCTACTGACATAACTCATGACCACGCAGGGTCATCTACTCTAACTCGTACACCGTAGCTAGGATACGACTGTTCTCGATCTCGATCTCCTCGTCAAACTTGTGAAGTCAGGACACGTACTTCAAGGCCTCGGCGAGCTCCTCGGTAGGCTTGGCTCTAGGTAGGGTAGGGCAGGCGTCTAGGTTGAGGCGAGTCGGTGCTAACTCAAACTCCTCTATCCTCGGCTTCGTCTTGCTGCGAATCTCCTTAGGTAGTTGATCCCACATACCCTTCATCTCCCTGAGGCGCTTCTTGTCAGACTTCTGCCAAGCCTGCCAAGTCCTCTCACACTTGTCCTATAGGTACTCGGTCTGCCTGAGTGCCTCGATCAGGTGACCCTGGTTGCGAACAGCCTTCTTCCTGAACTCCTCTAGCTCCTGGGTCAGGGTCTTGTTCCGAGATTAGATTTTCAGCATATCAATCCCCTTGGACCTCTCTCTGTCTCGTCTACGGTTGAACTCAGCCTTCTTGTCGTCCAACTCCCTCTACAACTCCAAGACCTTGCTGTTGAGGTAGCAGTTCCTGTTGCCTAGGTCAGCTGCTTTGTCCTGTAAGTCAGCGACCTTAGCTCTGTGGACTTCTTCACGACGGTTGAGCTCATCCTGTAGCTTGGCAACTGCCTCGAGCAGACTAGCTCGCTCCTGTGCTCCCTGCGAGCCTCGCTCCTGGTACTCCCACAGAAGGGCCCGGTCCTGACGTC
Source organism: Miscanthus lutarioriparius (assembly GCA_904845875.1). Taxonomy (NCBI): domain Eukaryota; kingdom Viridiplantae; phylum Streptophyta; class Magnoliopsida; order Poales; family Poaceae; genus Miscanthus; species Miscanthus lutarioriparius. The sequence continues at coordinate 92,560,020 of CAJGYO010000009.1, forward strand.
TCTTCTACTCAAGCTGGGTCACGTACCTATCCTGCTCTAGTAGGTGGATAGCCGAGACACGAAGGCATCTGTCCTCCTCTGCAAGGATAACTCTACCGGCTGCGAAACTCTGCTCACTAGGGGTAAGGCTGAGGTCGAGGGCCTAGGGAAGTAGACGGAACTCTGTCATCTTTAGGTGCTCGTAGTGGTCCCTCATCACTCTGCGAAGTGCTTTGTGTGAGACAGCTCGCAGTCCCTCCTCAACTGTGTCCTCTATAGTCAACTCGGTGAAAGCTGGGACAGTCGGTAAGGTGGTGCTAGCTGGGAACTCGACTGAGGTGACAACTGGTCCTTCGATTCCTCCTCCCTGAGTTGACTTCCCGGTACAGGTGACCATGACAAGCTCGTCGGGGACTCCTAACGTGGCGAGAACTCGGCAAAGGGTCTGTGCAAAACCCCCGAGCCCACGTAGGTCGAAGGTAAGCTTGGCGTGGTCCAGAGGTAGCGGTCCTAGAGGCGGCCATTCGACGTTCATTGCCATCTGCATGTTTTAAGGAACAGGTGTTAGCAGGTCAAATATAGATAAGCCTTGCATAAAAGCGAATGCAGGGTCAGTATATAACCAAAAGAAGGGCCGTCCACGTCCTACTCTATTGTCCATTTCTAAGGGTATCGTCCTATGGTCAAGTATGGCTCTGATACCAACTGAAACAACCCTGATTTCCGTGAAGGGAAATCCACAGAGTCAAAGTGTAATAAGACCGTTGTAGATCATATTACCCAGATTCCAGTCGAATATCACATCCATACAACGATAATATCAGAGTACAAATAGTATGGAAGTACATAGATTATTACATCGCCGCATTAGTGGAATCAAAAGTAGCATTCATTCAGAACAGCTTGAAGATAGGATCGCCAAACTCGAGCGTAGGAACGAACCCCTCAACCGTCAAACTCCTCGGAGCTATACTCCTCAGTAGAACCTGTGTGCCAAAATTTATCAGTATGATTTGTACTGGCCACTCCCAACCCTATGAGCATTGCTTTGTGGAAATTGGATGCAAATTGGATGTAATCAAGAGGAACCTATAAGGTTGGGGTTTCCTATGCATTAGTAGATCAAGTATATAATAATAGTTGGTCAAGTTTTAACTCCATTCACACACCCATTCCACCCCATTCCCATTCCAGAGCCAGGTTTCGATCCTGGGATCGATAAACCACCATCTCCACACCATCACCCTACCATAGTCATACCATAGCTCAATCGACAGGCCAACTCCCTCTCGGTAGTGTCTCAAGGCCCGTAGCGCCTGGCTACGTCCGAACACTCACTCCCAGGGGAGAAAAGAAGGACTCCTCTCTCTATCTAGTTTAAGCAAAACTTAGGAAAGGTCCATTGCCGACGAGTCAGCATATGTATCGATCGATCAACCATACACTCTGCAGAGGTTTTACATAACCACAAGATCCGCCTTCCTCGCTGACCATCGTCAACTGGGTTGATTCCGGCCGCTTGCTAGCCTAGGATAATGCCACTCTACCATTCAGCCCTGGTACACCCCAAGTCCGGTATGGGGTGGCTGAAACTGTGAGTCACGAGCCGGGTCCACAAGGTCTCCATGAAGTCTTGGAAGGGTGTGGGGGGAATCCTCCGCGCCCCGTACCTCCTTACACTGTCCGCTATGAACCTAGCAGTAGTGGAAATATCCTACCAAGTAGTCCGGCCGTCCCGCACCATATAGGGCGAGTGGTACGTAAGGCTTCCCGGTGAATCTGAGTACTAGTAGGTCCTTAGGGATGACCAAGCCAGAATGTCTCCATCAGGGTTTCCATTTACCGTGCCACCATAGCACCTCCACCCTAGGCTCCTCCCATCACAGGTTCACACCCAGGGCCACCTCATATACCATTTACCCACCACAGGTATCCATTCCAGGGGTGCCCAATTAGCACCCCACGGCAAGACTTGCCCCAGGCTCGTCGTATACTCCAACTTGGTCGACACAACCCTCACCCTCCATGCACCCAAGTCACACACGCACCACTCTCCCCATGGTCCAGATAACACCAGTTTCCACCACGCATCAATGTAGTGCAAGCGTAGTAGAAGTAATAAGCGATGAAATGTAATAGCAAGCGTGTGACTAGCCTATCAGCAGGGTGAGCAGGGGTAAGGTTGCGTCAAGGTAAAGGCCATCAAGAAGACATACTACCATGCAAGTCCTACCATAATGTGATCATGACAATAAAGTAAGCACTAGCATTTCTATATTAGCCATGCGTAATAGGTGCTACGAGATTGGGTGGGATGTGGCAACTTCAGTGTAGTCATCTCCGTACTCCTCACGGTACTCTCGGTCCTCGTCCATCCAGTTCTCCTTCGAGTCTGCAAACGACCGCATTATAGTCGCGTTAGCAACGTCTATAGAATAGCACAAAGAAGCAATGAAAATTCAAAAGAACCAAATGCACTCAAGCATGGGTCCATTGCGTAGAGCTCGATTTTAGATGAATTTTGTGTCCTGGTTTCGTATTTTTTCGAGGTCGTATGAATTAGTTATGAATTTTCAAAGATTTAATCCATTTCTGAAAATCGGAAAGGGCTAAATTAATCCTGGGCTGACACGTGTCATGCTGGGGTTGGTCCACGTGGCTTGCTGACGTCAGCATGACGTCACCTCGGCCGTGCAGCTACTAACAAGTGGGTCCCGCGTGACGTCAGTATGACGTCAGCATCTGACGTGTGGATCCAGTGTGTCTGTGCCACTGACATATGGGACCAGGTCAATAGACATGGTTGACCAGTCATCGGTCAATACGGGCCGGGTCTCAAACTGGCCTAGACAGGGCTGGATTTGGGCCGGGCTGACCCGGACATGTGGCGTGCTATGGTGCTGCCACGTCATGGCCTTGGGCCTCCACTGGGCTGTGGTCATTGGCTATGGGCGTGAGCGTGGCTCACGGTGGACCAAGAGGCACTGGTCCATGGACCTAAGGCAGGGTCCCTGGTGGACCAAGTCCACCGTTATTTCCCTCGGCTCGGCTCTTGTGCACCGGGTGCAAGGCTGCGCTGCTCAACTCGCCCCTCCTCCTCTGTTTCTTCCACGGCGCGCTCCCGCCGGCGACGTACTCACCGGCGAGCTTCCGCAGCAGTGCTAGCGCCTAATTGGCATGGGAAAAAGCACCGTCAGGCTTTGGCGAATGCGATGGTGGTGTCGGGGCGACGGCTAGGACTCCCTAGGTCACTGGCCACGGCGAACGGCGGCTCGAGCACAACCGGCGTGCGAGGGTGGCGTGGGTGCAGCGGCATAGGCCAGATCTATGGTGCGCGTGAGCGTCATAGTGCTCCAGCGGGCATGTTGGGCAGGTCGAGGGGTCCTCCAGGGCCTCCGGTGGCCTTGGCCATGGCGGCGGCCTTCCGAGCACGACGGCGGCGGCGGTGTGGGGGCTACGGCCATGGTGAAGCGTCTCGGTGGGGTGCGTAGGCTCCTATGTATCTGTGGGGACGCGGCGAGGATGTCCAGGGCTCAAGGCGGGGTTTCAGGTTTCCAGGTGGCCGGTAGGGGCTTCCCGGCGGCCACGGTGACATGGTGACGACGGCGAGGCGCACGGGTGCACTACAGGGCTCCAGCGGGGTGGTCACGGCGTGCGCGTGAGTTATCCGTGACTCCAGTGAACAGGATGGGCGAGACGAGGAGACGCTAGGCGCTCCCAGCGGACCTAGCCACAGTGGTCTGGTGCTCCGGCCAGTGGTCTGGTGCTCTGGCCGGTGGTCTGGTGCTCCGGCTAGTGGTTTGGTGCTCTGGCCAGTGGTCTGGTGCTCCGGCCAGTGGTCTGGTGCTTTGGCCAGTGGTCTGGTGCTCTGGCCGGTGGTGGCCACGCCACGACGGCGGCGTTGCGAGCGCGATGAGCGAGTGCTCTGCCTTGGCGTCCGTGGGGCTTGGAGGGGTCTACAACGTCCAAGGGCTCGGAGGTGGTCGCGGTGTGCGCGTGAGTGTGCCGTGCGTGTGTACCCGGTGGATGGAGATGGCCTTGGCCTACGCGCTCACGATGTGGAGCGCCATGGCCGACACGGTAAGGTCCGAAAGCCGTGTAGCTCCGAAAGCCGTGCCGTGCAGTGTCGTCCGCTCCAGCTCCGGTGATCTCCCGGTCTTCCTCCCGGCAGCGGCTCCGGTATTTCCTTTTCCCCCCTTCTTCCTCTCCTCCCTCTTCTCTCTTGGCTAGAGTGTGCTGTGGACGGCCACAAGGTGGCGGCGGGGCACAGGAGAGCGCTAGGGCAACCGAGGGCCGTGGCTTTATAGGCAAGCTCCGAGCTCCAATGGCGGACGGCAATCGAGAGGTGGAGGCGTGATCAGTGGCATCCAATGGCTCGCGTGCGGTGGCGTAGGCGCGGCGCAAGGGTTGCGTGGGTGCGGCGCCAAGGAGACAGGGCCATGCCTCGGGCGTGACCCCTGACCCGCCCTGCCACCACTGTCGGGCGCCGGTCGCGTAGGCGGTTGAGGCGTGGGTGAGGAAGACGACACTGTAGACGGGTGTGCGGCTGACACGCGGGGTCCAGCAGGCATCGGCTGCGGGCGAAGAAGAATGGCGCGCGGGTGAGCAACGCGCTGGGCCGCGAGCTGGGCTGGCTAGCTTGGGCCGAGCGGCTGGCTGCGAGGCCCACTTCTTCTTTTCCCTTTTTCTGTTTTTCATTTCTTTTCCATTGTTTGGATTTAAATTTGGTTTAGAATTTGAATTCAAAACTGAGGTAACTTATTCATTGGAGTTTAGAGAATTTTGTTTAATAATATCTTTATGGTTCATTATTTTATTGGAGTTGTTTAGCAAATCATAACTCAACTAGAAATCCAAATCACATTTTGAATTAACAAGGTATGCAACATTATATTTGTTAGAAATTAATAAATACAATTATCTAATGACATGCCATGCTTATATGTTGAGTGAGGTTGGGTTAGACTTAATGCATCTCTTAGGTTGGGTTTCTATGCATGACACTCATCATCACATGGGATTCTTGAGAAAAAAAAAATTGTAGTTGATATTTTTGGTGTATGGATTTTTGGGTTGTTACAATGGGTCCTTCTATAGGCAACAACAGGGAGGTTGGAATCTTCTATAGATGTCGACAGGAACCCGATTGATGTCGGACTGTTTGGCTGTGCTTGAGTACAGGGTCCTTTTATACCTATCAAGTAGTAGTAGTTGACAGTTGTTGGCACTTGCAATATCACTCTCAAATGTGCAGTTACGTCCGTGGAATGCTGAACTCGAACTTGTACTGACGAACAGTGTACTGTTACATAAAGTCTACAATCCATCTGGAATAATATATGTACGTACGTACATGATACGTATATAAGCTACAAAACAAACTGTATTCTTCGACTCCCATATGCACCTAAGTATCCAACGCATTACAATACTAGTAGACCACATTGAGATTACCGCTTTGAATTTTCAAATAAAAATTCCTTACCCTCCAACTTAGGTTGAAAAGATTATGTGTTGGGCGATATGAATCATGAGAAATGACATAATCTTCAGAAACATTGCAGATTCAGTCCAGAGGTGTAGGACTGTCTTCAAGCAAGAATTTGCTCTACTTATTCTAAGAGCAAAGGCTTCTCTTCATCCACGAATAGACCTATGGCTAGAAGGCTTTGTGTAATCCTAGCTATTTTCTTTTTGACCTTCTTTGTCTCTTGAACTTTCTCTGTAAAACATTGTTTCATTTTTTAATATATTTTCCAGTAGAGGCCTCAATCCTCTCCTGTTTCCTCAAAAAAAAAAAAAAAATAATGTTACATGTGTATGCATGCAAGCAGCCTAAAACTATTCTAAAGGATGTTGTCTGGGGCTCATTTGACGTTGGAGCCACAAAATCATGGCTTCTCCGGTTTCTTCTCACAAATTTGACATGAAATTATATAAAAAATGCCTCTAGAGTTGTTTTTGCAAATGTTTTCTAAAACAGCTTCATCTTAACCTGAGAAGCTGCTCCACAAGAGAAGTCGCCTTTTTGAGAGATGCTGGAGCCCTACCAAACTGTTTCTTACCCTACATGAATGACGCCACTGTCATCATTCCTATGATCCCACTACTACACAAACCTTTTTATATATACAGTCAAAAATGATTTCTAGAGCCAGTTAGCAAAACCGTTATAGCCATCTATTGATTTCCACAGACGGTTTTAAAACTATTCCTAAAAATTGATTTCCAAGCACGATTTTCTCAATACAACCGTCCTTAAAATTCGATCTGCGTGGTCAGTTTAGTAAAGTCCGCAGTCTCTAAAAATATTTTTTGGGGGTGGTTGATTTAGTCAACCATCTCAAAAAATATTTTTTAAACTTTTTTTAAAAATCATTTAGAAGTCTTACAAATAAGAATATTCTTTTAATGTGGCCCGAAGCCCATTGGACTGACCACTCCTCACAAGATTTAATTTTTAGCTTGCTTTGAACAAGTGCGGTTGCCGAGATTCGAACCCACAACATCTCACCTCGCATTTTCTGTCCCCTATCACCGCACCACACAGTCACTTGTAAGTACATATATGATACTATCCATTTGTCTTAATACGTACAAATCTTGTAAACAGTTTTGACTCATAAACAATCTTAAATGAGAAAATTTTCAACTAAAAGCATTTATGTCTCATCAAGCACTACAACTTTGCTATAGGACATGTCTCCATCCAAAGTCATTTGAAAAAAATTAAAATAAAAAATCTCAGAACTTAATATATATCGGGACCACTAAACGATCTCCGATAAAAATGTTATCAACTACAAAGTTTTAAATCTCATCGAGCTTTATAATTTTGATATAAATTTGTCTTCATCTCACTTCATTTGAAAAAGTTACGAACTTATTTGTGCCGCAGCTATTTTTGTAAATCGATTTGTAGGGGCGGTTAACTTAAGTCAACCCATCCCTAGAAATCACTTATTCTCTGAGACGGTTGACATAAGCAACCATCCATGAAAATTATATTTTTAGAAGCAGTTCTCTTAAGTCGATCGTCCATGAAAACATATATACTTTTAGTGACGGTTTACTTAATGGAACTGCCCCAAAAAATGTATTTCTAGGAGCGATTGATAAGCTACAGTGCTTTTAGACTAGTTACAATCGGATCGCTAAGTAAATTGTCCTTTAAAAAGTAGGAAACGCCTATACAAATCATTTATGTACTAGTGCAATCTAATTAAGCCTCTCGGCGGGACCAGACGATGACACACTTGCTAGGCAGGACTCGTTTCACCATTTGGATCACAGGGGACGCAAGTGGAGTTTGATATGACATTGATCGAAGCTAAAGTGCGCCGAGAGCTATACTAAGCCTTCAAAGACAGCACAAGATGGCATAGCCACTAAGACCTTGGGTCCTTTTATAGGCCAACAACAGGGAGGTTGGAATCTTCTATAGATGTCGACAGGAACCCGATTGATGTCGGACTGTTTGGCTGTGCTTGAGTACAGGGTCCTTTTATACCTATCAAGTAGTAGTAGTTGACAGTTGTTGGATCCTGCAATATCACTCTCAAATGTGCAGATATGTCCGTGGAATGCTGAACTCGAACTTGTACTGACGAACAGTGTACTGTTACATAAAGTCTACAATCCATCTGGAATAATATATGTACGTACGTACATGATACGTATATAAGCTACAAAACAAACTGTATTCTTCGACTCCCATATGCACCTAAGTATCCAACGCATTACAATACTAGTAGACCACATTGAGATTACCGCTTTGAATTTTCAAATAAAAATTCCTTATCCTCCAACTTAGGTTGAAAAGATTATGCGTTGGGCGTTATGAATCATGAGAAATGACATAATCTTCAGAAACATTGCTGATTCAGTCCAGAGGTGTAGGACTGTCTTCAAGCAAGAATTTGCTCTAGTTATTCTAAGAGCGAAGGCTTCTCTTCATCCTAGAATAGACCTATGGCTAGAAGGCTTTGTGTAATGTTAGCTATTTTCTTTTTGACCTTCTTTGTCTCTTGAACTTTCTCTGTAAAACTTTGTTTCATTTTTTAATATATTTTCCAGTAGAGGCCTCAATCCTCTCCTGTTTCCTCAAAAAAAACAATAATGTTACATGTGTATGCATGCAAGCAGCCTAAAACTATTCTAAAGGATGTTGTCTGGGGCTCATTTGACGCTGGAGCCACAAAATCATGGCTTCTCCGGTGCAGATCCAAGCAGCGGCGGCTTCTGCGGTGCAGGTCCAAGCGAGATTGGTGGCGGGCTCAACAACAAGCTTGGTTGGGCTCAACGACGGGCTCGGGCTCGACTACTTTTCTATTTTCTAAATCTATTATAGAGACAGGCACTGTCCCCGCCCTTTGTTAATTGTAACACCCTAAAAGTTCGTTTTTGGAAATAGTAATATTTTTGCTTCCTTTTATTAATTTTCCATGAATTATCTAGGCCAAACAATAATTCTTATGAATATTAAAAACAAATATACACTACCCTAGATTAGGACAATACTGCCGGTTCAAAACACCCCATCACTGTCGGATTTTGAACTAGCACAAACAAACCGGCAGTGATAAGGGTTAGCTATCCCTGTCGGTTCCTATAAACCAGCAGTGTTCTGCAACTTCACTGCCGGTCCTTTACCCAACCCGACAGAGTTCAGTTCCACCAACACTGTCGATTCATGAGACCACCCGGCAGTGTAACCTCGAACATCAGTGTCGGTTCGTGTCTTTAGCCGACAGTGTTGTCATAACCAGCACTGCTGGTTTGGGACAAGAGCCGACATTGATGTCTAAGCCAACGCTGCTGGTTTGTGGCTCAAGCCAGCAGTGCCATCTTGGCCATCACTGCCGGTTTGTTGCTAACCGGCAGTGATGGCCCGTTCGTATTTTATTGTTTTATAATTTATTTTAATTTATATTTTTTCGTGGAATCAGGTTTCACTTTATATACGCTACGTAGCCGATAGGTCCATCAATATTAAACATTACAAATGTTATGGTTACAGTTCAAATGTTTTTATCAAGATCTCGATCCCTCAAAAGAAAAAAGAAATTATTCGATAAATTGAAGCATGTTTCTCGGACTTCTTACAATAATCAAGCGAGCCGCTCTGAGCCATATTGGTCCTTGAACTTCACGGATTGTGCAATGGAAAATACTCCATCTTTTTCCGATACCTTGGCTAAGATGAATTTTGCTAGCTCCGATTGCAGGGCGACGATCTCCATATCTAACAACCTTTCGTGGTTATATTTCTTGGGCTGTCGTTCAAAAAAGATAATATCCAAAGAGGATTCAGTAAATCATTTTGTTGAATTATTAACAGACATAAATGAAATGGGGATTATACACTCCAACTTATCTGCTTCTTCAGATTTCCCACTGATGTAGCGAAGCATTACCCACGTTACATAAAACCCGCATTTATTGTTTCCCGCAGGCTATTTTAGGAACTTCCCCTACGTTTTGACAACCTTGAATGGGACCTGCGTCCCACCGATATGTCTTGTTCGGACACTGTGCAACATTAAAAGGACAAACATTAGAAAGCGGTATATGTGATTAGAAAATAATATGTTATTAGGATCGCTTACTAATTCAGCACTGCCACTGGTGTATCCAGATGATAAAATTGTTTTTTCTTTGAGTCCCACACCTCGATCAGATTTTTAGCAAGATTGATACAAATGAAGATGAAATGGTTGCTGCAATCACAGAATCCTATTTCTCGAATAATTTTATTGAAACAAGAAGCATAAAATTAAAAACCGAGAACACATACTCGCAGTTGTAGGCTATTATTATGTGGGTTTTGTTCTTCATCTTAAATTCATCGAAAACAGCAATCAATCTCTCTTTTAGGTCTTCCACGTCACATCTATGGAGGCCTAATGTAGCACTCGGTTTTAAGAACAAAACCAGATACGCACCATATGTGAGTCTAGAAAGTCAAATCTCACATATAGCTATAAATAAGGGCAATATCAATGGTCAACGCTCAATATATAATGTACTTAGGATAAAGAATATAACCTTAGATAACAAACAGCGAAAAGACAACTCCGATCTTCGGGCGAAGACTTCAATTCCAAAGGGACAACTGACTGGTTGATCACAAGCCTAATTCCTCCAAACTCTAGCAATCTGGTACCCATCCGGGATTTTTATCCAAATAATTAAAAAATAAAGCAAGCGTAAGTACATATCGTACTATGTAAAAGCTTATATAAATTGAATTAAGTCAAATTTAAATTTGAATTATAAAACTAAAGTAAACCAAATCATATTTTATTTATAAATTCGGTTGCATAATTATTATTCAAATTAGGATTTAAACCATAAAATTCCAGAGCTCTTGACATGGAAACATTGATACTAATGCGTAGATTATGTTGTTACGAATCTAACACATCTTGAATGGATCGAATCGGAGCTAAAACAAATAAGTTACGATTTAAACAAGATTTTCTTTAGTAAAATAATAGATTAAATCTAATCATGAATTTTAAAAAGTTGAAAACATACTTAACAGTAGTATGAACACGTAGACAACTTAAATATGAACCTAACGCAATTTGAACGGATCAAATCGGGGTTAAAACGGAGAAGATATGGCCTACTGAAGATAGTGGCAATTTTGTAAATAGATGGAACTTGATTTTCGAGTTTAAAATAAATAAAAATCAGATTTTAAACCGGCCAAGGACTGCGGGTTCAGTTCCATGAAAAAGTAGGGGTCCTTTTGAAAGAAACCAGGGATGGCGGGTTCAAATATCTAAAACCATAGGGACTCTTTAGCAATTAGGCACAGCGAAGGGTTATAGGCTGATCTTAGCCGTTGGATCAGATCCCGACGGTTCGAATTAGAAGAAGAGAGGGAAAGAAGATCGGCCAGCCGGGCACAGTGCCAGCCCGGTGACGGGTAAACCTCGCCGGAGTAACAGGAAAAAGGGGCTAAGAACCTCAAATCGGCTCGAGATTGGCATTGGGAGATAAAGAGGGAGATGGTGAATCCGTCTTGGGTACCGGTTAAGATCGGAAGGAGATGGAGATGGCGATGAGCCCGGTTAGGTAGCTGGTGTTGATTCAATGGCGGTGCATAGGCCATAGGAAGCGAGAGAGAGAGAGAGAGAGAGAGAGAGAGCAAGATAAGGCACCTAGAGCCCTTCTTACCGAGATGTGAAGGTCAGAAAGCAGCTCGGAGCGACGGCGGAGCTTGGCTATGGCGGAATCGCATGCGACGGCGGCATTCTAGGGTTGCGACGAAACCGGGAGCTCAGGGCAAAGGCGAAGGCTACGCTTAGGGCTCAGAATAGGGCTAAGCGATGCGGGTGCGTGCGCTATTAAAGAGGGGGCTAGGCGTAGCGCTCACACCTCTGCGAGGAGACGGCGCGGAGGAGGACATGGTCAAAGAACTTTGTGTCAGTTATGAGCTCGAGCTAGGGATGAGACTGACAGGTAGGTCCCACCTGTCGGCATCGGCGAGGGCGAGGGCCAGCATTTAGAGAGAGAGAAGGGGCGAGCGGCTACTGCCTTCTGTTGGCTGGGCCATCCTGTTGGGTCTATGCGGTGACATGGGCCAGCGTGAGAGAGGGGAAAGAGTGGGCCTGTGCACACGACACGGCTGCCAAGCCAGAAGAAACGGAGGGAAGAGTTTATTCTATTTTGTTTTAAAAACCAAATTCAAATGTAAAACAAATCAAATTCGAATATGGTTTAAAATACACTTTTTAATTCAAATAAAGATGAGAAATTTTGGTATGCTCCCAAAAATAAGTTTTACAACTTTTAAAATTCTTTTATTTTCAAATTTTCTTTTCTTTTATTTCAAAGCCATTTTCACACTCATTTCCAAAAGCAATTTAAACCATTTTGAATTTTAATCAAAACCACTCAACCAAATAAATCAAATGCACCGGCATGTATGCACAACCATGTTGCTACTCCTTATGATGAATTTAAATATAATGAGAAATATTCTTTTTCTTATATTTCATGAGCACAAAAATTCAAAATTAAATCAATTTAACTACATTTCCAAAGTAGCGAATTTTAGGGTGTTACACTTCTACCCCCCTTAAGATGAATCTCGTCCTCGAGATTCGGATGACGTTGACTCGGAGATAGGGATACTCCATCTTTAAATTCTTCTTTACCTCCTCGTGTAGTTCCATCTTCTTGATAAGGATCCCACTTTACTTTGCATACCTGTTAATCTTACTCCAAGTATCTTGCCAAAATGATTCCAAGATTCTGACAGGCACCTTGAACAACTCTCAGGTATTTCCAATCACTAGCCCACCTTTCCTTTTTAATCCATACTATCAATTCTCTTTCTTCGTATGTTCGCCTTCCAACGGAGCATTCTTACTCTCTTGTCTCAAAGTAGGCTCTATTACCAACTTCAAAATATTAATGGTTCCGGTTAAGTTGCTTGAACTGGGAATACAATTCTTAGCTCTTGGTGTCACCCGTACCTTCTTATCACAATCCTCCGTTGCTAAGGGCATCGGCCATGACTTTGCTCCTCAAAGTGATAGCACTTTTCCGAGTCATAATCACTTTCATTCTAATGAGGATATCACAAGCTCAAGACCATCTTAGTGAAGATGTCCTGTAGATTCTTGTGATCCTCCTAGATGTCACTTATGCCCAAGTAGATAGTACCTCATGCTCTACAATGGATAACTCTAGATCATACTTCAGATGTTCCGTCTTCATGCTTTCTTGCATAAGCCTCTTCTTCCAAGCTTACCTGAGGTTTCTTAATCCAAACGAACTTAAAACCTTCTTCAGTAGCTCTATCAATGTTTTGATGGTCTTGGATAAACTTCCCTTGAACCTCTGTTTGTATAGGTGTGGTTGTCTATCTTATTGATCTCCTCCAAAGGTTTCGATCCTGGAACCTATAGGTTATGGGCCGACCACGCCTCCGCTGCGCAAACTAGAACGTATGATGCTTCATCTTACAAATTCTTTAACTTGGCTACCCCCTTAAGAAAACATCAACTAGGGGACACAAAAAGGGTAGCTTGTACCTCCTTCTAGATGAGCTAACTAGTATCAAGACATTCTGACATCCCAATGCTACTCTTGTGTATGGGCAAGAACAAGAAATCTAAAATTCCTCGCGAGTAGAAAAATAGCAGTGCACTAAAACAGATGTATCTCTCACTCCATTAATCTAATGAAGTTGTAGCTTATACCGTTGGAAAGCTTATCAAATCATCCACAACTTCCTTATAGAATACTTTTCCAAATTCTGCAGTTAACTGGTCTAAAACAATGTACAACAGAAACTACTCTAGATTTTAGACAACGCGGTTGCATCATCTTGTGATTTTCTTAACTCCCAAAACATGATAGCTATAAGGGCGGTTCTTATGGTCGGAGAAACATATTGAAGTCTAATATTGTTCATAATTTTCTCATGATTTTTGATCATCCAAAATCAGAGATATAAGCTGAAGAGTGCAGGCTACTCCGAAAAGATAGGATAGAGGAAACAGAAGAAAACCATAACCCAACTATTTATTGCATTAATCGTTATACCTTTGGCCTATGAACTAAATGATATTGCGGGTACACCCAACAAGATCATTGCAGTCATTACAAAGATGCAAAACAATCAAAAGCATAATGATAATTCAACAAAGCAATAAAGGTGCACAACTCAATCATTGACTCAACTTATGATACTATCGTTTTTATTACATAAAGGGGCACAAACTCCTATTCCTTAACTAAGGTGTGGCTGCAAGGGCATCTAGGGTAGCATCCCTTGCATGATAGTGAAGACAACACATCTTCCACTTTGTTGATCTTAGATAGTCCATCATGACTCCTTCATTCATCATCCTCATCAAATGCTTCTTTTGGGTTAGGCATCACTAACACTTACTGGTAGCAAGCCTATAGTGATCTGACTCTGGGCACTTCCATGGTGTATTTGTTGATTCTTCTATGTGCAAAATTTAGCATAATGTCCTTCTTGTTGGCAACGATAACACACGACCTTAGCTGGATCTTTTGTGATGTCATACTCCACAGAATTGTTGCTTAGTGTGTTGTCAGCTTGCTGACTCTGAAGGTTCATCTTTGTTTGACTGGACTGCTTTCTAACTTGCTTGATCTTTCGGGGTTGAAACTCCTTATAGGTGATTGTCCACCCATCTATGCATAACTCATGTGAAATAGTCTTAGCTTGAGAAGCCTCTAACTCTTTAAAGTCTGAATTTATCTGACCAAGGATTAGAGCTGGATGTGACAATGTAGTAGAACTTAAATGTTGGTCACTACCCAATACTAGCTCCAGTGAGTTTGCCTTCCTCTTCTTATCCACATTGGCCTCACAACTCAGGTTCACCTGGACTTCCTTCTTAGTTGGCTTGTTTCAAAGACAAGGAAAACCATAATGTTCACAACAATGACATTGATACTGACTTCCGAGCGTATTACTACCAGCACCTTCATTGGACTTCATTTTCTTCCAAGCTTTTGCCACTTGTCTCTTCACTGGTCCCTTTGGTATGTTGGTTTGACCCTATGGCAAGCACTGTTGAGAACTCCCATGTTGAGTCATTCCTTCTAATACTTGTTGTTGCATAGCTAAAAGTTTCTCCTTGTCGAATGCAATCAAGGACAACGTGGCCTGGTCCTCCTGACCTTTGATGCCGGTGGTCTCCTCATTATGACCCATCTATTTAGATGAAGAGAGAGGATTGAGAATAGAGACAGGGTTTTCATAACAGAACAGAGGCCGAAGTGAGCATAACTTTTAGCAAATAACAAGGTTGGAGAGAAAGCAAGAACTAAGCAGAGATGAAAGCATGCTAAAATGTCTAGTTCTAACTAGGCTTGCATCCTACAGTCAGCATTGCTATGATACCACTTTGTGGTACCCAGTTTTAAGAACAAAACTAGATACGCACCATATGTGAGCCTAGGAAGTCAAATCTCACCTATAGCTACAAATAAGGGTAATATCAATAGACAATGCTCAATATATAACGTACTTAGGATAAAGAATATAACCTTAGATAGCAAATGGCGGAAAGACAACTCCGATCTTCGGGTGAAGACTCAAATTCCACAGGGAGAACTGACTGGTTGATCACAAGCTTAATTCCTCCAAACTCTAGCAATCTGGTACCCATCCGGGATTTTTATCCAAATAATTGAAAAATAAAGCAAGCGTAAGTACATATCGTACTGAACAAATATAACATGGGGTTCATGAGTCTTAAAAGGCTAACACTGTTTTATCTGTGATTAGCTTTTAATGAGTCATCTTTTAGCAATTGGGTGGCAACAAGTTTATTCACAGGCCCACATAAACACATGATCAGGTAAACATGAATAATGAATAGCATAAACAGTAATCATTAATGAGCATCTTTATCATCAGTATCATCATTGTTCATCATCTATTCCGTAAGGGTCTAAGACTGCTCATGACCGTGAGCACAGCTGATATACCAGTTTTGCACTCTGTAGAGGTTGTACACTTTCACTATGAGTCGTGATTTACCCTTTCGCCTGAGGTGATCAGCCTCTTGACCCACTACCTAGGAAGGTCGGCAGGGTTCACTATGAAGCCTTTCAAAGGTTTGTCTAACAAGTTAGGGCCATTAGATTCACTTGGCAAACAGATGTAGAACCCCCCTTCCTAATGGCACAATGACACACAGCCTATACACAAAGGGACAGAGGCCGCACTATACCCGATTCGTCAAGCCATTCTTACGCCAATAAAGGTAACGTATAACAAGCTAGAAAAGGTCCTCATACTGAGATAAAGCCAGAGCCATGTAGCACTCACAGCTGTACTGTAAGTCCCGAATGTTCGCTTACAGATAAGTCCTTAGGGAGAGGAATCTAGAGCACCATAATAATAGCCCAATGCTCTAGCCCCCTGGTTCCATGTTGCTAAAAAGCATCTTTTAGTGTTTATTGCATATACCATTAGTCAAGTTACAAGATCATGGTTGTAGTTGAGCACTAGCATCGTACTACCCAATGTAATAACCCAAAGGTGTCAAGGCACAAGTACAATAGACTAGGAAATCCTTAGTGGTAGTCAAGCTAGACACATGCATCATGAATTACATGATTAAAGGTGTATATGATAACAAGGAAGATCCCATACTATACTTGCCTTAAAACACCGATCCTTCAGTAAGCTTTAATCTTCAACATTCTTTTTCTTCTTCTTCTTGATCACCACGTATATCTCACCGACTGGATGTAATCGTAGAACACCACACAAACATTGATACACATACATGCATAGCATAAAATTACATCTACATTAGAACAATACACCAAGCATAGAAAAAAAAGTAAAAGAG
Source organism: Miscanthus lutarioriparius (assembly GCA_904845875.1). NCBI lineage: Eukaryota > Viridiplantae > Streptophyta > Magnoliopsida > Poales > Poaceae > Miscanthus > Miscanthus lutarioriparius. The sequence goes on from CAJGYO010000009.1 coordinate 92,576,363, forward strand.
TTTGAAACATGATTCTACGCATCGCTACGAACACACATTCGCGAGGGGCACGCTAATCGGAGCTACGGTTTGAAAGAACCGGCTACCGAAAGATCTACTCATAAGAGAAAATATAAAACTATAAACTTCAGTGTTTTAACTATGTAAAAGCTTATATAAATTGAATTAAGTCAAATTTAGATTTGTATTATAAAACTAAAGTAAAAAAATCATATTTTATTTATAAAATCCAGTTGCATAAATATTATTCAAATTAGGATTTAAACCATAAAATTCCAGAGCTCTTGACATTGAAAACATTGATAATAATGCGTAGATTATGTTGTTACCAATCTAACACATCTTTAATGGATCGAATCAGAGCTAAAACGAATAAGTTACGATTTAAACAAGATTTCCTTTAGTAAAATAATAGATTAAATCTAATCATGAATTTTAACAGTTGAAAACATACTTAACAGTAGTATGAACACGTAGACAACTTAAATACGAACCTAGCACAATTTGAAAGGATCAAATCGGAGTCAAAACAAAGAAGATATGGCCTACTAAAGATAGTGGCAATTTTGTAAATAGATGGAACTTGATTTTCGAGCTTAAAATAAATAAAAATCGGATTTTAAACCGGCCAAAGACTGTGGGTTCAATTCCATGAAAAGGCAGGGGTCCTTTTGAAAGAAACCTAGGACGACAGGTTAAAATATCTAAAACCATAGGGACTCTTTAGCAATTAGGCACAGCGAAGGGTTACAGGTTGATCTCAACCGTTGGATCAGATCCCGACGGTTTGGATTAGAAGAAGAGAGGGAAAGGACATTGGTCGGCGGGGCACAATGCCAGCCCCATGGTGTCTTTGCCAGAGACAGGTAAACCTTGCTGGAGTAACGGGGAAAAGGGGCTAGGAACCTCAAATCGGCTCAGGATTGGAACTGGGAGATAGAGAGGGAGATGGCGAATCCGTCTAGGGTACTGGTTGAGATCGGAAGGAGACGAAGACAGCAGTGAGCCTGGTTAGGTGGCCGATGTTGATTCAACGGCGGTGCGCAGGCGACAGGAAGCGAGAGAGAGCAAGATATGGCACCTAGAGCCCTTCTTACCAAGATGTGAAGGTGGGAAAGCAGCTCGGAGCGACGGTGGAGCTTGGCCGTGGCGGAATCGCATGCGGCGGCGGCATTCTAGGGTTGCGACAACGTCGGGAGCTCAAGGTGAAGGCGGTTGCTGCGCTTAGGGCTCAAAATAGGGCTAAGCGATGCGGGTGCGTGCGCTATTAAAGAGGGGGCTTGGCGTAGAGCTCATGCCAAGGCGAGGAGACAACGCGGAGGAGGACACGGTCAAAGAACTCTGTGCCGGTTACAAGCTTGAGCTGGGGGATGAGACTGATAGGTAGGTCCCATCTGTCGCCGTCGGCGAGGGCGAGGGCCAGTAGTCGGAGCGAGAGAAGGGGAGCGCGGCTGCTGCCTTCTGCGGGCTGGGCCGTCCTGTTGGGCCTACGTGATGACATGGGCCAGCATGAGAGAGGGCAAAGAGTGGGCCTACGCGCGCGACTAGGCTGCCAGGCCGGAAGAAAGGGGGGGAAGAGTTTTTTCCTTTTCCAAATCCTTTTCTATTTTGTTTTCAAAACCAAATTCAAATGTAAACCAAATCAAATTCGAATATGGTTTAAAATACACTTTTTAATTCAAATAAAAATGATAAATTTTGGTATGCTTCCAAAATAAATTTTACAACTTGCATTTTCAAATTTTCTCTTCTTTTATTTCAAAGCCATTTTCACACTCATTTCCAAAAGCAATTTAAACCATTTTGAATTTTAATCAAAACCACTCAACTAAATAAATCAAATGCACTGGCATGTATGCACAACCATGTTGCTACTCCTTATGATGAATTTTAATATAATGAGAAATATTCTTTTTTTATATTTCATGAGCACAAAAATTCACAATTAAATCAATTTAACTACGTTTTCAAAGTAGCAAATTTTAGGGTGTTACATCTAAACATGTCTTTTCATTGACTCATCCAGGGTCCAAGAAACCTATATTATCCCATTTGCTTTTTAGTATGCAAAATTTTGCTTTTTAGAAGCCTATGTTATCCCATTTCCCGTCCCAGCGATATCAACCGCTTCTTGTTGCCGATCTGTTCTTCGGCGATGGGGTAACAGACGACGACGAGTCATGGCTGTGACACGATTGTGGTCAGTTTTGGCTGCGAACAACTACTAATAGCATATGCAAAAATAAAGAGAACAGAAACTTAGCATCAAACACAAACACCAAAATGATGCAACAATTCCAAAAATGAGATGGAACCTAGTTGGGGAAGCTACACAGAAAACTAACTCATTGCAAGTGCTCACCCAAGTCACAAAAAAAGCTACAAAACTAGTTCCTATCATGTCTTCTGATGACACCAACTAGGATACAACATCAACAAAACCATCCCGAGATAACACACGCTGCTGCAAATTAATACATGTACTGCAATTTTACACCTTCTATATTATACCAAGCGGCTTTGATTTAACTGTCATACCCGAATTCAGGTGCATGTTAACCGGGCAAAAATTTCAACAAACTATTACTTCCAATTCACACCACGGTATGAAAACACGCACAATTCATTCCACCACAATCTACTCATATGCAATTGAAGCTCGTATGCCAGAAGGAAGGGGGGCAGAGCCCAGGTTGGCCTCGGCTAACCTAACAGGCATTTCATCAAACACATAGCGGGCAGTGAGCCATGCACTCACCGTGGGGGTGGAGAAGCAGCTGTCCACATGCTCCTGATGGCCTCAGTGGTGGGACTGTAGGTGTGGAGGAGGGGCACAGCCGACGTCGCTGACGAGGAACGAGGGCACAGACAGCGCGGTTCTCTGGCATGGGGCGGTGGACGGTGTCGCGAGCGCTGGTGCGGGATTAATGTTGATGCATCGAGGGGATGCACGGACATCGGTGTCGAAGAAGAGGAGTGTGGGGCTAGGAATGGCGGCGCACGGGGCCGTGGATGGGTGCGCAGGGGGTAGTGGTGCCCGTCGGCGTGGGGTGGTACTCCGGCGACGCAGGGGGAGGGGTTGGCGCGGGGTTGAAATGACTTTTGAAATTTTCACCCCGCGCCTTACTTTTATCCCAATGGCTCATCACTGCCGGTTGCAAGGTCTAAACCGATAGTGAGGAGGCAACATTACTGCCGGGCCATGCCTGGACCCGATGGTGATGGGGGTGCAGCGGTTACGGGTTAAGTAGCATATCTTTTCCCTTTCTTTCAAAATCCTCCGACTGGTGCAATGATTAAGACCACGCAATATAGCCCCTGAGACCTGTGTTTGGGTCCCAAGCGGCCCAATTTTTTTGGTTTACTTTTATAAATTATTAAGCGCTCTAAAAGGTTAAAAAATAAAAAATAAAATAAGCCTTGACACACCTCCTATACTAGTGCACTGGTTAAGACCCAGAACTCTGGTCCCCGAGACCCGAGCTCGAACCCAAGGGCTGGCACAATTTTTTTAATTTTTTTATAAATCACTGCCAGTTTTCAAAATGAACTGACAGTGATAACCCGCATCACTGTCGGTTTCATCTCATCACTACCAGTTTTTTGAAACCGACAGTGATGTTTATATATATAAAAAAATTCCTTTTATATACTAAATAAATAGAAGCATATGTATCCCTATGTCAAAATGGCTTAAATTTTTTTTTGCAAGCATGTACACCCAAATTAAGACCCCACCCAGTTCAACCTATAATTAATCAGTGTTGTCGTATGAAAATTCAATTAAACCTCAGAAAGTAGCAAACCAGCTCGAGAAAATCCCAAACTTGGTGTTTCCTTCACCCGTGGCACATGCAAGCTTGAGAATAATTTTGTGACCAATGCGACCTCGAAATATAGATTTCTAGTTGTCCAACAAATGTTACATGAATTACATCCATGACAATAATTAAACACACAAGCCGTACAAATTAAAATTAGAACTCAATTAAACTACAACCTTGCAAACCTAGTTAAATAAGCATTAATTATTATCGAAATCACTGCCGGGATCGATCGGGCCACGCACACTAACATGCCTCTATAGCCATATATGGTAATTGATGTCACAGATTATGTATCCGCTTGTATCAATGAAGGTCAATGCCCATATGAGTGCACTCTCTCGTGCCTCACAATACCGAAAGAATGGTCGGCCATAGACGTAACCTACTGAACGACCACTGTCCCTGTTAGTAATTCATATGCAGTACTGGCATCTTTCTTTAGTGAGCTGGCCAAGGTTTCCATTGCAGAAGTCCCAATCATACCCGAGTTGCTCCATAGCTTGGTCTAAAATGGCACACAAGCCACATGCAGCATCGGTAAGGACCTAGAGCGCAATCTGCATGCGGAGAAAAAGAAAAAAAATTAGAGAATGTTATTATAATAATAAACAACAAATAACCATGACTCAGGTGTAAGTGACCATTTTACCACATCCGCACGGTTGTAGCTCGCAAACCATTCGCTTGCTTGCGGAACGGGGATATCACCAACATTCAAAGCAAAGTGCCTTGAAGTGCGAGAAATCAGGCACATCATAGCAAACGCGTCGAAGTGCCTCTAAATAGAAGCGTATGGCACTAAATTGGGCGCTTATCACATCCGGGCTCTGTCTTCCCATCTCGTGGATAAGGTTCCGATGATTTGCACCCCTCAAAGGGATGGAAAAACTGAGTTCACACGTTCATAGCTGACCACTTGCATTAGATGTCGTGTTCTCGACGATGTCCGAGATAAAGAACCAGCTAAGTGCTGTTCACAGCCAATCTATTGGGGATATAGTCTACGACATATATATATGCAACAATGATATTAAACTAATTACACTTATTTGTTAGCATAAAAAACAAAAGATGTTGGAAAATATTTCATACAATAGCTGGAACAGGGAATCGCAGAATGGCCACATTAGGAGCAAATGGCTTATCGCCAGGTTGGAAACCTAGTTCTTGTGGTGGGGGAGGTCCGTTGTTCATACCACCTGATCGATAAAATGCAAAAAAAATATGAACATAAAATATATGCACAAAAAATTCTTCTAAGTAAAATGTGGCAACATAATTAAATATAGATCGAATGCAAGGAATAAGAATATATATAAATGTAGAATGGAAAGAAACATGAATATAAATATAGATCAAATGAATATAGATAGAATATTGGAGAAGACAACATATCAATACCAATGAAAAATGCAGGAGCCATGACCAAATCACATAGAGAGAGAGTGGATTTGTTGAAAAGTGAGAGTGAAACATGAGAAATGAGACTGTGAGAGTTCGTGGATGGGTAGGATCGATGTAAGTGGCCAGTGGTTTTTTTATATAGGGGGGCATGGATATCACTGTCGGTTTTCAGTTACAACCGACAGTGAAAATGAATATCACTGCCGGTTTTTAAATAGAACCGACAGTGAAGGTGCATATATGTAAAGGACCATGGGAAAGTTTTAACAGCGGGAGCACTGCTGGCCTGTGGAGGGAATATTCTTATCACTGTCGGTTTTGATAAAAAACCGACAGTGATAGAGATCATTAGTGCTGGTTTTTAGAACCGGCATTGATTCCGTGTATCACTGTCAGTTTTTATGCAAAAACCAACAGTGATAGGCCTAGCAAAGCAGCTGCCGCTGCCGTAGGTGCTCAGCTTTCATTTTTTTTTAATCAGAGCCACTGCCAAGGGCTCTAGATAAAAAAAATAAAAAAAATTGTCCCACCTGGGTTTCAAACCGAGGGAGCGAGAAAGAGGGATTAGTGGCTTAACCGCTACGTTAAAGGAGGATTTACGTTAGGAAATGTTTTGTTATCATTTTATAGTTTAAGTTGAGGTTCATTTAATTCTGTAAAAATATAAAAAAGAGTTTGCCGCACCTAGGATTCGAACCAAGGGCGCGAGCTTCACTGTAGCTGGCTTTTACCGCTGTGTTATGATAGGGAGTACGTCAAGGTAGGTTTTCTTTTTTTGTTTTATCCTCTGAATGGGAGTTAATTAATTCGAGGTCCAAATTATAGGGCCTTAACAGCTGCGCTAGCATTAGGGATTACATTAGTTTAGGTTATGTTTTTTCTTTTATCCGTTTAGTGCATGTAAATACATATAATTTATTGTAAAATAATACAAATATTTGTGCCTCGATTATTTAATTCCATGATAATTAATTAATGGTCTATAATTATCAAATAATCGTGTTTCTGAGCATCATCTCAATATTTGATTACATAGTCAATTATTTAATTTTAGAGAAGTGCACAAAATATAAATTAGATTACATAGTTGGTGAACAACGTCCGAATAATGATTACATAGTTAACAATAATCTAACTATCTTTAGGTGCATCAACAATCAGGGCCTCATTGTGATCAAGCCGTATGTAAACAGGTTCGTCACCCTCTTGAACGATTGGTAGGGGTACGCTCGCCCCGAATGGAGGCATTTCCTGATAGCCCCTATAGTCTTCTTCGTCCGTCACTCCATCGACACCGACAATTTTCCTTTTCTCTTCTAGGACTATTTTTAGCCTTCCTTTTGTCTTGTCCCTTGCATAGAAGACTTGCATAACATCTCTTGCAAGGACGAAGGGGTCGTCTCTGTATGCGGTCTTAGTGAGATCAAAACGAAGCTAATTAAGCAATAAAATCAAAGGAGTGGATGTTTGTTACTAACCTTAAAGCAAAAAGATCAAGCCATTCTTCAAAATCCAAGAGCTAGCTTCATGGTGAAGAGCAGCCACAACAATGGAGGGATGGGCCCAAACGCGTGCCTCTATTCTCAGGATGGAAGAGAGGAGGAAGGAGAGGATGGCTGCAGCCTTTTTGTGTTGTAGGCTTATCACCGTTGGTTCATGGCTAGAACCGATAATGATAGAGCCCAATCACTATTGGCTCTTGGCTTGAACCGGCAATGATATGTGGCCATCAAGCCACTCTGGTTAGAGACACAAACCGACAGTGATAGTTGTCATCACTGTCGGTTCGGTCATATCCCAAATCAATTTATGGTTTTCAGAGCCAAGAACCAGCAGTGAAAGGTCAACATTGCCGGTTCTCCTAATTCTGGCAGTGATGAGGCCGGCAGTGAAGTGCTATTCTTAGTAGTGATAAGGCTATAGAAACATTTTTGTTGCATACATGCTGATGCATAATTTTTGTTTGAGTGCAGGGCTAAGTTGAGTGGCTTTAAATTGAAACTTTGTTTGAATTTGGGCAAGTTTTCAAAATTAGAAAAAGAAAAGGCTTTTCTTTTTCCCTTTTCTCCATTCCCTCTCTTAACAAATAGACTGAGTTGGTAGCCTATTTAACAAATAGACTAAGTGCCTCACTACTTCACCCCAAACCCTCCCTAGCACCCTCATGCTCTTCAGTAATGTTGTAGACATCTCCATGACAGATATATTTCTTCTTTCAACAACACCATTTTGCAATGGTGAGTATGGTTCTGTAAGCTACCTTTTGATCCCTGCAAGCTCACAAATATCCTTGAAAGCTGCTGCCAAAAACTCTCCTCCTCTATCAGATCTCACCATCTTGATTTTCTATCTCAAACTATTTTCTGCTTCTACCTTGAACTTGGCAAATGCAGAGCTAGCCTGGTCCTTTGTTTTTAAAATTATCACATTCAACCATCTAGTGCAATCATCTACAATAAGCATGAAATATTTGTTACCTCCAACTGTCTCTGGTGTGACTGGACCACATAAATCAATGTGTAACAATTCCAAAGGCTCATCAGCTCTCCACCTAGATGCATGAGGAAATGAACTCCTAGTTTGCTTAGCTGGTAAACAGGAGTGACACATAATCTGGATGTTCAATCAGAGGTACCCCCTTCCATCTCCTTCTCAACCATCGCATTTTCATTGCCTAAAAATGCAAATGACCAAGCCTACCATGCCAAAGCCAAGACTGATCACTAATGCCAGTTAGGAAACAAATTGGTTCAATAGGTTTCATCTCAATTCTATACAATCTATTGACAGTTCTCTGAACTTTCATTATCAGTCTCAACGGGTTCTTCTCTGACATTTCTATCACATCTTCATCCATAACAATTTTACGCCCAATTTCAGTTAACTAACCAAGACTAACAAGATTACTTCTAAGCCTAGGAATGAAATAAACATCATAAAGCACCCATTGATCACCCCTTGAAATAAAACTGTGCCCTTCCCCTAAATTTCAATAGTAGAACCATCACCAAAACGAACCTTACTAGTAACAGTGTAGTCAATGTCTTTGAATTTTTGTCGGTCTCCTATCATGTGGATGCTGGCTCTATTATACATCACTAGATGACTCCCCATCGCCAGTAAAGTGCAATTCAGGTATCACCTGCACTTCATTCAGAAATATCTCCCCCTGAACCTTTTGTGATAGTGTTTGCTCACGCAGTCCCGGCTCCTCCATTTCTGCCAGCAACACTATCGGCTCAAACTCCACTACCTTGGTTTGGAGCGCCTCCTCTTCCTTCTTCTTCTCTCTAGGACACCGATTGGCATAGTGCCTATATTTGTGGCACTTGAAACACTGAATGTGGCTTTTGTCACGTTTGCCACTACCAGTGCCATCCTTCGCTGTATCACCTTGTCCACCACGGCCACTGCCACATCCTCAGCCTCGACCATGACCTCCATCGTCCTACGATCTCACCTTTCTAGAGCTCTCCCCTGCGGACTTATTCTATCGGGCCTCCCACTCTGCCTCCGAGCCGCTTTGCCAAACGCCTCGGTTAAGTTTTATTGTAGTAGTGTCTTACGAACCCACTCAAAACTCTTTTGACTTGACCGTTTAGTCATTTAGTTGAATCTCATTAATTCTCAAATCTAAGCATCATAGTTGTCTACAACAATGAAATATTGATGATCCTAGCATAATTGTTTCAATCAATAGTAAAAATATATAATAATTGTTAAATAACCAATCAATTCTTAGAAACATTGGGTTTTGGTAAATGGTACACCAACATAATGCATTATTCAAACTCAGAACAAATGTATGTTTCATACTAACATGTAGTGAGACGGGTCTAATAACAAGTTAGTAATGTTGTGGGGAATGATTTCCACATGGATATGGAATATGGGCATATGAAGAAGTGATGAGCTAATGGAGAACAATGACAAAGAATGGTTTCTACTTACATCAAATGGAGTCTTTCAGTTACCAGATTGAATTCTAGTTTCAAAGATGTTATAAGATTATAAATTTTGATGTGCGTGCACTTGTAATAAGTGTGGACTCATTCTTTGTCTTTGAAGAAGGTTGAAGACAGATTTTTCCATTATCTATAAAAAGGGCACAATGACAAAAGTGTAGTCTGTAACTGTAAATGTCACCAAGAGCGTGAAATTGGGGTTTACATGTCTCCCTAGTCATACACATATGTATATAAGGGCTACCAGATAGTAAGTCGATAACCTATAAGACCAATCCCTAGGAAAGAAGTAACATGTGGGAAGTTGTGCGCTGAGCCCAGGACCATGGTAGATTATTTCCGTGATAGATTTTCTTTGAAAACCCTAGAACCTATCGAGCACACTCGTTGCTTATCAGGGTGCTAAGGACAATTAGCTTCATTTTGTCTATGAAAGCATCGTCAATTGGTTATGGCATCATTGGTGCATGACTCTACCTTTTGGACCTATTACGATGCTGAGGTCCCTAGCCATGAGAGTGAGAACCAACAAGGAAAATGAGATTTCTACACTAGCCACGATCGGAGCCCAGAGGACTTGGGTGTCAATATCTAGTGGCATAGTAGCTGCTCTTAGTGGGCCGACCACTATGCTAGAGGCCATCAGTAGGGCTTTTGAGCTCCTAGAACTAAGCACACAACAAAGAAGAGTAGATCCTGGATGAGGTACCATGGTTGACTAAGAGATGTTTCTTGATCCTCGATAGCATTCAAGTTATCTTTGGCCCAAGTGGCACTCCAATGTCTGGCTTTTTGATGGGATGTACCATTAACCAGAACTGAGGCAAGGAGTGTTGATATTGATGGAATGACCATGGTCCATAAGGGCGACAAATGCATGGCATGCACTGTTTGGAGACTAGCTTACATTTTATCATTTATCCCTTATTTACCCATTTGTCATAGGGGTATGTTGCTATGTTGCTAGGCCCTTCATAAAATGTTGGTGAATCATAAGAAAGGCGCATGCGCCGAACTTAGTAAACTTCTACATGTGAAGCATATTAGAGAATTCATGCACTTGAAATGCCAATGCAACCCCATGCAAGTGAAGAAAAAAATAGCAATTGACCTGTGTATATCAAATTCACTATCCTCAACAAGGTCTGCCTGATCCCTTGCCACTCCAAAGGACCAACTGGCTAGTGGACTCGCTAATTCTTGTGCGCACTCGTTATTTCCTTATACCAACTTTATTACCGTGAAAGGAATCTATTTATACATTGTCAAAGCCTCTCATACTACAATATGCTATATCTCTCCTCTTGCATCTTGTCCACAATATCCTTGGCCCTGGATCAAATGTAAAGTCGGTGCCTAAGTCAATAATATATACTTGAAGTGCCAATGCTAGGTCAATCATGCCCAAACTTCCAAGAGACATTTGATAACTTTTGAATAACTTGGCTCTAGCTCAACCATATAAGGTGCATCTCTGGCACATGAGCAAGGATTATCTTTGGGACATCTAGACTCCATGAGAGGGATTGAATCAAGGCTATTGAATTTTGCAAATAATTATCTACATAAAGGTGCCTGCATACCTGAAGGGATTGCAACAATTGGTTCAACCACTTCTTGTTCACATATGGGGAAGCCAACCTTCCTTCTTCAATATCATGTGGGGAACTTTTCCCTTTGATTATATTCTCCCCTAGAAGGATAAGACGCCTTCATGGTCCTCAAAGATCACATCACAAACCTAAAGGTGCTTGTAATACCAATCCTCGTCCAGACACTAATGTTGTACTTTGAAGCATTACCCACAATAGTTATTACTTTCCTATTATAATAAGAAGCCACCAACAAACCAGCCCTATAGAGACTAGTGTACTATGTTTTGAATGTCCTCTTAGAAGACACACGTCAGGACTATGGGACGAATCCATACTATAAGTGTGGTTTCAGTGATTTTGATGACAACCCCATCACTAGGACTAACATGTATGTTAAGATGTGTTAGACAGGTTCATTTAGGTCCTAGTGATGCAATCAGTCATGTGGCAGGAAGATTGGTGATGAAACTCTGAACCAGCATTAACATAGGTGGAACAGTCTGGTGATGGCGGAGGTGGAGGGTCGAATAATAAAACATTAGATGGTTAGTCAATTGATGAAAGGAGTGATTGACTACGACACTATCAAAGTGAATAGGTCAAAGGGTCCGATGATGAAGATAGCCAAGTGCTAGATAAGCCAACATAGCTGCTGAGGTACTATATATGCATTGGAATAGGACACAGTTTAGTTGTGAAGAGAAGAGTTCTGGACAAATGATGCTAGCCAATCTGCAATATACTCAATGATTATAATAGACCAGACAATTTGATGACATCATATTTGTCGGCAAAAGACCTTTGCCAGTTATATTTCTAGAAGACTATGGCCAATGACTATATGAGGTGGAAAACGATATATAACCCATACCACATGTCATTTGAGGGGTTTGAGATATTGCATGCCTTTGATCACTCCATCCACCATATGAAAGAAAATTTATCATATCGGAGGCATGGAATTGAGCTTACTTTCCATCTTAGTGATTGATCGGCCTTTAGCTTATGAGCTCAAGTTTTTGATGTCGCATGAAACTTGTAATCATTGTGAGCTAGAGAACTTGGAGCCATACCAAGTCTCCACTAACGTTGACCCTCCGAACTTTGTGTGGTGCAATAGTGACTAGGTGTGCAGGGGACGTGGAGCCCCCTTACCTAGTGGAGAAGCTCTGTAGCGAGACAACACAAAGTTTATTGTATGAGTTGAGAGGAAAGTGGTGAACCTCAGTGGTTTGGAAACTTGTCTTGGTTGGTGGTGGCCTTTATGTCTCAGCCAACACCGTGTCATAGGTATGGCTTCAGAGACGGGCACATATTAATTGTGGATCTCTCATGTGGACATCGTAGGATACATCTCCAAGACCAGGAGTTTGCCCATCTTGCATGATTTCATTACATACTGCAGTTGAGCTTCCATTTTTGTAGTTGTTTTGTGACCTTTACCTTCCTTAGATTAGCTCTGGCTAATGGATAGGTTTGACTATAGGTTTCTAAACTCTTTTGGGTTCTGGTATGTACGCATCACTAAAAATTATAGTCGCACATCTTAAAATATAATATATTTTTTCTCTAGTGAAATTCAGCAAAGCCCAAGTTAAGGTTTCAGAATAATCTATTCAACCTCTCCTCCACATGGTTATCACAAATTCTTGTTCGTTTCAAGATTTTTAGAAGATGGCATGTGCAATTTTTATGTCCTTGTGAAAGCTGTGGCAATACTTCCTCACACATGTCATAGTTATGTATACTACACCTGTTGTAGGGGATATATGTTGGAATAAATGAGCCAAATGTCATTCAGTTGGTCCCCTTTAAAATCACATTCAATATCTGATTAGCCATTAAGCTAAATGCCCTACCAATATTTTTTTGTGCAATGCACCGTGCACAGCTTCTTTCCAATGCAACAACAACCAAAATTTCTACCATGTAAGTAGACGGAGCATGAGGGTCACTAGGGTCAACATGCTTGTTGAAAGAGAACAAAATTTAATAGGTGAAACAACAACACTGTGCCGTTGTCTAGAAACATTCCATAGACTTGACCACATGTCAACGGGAATCATGGTAACCAACATCTGTTGCGATAGGAATCAAGATGCTGATGTGTTCGCAAAAGTAGCACCCATCGATGTAGTATACCACTGGAAACCGTGTTTTAGATTCTCAAGAATCCTTCATGTTTCATAATGAAGATTTCACATTGCTCATCACATAACCAATACCAGTTCACACTACTATAGAATGGACTTGTTGTCCCGGACGGTAATGGCCTTTAGTCCCGGTTACCGCGCCGGGACAACGATCCCGGGACTAAAGGTGCCATCTTTAGTCTTGGGTCATCGAGCCGGGACTAAAGAGGGACCTTTAGTCCCGGTTGGTGAACCAACCGGGACTAAAGACCCTCCAGCCGAGCAAACGTGGCCGCACCCTTTAGTCCCGGTTGGTAACCCCAACCGGGACTAAAGGTTCCTTTTCTTTTTCTTTTTTTTTTTGTTTAATTTGTTTTCAGTTCAGTTACACGTATTTGTTTAATATATAATATGTTTTTATGTACGTATTCTACGCTGCTAATATAAATACACGCACGCATATAATTACATCTAATTCTCATCTCGAGCATTATTATATTCGAATAAAGTATGAACCTATATATATTATAGATATATATATGTATATATACAACACTTTCATAATCTTGCTCTCGAAAATAACGATATCAATAAACATTTAATTTACACCATTTATTCCTTAGGATCAAAGTAGAACTCGCCATTGGGATTTAGCATTTTTTCTAGAAGAAATCCTGCTATTGACTCTTGAACTGCTTTCAGATGGTCTTTTTGCATGACCCTTCGTTTCAACCATTCAGTCTTACATTTGAAATAAAAGGAAAAGTATTAATACATATATATATATATATTCATTTAAAAATAAATAAAAAATTGATATATACGTACTCTGAGGACATCTTTAGGAGTTCTTCTTATGTGCGCAGTGATAAATTCACAAACGTAGTATCCACACAAGTTATTACCTGGTTGCTGCAGCAAACACCACTGTACGAGAAGAAGATTATTCTCATCATCTCACACGTAAATTGAAGTACGATATAGTAATTAAACACATGGGGAAGTGTATATAGTACAACTTACTGGTATTTCAACTACATTAAGTGGTGCCTTGCAATCCTTGCGATGTTGCCGAATAAACTCTTTTCAAACCCTGTGCGACCAATAATGTACGATCGTTAATAAATTATGGCAAAGTCTATTCAATAATAGTTGTGCGTGAGAGATCAAAATTATCCCTGGATAATGTCTATCATATCTTGGTATAGTGCCCGCTCTTTTCTCAACGAGTCAAAGATTACTAACCGACTTGAGTTTAACTCAATGACAATGAGTATCCAGTGAAACCTGCATTGGTTTATACACACACGTACATGCATATAAGTTGTATTGATATTACATAAAATATGTAGACTACATTATTATTGACACTTACTCAAAGTTGTACGGGAAAAGTATTGTTGTCTTGTCGTGCTACTTCACGAAGAACATCATGATATTATCCTGTGCTTCAGATACCCACCGCTCCTTGATAATAATACCGGTTTTGAATACGATATAAGGACCAATGAAGCCAACACTGGTGTCTTGTATTCTTTGGAGCTCTGACATCTGGAATCTGTATATAAATATAAGTTACATGTGAGGATAATTATATACACGTATGCATGGAAGTGAGTTTATTAAATAAAAGTAAGAATCACTTACAAACAAAAGGAGCTAATGATTGATTTGTCCAGAGCGTCCAAGTGGTATAGTTGATGCAATTCTTCGAAACTAATATGTAAGATGTCATCGCCATGGAAGTAATGATGGTCTCTAAATTTGACAAAGATCCACTGCACACCCCTGCCACACGCCTGCATGTACCACTTGTTGAGCAAGTACATTTGCATACCCAATTCATTCAGAGCCGCAGGGTTGTACAGACTTTTACCATATTTATAAGTCTTCCAGGTATCAACTTCCAGGTTCTGGATTGGAGCTTTGCCCGTCAATTGATCCAAGGTGAAACCAATATCTTCAAAAAAACATTAAGGGCTTGAACCGACACTTCTCCAGAGTTGTCTGGTCGATAGACTTCTATGTTGGAACCATATTCATTAGCAACAACAAGATTTTGCATTGGTTGCTTCTGTTGTCCGAGCTATGGGACATCCTTCCCTGATGCTCTTTTCCTTTTCTTATCTGCATCATGTGACTTCACGAGGGAGCGGTCATAGTCTGATAGTGGCGAAGGCTTACGAAGTTCAATCATCTTTTTCTTGTGAGCATCGACCTTCTGCCTCAGCACATCTCGTGGTATGTAAAAGTACGGCTTCTCCATAAGCTTCGCTTGACTCTTGTTTTTGATATCTATAAAAAAATCTTTCACTTTTTTGTCTTCTTCAGCTGCTATTTACTCATCAGTCTTTTCAGAAAGTATTTCTTGAGAAATAACTCTTTTTCTCGGGGTCTTCTTTGCCGCCGGGACCTTAGACGTCTTTGTAGTGTGTCGCTGTGGAGGGGGTGGGGGCGGTGTTGGAGACCGGCGTGGAGGCGATGAGGCCGGTGTTGGTGGAGACCGGCGTGGAGGCGTTGGAGATCGTTGTGGAGGCGGTGGGGCCGGTGTAGGAGTTGGAGATCGTTGTGGAGGCGATGGGGCTGGTGTAGGAGTTGGCGATCGCCGTGGGGATGAAGTCGTCTTGCCCCCCGCGATGCTGTGATGAGATGGGGAATGAATGATTAGGCTAGGCTGGGGGGAGACCCTGCTACAAAAACAAGTTGTGTGTCAATTATTTTTGAAGCCAATAGAAAATTAATGGAAAATAATATTTTATTCACTTTCATTCGTACCTAGGGTGAGGTAGGGGAAGCGGTGGCGCCCCAGGAATGATGATGAAGCGTTTGCGCCATTGAATAAATGTCTTCTCCGCTTCTCCTAGTGTCTTCTCCCCATCACCGCCTTCAATGTCAAGAGGAACATTGCTGTAACCTTTGAGCACTCTATCGACCGAGACGCTAGCATATCCAGGTTGAATAACTGACCCATGGATTCTTGGTGTCTTCGTTCGGTCTATTAGAGATACAACCCCGACAGCCACCATGATTGATGCATTATTACCATCTGGAATGTGCAGCTCACATGTTGTTAGAGGCTCGATAATGTCATCAACAGGAAAGCGCAACCCAGCGTCGTCTTGAATAACTGGCAGCTCCGTAGAAGCACAACTGCTTTTCATCTGACCAACGGGGCTAATGGTGACTCCCGGCGTTGATTGTGATTGCATTTGACTTATTGCTAGCTGCACTTGCCTCTTGATCTCCTCCTGCATTCTTGCCTCAAGAGATTTTTCTCATTCACGTGATTCAAGCAATGCTTGTCGTGACTCATCAACAAATTGCTCTAATGCACGGATTCATTCTGCCTCCTCATCCTTCTTTCTCTAGCGGCTTCTGTAGGTATCCTTGTCTGCTGGGAATGCGTGTAGCCACGGAACTGCCCCATAGCCTCTTGTTCGACCACCGTGTTCAGGATTCTCTAGGGCATATGTCAATTCATCCTTCTCTCTGTTGGGCTTGAAAACACCACTATCAGCTTCTTCCCTAGCACGAGCTAGTCTCTGTGTTGCTCTCTCAATTTTTTTGCCAAAAATTAGCTTGCCAGTGTCTGGGTCTAGGCTTCCCCCATGAGCGTAGAACCAATTCTTCGCGCGTTGAGACCAGTTCTTCTCTATTGTTTCAGGTATGATTCCCTTGGCAGTAATCTCTGCTTCTAGGTTCTACCACTTGGGAATAGCACTCCTATAACCACCTGATCCCATGCGATGATGGTATTGCTTCTGTCGGGCATTCTGCCGATTCCTCATCACATGTTCCTCACTGTCTTGAGATGTCTTGTATTCTACGAAGGCATCCCAATGGGACTCCAACTTGACAAACGCCTTAGCATTGAAATCCGACATAGCATTCTTCAAGATAAACTTTTTATACAATGTCTTCTTCCAACTCTGGAACAATGTTGCCATCTTCTTCATTGTCCAATCCCTCACTAGCTCCTTCAAAGCATCATCTGCTTGTACTGTGAAATGCTGAGTGATATCTCTCCAAGCTAGGTTCTTGTCACGATCAGATACAAAACTAATATTAGGAGCGGATATCTTCTGCTTCCATTCACGAGCACTAACTGGGATCCTATCCCTTACAATGAACCCACATTGATTGACATATGTCTGAGCATGTGGTCCCAATGGTTTGCCGGTGTCGGTGTCGAATTCTGATATTATGAAACGGCCCTCTAATGGCTTTTTTGGCCCTCAGACTTTTCTACTTTTGTCGGTGGTTGATGTAGATCCAGAGATCGGCTACATGAGTAGAAACACAACGATTAACAACAAATATACGTACACATGCATCTATAAGAGATGATAGATAATCGAATATACCTCGCTAGTATTTTCTTGCGCGACAATTTGTTGATCTTCAACCACCGGCATATTCGGGATATCCTCATAATCAGCAAAGTACTGACTCGTGTCATCTACATCCACATTGGTGCCGGCGTTGATAATATCCGCCATTATGTCATCATCCGGAGCAGCCATTTGTATCTTCAAGATAACACATAGATAGAATTACTATGGTACATAACATAAGTACATGTGATAACACATATAGAATTACTAAATCCAATTAAATATAATAACACATAATATTTCATAAGGATAAACAATAATAAGGTATAGGCTTTGGAATCGAGTCAAAAACACTTTCGATCCAAAAACATAGAAATAAGTACATGTATATATATACACATAGAATGATACAATATATTTTCTCTCTCTCTCAACACATAGAAATAAGTGCGTATGTTTATATCTCTAGATATGCATGTGATAACACATAGAATGTCTCTCTAGATACAATTAAATAAGTACATGTATATATACATATAGAAATAATTAAGTACATATGTATACATATAGAATAATCTCTCTCTAGATATATATAGAGAGATAGAATATATAATTACTAAATCCAATTAAATAAATCTAACATGAAATTAGATAAACTAGTAATAGATAATACATTTTAATCTAACATATATCAAAAACTATAATAAAAAACTATCTAAAAAAACTATCTAAATAAAGTACTAATTAAATTTTAATACATTTAAATCTAACATATATCAAAAACTATCTAAAAACTAACTAAAAAACTAACAATAAACTACTAATTAAATTTTAATACATTTTAATCTAACATATATATCAAAAACTATCTAACATTTTAATACTGTCGAGGGCACCTAACATTAAACTACTAATTAAATCTAACATTTTAATCTAACATATATATGGTCGAGAGCATGCAAATAGCTAGCGGTGTCAGGGGCGGATGGCGCGGCCGAAGCAGGCGCGCGTCTTGGCCGCCATGGGGCCGAGCTGAGCACCTCGCGCGAGGACGACGTACGGCGGAGACGGCGGGGCTCGACGACGAGGCCAGGCGGGAAGCGGTCGGCGACGGAGGGTGGGCTCGGGTGCGGCGGCGGAGACGGGATGCGGCGTAGAGACGACGCGTGATGCAGGCCGGGCGGATGGCGCGGCCGGGCGGGGGTAGAAGACGACGACGGTGCGGTAGAGACGAGCTCGATGGGGCGACGGAGGTTAGATCGAAGATGGCGGTGGCGGCGGCGATGATCGACGTGTAGATCGAAAAGTAGAAGATGAAACCGTTCGATATATATAGGCCAGGACCCGGCTGTTAACACCAGCCGGGAGTAAAGGACATTTAGTCCCAGCTGGTAAGACTAACCGGGACTAAAGGTCCAACCCTTTAGTCCCGGCTCGCCTTACAAGCCAGGACTAAAGGCTTTTTAGTCTCGGTTGGTATTACCAGCCGGGACTAAAAGTATTTTTGGGCGGGCACCGAAATTGCCGCCCACCCTTTAGTCCCGGTTCTTGGCATGGGCCGGGACTGAAGGCCTGAAAATTTTGGCAACCCGGCAGCGTAATTGGAAATGCCTGGGATTTTGATTTTGTTTAATACTAGGTTAATCAATTAATTCCATTGCAACTTCAATACTTTGCAATATTTATTTTAAAAAATACTATTGATTAACTAATTATTTATTGTAAATAGGAAAATTTTGGAACCTAAAGTTTTTAATTTCTTTTATGAATATAGAATATAAATGTTACTAATACTAAGTATTTTGTTAATGCAAAAATATATTTGTAACTTAAAATTAATAAAACTAATATTATTCGATAGGAAATTTATTATCATATTATTGTAACGTCAATGTTTCAATTTTTTCTCGGTTTTTGACCAAAATTGACAGGAAATTTTTGTTGAACCTATAAAAATAAAGAAAATTTAGTATTTTTTATTCTACAACTTTTTCAAATGAAAAAATGGCCTATATAAGGATTGTAGATATTGATGAGCTGAACAAACTTGGTAATCAAAACTTTTCAATTTGAGACAATCTAGGGTTCCGAAAACTAGTTTGTATGCGTCAAAATTTAAAAATCACAAATTTGAACCGTCCAAACTTTCTCAAATGGAAAGTTGACCAAAACAACAATTGTAGATATTTTTGAGTTTAACAAACTTGGTATTCAAAACTTTTCAATTTGAAGTCATTTAGAGTTCATAATACTAAAGTCAAAGTGTTGTTTTTCATTTGACCAAATTTGACTTGGTCAAACTTGCTCAAATGAGACACTAAATGACCTCAGATGAAAAAACTCTGAATACCAAGTTTGATCATCTCAGCAATATCTACAATTGTTACATAGCTCATTTTCCCATTTGAGAAATTTTTATCAAACACTAGTCACAACTTCTTGAATCTCATATAGACTTTCTAAAACTATGTCACACATTTGTGAATTTTGGACTACATTTTGTTCAAGATTTCTCAAATGAAAAAATGGACTATATAAGGATTGTAGATATTGATGAGATGAACAAACTTGGTATTCAAAACTTTTCAATTTGAGACAATTTAGGGTTCCGAAAACTAGTTTGTATGCGTCAAAATTTAAAAATCACAAATTTGAACCGTCCAAACTTTCTCAAATGGAAAGTTGACCAAAACAACAATTGTAGATCTTTTTGAGTTTAACAAACTTGGTATTAAAAACTTTTCAATTTGAAGTCATTTAGAGTTCATAATACTAGAGTCAAAGTGTTATTTTTTTATTTGACCAAATTTGACTTGGTCAAACTTGCTCAAATGAGACACTAAATGACCTCAGATGAAAAAACTCTGAATACCAAGTTTGATCATCTCAGCAAGGTCTACAATTGTTACATAGCTCATTTTCCTATTTGAGAAATTTTTATCAAACACTAGTCACAACTTCTTGAATCTCATATAGACTTTCTAAAACTATGTCACACACTTGTGAGTTTTGAACTACATTTTGTTCAAGATTTCTCAAATGAAAAAATGGCCTATATAAGGATTGTAGATATTGATGAGATGAACAAACTTGGTATTCAAAACTTTTCAATTTGAGACAATTTAGGGTTCTGAAAACTAGTTTGTAGGCGTCGAAATTTAAAAATCACAAATTTAAACCGTCCAAACTTTCTCAAATGGAAAGTTGACCAAAACAACAATTGTAGATCTTTTTGAGTTTAACAAACTTGGTATTAAAAACTTTTCAATTTGAAGTCATTTAGAGTTCATAATACTAGAGTCAAAGTGTTGTTTTTTATTTGACCAAATTTGACTTGGTCAAACTTGCTCAAATGAGACACTAAATGACCTCAGATGAAAAAACTCTGAATACCAAGTTTGATCATCTCAGCAAGATCTACAATTGTGAAGTCATAACATATTACATAATATCCGTCTCTAAAACATAATATATTAAACATGCATCGTTGTATCATGCGGGCACAACAGTGAATTTCTTCTTGACGTATGACCCTTGGTTATGATCTTGTCGTAACCATGGAGTGTCTTCATCATTTAACATGATGCTTGGATCTTTCTTCACTATGAAGGGTGGAATTCGGACATTTCTTTCGTAATCTTCTGACATGTCTGACTTGTCTTCAATTCCCACTATATTTATTTTCCCAGAAAGAATTATGTGGCGCTTTGGCTCATTGATCATTGAGTTGATGTCTTCGTTTTTTCCTCTCTTTGATTTTGTAGACATGTCTTTCACATAGAACACCTGACTCACATCGGCAGCAAGGACGAATGGTTCCTCTTTGTACCCAATATTGTTGAGGTCCACTGTTGTCATTCCATACTCTTTGTCGACTGTTACCCCTCCTCCGGTCAGCTTCACCCATTGGCACCGGAACAAAGGGACTTTAAAATTAGGTGCGTGGTCTAGTTCCCATATCTCTTCTATGCAGCCATAATATGTTTGTATATTCCCATTTGGATCTGTGCCATCTATGCGAACACCACTATTTTGATTGGTGCTCCTTTTATCTTGGGCAACTGTGTAAAATGTATTCCCATTTATCTCGTACCCTTGGTACGTGAGGATATGCCACGATGGCTGCCTAGCCAACAAATACAGTTGCTCATCAATATTGTCATCGCCTTGACATTCTTTTCGCAACCAACCACTGAAACTTTCCATGTGCTGACGCCTAATCCAAGCTTCAGTCTTCCCTAGAAACTTGGATCGTAAGAACTCCTTATGTATCTCGATGTACGGATGCACCAATGATGAGTTCTGAAGAACTGTGTAGTGTGCTTTATTGAAATAATCGTCTTCCATGCCGATATATGTTTTCTTCCCTAAAGTTCCTTTTCCACTGAGTCTCCCCTCATGTCGTGATTTGGGAACGCCAATCGGGGCAAGGTCAGGAATAAAGTCAACACAGAACTCAATAACCTCCTCTGTTCTATAGCCCTGGGCGATGCTTCCTTCAGGCTTAGAACGGACTTTCACATATTTCTTCAAGACTCCCATAAACCTCTCAAAGGGGAACATGTTATGTAAGAACACAGGTCCAAGAATACTAATCTCCTTCACCAAATGAACTAGGAGGTGTGTCATGATATTAAAGAAGGATGGAGGGAACACCAACTCAAAGCTGACAAGACATTGAACCACATCATTCTGTAGAGTAGCTAGTTCCACTGGATTGATTGCCTTCTGAGAAATTGCATTGAGGAATGCACATAGCTTCACGGTGGCTAGACGTACATGTGGAGGTAGAATTCCTCTTAAAGCAACTGGAAGCAATTGCGTCATAAGCACGTGGCAGTCGTGGGACTTTAAGTTTAGGAGTTTCTTATCTGGCATATTTATTATACCCTTTATATTAGAGGAGAATCCCGATGGGACCTTGATGCTGCTTAGACATTCGAACATGCTGTCCATCTCTTCTTTGCTAAGCGTGTAGCTAGCAGGACTTAAGTAATGACGTCCATCATCTGTCTTCTCTGGATGAAGGTTGTCTCGTTCTTTCATGCCCTGCAAGTCCTGGCGTGCTTCAAGTGAATCCTTTGGCTTCCCGTACACACCCATGAATCCTAACAGGTTCACATAAAGATTCTTTATCAGGTGCATCACGTCGATTGCGTTGCGGACCTCTAGGACTTGCCAATAGGGTAGCTCCCAAAAGATGGACTTCTTCTTCCACATGGATGCATGTCCCTTAGCATCTTTGGGAACAGATTCACTGCCTTGTCCCTTTCCAAATACTACTTTCACATCCTTGACCATTGCGAGTACATCTTCCCCAGTTCGGTTATGAGGCTTCTTCCGGTGGTATGGCTTACCTTTAAAATGCTTCCCTTTCTTTGTTACTTGGTGATTCAAAGGAAGGAATCGACGATGGCCAAGGTACACGACCTTTCGACATCTTTTCAAATATATACTGTCAAGGTCATCAAAACAATGTGTGCATGCATTATATCCTTTGTTTGTCTGACCTGAAAGATTACTTAAAGCAGGCCAATCATTGATTGTTACGAACAACATTGCTCGTAGGTCAAAGTGTTCTTGTTTGTACTCATCCCAGACACGTACACCTGGTTTGTTCCATAAAACTAGAAGTTCTTCAACTAATGGCTTCAGATAGACATCAATATCGTTGCCAGGTTGCCTCGGACCTTGGATGAGGATCGGCATCATAATGAACTTCCGCTTCATGCATAACCATGGAGGAAGGTTGTAGATACATAGAGTAACTGGCCAAGTGCTATGACTAGTGCTCTGCTCTCCAAAAGGATTCATACCATCTATACTTAAGGCGAACCTTAAGTTTCTAGCCTCATTTGCAAACTCTGGAAATTCCCTGTCTATCGCTCTCCACTGGGACCCATCAGCTGGGTGTCTCAGCATATTCTCTACCTTACAGTCTTCTTTATACCACCGCAACAACTTTGCATGGTCTTTATTTCTGAACAAATGTTTTAAGCGTGGTATTATAGGAGCATACCACATAACCTTGGCAAGGATTTTCTTTCTAGGACGTTGTTCACCCTCGACGTCACCAGGATCATCGCGCCTGATCTTATACCGTGATGCTTTACATACCGGGCATTCATCCAAATTCTCGTATTCATTGCCATGGTAGAGGATGCAGTCATTAGGACATGCATGTATCTTCTGAATTTTTAATCCCAAAGGGCAGACAACCTTTTTTTGCTTCGTACGTAATGGTGGGCAATTCATTTGGCTTCGGAAACATCTTCTTTATGAGGTTCAATAAATTCCCAAATGCCTTGTCGGATACACCATTCTTTGCCTTCCACTATCAATTCCAGTGTTGTACCCAGCTTTTTTGCCCCTCTTCTACCGTCGGGTATAGCAACTTTCTATGATCCTCAAGCATGCGCGCTCGAACTTAACTTTCTCTTTTTCACTTTCCCATTCTTGTTGTGCATCACAAATGGCATCGCCAAGAGCATCACTGAGATCATCTTCTACCGCTACCTCTTCTTCATCTCCCCCCATTGTAGTATCATCAAAGGCACCATACTGAGCAATAATGTCATCAATGTCTAAATCTTCTCCTTCACCTTCTACCATCATGACCCCGCTTTCTCCATGCTTAGTCCAACATATATAGTTTGACATGAAACCCGACTTAAGCAAATGTGAATGAAGACTCATTGAGCTTGAATATTCCTTTAAATTCTTACATAGGGCACATGGACAAAGACATGAAACCATCCCGCTTATTTGCCTCGCCACACCTAAGAAATAGTGCAAGCCCTCAATAAAGTCTTGGGAGCGGCGATCGACATTGTACATCCAATGGCGTGACATAATCAGATTACGATAAATTATGAAAACCTTGAACATAATTAAGTATTTTATTACACAACATAGATGACACACACACGGTTGATTAATTAACTAAGCCTCGCTACAACGTAAGCAATCCCAACTATCACTAAATAAACTAAAACTACAATGCACTTCAAGAACATAATTATTTCGTGATCGTACGCAACTAAAAAGCAGACAAATCATTCTTCCGTTGAATATCAATAAGCTTCTCCTGCCGGCTCATCGCCTCATCGCCAGCAGCAAAATTAATTCGCACGTATGTAGCATAATCTTCCTCCCAAAGATACCAACCATCGCATCAATTGCCCTCCCACTTGAAATTAAAGCAAAAATATTTAGTCAAAATATTCAAGAAAAGTAGGTCAATTAGCCATAATAATCAAATTCGTAAGAAACTCACATCGCGATCCGGGCACTTGTAGAAAACACGACCTTTGTTGGGTCCTCGTCTCTTGACTCTGGTACTCCATCACAATCTTCGCTTACACTTGCCGCAGAGATAATGAGAGGGAGTTCGCCTCGATCGTTCACAACCGAACGAGAGGCCGAGGATCCGTACCAGCTTGTCATCTACTTTCTATACTTATTTTTGCAAACTCATCAGAAATTTCACATTTTCTAAAATAATATATTTAAACAAAACTAAAATTATTTATTTATCTAACTAAACCATGAAATATGTACTATGTATAATAATAAAATACCAAACTATCAAGTGATTTTACTATTGTAAATCATCATGTGATTTTGAGCTAAAAATGACATAGAAATCACATAGCTCAAAAACATGTTTCAATAAATAACCATCCGTACTAGTTGACCTTGCTTACGTGATCATCTCGGCGAGCATTTCTCCACCGGACGGCACCGTACTTGGCCAAGGAAGAGCTTCGATTCTACGAGGAAGGGAACACGGTCTTCCACGACCGTTGCCGCTCTCCCTCATAGAATCAAAGCTCCTCCTTGACGTCCGTTACCGCTCGGCAGAGAAAATGCTCGCCGAGATGATCACGGTCCGCAAGTTCAACTAGTACGGATTTTCTACAATTTTCTAACTATTTTCTAAGTTTTTCATTTCATGGAAAAATTAATTCTAAGATCACGTAAGCCGCCGGGTACGAGGATGGCGCGTGCTCCAGCGAGGACGAGCGAGGCGTGATTTTGATGAACTAATTTAACTTTTGTTTATCCAAACATATATGCAAATCAACATGTGATTTTGAGCTAAAAATGACATAGAAATCACATAGCTCAAAAACATGTTTCAATAAATAACCATCCGTACTAGTTGACCTTGCTTACGTGATCATCTCGGCGAGCATTTCTCCACCGGACGGCACCGTACTTGGCCAAGGAAGAGCTCCGATTCTACGAGGAAGGGAACATGGTCTTCCACGACCATTGCCGCTCTCCCTCGTAGAATCAAAGCTCCTCCTTGACGTCCGTTACCGCTCAGCAGAGAAAATGCTCGCCGAGATGATCACGTTCCGCAAGTTCAACTAGTACGGATTTTCTACAATTTTCTAACTATTTTCTAAGTTTTTCATTTCATGGAAAAATTAATTCTAAGATCACGTAAGCCGCCAGGGACGAGGATGGCGCGTGCTCCAGCGAGAACGAGCGAGGCGTGATTTTGATGAACTAATTTAACTTTTGTTTATCCAAACATATATGCAAATCATCATGTGATTTTGAGCTAAAAATGACATATAAAATCATAATAAAGTCGAACATATAAAGTTACATATGCATCTACATCGCAAAATGAGATAAGCTACTGAGAAAACATAAGAGATTAAGTTTGTTACCTCTAAAATCGAAGAGCAACACCAATGGAGGGGGAGAGAGCAAGAACAACAGCAAGCTGAAGAACAGAGGCAGTGAGTTTGAATGGAATGGCTCGGGCTCGGGGAGGAAGAAATGAGCCGTTGTATAGGTCGGCATAATTAGTCCCGGTTAGGTGGCCAAACCGGGACTAAAGATTAATATTTATTCCCGGAGTATCACCCAAACCGGGACTAAAACCTTTAGTCCCGGCTGGTATTACCAACCGGGACTAAAGATTTACCTTTAGTCCCGGTTGGTAATACCAGCCGGGACTAAAGATCCCTGCCACACGGACGACCGTTGGACAGGGACCTTTAGTCCCGGTTGGTATTACGAACCGGGACTAAGGGGTCCTTTAGTCCCGGCGACAAAAAATGCCGAGGCTAATACCAAATTGGGACATCGTTCTAAAGTCTGTTCTCTAGTAGTGTCAGGTAAACTTATCATTGCATGAGTGAGTTCACGTCCGACGATGCCCACTCTTCGTACAAATAATAGAGAATTTATACGATGATTCCTCAGAGAATTATCGATATTTTTTTTCTATCAAAAAATCTGGTTTGTTTAATATTTGAAAATTCATAGAAAAATTATTTTATTTCCTAAGATTTTCCCTAAAATCATAAGGTATCCTAAGGTGCCTAGCTTGGAGTTATATAAATCATAAGGTACGTGCTCTCGCTGTCTGTTATAATAACTCACCATTGACAGACCCATCATGTAGAAAGCTACCCGACTTCCACGAAAATACAGTAGTGCTCCTGCGGTCTGTGTCCTGTTTGGCTGATGGACAAAGACATTCGGACAGTTACTGTCCATCAACCCTCTTGTCTGATAAGTTGCACGAAAATAACAGTTGCTGTCGACGCAACCCGACCATGATGTATAGTCTCCAAATCTCCATTCTGTATAGATAGTTGCACAAGTGGGAAAAGTTAGTGATGCAACCCGGGGATGTGGATCCAGCACATTGCCTATTGTTAATTAAGTTCATGACACGACATACGAGATACCTTGACTGACTTGTTAATAAGGAGCCAAGTCTTTAGGTCCATAACTTCACGAATGACTGATCGAGTCACATGGTCCCACCTACAACGTGTACTCCAGCAAAGTCAGTCAAGTGGGACATACATAGAGAAAAAGATTGGAATTAGACCAAGTGGGACATACAAGTAGAGAGAGCTTGTGCAATTTGGCTATATATATATATATATATATATATATATATATATATATATATATATATATATATATATATATATATATATATATATAGAGAGAGAGAGAGAGAGAGAGAGAGAGAGAGAGAGAGAGAGAGAGAGCTTGACTCAGTTTGATGCTCACAGTGATAACAGTGTGGAATGAATAAGCATCAATAATTCATTTGTAGTGGCCCCTGTACGATAACTAGGCAGGACATAGACTTCTTGTCAAGCAACCATTCAATAATTCATTTGTGATGAGACAGTGAACTTGGATTCGTACATGCATGCTGCCCTACATGGATCCTTGTGGTTATCATTGTGACATGGTTATCATATTTTGCTTAAATAATATGGTGCGGTGTTGTGCTTATCCTATTTTGCTCCTTGTGGTTGGTCCACTATAGATGTAATAATGATAGATACATGTGTGATTGGGGTTTAGGGGTACTAATAAATGAGACTGGGAGTAAATTCACTTCGAATGCCCTTATCAATCGCCTAGCTTGATACTACCAATGCCTCTGGCCTGAGGAATTGTGCTGACAACGCAGCGAAAAGGGCACTAGTTTTTTTTATAGAAGAGCGAAAAGGGTACTAGGTGAGATGCTATATGCAACGAACGGGCCAAATCCATCTCTCTTTGAAGCAGGCCAGACTCTGCCTGCCCTAAGGCTTCCTCCTGAATTGATCCGCAGCCCAATTAGAAAGCATATCTATTGGCGGCGGACAATAGCCCAGGACCACATATATAAACTGTTTTCGGCTTTTGGCTGCCATGTACTTTGTCACTACTACTGAAGAAACACACAAGACTTTTATAGTTCAAAAAGATCTAAAACTTTGCAGTTGATAACTTTTAGATTTGAGATGGTTTGTCTGTCCAAATATTCATCAATATATAAGTTATCACATCAGATTTAAGATGCTTGACAGTGTTGAATGGAAACAATGCAAACATCAAAATTGTAGTACTCACACTTAGTAGATAGAGGGTAAATTTTGCCTTCAATGCATTTTGTGACACATTAAGCTTGTAAGAAAATTTTCCATTTTTTGGCAAATATATACTATATTGCTAAGAACATAATTGGATCAAGTGGGATATACATGTCTTGCTCATATTTACATCTGGTAGAGCATGACTCAATTTGATGTGCACGATCAAGTGGGATCAAGTGCACACATCTCACTCTATCTTATCATGTTTTGCTCTTATGCTTGGTTCACCATAGACATTAATTACAGGTATGCAGGTGACCAGGGTTGTGTAAGAACAGTTCTTGAAACATTAAGGTTGTATAGGAATAGTTTTTTCTTCGAAAAATATACTAGTGTAAGGTGATCAAACTAGTGTCGTCGATTCCAAAATTTCCTTAGGTTTTGCTGATTTATGTTATGTCTTTTGTTTTTGCTTGGCCAATTTCTGCCATCGAAATAAATTTAACAAAAAGGTGAACGGTTGAGCAAAGACTTCATGGCTTCAACCGACAGTGATAGTGTATCACTGCCACTTCATGGCTTCAACCGGCAGTGATAAGTGAACTTTCACTGCTTGTTCATGGCTACAACCTGTAATGATAGTACAGCTAGCAGTGAAAGTCCACCTAGCACTACCGGTTCGTGGCTACAACCACCAGTGATAGGCTATTTTGAACGAAAAAATCATACTTTTTTTATATGAAGTCGGATCAAGGTAAACTTTGTAAAAAAAATTGTAGAGTTCAAAGAAGTCTAAACTTTGTAGTTGACATTTTTTAATTTGAGATGGTTTATGTGCCTAAATATTTAATATAAGTTCTCATATTGGATTTAAGATGGTTGACAATGTCAAATGATGACAAAGTCAACATCGAATTTGTAGTACTCCATGAGATCTACAACTTCGCAGTTAACAACTTTTTCATTTGAGATCCTATTGAGTGTAAAATATATAATATGAGATTGGAAATTGTATAGTTAGAAGAATAGCTAGCATCAGTTGTATAGACAAAAGTGTTGTGTAGCTGAGCTGGTATGAATGCTCGAGAGAACGTTGAAGTCTTGAGTTTGAATCTTGATGTCCCGGTTGCTCTCTACCGAATCTGAACCCGGCAGTGATGCTGGGTTTAGACCCACAAGTGATGTAGCAATCTGGCGTAGTTTAAAAGCAAAGGCACAAAGTGCGTTGGACTTTGTATGTGTTCATGTACGTGAGGATCTACATCAGTAATCTCTTTAGCAAAAACTTTAAGCTAAGCCATAATTTGTATGATTAAGTGTGTTGGTCGAGGTACTAGTGCTATGTAGTTTGGGCACAAAGGAACATGTCCATCCTGCTACGCAAATTACTTGGCAAGTTAGAAAATGAACAACCTTACGCTACTACTACTAGGCACCATTTCCATGTCGGATTATGGTCTAGTCGTCTTGATCGTGACATGTATTTATAATTTGTTGACGCAACCCCACCGCGTGATATGGCCTAAAAATGATATATAAAAATAAAGTTGAACAAGTTGGAAAAGCTAGTGATGCAACCCAAGAATCTAATTAATCCAGCATTCCCTATTCTTGATGTCACGGCAAAACGTGTTAACTGAGTTGTTAAGATGCCAAGTCTACCAGTCCATAACCTCATGAGCCACATGGTCCTAGCTAGATCATGTGTTCTAGCTAAGGTTACAACGAAGTGTAGATTGTACCAAGTGGTACATGTCGTGGTCATATACTTATCATAGTACAATTTGGCTTCATAAATAGCATAGGGAGATTGCTGAATTTGACGCGCACAATGATAGTTACAGTGCGGGAATATATTACAAATACGCCTCTTTGGATAGTTGTTTGGTTGAAACTGTACTGTATTTAACTAGCCATGATGTGAATAGTCGAGCAACCATTCAAAAATTAATAGGTGAGACACTGAACTTGGATGAATGCATGCATGGTGTCCGGCATATCACACTGTGGTCAATGTCACGCCCACTTCTGTCCGATTTTGAGTTAAGAGGATAATCAATCACACATTATTCAGCAATTGAATGGGTCCACTGTGTAGTTGCACAAGGGAATTTTCCTACATGAGTGAGTTCCCACTCTTCATACATATAATAGACCTTAACAAAAGAGTATTGTTTACTAAGATTAGTAAGATTTTTCTTGCTGTTTTTGGTTGATGCACCAGTTATCGATCTTGCAATAATTAATGTTTTATTAATTATAACAAAATCACCTGATTGAAATAGAGATAGATCGGCATCATATCATCTTAATTGGTCGTCCTTTAATCTGGTCATGCTTCAAATCTTATAATTGATGGCTTAATTCTACTAGATCGGCTATTTTATCTCTATTCCAGTCAAACATAGTATGCATCCAAGGATATATTTCAATCTTGAATAAACTCATAAGTTAATGAGATCTAATCTAATGACACTACCATAGCTGCATCGATCCGGTCGAACCTCACTGGTAAGACTTTAGATTAGAAATTATCGATTAGTGGTCTTGTTCATGATCAAGATATGTACTCTGTTTGTTTGCTATGACAGCATCGACTATTTTAGTCGATTTGCCTATACCCTCACGAATATAGCATGTTTTCATGAATCTGTCAACATATAGATGGCTTTATAGATTCTTTGGCTTTAGTTTATTATCATTATCATAGCTGCATTGATCCAATCGAACATCATTGTTGATCATAATAGATTAGACTCAAAACTGTTTGTAGATTCATTTATATTAGACAGTCGATTTTTTGCATGTTATACTCTTTTCATCAAATTTATCGGCTTGACGCTTTATATCAATCATGTTTCATTTAGTCGATGATGCTTTCTAATGTTCTATGAGTATCAGTTATTTTGATTCGTATCATTATCATTTAATATTAGCCGATAATCCTTGATATAATTATCTTCGTTTCATGGATACGTTGGATATAGACTATTTAGTTGATAGCCTCATTGAATCGGCTATATAGCCATACATTTAGAACTGTTTGGTGCAACACCGACATGTTCCACCTTAAATTACTGATAAGATTTTCCCTCCTTGTCAATTGCAGGTTAAATTGACTGGCACATCGTTGGGTTTTCAGAATCGGCTGGTTCTGTGTTGAAGCCAAGCAGATCTCTGGTCTCGTTCCACTCAGATCTTCCGGCTTGCTGTGTTGATAAGATTGCCACATTTTTGTGTCAACACACTTTTTGGCACGCTCGGTGGGACCACAATCGTCATGGCGGTTCACAATAACTAGGACATTCTTATGGTACCTTATGAAGACTTGCCTGCTGAGGATAAAGATACCATTGGTAAAGCTATAGAGGAGTTTTAGAACAAGTGTTTGTTGTCATACACCAAAACATGTGACAATAAAGTTATTTAGAAATATCCACTGCCGAGAGTTTTGATGCATGGATAGTTAGATATAGACGAAGCTGATGATAGGCGTTTTTTTTAAAAGCTATCAACAAATCTGTTCATATAGCTTTCTTGAACACATTCCACAGTACCTTGAAGGAGGTGTTTAATGGATTTCCACTTGATTAGGTTGGACCGGCTTATTACACTATTCCACATCCATCGACTCAGGGGACTAATCAAGCCGATACTAGCCATCAAGAAGCAGCACTAGCTATGAGTGATGATGCCCAGGCAATTTAGAATTCGTCTGAGCAAATTCAGGGTGCTACTACTAATCAAATGCAATATAATCCTAGATCATCAGTGCAGCATGTGCAACAGTGGACAGGGCAAGTTCAGAATCAGATGGTTAATTTTGGTACATTAGGCCAAATACTACCGTTGGCTCAAAAAATATCACCATCGGTTCAAAGGATTAGTAGAGATATAGATCCTAATGTTTTCAATCAGAGATTTCAAGCAGTAAATCAGCAAAGGGCTCGATAGATAGAGATCCCACAAGGATATCATTATGGTTCAGATTATAATACTCTCAATATGATTTCAAATCCAGGATATCAAGGCACTCAGAATTTCAATCTACAGATGGCTCAGTAGTTGCCAAGAAATTCAAACTCAAATGTTGATGAATTATTGCTCAGAGTAACTGAAATGATGAAAAATTAGTTTGGTTTAAAACCAAAAGGGCAGACCTTTTCATACAAACATCCATATCCAGGGTGGTATGATTTAGTGGCCTTTCCTACGGATTATAGGCTTCTAAAATTTGCTAAATTCATTGGTCAAGATAGCACAAGTGCAATAGAACATGTCAATCGATATCTTACTCAGTTGGGTGAAGCCTCTATTGAGGAAGCACATCGAGTTCGTTTCTTCTCTTTGTCCCTGTTAGGACTAGCCTTCACTTGGTTTTAATCACTAGCGGTTAATTCTATTACCAATTGGAGTGATCTTGAAAAGAAATTTCATACATATTTCTACACTGGGATAGGGGAAAGAAAGATCATAGATCTGACAACTATAAAACAGAGAGCTAATGAATCGGGTGTTGAGTTCCTTCAAAGGTTCCGAGAAACAAGAAACTTATGCTTTTCATTGAATTTGACTGATGATCAGCTAGCTGCATTAGCCGTTCAAAGAATGTTGTCAACATGGAGAGAAAAGTAGCTTGGGCAAGAATTTGACAATTTAGATCAGTTGGCTCAACGAGTGGCAGCACTTAATAGCCAATTCCAGAATATACGCAGAGATACCTGATTCCAGAAGAATGTTGCAATCGCTGAAGCTTATAATCCATATTTAGTCAATGAGGATGATGAAGAAGAGGAAATTGCTACAACTGAATGGAATTAGGGTAAAAAGATAGTAATGGTTCCAAATCCTTGGGGAAAAGAAGTTGAAGAGAGTTATGATTTTGATGTTACAAAAGCAGACAAACTTTTTGATTTTTTGCTTGAGAAGGGATAGATTAAATTGTCTATCAATCATGTTATATTACCTCCCGATCAGTTGAAGAATAAGAAGTTCTGCAAGTACCATAACACTACTTCTCATACTACTAAGGATTGTAGAATTTTTCGGTAGCATATTCAACAAGGGAAGCTTAAATTTGATACAGCTCAGAAAATAAAAGTTGATGATAATCCTTCCCCAAAGGATCAAAATATGGTTGATGCTAAGTTGTTCAAAGGGAAAGCCAAAGTTTTAACATCAGCCAGGGCAAGAGAAACTAGAATAGTTGATCCAAAGATGCAAATATCGGCTGATGAATATAGAGAAATCAAAAGGCGTCGTGACCAACAAAAGAGCCGATATGAGCAGGGAGAAACATCGAGAGATGGTGCGATGAGACCACGTGTTACATCTCGAATTCTATTGAATAAATGGCAATGGTAGAAGGAGAAAGATTATCAGCGCTGGTTAGAAGAGAAGGAATATCAACGTCAACAAGAAGAAGAGAGATATGAAAGAGAACAAGTTGAGTCACATTGGAATTGCCCTTTCTTCAGACATTGTTGGAACAAAGGTTTGAGATTGCCTACTAGAAATAATTGCCCAGAATGTAGTGAACAATATTAGGAGTTTAGGCATTCTCAAGTCAACCACCAGTATATCCATGATCGAATTGAAAATCAACGTAATGATGTGGATCGGCGCTTAAAATAGAAGAATTCATGACCGTCTTGGAAAATGAGTTGTTGATTAGAATTGGGCCGATTATGAAGAAGGAGATGATGAAGAGTATGTTTGATAGGAAGGACAGTGTTGTCTAGGAGGTTTAACAAGAAGTCAGAAGAGGAGAGTACAACACCTAAGGAGCAGAGAATTAGAACAAGCCCAGAAATCTAAACCGCAAGTATAACGTGCTAAGCAAACAGCCGATAAGGGTCAACCATCGGCTAATATTCAAATAGCTTTTCTTTTACCATCTAAATTTAAAGCTCCAGCAGATCAAGAAGTTTATTCGGATTTTGATGAATCGGAGTATGAAGAGATGGCAGCCCAGTTGACACTGATACAACAAGCTATATTTGATAAACCAATCAAGCATCGGCATTTGAAGGCTTTATATGTGAAAGGTTTTATCGATGGGAAGCCGATGAGTAAAATGTTAGTTGATGGAGGTGCTTCTATTAATCTGATGTCTAATACTACTTTTCATAAGCTTGGTAAAGGACCAGAAGATCTGATTGAGACTGATATGATGCTTAAGGATTTTGGGGGTAATGCGTCCAAGACCAGGGGGCAATGAATGTTGAATTGACAATTGGAAGCAAAACTTTGCTCACTACATTTTTTGTCATTGATGGAAAGGGTTCATACAGTTTACTCCTTGGTCGTAATTAGATTCATGCCAATTGTTGTGTACCATCGACTATGCATCAATGCTTGATTCAGTGGCATGGAGACAATGTTGAGCTAGTCCATGCTGATGATTCTGTGAGTATAGCAACACCTGATCCAATGTATTGGGAACTAGAAGATTTTGAGTGTTTTCTAGCAAGCAATGGGAAGGAGGCTTCATTAGGATCAATGATGAAGGCCAATAGCCGATCTGAGCAGTCGACTCTGAAAGTTTGTTTTAATGAATAATCCAATAGATGGTACAAATGGTAAGCTTGGACATGGCTTTACGTCGGCCGATGAGTTAGAAGAAATAGATATTGGTCCTGGAGATAGGCCTAGGCCGACGTATGTAAGTGCTAAGTTGGATACTAAGTATAAGTAAGAATTGATAGATTTGTTAAAGGAATTTAAGGATTGCTTTGCTTGGGAATATTATGAAATGCCTGGTTTAGATCGGCTAATTGTTGAACATCGGTTGTCAATCAAACCTAGATATCGGCCATTTAAACAAGCTCTAAGGAGATTTAATCCAAATGTTCTTAATGATATGAAGAAGGAGACTAAAAGACTACTTAAGCAAAATTTATTCGACCTTGATGATATGCAGAATGGATATCGAGTGTAGTTCCTGTGTATAAGAAGAATGGGAAGTTGAGAGTCTGTATCGATTTCAGAGATTTGAATAAGGCTACACCGATGGATGGTTATCCGATGCCAATAGCCAATATGTTGGTAGATGCAGCAGCCGGGCACAAAATAATTAGTTTTATGGATGATAATGTAGGTTATAATCAAATTTTTATGGTTGAAGAAGACATAGCAAAAACAGCCTTTAGCTGCCCCAGTGCAATCGGCTTATTTGAATGGGTTGTAATGACTTTTGGATTGAAGAATGCTGGTGTAACTTATTAGAGGGCGATGAATTATATTTTCCATAAGTTGATCGACAAGATTGTTGAAATCTATATTGATGATGTGGTGGTGAAATCCAAAGGGTACAAAGAACATCTGGCTGATCTGCGGGAGACTTTCGAGTGCACAAGAAAACATGGTTTAAAGATAAATCCTAATAAGTGTGCCTTTGGAGTGTTAGCTGGACAATTTTTGAGTTTTATGGTCCATGAGAGAGGAATTGAGATTGGTCAAAAAAGTATGAAAGCAATTGATGAGGCAGTGCCTCCAACTAATAAAATTTAATTACAATCTCTACTCGGTAAGATTAATTTCATCAGAAAGTTTATTTCAAATATGTCAGAAAGGATTCTGCCATTTTCTCCTTTGTTGAAGTTGAAAACTGATCAAGAATTTAAATGGGGTGACATGCAACAAAAAACGTTTGAGGAGATAAAAGAGTATATGAAATCTCCACCTGTGCTGGTTTCTCCTCAGCAAGGTAAGCCTTTTAGTTGTACATGTCAGCTGATAGCCAAATGATTGGATCGGCCTTGATGCAAGAGTTTGAAGGAAAGAAACAGGTTGTTTTCTATTTAAGTAGAAGACTTTTGGATCCAGAAACAAGATATTCTCCTATTGAAAAGTTATGCTTATGCTTATATTTCTTCTGCATTAAGTTATGACATTATTTATTATCGTTTGAGTGTACAGTAGTGTCTAAAGCTGATGTGATCAAACGCATGTTGTCAATGCCAATATTAAATGGGAGAATGGAAAAGTGGATTCTTGCATTATCAGAATTTAATTTGAGGTATGAATCAGCTAAAGCAGTCAAAGGGCAAGTGATGGCCGATTTTATTACTCAACATCATAAACCAAGCATCGGCTATGTGGAACCTATGCCTTAGACATTATTCTTTGATGGATCATCGTGTAAGCAAGGGGGTGGCTTTGGTATTGTTATTATTTTGCCTCGGGGGGCAAGTTTTGAGTTTGCCTTTCAAACCAAACCAATGACCACCGATAATCAAGCAAGAGTATTGATGGGGGAAGTGCATGAAGGAATATGCGGAGCTCATCAATCGGCTTATAAAATGAAATAGGTTATTCACAGGTCTGGATGTTTCTGGCTAATAATATTAGAAGGTTGTTTTGAATATTACAAGGGTGTCAAGACTGTCAGCGTTTTAGTAATGTTCAGAAATCGCCTGCATCGGCTATGAACCCAATAATTAAGCCATGGACGTTTCGAGGCTGGGGAATTGATTTAATTGGCCAGATTTTTCCACCTTCAAGTAGAGGGCACAAGTTTGTATTGGTAGCAACAGATTATTTTACTAAGTGGGTTGAGGCGATTCCTTTGAAAACAGTAACTTCAAAGAATATGGTTGATTTTGTCAAGGAGCATATTATTTATCATTTTGGGATTCCTCAAACCATTACTACTGATTAGGGGACAATGTTCACATCAGAGGAATTCAGAGATTTTGCTGCCAGTATGGGAATTAAATTACTAAATTCTTCTCCTTATTATGCTCAAGCTAATAGCCAGGAAGAGGCATCCAATTAAATTTTGATTAAGTTGATTAAGAAAAAAATTGAAGAGCAACCAAGAAAGTGGTACTTGACACTTAATGAAGCATTGTGGGCATATAGGATGGCTTGCCATGGATTGATTAAATCATCACCTTATGAGTTAGTATATGGGCATAATGCAGTTCTTCCTTGGGAGATTTAGACATGATCAAGACGTGTTACATTGCAAAATGATTTGACAGCCGAAGTCTATAAAAACCTTATGATGGATGATTTGAAGGATTTAGGTTGTCATTGGTAGCGCGCTCTTGAAAATATTGAGGCTAATAAATTAAGGGTTCCAAGGCATTATAATAAAAAGGTCAAGAACAAATAGTTTTGCGAAGGAGAGTTAGTTTGAAAAGTAAGATTGCTGATTGGGTCTAAAGATAGCAGGTTTGGCAAATGGTCTTCTAATTGGGAAGGTCCTTATCGGATTAAGCGTTGTGCACCTGGTAATGCTTATATTTTGGAAATGCTAGAAGGGGAAGAGGAATTTGATAGAGCAATCAATGGAAAATTCCTAAAGAAGTATTATCCTAGCGTTTGGATTAATCCTTGATAGCCGATTTGTTTAGTCGTCGGCTCTAATAGCCGATACCTAGAGGGTATCGCCTTTAGTTCAAAAAACAGCCCTAAGGGGAAAAGCCAATATGATATGTATCGCCTATAGAGCAAAAATACACACAAAGACAATCATATTTATATTTCAGCGGATTCTAAAATGAATTCATAAAGAGAAGTAGAAATTTTATTCATTGATAGTTTGTTCCTAGTACAAACTAATCAAAAATTTTATTGATTACATCCTAGGCAGATGTAATGTCCACGATGGCCGCAGCTGCATCATCGAAGTCCTCGATCAAGTCCTTATGCATGTCGGGGTCGTCGGCCATCGGGAAGCCCGGCACCATGGTGCGGAGCTCGTGCCTGGTCTGGACCTGCACCGCGGCTAGGGCTACCGTTATGCCACGGCGGACGCCATGGAGGCCGATCTCCTAGGTGCGCGCCGGGATGTCGTGCAGGTGATTGAAGAGTAAAGGGCCGCGAGCATTAACGGTCGTCATAGCCGCGTTAGCCGCCAGTTGGAGGTTCTCCAACTGCACCATCAGGGTTGGCAATCACAGAAACAAAGAAACTATCAAGGCAAAGGTAGAGAAAAAAGAACAGAGGTTTTCTTGGGATCCACCTTACCCGCCACCATGGCATCGGACACAGCCAACCGTGTCCGGGCAATGTTGGTTTCTTCCTCGGCGGTGAGGAGGGCAGCTTGAGAGGCCTCGAGGCAGATCTCAAGCTGACCATTCTCCTGAGATGCCTCGAAGTAATGGTCCTTGGCCGCCCTCCATTCTTGGAGGAAGTGTCGGGCGTCGTTGCTGTTGTAGGAGTTGGAGGAGTTTGATGATGAGTCCTGCTCGCCGGCCCTGGGAGGAGGAGGAGGAAGCCTGTTGTTCAAGACAAACCTACAGACATGTCAGAATGTAATCTATTGACAGGAGCAGGAGTCATTTGGTCCTACCTCATGCGGCAAATTCACTGGTTCACTGGCTCTCCTCCTCCGGGAGATTTTCTGCCGCGCGCTTACCACGGTTGTCCTCGCCTACCATAGGTGTTGTTAGATCTTGGGAGGAGAAGAAGAAACTGCTATAGGGTTTTTGAAGATGGAAGGACGCAAGAGAATGAGAGCAGTTGCAAATGTAGATGTCTTTGAGGTCGAAGCCCTTGGCTAGTATTTATAGCCACGAAGGCGAGACGGTAGATATCTTGGGACGTGTGAAAGTAACCCCAATTAATGGAAGGGGAAGCGCCACTTCACTAATACCGAGGGGAACACGACATTGATAACTGAGAAGGGATTCGAAGGGTTTTGTGATAAGAACCGTTTTTAGATTCAGTTAAGTCAGAGTGAAGTTAGAAATCAGAAATCGGCTAATTCAAATTGGCTCTTCTAGCCGAACCAAAAAGTACAGTTATCATCAGGTTTATATGCTATAGGTATTGGAATGTAAATTACAAGTTAAGAGCATCGTGAATTACTCATAGTGCTTTCAGCTGAATAGCATCAACTTCTACAATTTGTTGTTTATCTTCTTCGGCTGATCCGGGAATGCTCTCAAGACTGTTGTGAATGGCTTTGCCTTCTTTGACCTTGTTCTTTTTGAAGCTTAGCACGCCTAACTCTTAGCTGATTTAGTTCTGGTTTAATTTTGGAAGAAGAATTCTTCAGATTATCCATCAGTTGTGCCAATTCTTTGGCTTCATGCTTGTTAGAGTTCTTCTTAGCCATCAAAGCTTCATGGTTCGTTAGGTTTCTTTGAGTCTTTTTCACCTTGGGAGCTTGAACTTCGATGTTGGACAACGATATCAAGGCTTCAGCAAGATTTGGGGGCAAATCCTTCTTAATGGTTAAGAAGATTCTTCTCATTGGATCTGCATCCTAGACCAAATTGGATATATTTCTCGAGCTTTGGCAGCAAGTCTTTTAGCCGATTTTTGGTCTTATCTGATAAAGTCTCTTGGGAAGAATGGCTGATGAGATAATCTCACTTTTGTCTATGTATTCTTCAAAGTTGAAGGAGTAGCTCAGAGCTAGAGAATTAAGTGCCTATATGTAAACAAAAGGAATCTATTAGAAATGGCAAATGGGTTGACAATGAGATGAATGGTGAGGGGAACACAGTACCTTTTCTGGAAGAGACTCTAGCTGAGGAGAAGGAACAGCCGATGATGTGCTAACATTTTTTTCAACATTTGGTTGAATTGGCTCTGGACTTTCGATGCTAGTGTCTGCAAGCATCAAGAAGTTTTTCAGTTTATATTTGTTATAGAAGGACAAGAATGAGCATATGAATTTCTTACCCTCGACTATTTGCTAAGTTGGAGGATTAACGGTTTGGGTATCAGCATCAACAGGATCATCTTTAACTATTGGGATGTTAGACCTTTGCTCTTGTGCTGATGTTTTCTCAGGTGGTGTCTGATAAAGGAGAATGATCAGAGAAGAGTGAGGATTACATAAGATTAAAAGGGTTAAGAAGATACCTTGGTAGCATCAGGAGGTGAAGTAGAGAGGTTCTTATCTTCTGTTGTTTTGGGTCTGTCAGAAGCATCGGTTATTTCAGTTGTAATCGGCTCCTTGGGAGGATTAGCCGATGAGAGGTTGGTAGATGCCGATTCAAATGCCTGGTATAACAATTTGGCACCCAAGGCAGATTGAGATGCAATAGTCGATGGCTGCAAGAAAGGGATTGAATTAGAAGTTGGATATCATCTTAAGAGGAAAGATAAGTTAAGTTACCTGAGCAATTGATGATTTTGTTCTACGAAGTCTCTTCTCAGTGGTTGTTTTCTGAGTTACACCTTGGGTTGCCTTGCGTTTTAAAGACTGATATGTGAGTATTGTTGGGGCAGCTAGGGTTTTCATTAATTTTTTCAGAGTGAGTGCAGTTGATCCCATTCTTAAGGCTGGACATGGTGGATAATATTCTATGGGATGCCCTTTCCTGTCCACGCTTGGCGGATCCAATTCGGTATCCTGCAAAAGAATTTGTTAGATGAATTGATTGGGGAACTTGTTAGACAATCCTTTTGAAAGAAGTAGTAAATTACCTCACTATCAGAAGCAAATTCTTCATCCTAGGCTAGACAGTTGGGATGAGTTGGACTGCAGAAGAGGTGAGAGTGCCATTTTTGCCACCAAGAATCAAACAAATTTGAGGAGAAGGTAGCTCTTGTCCATTCATGCAGGCAAAGAGAAGGAAGATTTGATCCTAGTTGAAAAACTCTAAAAGCTTCCATCATCTCATTGATACCTTCTCTTGGCTTCAAAGTGTTCCTAAAGAATAGCTGATGAGGTAGTTGACCAAGGCCGAATTGACGGGCCACAAAAGAAGGATTATAGAATTCATAAGTTGGAAGGTTATCTAGGAGAAAAGAACCAGTAGCCATTTTGCTACGGCCATGGCGAAATTCGGCTGTTAGTACACAAGGTTTGATAATACAACTAAAAATTATAGCAGCTATTTCATCTGAGCAACCTGTTTCAAACTGAAATTTGACTGGCAGAACTAGTTCATTGTCTTCATCCTCATCATAAGGCAGCCAAGTCAAGAAGTTTGCATCAAACCCTCTAAAAATTTTCTTGAAAAGGTGGCTTATATCAACAGCAATTGTTATGGTTGATGCAGCTTCACCATAATTCATACACTATTGAGTTCTTCCTTCTTTTCCTTTAAAATCTTTAGCAAAATTGGAAGAAGGGAAGCTGAGATTCCTGAGATTGGGTCTTACAATTTTATGCATGTACAGATTTAGTCACAATTATATTAACCACCAAGGGTCATTAATGGTATGCACTGGTTCATCTTTCAGTAATTGAACAGACACTTAGTGCATCTGGTGATAAGCAGACCCCAGTATATATTTTCCGAGGGGGATTTCATTGCTAGCTGCTAGACATTCTGCCATGTATTTATGATTATAAGTTGGTCCGTAAGATGACCCATAGAACATGAATGTTTCCAGTCACATATTCAGGAAAGTTACATGCTCTCTTTCATCAACAATCGATCCATCTCCAATATGGTTCAGAATATAACTTGCCCATCCTATATAGTCTGATATTTTGGCTAATTTTTTGACCCAACACTTAAGAAATCATAGGGTTGCATTGATCCTATTATTCTAAGGCTGGTCAACATGTAAATATCGGCCAGAGTGATGGTCATTGGACTGTGATAAAAAACAAAAGCATTCAAAGTGTTGGACCAAAAGTAAGATGTAGAAATCAGAACTGGGTCATTCCTCTTCATTCCAAACAGTGAGAGTGTCAGGCATTGATTCAAATCATAAATTTCCCAATCTTCAGCCTTTTTCTCTGATACCCTATAGAATCAATCCCTCCATCCCTTAGGCATTTTGCGCCAGTTTCGAAAGGGAGTTTTGGTATTCCAAGAAGACAAATCTACTACAGATTGTTTGAAGGGGATTCGGTTGGTTTCTTGATTGATGAAATCGGATGGATCAGGGTCACCCATGAGTCCAAGATAATAGGCATTAGGAACAATAGCTAATGGAATCAGAATTTCATTTCTGATTTCCTAGAAACCAATTAGGTTGAATTTAA
Organism: Miscanthus lutarioriparius; assembly: GCA_904845875.1. NCBI lineage: Eukaryota > Viridiplantae > Streptophyta > Magnoliopsida > Poales > Poaceae > Miscanthus > Miscanthus lutarioriparius. Next base: position 92,618,379 of record CAJGYO010000009.1, read on the forward strand.
GAAAAAGAAAAATACAGAGTAGCGGCTAACACTTGAAAGGCAGAAGTTTGAAGGCATACCTCAGGAACATGATCGCTGGTTGCCATTGTAGCCAAAATGGATCTAAATCTGAGGAAGGTTACTTGAATAGTAGCTTGGTAGAGTAGAGGATTTGCTAGGGTTAAGGCTTTAGCGGTGGTGGCTTTGGCTATTGAAGTTTGTTCGAGAAAAAAGGGGAAAGTAAGCAGGCCGAGTGAATTGAAAATGATACAGTTGGGGTATTATATAGACTTTGGCCCGAGAAGTCAGGAGTCATGCATTTATTTTGGTGTGAGCGGTTGCAACACGGGGAACAGATGAATAGGAGTTTTGGAATAAAATCATTTTTATCCCAAAATTAGGGGGCATGTGTTTACATCAAAATTTAGGAAGAAGAACGCGGGAACTCGAAGCTTCCAGGATTGTGTCATCAAGGAATCGATTGGATGAGAATTGGTATCAGCTGATTTAGATGTAATGTCAGAATCGGCTATTTTATGGGTGACGTCAACAGACGGCGTCAATGGGCTATACTTGAGTAGCGCTATGGAGATGTGTCGGACTCTACGAATAAGAAAAAATGGGGTCCAAGTTATTATTAAGTTAGGAAATTTTCTTTTATTCCAAGAATTATAATGAGTCGTATTTGACTAGGATTCATGTTTAGGTTCTGGGTATAAATATTAGACCCTGGTTATTGTAAAAGGACACGAACATTCAATCAATACAATTCTTTTCGGCTTTCATCATCACATTAGGAGTAGGAGTACTGTAGATCTTAGCGAGTTCTTCAGCAAACAGGGCTGCACCGACTGATCGACCTCCAGCTTGATTGTGAGTACTATCACGACTTGTATTGTGTTTGTAAAGCTGCATCAGCTGATTGATCTTTTATGAGCCATAATATAAGTTAGTTATCGATCTGTATCGTGGTTTATAAGGCTGCATCAGCTGATTGATCTCTTACAAATCACAATATAGATCAAAGTTATCGATCTTGTGTTAAATAACTTGTTATTTAATACAATATCACTAGTTATCGATTTTGCTAAGATTAGTAAGATTTTTCTTGCTGTTTTTGGTTGATGCACCAGTTATCGATCTTGCTATAATTAATGTTTTATTAATTATAATAAAATCACCCGATTGAAATAGAGATAGATGGCTTCAAATCTTATAATTGATGGCTTAATTCCACTAGATCGGTTGTTTTATCTCTATTCTCGTCAAACATAGTATGCATCCAAAGACATATTTCAATCTTGAATAAATTCATTAGTTAATGAGATCTAATCTAATGACACTACCATAGCTGTATCGATCTGGTCGAACCTCACTGGTAAGACTTTAGATTAGAAATTATCGATTAGTGGTCTTGTTCATGATCAAGATATGTACTCTGTTTGTTTGCTATGACTGCATCGGCTATTTTAGCCGATTTGCCTATACCCTCACGCATATAGCATGTTTTCATGAATCTGTCAACATATAGATGGCTTTATAAATTCTTTGGCTTTAGTTTATTATCATTATCATAGCTGCATCAATCCGATAGAACCTCACTATCGATGATAATAGATTAGACTCAAAACTATTTGTAGATTCATTTATATTAGACAGTCGATTTGTTCACATGTTATACTCTTTTTATCAAATTTATCGGCTTGACGCTTTATATCAATCATGTTCCCTTTAGCCGATGATGCTTTCTAATGTTCCAGGAGTATCAGTTATTTTGATTCATATCATTATCATGTAATATTAGCCAATAATCATTGATTTAAATATCTTCGTTTCATGGATACGTTGGATATCGACTATTTAGTCGATAGCCTTATTGAATCGACTATCTAGCCATACATTTGGAATTGTTTGGTGCAACACCGATATGTTCCACCTTAAATTACTGATAAGATTTTCTCTCCTTGTCAATTGCAGGTCAAATTGACTGGCACGTCGTTGGGTTTTCAGAATCGGTTGGTTCTGTGTTGAAGCCAAGCAGATCTCTGGTCTCGTTACACTTAGATCTTTCGGCTTACCGTGTGTTGATCACATCACCACATTTTTGTGTCAACAAGTATATGCAAATGATTCCTCAAAGAATTATCTAACTATTTTTTTCTATCCAAAAATCTGGTTTAATCTTTGAAAATTCATAGATAATTTGTTTTAGTTCCTAAAAACATACTCTATATATCATAGGGTGCCTAGTTTGGAGTTATCTGTATCCTCCACGGTCCTATTTTTGTTTGTTTGATAGTACATGCTCTAGTGGACCATTACTCCATCCGTTTCAAATTATAGATCATTTTGGATTTTTTTTGACGGAGGTAAACCCTGCTTTTATAAAGCAAACAAAAGATACAAAGTTGTTTGGGATACCAGCTTACAAGATGAGAGCAAAAGTCGTGTACAGCACCAACTTAGACTAAGAAGGAAGCGCCCTAGCAAACTAATGTACATATAGATCTTGCTATACACCCAGATACGTATAGATCTTGCTATACACCTAGATATATATTATATCTAGATACATGGCAAAAGCAATATACCTAAAAAAGCCAAAAGAACGGTATCTAGGTGTATAGCAAGATCTATGTGTATCTAAAAAAGCTAAAACAACCTATAATTTAGTACGAAGGGAGTACGATAAAAAACGTTGACAGCTCGATCGTGTAGAAGGTTCACGAAAATGGAGTAGTGTTCCGGTAGTTTGTGTCCTGTTCAGCTGATGGCCAACAGCCTGTTCGGTTGGCTGGCGGATCTCGTAAACGATCGTAAATTTTCAACCGAAACAGTATTTTTCTCTCACACCAAACCAGCCAGCAGTAATAATCCACGATCCAGCCACGAAGCAGCCAGCCATCCGAACAGGCTGCTAAGCCATTCGGACAGTTACTGTCCATCAACCCTCCTGTCTGATAAGTTACGCATGGGTATAATTAAGAAAGGCAGTTGTCGACGCAACCCGACCATGATGTATGGTCTCCAAATCTCCATTTTGTATACAAAGTTGCACAAGAGGGAAAAGCTACTAATGCAACCTGAAAATGTGGATCCAAGTCTTTAGGTCCATAACCTCACGATCGACTGATCGAGCCACATGGTCCTACCTAGATTGTGGGTTCCACCAATGTCGGTCAAGTGGGACATACATGTAGAGAAAAACATTGGAATTGGACCAAGTGAGACATAGTACATACAGAGTGGGCTTGACAGTTGTATGGTGGACCCTGTACCATAACTAGGCAGGACAAAGACTAGTCAAGCAACCATTCAATAATTCATTTGTGAGGAGACAGTGAACTTGGAATCTTGGATGCGTACATGCATGTTGTCCGACATGGATCCTTGTGGTTATCATATTTTTTTGCTTAAATCAAACTAGAAAGGTACTATGTTATGCTTATCATATTGTGCTCCTTGTGTGGTTGGTCCACTATAGATGTTAATATTTACATATACCTGTGTGATTGGGTTTTAGCGGTGTTAATAAATGAGAAGGGGAGTAAATTCATTTAGAATGCCGTCTCTATAACCTATCTTGATGCTGCGAATGCCTCTGGCCTCAGCAATTGTGCTAACCACGCAGCAAAAAGAGTAGTAGCTGTGATGCAATGCAAGGAACGGGCTGAATCCATCTGTCATTGAAGCAGACCTGGGCTGGCCACCCCGAGCATCTCCAAGAGTACCCAAAACAGTGTCCCAATCTAGGAATTTTGGCAAGATTGAAAAAAACTCATCTCCAACAACTCTCAAACCCACCTCCCAATCTTTTGGCACATGAAAAAAACCACCCCCATGTGCATAAAGTTACGCGCACGTATAGTTGCGCCAATCTACAGGTGGAAGGACGTGGGGATAAAAAAAAGTGGACCAGGTTCCTGATACAAATGTACAAGAGAGAAATAAATTATAAAAGTGGTTAGTGTGATTTAAAAATAGTTTAGGATGTAAAATTACATTTTATCTTTAAGGCGCGAGATTTTAGAAACAGTTGGAGTTGTAGCTTTTTTATGTCTTCCAAAATATTTTTGCAAAGATTGGAAAACATGTTTTTGGGGACTATTTTTTTAGATACTATTGGAGATGCTCTAAGGCTTACTCCAGAATTGGCCCTGCCCAATCAGAAAATCATGCATATTTATTGGTGGCGAGCCTGGCGGCCATGAGCCCAGGATCACATATATAAACTGTTTTCAATTTGTCTCTTGGCTTATACTCCCTCTATCTCATTAAATTATAAGTCATTCTAATTTTTTTGAAGAGTCGAATCATCTCAAGTTTGATCAAATTTATATAATAAAATAATAATATTTATAATACCAAATAAGTATCAGCAGGTTCTTCATTAATTATATTTTCATAGTATACCTATTTGATGTCATAAATCTTTATAATTCTCTCTATAATTTTGGTCAAACTTGAGATGTTTTGACTCTCCAACAAAGTTGAAATGACTTATAATTTGGAATAGAGATGGTACAATATACATGCACGGATGGAAAGCTAATATCGTGCAATGTTTCCAGATAGAGAGAGACATGCCTACCATACAGGCCTACGGCCCTATGTCAGAGATGCACAAAGCAGACAATTACTGACATTGAATTGAAAGAAGTCACTAATGCTAGATTAGAGATGCTGGTAAACCGAAAACCTCTCTGACTAGGTTTGCCCATCGTTAGTAAATAAAATGTATCACTGATGACAAGTTATCAGAGACTCTATCCATCTAGACGAGTTAGTAATATAACAAAGTGTTTCAATAAAGTGCGTATGATGATGTATTTCAATAAAGTGCGTATGTAGACTCTATTTGGTAGAGCTCCAACTTCACAAAAGCAACTCCACAGCAATAACTCCACCATGTAGCAGCTCTACCATGGATCCTGGCTTCTAGAAAACTGTTGGGTAGAGCTCCAATTTTGATATGGATTCACATGTAATAATAATAAAAATAATTAGGGTCCAAAGTGAAAAAAATCTAACACACTTTCCTCTTCCTCAGCCGCGAGGCATCCACGAGCGGTTCCTCAGCCGCAAGGCATCCATGAGAGGTGGGCTCAGGGTGCGGCTAGAGCTTGGTGCGCGGCCATGTTGGGGCCAGCTCAAGGCTCAGCGGCGGCAAGCGCCGGTGGGCAGTAGGGCATGGCGGCGAGGCCGGCCGCGGGGCATCCACAAGCGGTGGGCTCAGGGCACAGCCGGAGCTTGGGTGCAACGGCGACCGGGCGCAGGCGTGGTCGCGGGTTGGACCAGGCATGAGCGTTAGTGGCGGCGACCAAGCTCCATGGATGCGGAATGGAACCTAAGTGGGAAAAGCTAGTGGTGCAACCCGATCGAGGATGCGGATCCAGCATTTCCTATTGTGAATTAAGTTCACGACCACATGTGAACTACCTCGACTGACTTGCTAAGGATCCAAGTCTGTAGGTCCATAACATCACGATCGATTGATCAAGCCAAATGGTCCTACCTAGATCGTGTGTTCCAGCAAAGTCAGTCAAGTGGGACATACGTGTAGAGAAAAAGACTGGAATTGGACCAAGTGGGACATACATGTAGAGAGAGCTTGTGCAATTTGGCTATATATATATATATAGAGAGAGAGAGTTTGATTCAGATTAATGCTAACAATGATAACAGTGTGGAATAAGGCACTACTACACATATCATTTGTAGGGGCGGCCAGTGAGGCTTTGTAGAGGTGGCTCGGCCAGCCGTTCCTACCATACCGTCTCTACAAATCATGTATTTGTAGGGGTGGTTCTCAGACCGCCCTTACAAATCGATTTGTAGAGGCGGCTGGTGTTATCAGCCACGACTACAAATCGATTTGTAGGGGCGGCTATAGTACCAGTCGCCCCTATAATACCTGTTTGTAGAGGCAGCTCAGTTTAGAACCGCCCCTACAATACATTTTTCCACCAAAAAAAATTTAAATTTACAATTCAAATTCGACGAGAACATATATATATATATATATATATATATAATTCAAATCTGACCAGAACATATGTAATTCAAATCTGACCACAAGCACAAGAGCACAAGGTGTTGGTACTGAGGATTTCTACCTAAGTGAACGTTACAAGTATGCATACAAACATGTAAGCTAATGAGGATTGTCGATATATATACGTTTTGAGAATCGATATGAAGTAACTGGGCTCATGCACACTGGACAGCTCATGCACATATGCAAAAATATAATTTACTAATTAACTTTACTTGTTAGTAAGCACACCTCCAAAGTAACTGGGCTCGTAACTTTTCTCGTTTGCGGAACAGTTATGGCATTGTTGCCGAAAACACAAAATATCCATGAGCTGTAGAAGCAAAAGGCATCAAAGGCCCTACATCATTTTAACTAATCCATCTTGGCACTTAAGTTTACACTACTCTCTAACCAATATGTAAAACAACAGGAAAGATAATAAACAAAGGATAGAATGGAACAATTTGAATCCTTGACACAAAAATATCATTACTTTCCAAGCACTAATTTTATAATATATCATTACAATTTAATTATCATTAGTTGACCTCTGAGAAGTGAGGCCTTCGCATTTCCAAGATACAAAAGGGTATGGTGCTGAGTGCCTTACCAGCTTAGCCAGCAACAGGGAGATGGCATGCACTGGCTGAGCACCAGCGCGGAGGCCTCCAGCTTCTTGAGAACATCTCAAATCGTTGTTCTTATGGCTCCACGTACACTGAGCAAGAACCCGCAACCAGAAAGTATTTAGACAAGAACTGCCCAACTCAGCTAGGTTATATCTAAAGCTCCTGTAAAATTAGACAAAAAAATGAGCATGCTTTGGAAGCATATTTATGAATAATGTCAGAATACAAAACAAGGTGGAATTCCGTCACAAATTAAATAGTACATGAGCGTACTGTAGCATGGCTCAAAGAGTGTAGAACCAATGTTAGATGAATAAGGGCAGCCCTGTCATATATATGAACCGCAGTTTGAATTCTTAAAAGTCGTTGCCAAATTGCAAACGTGCCACTAATCCATGAACGACAATATAACTAATATTCATATATAAATACTGCATGTTGAAAGACAAAACTTTAATTATAGGATTATTTTTAGTTCAAAGGTAAGGTCCCCTAAAAACCTCTGAATTTTGACTCAGTATCAGAACTGCATTTTTAGACAAACAACTTTAACATAGCATAACTCTCAATCCAGTGCAGTATACTTTGATGGAAAGCTTGGATAAATTTCTACGACCTTAAACTTATCAAATTTTGCGGGATAACCATTTAATATTCTCTAAACTAATGGTCTAACTGCAGTTTCAGAACATTGACAACACAACAATAATATTCACATAGGTATAACTCCTACATCTTTCATCGAAATACAATTGCCGACAGTTAGGTCCCAATGATATCCACAGCTTTGTAATTATGAGTTTTTTTGCAGGAAAAAATGTTTCCATTACCTAATAATCGAGAAAGAGAAATATGGTGAAGATCCATCAAAAAATCATTGCCAGCAGTTAGGTCCCAATGATATCCACAGCTTCGTAATTATGAGTTTTTTTTGTAGAAAAAGTGTTTCCGTCACCTAATGATCAAGAAACAGAAACCCAGTGAACATCCAACTCAAAGTTTAACGCCTAAACCTATGCTCTGATCCTTCTCCACCAGGAATCCAAACAAAAAAATGTCTCCAAAATCTAGGTCTTGGTAAGGGGAAGTTCTTACTTAGATTTCTTGAAGACAACCAGATGATGGGCGCTATTCATGGTCTGGGTAGGTCCGCACAGCAGTATGATCAATTTTGGTGTCAAAGATATCATACAGCAAATCATTGTCCTACACAGACAAAGAGAAACTTGAACTCACCCCAATCCCCAAATTTATCTAGAGAATAATATCAAATCAGTCGTGCAAATACATTGGCGCAGCCAAAAATTTTAGAGTCATGCCAATTTTTGGAAGCAAAACAAATGCTAGCCAATTCTGTTAGCATTACAAAAAAAAAAAAGAAACCATGTGGCTCAACAGGGCAGGAAACCAAGCATGACAGACAAAATCCTTTTATCTCTTCAACTTGGAGCTATCAACAAATTTCTGCCAGATAAAACAACTAAGTGGTTAGGGTCTACAATGATTTACTTTGCCATTAGTTGCAATGTAATTAAGAAGCAAATTTTAGGAAAAACAATACAATTACAAATAACAGGACTACTCAGGAACTCAGGATAAGGACTGGATAGGTACATGGAGCTAGCAGAAATTCAGTTAATATGCTGCGGCTCAGAATCACTTATATCACCAAAAATAAGCATATAATGTTTCAGAAAATGAGAACTGAAGCTGTAACGATTTTAGCATCCTTGAAATACTGATGAAACCAAAGAACCGGAAGCTGTAACGATTAAGGAGCCCAACCTTTGCCCCTGTCGCTGTGTTTCCTCTTCTTCCTCTTCTTGTGCCTGTCGTCGTCATCCTCCCTGACATATCGGCAGATCCTCCTGCTCTCCTTCTTGTCCCGCCTCTTCCACTCCCTCCCCTCTTCCTCCCCTGAACCAAGCAAGAAAAGAAATCAACGCTCCGTAGAAAAACGAACCGATGGGCTCAACCGCAAGAGCGGGTACGAATGGAATCCCTGGGTACCTAAGGAGGGAGAAGAACGTTGCTTCTTGGACTTGCCTTTGCCGCCGCCCATCGTCGCCGTCGGTGGCCTCAGCCTCGTCCACCGCCCTGGGTCAGAAGACGAGAAGGGAACGAGGGAGCCAGAGGCACCAACCAAATTTGGGTGGAGGGATGTGGAGGAGGCGCCGCCCATCTCATTTTCTTCGGCCGCCGCTACAGCGTGCGCCAGCGGTGCCGCCCCGCCATGTGCCCATCTCCTCATCTTCGGCCTCCGCCACTGTCGTCTACCGCGAACGCTAGGGTTTAGGGTTTTGGCGAGAGGGAGAGGAAAGGCACAATCGAGGATGGAGTAGAGAAGGTGGAGGGGTGATGGAGAGAGGGTGGCGGGAGAGATAAGAAAGAGATGTGGACTAGCAAGAGACGGAGGCGGCGGCGGCGGTGGTGGGCTGGCAGGCCGGCGGCGAAGACGAGAGATGGGGAAGACGAGAAGATAGAGGGAGGAGACGAGAGAGTGATGTGGGGAGGAGGGGGCGCGGGTGGGCGACTGGGGGCTCGAGACAGACGCGGACTCGAGTCATCGTCAGCTCAACGTGGATTCAGATCGACGCATTTGTAGGGGCGGCTCGTATTACCAGCCACCCCTACTGTGCTATTTGTAGGGATGGTTGTTGTGCTGGAGCCTGAGCACGCCACTATAGGGGCTGCTCCAATACCAGCCGCCCCTAGAAAAAAAAGCCCCATTGCTACAAACTGTTTTTCACGTAGTGAGGGCATGTTTGGTTGGGCTCCAGTTCTGGAAACACAGCAGGAGCAGGTGCTCCACCATGGAGCAGCTCTACGGTGGAGCTAACCTGCCACCAAACCGTTTGATAGAGCTCCGACTCTGAGATGGACTTATATGTAATTATGAAAACATATTCAGGGGCCAAAACAAAAAAACATACTTCCTTCCTCCCGAGCGCGGCCATGGCCGTGCATCGTGCGCAGCCATGGCTGGCCTCTGCGCGGTGGGGCATCAGGGCAGGGTTCCCTGTGGGGCCGGAGCTGGGGGGCAGGGCTGCACCACCGTGGCGCGCGCGGCGCCGTGCGGTGGTGGACGCGGCGAACGACGGGGAGAATCGCGATAGGGAGAAGCGGCGCACGCGACGAGAAACAGAGACAACGAGAAAGAAAGAAAAATCAAACCAGCATCTTTGTGTGATGAGTGGCAGTGGTGGTTAATTTTCACCAACTCTACAAAATTAGAATTTTTAGAGCACCGCTTAAGGTGCTCCATGTATTTGGTGAATCCGGAAGCTAGATTCACATTTTTGGCAGATCTGGAGACATTTGGCCGCAAAAATTGGGAGTGGAGCTGTTTTTTTTTAAGATCTCTGCCAAACACCTCCTAAATAAACATGTATGAACAGTTGTATTGTGGCCCCTGCACGATAAACTGGCATGACAAAGACTAGTCAAGCAACCATTCAATAATTCATTTACGATGAGACAGTGAACATGGATGCGTACATGCATGCTGTCCTACATGGATCGTTGTGGTTATCGTTTTTTTTTTTTTTGAGGAAACATCCATGTGGTTATCATTGTGACATGGTTATCATATTTTGCTTAAATCATACTAGAAAGGTGTTGTGTTATGCTTGTCATATTTTGCTGCTTGTGGTTGTTCCACTATAGACGTTAAAAATGATAGATACATGTGTGATTGTGGTTTAGGGGTGTTAATAAATAAGAACAGGAGTAAATTCACTTACAATGCCCTTATCGATCGCCTACAATTTTTTTTCTAGATCTGATATACAATAATGTCATCATCAAAAATGTAGTAGCGAAATGGGTAGTAGGTGAGATGCTTGAGAAAACAGTGAGATCCTGAGTTTGAATCCTAGGAAACTTATTTTTTTCTAGATTTGATCCCGACAATGATGCTAGGTTTAGACCCGACAGTAAACAACATGCTTCACTCCTGGATCTGATTCCGACATTGATGCTAGGTTTAGACCCGACAGTAAACAAAATGCTTCACTAATAACAAGTTATTAAAGAATCTCTCCAACTCAATGAGTCTTGTTATTAAAGACTCTTTCCATCTAGATGAGTCTCGACATTAAGGGTATTATATTGCACCTCAGTTCTATACCACCTCTGCCGTTATATCGTATGGGTATTGAATTATTTTTTAATAGCTTATATTATCATTTTAATGTAGTTTTATTTATTTTTTTACAATGGCTGTGGTGGATAATTTAAATATAAATAGGTAATATAAATTACTTTACATTATCTCTCATTACGACATGTATGGACAATTTAAATGCAAACTTAGGTTTCAATTTGCATTATCCTTTATAATGGCATAGGTGCATATTTTATTAAAAAATCATGAGATTATTTTAAATTATCTTTTATAATTGGGGAGTTAGTAATTTAGTCATTTAGATATAAGTAGAGGGTTATTTTGAATTATTTTTCATAAATAGTAAAGTGGGGTAATTTAGATGCCAATTTCTACGGTTATTTTAATTATGTTTCATTACAGTGGTGGTGGGCAATTTAGATGTAAATTTAGGGGGGTTATTTTTAATTATCTTCAATAATGGTTAATGTGGGTAATTTAGATACAAATTTATGTTGTTATTTTGGATTATCCTTTATAATGGCAGAGATGGGTAATTTAAATATAAAATTAGGGGTAAGTTTATGTATTTTTTTATAATGAGAGTGGTGAGCATTTTTTTATTTTTATAAAATATAATAGATCTAATGGTTATTATCGGCGCTGATGATTAGAGCATATCAAATGAAAGGCCACATGTTTGATTCGTGACAATTTATAGGATTTATTTCTTTTTTAGGGTGCCTAGTAAAAATTAACGTTAGGCCTCCAATTAGTAATAGTATCTAGTAGGATTTATATTTTTTTAGCGTGTATAGTGAGAATTAACGTGGAGGTCAAGGCCTTCCGTTAGTAACAGTAAGATAAAATAAGATGCTTGAAGTACCGAATAAAATAATAGTATTTAAATATAGCAAGCCGACCAGCGCACGGCTTTAAGAAGTAACCAAAGTTTAAATATGTAGCTGGCCAACAAAAATGACAACGATCGAGTTGGAATACATAAGAATCTTAACTTCTTCGGGATGGATGAAACACAGCAAGCTGTCTTTTGATTAAATTAAGCACGATGACGAAACCCGATTTCTCAAAAAGACGACGACGGCCGTACAAAGCTAGCATAAGGATCGCCACCATGCATCACTGCAGGCAAAAGTTGAGGGAAAGAAAGCGCAACGTGCACTAGTTAGATATTTGTTCGTAACACACATCGCTACCATGCGTTCAAGTTGTCAAGCTACATCGATCAACAGAAACGTACCTGAAAATAAATCCACTCAGGTAGCCCACTACTTCTGACCGAAATATTGTCTCCATTGTCAATAATGTCGTCATTACCGGTAGGCTCAGGTTTCTTATCAGTCACACTTACCGCGCTGGTACCAGTACTAGCAGGCACAATGTCACGGACGATCTCTTCCGTGTTGATGCAAAGGGTGATACGGTTGCGGTGCTCCTTGTGGCTTCTTTCCTCACCTGATTAATAAGCTCACACATATGCCCGGAGCATCCGTTGTGTACCCGGAGGCACACCGGAAATCGACCCTTCGGAGGCTCGAGAGGTGCACGATGCCCATGGGCTCTTGTTTGGTTGCCCGGAAAGCATAGAAGTTGAACTGAAGATGTTTCAACACCGGCATGGCTTCACTCTGGAAGCTCAGTCGTGGCACCCGGCAATCAACACAGAAGCTCTCCAGCCTTGAGAACCCTGCACCAGTGATGGTTCTTCTGGGGAGAACTTCGACCTGTAGTGCAAGAACCTGAAGCTTGGGCATCTCCTGAAGAATCTTGAGGTCATCCTCCCTCAGTTTCCATAGATTGATTTCTAAGGATGAAATGTCGCTGAGAGTTTCTTTATTGAGCCATGGAGGGAGACTGACATGTTTGCCGGGAATCTTAAATCTCCACAGGTATAGGTTCCCAGCTGGAGCCGAAACGATCAAAGAGGATAATGGATATGTTCTCCCGCGAACAAATATCACCATAATTGTTCACTGCGCCCTCAAGCAAGTTCACCACTTTAGGGGAATCCTTGTCGCCGGCAACCACACTGATGGAGTTGGAACGCTGGCCAGCTTCCCAAGGTAGCTCTCTGACATTGGTGTTGCTAATATTCAGAGTCTTGAGCTGCTGCAGGTTCCAAATTTCCATGGGTAGCTTCGCAACCTTTGTGTTACTGACGTCAAGTGTCTCCACTCTCCAGATGCTGCAGCTGTCCGATTTCCTCGGCTAGCTCTGTTTCCGTGACATCTATGCCACTTAAGTGCAGTGTCTCCAACCGCTGCAGGTTTCTGATTTCCCTGGGTAACTTTGCAACCATGGTGTTGCTCACGTCAAGTATCTCCAGGTTTTCTAGGTTTCTTATTTCCGCGGGGAGTTCACGCACGTTTGTGTCGCTTACGTCCAGAGTGTTCAGCATGTGCAGCTTTTCGATTTCCTTTGGTACTTCTGTCACCGCCGTGTTACTTACATTCAGAGTCTTCAGCCGCTGCAGCTCCCCGATCTCCCTTGGTAGCTCCCTGACACCTGTACCTCTCACGTCCAGAGTCTCCAGAAGCTGCAGTTCTCCAATTTGTGGAGGCAGCATGGTGATTTTGCAGCCCTTCAGTTTCAAGTACCTCAGCAGCAAAAGCAGTTCACATATATCCATCAGATCATCATCGCCCAAATCCGGGAAATTGTATAGATCTGCTGCACCCTCCAAGTTCGTGTCCTCGTCAAGATGCAGCACTCGCAGGCGGCTCAAACGATCGAATGGTATTAAACTTGCGCGCCCGAAAACCACGAGTGAGCGCATGCATGAGAAATCCAATCTTGAAACATCCCATGAACCCAGGCCTCCCTGGACAGATATCCGATGGTGTCGTCGACCATACAGGGACTCTGTGCTAGAGAAATACCCCGCCGAAGCGACAAAGTCATGTTCTTGTGCCTGGGAGCTGAGGAAGGCTAGTACCACAGCGCTAATTTCATATTCGGCAACCTGGCTATGGCGTATGCCTTCAGCCAGGGAAATCGAAATATACCCCCATTTGACAAGCTCCTCAAAGTAACCAGGAGCTTGTTCCTCGTCAGCAAAACCTTCGTCCATCCAAATCCTGATCAGATCATCCCTTTCGAATCTTTGGTTTGGGGGATATATACTGCATTCCAGCAAGCAAGTCTTCAGATGCAGGGGAAGGCAGTGGTAGCCAAGGACTAGACTCTCAGCCAACGGTTTCATACAGGGAATTTCTGCAAATCCGTTTAATGCTTGGCATAATGCCACATCAAATCGATTTGTTGCTGATTGTGATAGCTGCTGTGCCACTGCGGCCGATATGCAGATTATTGCTAACGGCATACAACCAGACATTTTTGCGATAGAAGAACAGCTCTTCTTGTCTGATGGAGCAGTGTGGACCTGTTCGAATATCTTTTCCGATAAAGCTACTGCAGCATCTACTATCATTACGCCAGTTTGGTTTAGCCGCCAGGAACAGCGTCCACGTCACCCAAAAATTTTCATCCGTCCGATCTCCTCTCCCGATGGCCAGGATTGTTTTCGCTGGATTCTGTTAGAGCAGCTTCTCCTTCTTGAGTGCAGCTTCACCGGTTTCGCCTCTGTTTTTCTCTAACTTCCATGGCTTCTCATCCGAATCCGGTCAGCCAAATATAAACCCGGCTCCTGCTTCTCCTTCCTGATGCTTCTCACACAAAAAAAAACTTGCCCCCTCCTCTGTCTCCCACCCGACGCTCGCACCTCGCGACCTCGCCCCGACCGCCGCCAACGGCAACTGGCGCGAGCGGTGCGCGGCAGCTGCGGCCGCTCTCCTCCTTCTCCTCCGCCACTCATGCCCCCCTATTCCCTTCCTCTCTCTCCCTCTCCCTCTCCCTCTCCCTCTCCCTCTCCCTCTCTCCCAGCGTCGCGGCGTGCCTGTCGGGCCCCAGCGTCGCTGCCTCACCGCGCGGCGCGCTGCCTAGGCGACGACGCCGCTTGCTCCAACAGGCACCGCCGGCGACCGCAGCTGCGGGTTCCTCCCGATGCGGCTTGCTCCTGCCAGTCCGCGTCTCCTCCACTGCTCACGAAACCCTAGATGCCTGTCCTCATCTCTTCCCCACGGTTAAGGATGGAGGCGATGGGCACAGGTCAGGTGACACAGCGGAGCAGAGCAGCCGTGCAGCAACCACCCAGTGATTTGAACCAGGTACGTACTAGCTATGTTCTTTATCTGATGCATACGAAGATCGATTTGCTTCATTTATGCCCTCGAGTCAGTGCCTGCTGGTTGTCTTATTCGATTTTATATGCATGTAAAGATCGATTCATGTTAGAATAAGGTACTCCGGCGAGTCTAATAAAACCTGGACTCTAAAAAATTAGATGTTTTTTTACTTATATACACTAGGTTATACCCATATCTGAGTGAGATTATAGCCTGCATACCTCCATTATTTCCTTTCGATGAGTTCCTTATTTCTTAAATAGTGTGGATCAACTTTCAGAAATAGGGATACATGGGTAGTTTCTATTAGGTACCAATATATCCTAAAAACAAAAACAGATGGATGTAGTGTCATATTCAGATCACAACAGCTACTCCTATCATGGAGTCATACAGTTCTTGTTAAATGAGGTTAAACTGACCATGAAACACATCATTGTGGTATCTTGTGGAGGACATCCATTTTAGTATGTATCAGCTGAGCCTAATAAAGTCTGCCTTGTATGACATTTGATTGAGGAAAAAAATAGCAAGTGTTTTGTTTCAGCATGTTACTTTGCACTGATTACTTTCTGTTTTTGGATATGGTTGAGTGTTCTTAAGATAGCAATAATTCTTTGTTTTTAGCGCTACGCTAGCAATGGAACACTACCTTTACCTGATAGAAAGCTAACTTGTGTTGTTTATATTCGGTTTTATACCAGCCATGTCAATGAATTTAACTGTTTGGGTGAATTATAGTGGTGTGGTGATCCATGAACGTTTTCTATTTATTTCAGTTGTACCAGACTACCAGGACACCATATCTATAGTTTGTTGTCAATCTCATATTGATACATATTGTCCGGCTCATTCATCCTCTCCTTTTGTTTATATTGATGGCATGTTGGGAAGGCGGAAGAACACTGGAGAACATGGAGCCATGCACGTAAGATGAACGTGTATTAGTACTCGCCGCATCTAACAGGCCATTTGATCCTGATGAGGCTGTTGTTAGGTGGACTTCCAAGGAGGTGATTTATTGTTTATTTATTTATAGCCTAATCCAACATCAGCCAGTAGTTTATTGACCTCAATCTTACGGGCCAATGGTTTCTCTAGGTTTATGGCGAATTTGCCAGATGCATCGAATAGGACAAAAAATCTTTGTGTAATGCTAGCCAGGGAAGATTTGGCAGATGACGTTGATCTAAAACCTATAGCTATCTTGACAGGAGGATACTCACGTAGTGATTTCAAGGTATAATACTACTAATGCGATGAATTTGTTATGGCACTTACTTTTACGATCAAATATTGATTGTTGTTAATCTCTTGACTCATTATTTCCAAAATCCGTGTGTTACTACTGCTCATCATCCTACTAGGGAGATTCTCGAAAAGGAGAAGAAGGTTTGTTTTAGCCTTTTGAGTTTCCATGTGATCCGTGCTCCTCCGTGTCCTAATAGTATCAGTTAGTAGTAACAGAATCAATGGAATAGAATTATTTTCATACCGGTTGTGTTTGATATATATGGACACGTTCTTTGTTTAATTGAATCTGACCAATGTGGGTGAGCCATTGCTGTGCCAGCTGTCATTTTGTTCTTCCTGCTCATACCTTCATACGGTGCAATCACTTTATTTGTTTATGCATCCCTCGTACGATTATATCAGCATCATCCAACTGGCCTTTGTCACAGGACCTTGCTAAACGCGGCGCAGTGCGGGCATGGTTGGTTGGTGGTTTACATAGTCCAAATTGAAAGCACAGGAACTGCCTCTTGCTAATTTTCAGTGTTTGTACTTGCAGCGCTGGAGCAGAAATCGTTCATCATGGTATGTTCATCAGCCCAACCTCTCAGTTTGGACCAACAGTGCTCTACATTAAACTCCTAATATTGTTTCCATGCAAAGATTAAACATATTTTTTGTCAACGCCTTAACCAGGTGATTTGCCGGCGCGCGCAAGGGCGCGCGTCATGGACTAGTCCATATAAAGCCCCGTTACTTCACAAACAACAGCATGATCGTCCTTGCAACATTTCTCAACTACTGAATTAACTCGAGTTGTCCTGATAATTCTACTGCCCCGGTCATTCTTTTCAAGAGACTTCCTTATGACTTCCCATTGTTGGCAATGCCAAATGTCATCCACAATGACAAGATACCTAAAAAGATCAAGAGAAAGAGGTGGTATTAATAGTGGTCGTACTATTGCTAATTAGAGACTATGGAAACACATAAATCCTCATGAGACCTGATACTAAAATGGATTACTCTGTTCTTATGCATGTTAATCAGGACTTTAATAATAGACATTTAGTTTGCTATTATGTTTTATAAACTAATAATTACATCTATCCTTACGAAAAATAACCCTCTCAATTTCAATCTGAACTACCCACCTATGCCAATATAAAATGTAAATTAAAAATACACCCTAAATTTGTTTGTAGAATTACCCATCCCTGCCACTTTCGAATACAATTTAAAATACAGACTTAAATTTGTTTATAAATTACCAACCTCTACCATTACATTAACAAAGAGAATGCAATGTAACATCTTAGTCTGAATCTAAATTACCTAAATATAACATTGTCAAAGATATATAATATAAAGTAACAACTTACTTTGGGTCTAAATTACCCACTCTATCATAATATAAAAAATAAAATATCCCTCAAACATTTTAGTAAATAGCAATAAAAGCTATTCTGAAAAATAATTCAAGAACCGTAAAGTATATTATATATATTTCTTAATTACACCGATAAATTGAAAGTACACCATGTAAACCAAGTAAACGTTTATACATTGTGGTAAATACTTATTTCAATAAATTTTCAAGCATATAAAAATGTTCCCTTCACAAATTATATGTCCATGACATTGACTACTCACTTTAAATTATTAGTGCATCAAGACAATAAATTTGTAACCTGTTATTTTAACTGGAACAATATATGATATAAATATTGATACTTGATTTTAAGCATTTTATATCTTAATCAAACAATACTCTGGCAATGTCATTTCAAGCAAATGCAACAATAATGACACTGAAGTTAAAGGATGAAAGCAAAAGAGATGGACCAAGACAAGCGACATGTGTGCCCTGCTTGCATTAGATCCAAAGCAAGGTAGATCCAAATGTTCCATGGAGCAATAATGCAGCAAGTATGCAGCAGCAACCACTGCATTATTGCTGTGTTAGGAGAAGTAGCCCTACTACATTTTTCGTCACAAGTGCGATCCATATCTTGCATCCCAACAAGAGGTCAGGCATGCACGGATCATGAATGAGAAATAATAATGTGATGGCGTACATATCTCTCATATTTTTGCAGCGTTGTACCACCTATTTCCTCCTATCATCACAAGTATAATTAAGTCTACTATGGCATCGATGTAATATATATGGTCCCAATATAGTACTTTAACTTCGTTTTGTAAAAATAATATTATTTCATATGGAATAATATTGTTTTCCTAGATCGCTACGGGATTGCAAGGCACCGAATGGGGGTTTCCTGTCTCGTCTTATATAGCCCAGGAAGTAGAGTTACAAATTAGATCCCATTCGATTGAGATATAAGTCTCATAATCGGTTACAACGAATCTATTAGATAGAGCCTGTTATTTTTGGTACATCTGATCTTCAAACTCCATCCGGGCAAATTGCTTCAAGAGTCTGTGACGTACCGTCTGAGTTGGGCCTCATATTCAGTAGCACCAGCCACCAGCCCATCCTAGCTGTAGTGGGCTCTTCTTCACCAGGTGGAGGGACCGTGAGTCCATATAACTGACAATATGCTTAGATATATACTTTGTTGGGGGCATGTATCCCTCGTAGGGTCCTCCTCCATTCGCACAACCATTAATCACTGGTGTGAGCCGAGATGCTTGCTCGTGCAATAAGGAACCCAAGAACCCTCTCCGGTCTTCATCTGAAAGGACGTTCCAAAGGGATGGGCCAGCTGCTGCAGAAGTCATCTTCATAAGGTCTCCGAAAAGAAGACTAGGGCACACCACCGTCCTCTCCTGAAGGGTAAACACGAAGACACCTTCAGGCGGTCCAAAACTAAGTCCTACTATGCCCGAGGAGGTGGTGGCAATGTTTCGGAGGGTGGGCAGAAGCGAGGACATGGACACTAACCTAGAAAGTCAATTTCTACTTCGATTCCTATATGGACTTAAACTCAAAAGACCATAATGTCCTTATGATATTAGGGGTATGCTCCAGGGTAGGAGCGTTATGGTTATAGTCCTCGAGTGTAACTTTGGCACTATAAATAGTGTCCCTCTAGAATAAAGCAGGAACATATAGATTGTTCGGCTGCTAGTTGCAGCAGAGCAGCAATCAGCCATCCAACATTTGCATATTCTTAGCAATACTCATGCAGCAGCAGCTGGAACAGTGGTCTTGATAATCAGCCGAACAATCTGATAGTTCATTGATGACAACCCATCCCAAAACTCCAACTTTGTAACCATTTTCTCAGCCTGCACCATCCAAAAGTTTGGTCAAGGAATCACTATAGCTCCACGCCTCCACCCCATAGCCATAGATGCCCAAGGGCAACCTGGTGGCGTCCCTCAACTTTGCATTAAGCACCCACACGGCCACACAGGGAGCACGAAAGAAGCTTGGAGGAAATGATTCAGGGGAGAAAACTTGAACCGTGACAATAATCCAAGGAGTTAAAAATGTTTTTTCTTCGTCTTTTGAGCAAGGCAAGAGAAAGTTGGATTGCCCATGAAAGCCCACTTCCCACTTCTCCGGCCCAATCTGTACTCCCTTCCCCTTCCCCTTCCTTTCCCTTCTTCCCCTTCACCTCCCCTGCTCATTGGCAGAGCACGGAGCCACGGGCAGGGGCAGGGGCAGGCACGGAGGCGGGATCTCGTCTCGACGGCTGGGGCACTCTGACACAGCGATAATAGGATGACCCCCGCGTAGGGCCTCCCTTCTACATCGTCAAGGACGAGATCCAGGACTCGGTGAGCTGCTCACCTTCTGCCCGCCCTCTGGTCCCCGTTCCTCCATCCGCCCGTTTCTTTCGTTGTTCGGAACCGCGAGGGTCTTCTTTGATGCTCATCCGTCCGCGCTGCAGAGTTTGTGCGTGTAGTGAGTCGCGGTGTCATGGTAGGGTAGGGAGCAGTGAATCGAGCAGAGTTGGCGGCTGGCGCCGTTTTCTTGGTTGTATGCAGATGTTCGAAGAAATAGCTGTTACACCACTAGTCGTCATATTTTGATTCCTAGACTAGACTTCATACATTGCGTACCCATTTATGCTGCATATGATATAACTAAAGCTTCCTTCTTTTCCTGTTATTGTAGGGAATGACAAAGTGCAAGGTGCATTACACCAATATGAAGCATACACCTGAATTGAATATGGGAGAATATTTTTTATCTGAACAAAGAACTGCTGAACCAGCTGAAAGTATCCAATGGCAGGTGCATGGAATGGAGTTGCCTCAGCATTTGGATTGTTGTTATTCTAATTTCCAATCCATGCTATTCAGAAGGATTTCCATGTTAGACATTTTCCTTTGCATGCTTGCTACACCTCAGGCAGCATCACTATCAGCCGCTCATGTAGTGCTGTTATTATGCTAAGTACCAGAAAGGTTATCATAAAATTACATCTACTTATTTTGTGGTACCGCCAATGTCCTTTACTCACTTGGATATAATTTCGAATAAGGTGGGTGAACTGGAGAAGGCAATTTCAGAGTTTGAGAGAGATACAGCATACTACAGACTTAATGAGGCCAAAATTGGGAGGCGAAAAGGCTGGACTAGAACTGCACATAATGAGTTATTTTTCACAGGAGTTCTCAGTGCTGTGAACATATTTAAACCATAATTTCACTGCGAAAACATATCCATGTATTATGGGGCATCTCATGAGGTTGCATATTTAAAGTGGAATGTCGAAACTGGAAGACGAAAGATAGTGTTTGGATGTTCCACCAATTCTTCTGGATCAATCAGATCCAAGAAGCACGTTGCGCAAGACAATGATGAATTTATTGCTTCAGAATCTGATCAGCAGATGCTCCTGGTAGGGTAATTCCATGAAACTTAGCTTGTTGCCTAAGTGTATATTGCTGTAGTCAAGCTTAAATGAAAAGAAGAACTAAACTTCTGCCGCATGGAAGATAATGAATACTAACTAAACATGACCCCTCGATGTTCATGATAAAATTCTTGTTTTCTAAAAAAAGAAATCCATTAGTCAGGCGTTGTGAAGCCTGCTTACTAGTTTCAGGGTTAGGTGTCTACGTTGTCCTATGTCTGTCAGTCACGCTCGGCTTGCAGTTTCTTCCCCATGGAGCGTCAGCCACCCTGCAACATCGCCACTAGCTGCTGCTTCAGCGTTCCACCAACCATCGCACTCGACACATGCAGCAGCCGGCAGCATCAACCCCTGCGCATCCTATGGCAATTGCCGTCTAGTTCCACCACTACTTCTACCTGGTACGCTTCTCGACACTGGAGCTACGTAAATGTCGATCTCCTTCCTAGAGATCTCTTCGATTGCTGCTTGCTACTTGTACAGAAGTTGCAAAAAGAAATAACTCAATGGGGGATGCAAGCCTACAGATAACTGAGTCTGCAAATGAGTAGATTACAGGGCATGGAAATTTTTAATGTGCCTAACTGAGGGGAATTGTTTCCTCTTAGCAGTGATTAAATCATTATAATATACAGGTATGAAAATAGAGCAATATGCATACCATTACTTTGCATGACATGACATCATCAATTTTACTTGGAATAGGAGGTGAAGCTTTCCTAAAATGACTAAACTAAGATAGTTGGTAACAAGGAGTTGGAAAAACCATAGCTTTCTTGTTAAATGCTTCTGCTAAAGTCTTTTCAGCTTCCAGCGTCTTCTTCAAAACTTAAATGACTGGTTTGCACACACCATTACAGCGTCTTCCTCGATAATTTATGATGTGTCTCATGCACAAGCACAACCATGAATACAATATGCAAGTGATTTGCTGCTAATTCACCAAGAAGATCTCTGATGCATGCAGAACTTTTCTTTAATTGCCTGCAACTCTCTCAGTGCATCTCCAATATTAATGCGATCAGTTGGTGTCTCCTCCGAGCACATAATTCCAACCTTCAGAACCTAAACGATGCAACCAATTTCATTCTCTTCAGTGCCATGATAGTTCTGTGCTATTCCTTTAACACTCTCTGTTGCTCTTAGTAGGTCTTGGTCAATGACATTGGCTGCTTGATCTGACAGTGCCATTTCTACATGCCTATGAAGGCTAAGAGCTTCCCCAAACTCAGAGTTTGTTGGTCTTTTTCCAGTGAACATCTCCAGCAATAGTATACCATAACTGTAGACATCACCATGGATCGAGACTTCATTGCCCAGTCCATACTCTGGATTCAACAAACACTGTGTTAGATGGAAGGAAATTTTAAACAGATGGCTTCACTATAAATTAAATGAGTAGAATTATGCGCACCTGGAGCAACATAACCAATTGTTCCTCTTACTGCACTCCATCCAGTTGATCTCTCTAACTTGTCAATATGTTCTTGATGTAGGAACCTTGCAAGCCCAAAATCGCCAACATGTGCAACCATGTTGTTGTCAAGAAGAATATTGCTCGGCTTGAGGTCACAGTGAATAATTGGAAATGGTTTGTGATGGTGCAAGTAGTCGACTGCAGAAGCTACATCAATGGCAATTTGGAGTCTCCCAATAAGATCTAGAATCTTGGGTTCACCATCTTCCTCCAGATGCTTGTGTAGCCACTGGTCTAAATTTCCATTGGGCAGATACTCAAATACAAGTGCCTTGAAATCAGCACCTCGGTAATCAATGCTTGAGCACACTGTTATAACCCTTACAATGTTCCGATGTCGAACACATCTCAAAGCCTCACATTCTGCATCAAAACTTCGAGTTGCACCAGCTTGTTGCAAGTTGAGCACCTTCACTGCAACCACCACTTGTTGGGCACAGATTTCTATTGTCCCCTTGTACACTGCACCAAAGCTGCCTACTCCAATGAGGTTCCTGGATGTGAAATCACTTGTTGCTTTGGCCAATTCGGCATAAGAAACTCTGATGTGTTTCTCACTGGATAGTGATACGTGCCGGTTTGCTCTTCTAAGGTTACTCCTATTTCATAACACGAACAATGCAGATAGTATGGCAAGCAGAATTGCACTGCTTACGATGATAAACACGACAATCTTTGAAGATAGCTTCTTTTTGGCAATAGTGGAACATGCTCTTAACTTGAATTGAGGGATTCCACCACACAAATCACTGTTTCCCATGATTGAGGTTGCTGTTGTATTAAGAAATATTCCACCATTTGGAACTTCACCTTCAAAACCATTGAATGAAAGATTCAAACTAGAAAGACCTGTCATACCACTGAGGAAGTTGGGAATTCTGCCAAATAAATTATTTCGAGAAAAATCAAGGACTTGGAGACCCCTTAACTGTCCTAGAGTTAAGGGAATTGTTCCCTCAAGGAAGTTGCCGGACATATTGAGATATTGTTGTTAGAGATCATGGTGTACCTTTCTGTAACCGTAGATCCGGGGTAAGCCTCCTCGCTCTTGCGTAGTTTCGCCGCAGCAGTGTAGACGCCGGTACCATGGCCTTAAAGGCGTTGTGGTGGCGATGCAGGCGAGGTCCAGTGGCGACGGTGGTGACCCTGCAAGGGCGACGGCGGAGTCGGTGGGCTTCCCGTCGCTGGCAGCACTCCTTTGATCGGATTAGATTTACTGTGGTGGGTCACGGCGGCTCAGACCAACCTCGTTGGTCGAGCCCAGTTCCCCACTCCTCTATTTATAGTGTTGTGCGACAGGGACCCACCAACCACATTAGGGTTTGGCGCCCCCGATCAGGACGCAAATCCAAGGGCCCAATAGGCCGTTGAGCCTATTGGTGGAGATCAACTAACATTCTCCCCCTTGATCTCATTATTATCTTTCAATTTCATATCATTTACTTTTGTTCATTCCATTACAGATTAGCGCATAGAGCATGTCTCATCGTCACGGTCCATTGCCGATGGATTTAGCAGCTACAACACACTACTCTGTTATGAAATAGATACTTATCTTTGGGTCTTCTTTTGTTCAGGAATTTTAGGCTTTCCCTTAAACCCATGCTAGCTACATGTTCTCTGAACACCATGTTCTCTGAACACGTTGGGTGGTAAGCCTTTTGTAAGCGGATCCGCGAGCATCTTTTCTGTACTTATATGCTCAAGACTTATGACTTGATCCCGGACTTTATCTTTCACAACATAATACTCTATGTCAATGTGTTTGGCAGCACCACTTGACTTATGTTGTAAGCATACTGTACTATCGGATTATTATCGCAATATAACTTAAGTGGTCTATAGATGTCATCAACCACCTTCACACCGGTATGAACTTCTTTAGCCAGTTCACCTGCCCCGTTGCCTAATAACACGCTATAAATTGTCATACATTGTGGACGATGTAGTGACGGTTTGCTTTGAGCTTTTCCATGAAATAGCTCCCCTTTGCGAGAGTGAATACATATCCCGACGTAGATTTTCTATCATCTCCCGCATAATCAGAATCTAAATATTCCACTATATGGAGTGAATCAGATCTTTTATATGCCATCATGAGGCCTTTCGTTCCTTGCAAATAATGCAAGACTTTCTTTACCAATTTCCAGTGTTCTGTTCCAGAATTGCTCTAGAATCTGTCAAGTAACCCAGTAATAAATGCCAAGTCAGGGTGCGTACATACTTGAGCATATTGCAAGCTTCCGACAGTTGAAGCATATGGAACCACTTTCATTTGATCGATCTCATATTGGTTCCTAGGGCATTTAAAATCCCCATATCTGTCGCCCTTAACTATATGAGCAGGTGAGGGACTATATTTGTGCATATAAAATTTCTTTAAGATCTTTTCTATGTATGCCTTTTGTGACAGTCCTAATACCCCTTTACTTCTATCTCGGTGAATCTCGATCCCTAGAATCAACGAAGCTTCACCAAGATCTTTCATATCAAATTTTGAGGACAAAACCTTCTTTGTCTCCAGTAGTAGACTGACATCACTACTAGCAAGTAAGATATCACCCACATATAGGATAAGGAAGATAAACTTCCCATTCTTAAACTTTGTATAGGCACAATTGTCCTCTACATTCTCTTTAAACCCAAAATTATTTATTGTCTGATCAAACTTCAAGTACCACTGTCTTGAAGCTTGTTTTAATCCATAAATGGTTTTCTTTAGGCGGCATCACATTCGTTCTTTTCCTTCCATGACAAAACCTTTCGGTTGTGCCATGTAAACATTTTCCTCCAAGTCCCCGTTGAGAAATGTCGTCTTTACATCCATCTGATGTAATTCTAAATTGTAATGTGCCACTAATGCCATTATGATTATGAAGGAATCCATACATGAGACTGGAGAAAAGGTCTCATTGTAATCAATCCATTCTCTTTGCGTAAAGTCTTTTGCCACAAGTCTCACTTTATATCTCTCTATATTCCCTTGAGAGTCAAGTTTTGTTTTGTAGATCCATTTACAGCCTACTGCTTTGGCTCCTTTAGGAATTATTTCCAAGTCTCAAACTTTATTGGCATTCATTGATTTCATTTCATCTTCCATGACCTCAAGCCACTTTGATGAATGATCACTTCTCATGGCTTCTTCAAATGAAGTAGGATCATCCTCCATTTGAAATTCCTCAGTGTTGTATACTTCATAATCAGCAGGAATAGCTGATTTTCTAACTTTCTGAGACCTTCTAGGGGCCTCCACATTTGGCACATCTTCTGTTTGAGGCTGTTGTTGCTCCCCCTCATGTGTGGCAATAGGTTCTACAGGATCCTGAAGAACAGGTTCCTCATGGTCACTCATTGTTGCCACAGGCGGAATAACAATAGGTGCTGACACCACAGTATCTTGCACTGTCGGTGCAGTGACAGCAGGTAGTGAGAAAATTGGCTCATGAAACATTGGAGTGGGCGTATACACCCACTTCTCTTCAAGGTCAATTTCTCGAGCTACCATGCTCCCCCTCATCAATTCATCCTCTAGGAAGACAGCGTGTCTCGTTTCCATAAACTTTGTATCTCTCTAGACAGTAGAAACGAAAACCTTTTGACTTTTCTGGGTAGCCAATGAAATGGCAACTTACTGTTTTGGGATCTAGTTTCCTAATGTTTGGGTTAAATACTTTAGCTTTAGTAGGACTCCCCCACACACGTAAGTGATTTAGTGAGGGTACTCTTCCTGTCTACAACTCATACGGTGTTTTAGGCACCGACTTACTTGGTACTCTATTGAGAATATGAATGGCGGTTTTTAATGCCTCCATCCATAGGCTCAACTGTAAGGTGGAGGAACTTATCATACTGCGCACCATATGCATCAGGGTACGATTGCGTCTTTCAGTTATTCCATTCTGCTGAGGTTCGCCCGGTATAGAATACTGGGCTACTATGCCATTCTCCTGTAAGAACCTTGCAAAAAGTCTAGGAACTTGGCCATATGGGGTATGCCGACCGTAGTACTCCCCCACGGTCGGACCTGACTACCATAGGCTCAACTGTAAGGTGGAGTAACTTATCATACTACACACCATATCCATCAGGGTACGATTGTGTCTTTCAGCTATTCCATTCTGCTGAGGTTCGCCCGGTATAGAATACTAGGCTACTATGACATTCTCCTGTAAGAACCTTGCAAAAGGTCCAGGAATTTGGCCATATGGGGTATGCCGACCGTAGTACTCCCCCATGGTCGGACCTGACTATCTTAATCTTTAAATTATGTTGATTTTTAACTTTTGCCTTAAATTTCTTAAATTTATCCAATGCTTATTTTCTTTCTTTGATTGGATAAATGTAGCCATAATAGGAGTACTCATCTGTGAATGTTATGAATGAAACATAACCATCCACACTCTTTACACGAAACTGACCACAGATGTCTGTGTGAATAATCTGTAAAATTCCTGCACTTTGTTTGGCATCTTTCTTAATTTTCTTTACACACTTTTCTTTTATGCATTCTCTGCATTGTTCTAAATATGAGAGCTCTAATGGAGGAAAAATATTATTCTTAACTAGTCTTTTATTCTCCCCCTCGAAATATGGCCTAAACGATAGTGCCATAATTTTGATGACGCATTGTGAGCTCTCTTATACCATAATTTTCAGATTAACTTTCTGTCACCAACTGCTTTATCAGCTGGGTAGCATATGTCTTTGAAGAGCCAGTGAACTGACTCTTTATTCTATCATGGTACTCGGTGACCGTATCACACTCTGAGATTGAGCCTATAATTGTAGACTCAATCGTGTTCTTTATCACAGCCAAACATTTCTTGTTAACAGTGACCCACTTCATATGCACAAGGGCATAGGATATCTTTCGGAATTTCAAAATCCCTCTCTTTAGTTGCCCAAACGGCATTATCCTCGTTTGTCTCCCTCACCGGTGCCACAGACTCTGTGGAACACGGCGGGGTGACTACCCAGTCCACCTTAGACAAGATGAAAACCAGGTCAAACCTTTTCTTAACATAAAAATAACACCATTTTTATGC
Source organism: Miscanthus lutarioriparius (assembly GCA_904845875.1). NCBI lineage: Eukaryota > Viridiplantae > Streptophyta > Magnoliopsida > Poales > Poaceae > Miscanthus > Miscanthus lutarioriparius. Next base: position 92,645,924 of record CAJGYO010000009.1, read on the forward strand.
CTTGATTCCAACGTTGGTCAAAATCAAAACATACAACTGTTCGTATACACTAATTCTACATCATCGTTGGGCAGAAATAGAATTAATGTATAAATCATTAAAATCACGATATTGTTCTTATACACTAATTCTACATCACCGTTGGGCAGAAATAGAATTAATGCTTAAAATCTTTAAAATTACGATATTATTATTAACAACGTTGGTCAGAAAATAACAACATCATAATCAAGTCAAAATCTCTTTTTCTCCAATTAAATATCACGTTGGCTCAAAATAACTGGAGAATAAATATTTCTTTAGCAGTGGAAAAACTCTCTTTTTCTCCAATTAAATATCATGTTGGTTCAAAATAACTGGAGAATAAACAATTTCTTTAGCAGCAGAAAAACTCTCTTTTTCTCCAATTAAATATCACGTTGGTTCAAAATAACTGGAGAATCAACTATTTCTTTAACAGCGGAAAACGTATACTCAATTTCTTGAATTTTACCCATAGGGAAAATTTAATTTTTCTATTTTCTTTGAGCTATTTTTTATTTTCCAGAAATAAGCAATTACTGGAAAATAAAAAAGAAAATACTGATCTTGGGCCAAAACTGGCATAGTGGCCCGGCCCAGATCTAGCCTCAGGCCGGCCCCGTCTCTCTCGCGCGCGCGCTGCCTTACCAGGCCGCAACGTGGGCCTGGGCCGGCAAAGCACCGCGGTGCGCTTGCCCGCTTGGGCCATGATGCGGCCCGTGCATCCTGCGCCGTTAAATTCAATCGGATAGTCGAGCGGTCGTTTCGGCCGGTCAAAACCAGCGCCGCGTCGGAGCCACCATAACCCTAGCGTCATTCGCCCCTCCCTCTTCTCTCTCTACACCGCTCTTTCATCTCTCCTTAGCGCAGCGAGCACAACCGAGCGAGCGAACCAAGAGCGACGAAGGCGGCGGAGCGAGGCAGCCATGGCGCCGTCGCTAGCCCCCTCGCTGGCGCGCGTGCTCCCCAACGGGTGAGCACGCTGCCGTCGAGCGGCCTGGCCGTGGCGCCCCCTTGGCCAAGCCCGGCGAGCAGCTACCCCAAGCTCGGCCCTTCGTCTCCCGCGCCGGCAAAGGGTCATCCCGACGCATGGCGAGGTAGGTCCGTTCCCCCTTTTCCCTTCTCCAATTTGGTTTTCTTTTCTCTTATCCGAACCGGTGATAGGGATTAGGGTTTGGACTGTTCTTCTTCTTTCTTTGGTTTTCTTCTCTGGTTCTCTTTTGGTGCTCGGATTGAACCGATTTGGGATGGGGATTCGTTCTAGGGTTAGGGTTTCGCTTTTCTTTTGATTTCTTTTCTTTTCGGAGTTCATCCGAATCGAGATATAGGGTTAGGGTTTCACTTTTCTTTTGATTTCTTTTCTTTTCTATTTATACCAAATCATTCTCTTCCCTTCCTCGTCACGAGTTAGGGTTAGGGTTCTGACCCCACTGTTCTTCTTTCTCTTTGTGGGTTAGGGTTCGGCTAGAAGTGCCGAGGCCCCTATCTCTTCTCTGATCCGAACACGGATGTTCTTCTCTTGTTTTCTTGCCGCGCGCCAGCAAGGACGGCGGTGCGGCACTTTTCCCCGCGCGGTGGCGGTGGTGACCGGGGTTCTAGTGACGTCCGCCACCCCCGGTCTCTTTTCAATTTGCTTTTACCCGGTTAGGGTTAGGGTTACACACTAGCAACCTGGCTCTGATACCATTGTTAGAGATCATGGTGTACCTTTCTCAGAATCAGAGATCCGGGTAAGCCTCCTCGCTCTTATGTAGTTTCGCCCCTGAGCAGTTGTAGAGTAGACGCTCGGTACCATGGCGCTGTAGGCGCTGTGTGGTGGCGATCGCAGAGCAGGTCCATGTGGACGATGGTGACCTGCGAGGCGATGGCGGCGTAGTCGGTGGGCTTCCGTGTCACCGGCAAAGCACTCCTTTGATCGGATTAGGTTTACTGTGGTGGGTCACGACGGCTCAGACCAACCTCGTTGGTCGAGCCCAGTTCCCCACTCCTCTATTTATAGTGTTGTGTGACAGGGGCCCACCAACCACATTAGGGTTGGGCGCCCCCGATCAGGGCGCAGATCCAAGGGCCCAATAGACCGTTGGGCCTATTGGTGGAGATCAACTAACATTCCCCTATCTCTTCTCTGATCCGAACACGAATGTTCTTCTCTTGTTTTCTTGCCGCGCGCCGGTGAGGACGGCGGTGCGGCACTTTCCCCCGCGCGGTGGCGGTGGTGACCGGGTTCCAGTGACGTCCGCCACCCCTGATCTCTTTTCAATTTGCTTTTACCCGGTTAGGGTTAGGGTTACACACTGGCAACCTAGCTCTGGTACCATTGTTAGAGATCATGGTGTACCTTTCTGTAACCGTAGATCTGGGGTAAGCCTCCTCGCTCTTGCATAGTTTCACCGCAGCAGTGTAGACGTCGGTACCATGGCGTTGTAGGCGTTGTGGTGGCGATGCAGGCGAGGTCCAGTGGCGATGGTGGTGACCCTGCAGGGGCGACGGCGGAGTCGGTGGGCTTCCCGTCGCTGGCAACACTCCTTTGATCGGATTAGGTTTACTGTGGTGGGTCACGGTGGCTCAGACCAACCTTGTTGGTCGAGCCTAGTTCCCCACTCCTCTATTTATAGTGCTGTGCGACAGGGGGCCACCAACCACATTAGGGTTGGGCGCCCCCGATCAGGGCGCAGATCCGTTGGGCCTATTGGTGGAGATCAACTAACAATTGTAAGCTTTGGCACTCCCCAATGGTGATAGGAATCTTATCTGAAATCATATTATCAGAGATATCGAGTTCAGCTACTTTCTTGAGATTTCCCACTTCCAAAGGTAAAGTCCCAGTTAATGAGTTATGTGCAAGATTCATTAAGCTTGATAAGGTTGAGATGTGAAAAAGTTCCTTAGGTGTGGGACCAGAAAGATTGTTAAAAGAGAGATCAAATGCTTCTAAAGGACAATTGCTGAGAGTAGAATGTATGGCACCGCCGAGTGCATTAGTACTGAGGAAAAGGGTAGTGAGTTTGGTGAGATTTCCAAGAGTCACTGGGATGGATCCTGACAAATTGTTATTTGTCAAATATAATCTATTCAACTTCTGAAGTTTGCCGAGAGATGGTGGAATAGGGCCATGTAGAAGATTATTTTCCATGTCAAGGTAATCCAGGTTGATGAGGTTTCCTATCGCTTCAGTTATTGTTCCTTTTATATAGTTGGATGCTATGCCAAGGAACTCCATTTGTGTTGACAGATTACCAATTGATTCTGGTAGCACTCCTTTGAGCCTGTTCATACTAACATCCAGTACAATCATATTGCTACAATTCGTTAAAGTAGTCAAGAAACCCCAATCAGCATCATTTGTTGCTTCAAGCTGATTTCCCATAAAATTCACTACAGACAGCAACTCTTGGCGAGTTCCCAAGCATTGTGGAATTGTTCCGGATAAAAAAATATCTACTGTTTGAATCATCTTAAGCATGGATGCATTGCACAAGGATTGTGGGATCAGACCATGAAATTGATTATCGGATACAAGGAACTGCTGTAGTTTGGAAAGCTTATTGCCCATGTCAGGTGGAAACCCCCCAGTGAGGCTGTTGTTTTGTATGTTTAGCATTTTAAGAGTGGAGAGGTTGAACATCGAAAGTGGCAAAGGGCCTTCTAGCTGATTATTCTCTAGGTAAAGTTCAGTAAGGGCATGCATGTTTTTGAAGGCATCAGGAATAGGACCTACAAGTTTGTTATTTGCCAATGAAATGGACGAAAGCAACTGAAGGTTCCCTAAAGATTCTGGAATGCATCCCCCAAGGCTACTTCTCTGAAGGTTTAAAGATACCATGGAGGAGAGATTCCCTAACCAAGGAGGGATGGTTCCTTGAATGTTGTTTGCCGTGAGATCAAGTTCCCTGAGAGATGACATGCCTTGCAACGGGGGTATGCTCCCTGCCAGTTCATTCTCGTAGGCGTTAAGAACTGTTAAAGCCGAGAGGTTCCCTAGCGAAGTGGGAATGGGGCCTGAGAGCTGATTGGAACCTAGACCCAGATAGACGAGGTTGACCAGGCTGCCAATCTGCGACGGGATTTCTCCTGTCAGGTTGTTGAACTCTACCACCAAAAGTTTGAGGCTTGCAAGGCTCCTAATGTTGGAAGGGATTCTTCCTGTCAGTGTATTCTTGCCAAGGACGAGTTCCTCGAGATTTAGGAGTGCTGCAAGCTGCCTTGGGATCTGCCCCTGCAACTTGTTGCTGTATAGCTGGATGCTCCTGAGCTGCTTGCAGCTGGAGAGCGATGGAGGGATGGACCCTTGGATGGAGTTATTGTTGAGCTTGAGATACCTGAGCTCACGAAGGTGGCCAAGCTCCGGAGGCAGCGTGCCGTGGAGGCAGTTGCTGGGAAGATCAAGCCGCCTCAGGTAGGTGAGGTTTCCCAGTGCAGGGCTCACCTTGCCGAGGAGGTCGAGCTCTGGCAGTGCCAGCGTGACGACACGGCCGCGGCGGCGTCCCCTCGTGCCACACGCCACGCCGCGCCATTGGCACACCGGCGTGGATCCATTGCTGCTCCACGACGCTAGAGCCTGCAGTGATGGGCCACTCATGAGCGACTTGAAGGACAGGAGCGTGTGGCTGTCGACAGCGACATCCCTAGGGTCACCGGATAGGGAGGACGATGCCACAGGGCCGGCTGAGATCGTGAGGAAGACAAGGGCTAGCAAGAGAGACGACGTGAGAGGTTCTGCCATTGCTGGGAGCAATGGCGCAGAAGCAAGCAAGCGAAGGAGTAGTGGACTGGAATGGAACTGAACACTGGCCGTCACAGGTCACAACGGCATCGGAGTTGAGATAGTTGAATATATGTGGAGATTGAGGGAATGCACATAGGAAACTTTAGTGCCGCCGGTACATTATGGACTGCGCAAGGTTTTGAGTTTCCTATGTACCGTCACAGGAAACCTCACCTAACTTCATGAGCCCAATCGGACAGCTCAAGGTTTTGAGTTGGGGGACTGCTCGTCCACAGTGGTTGCTGTCGATTTTGATAGTGACGTGGATGAGACATGATATAGCCTATAATTTAATGCCAGCTACTTAACTTCGCGTGCCCTTAAATTCGGTTTGATTCGCTTATTTTTTTTATCGAGAACAGTGTTTTTCTCTCATAAATTTCTCTAGCATTCCTCCAAACCATCCAGATTCCTCCAGAATTCAGACAAACGAACAGGCTTATACTCTCTTGGGATGAAAATAAATATATGGAATTCCAAATTATCTGAATTTGTATCCGTTAAAACATGTAATATGAATATCCCTATTTGTATCCGTTTGTAACGTGGATGTTAATAAATGGATGTATACAAATCCTTTTCAGTATTATTCTCTATCTGATTCTAGATCCGTATTCGACAAAAATATGGAACATCCGACATTTATCCATATCCATGAAGAATAAGTTATAATAAATATAATTAAAAGTTTTCTCTGCATATTTACTAACTAATTATCTAATTTTAATATCACTAATGATGCATTGAAACTATTTAATGGTACATCTATAATAACTTTTCAATATTAATTTAATACTCTTAATGATACATAAAGATTTAATTAGTTTAGTACTTTTCTAATTTAGTTTAAACCTAATTTATTTGTTGCTGCAAATATTTTAAAACTTTAATATATTTTTTATAGATTTAAATAGAGGATTTGTCGGGGTTATGATACTCCGGGTATCTCAAGGCATCGGTTAGTTAGCCGATCAGGCGGCCCACAATACACTAAGCTGGTATAAGCCCGAGAAATAGCAACCCAACTAAGCTGTGTAGACGTGGGCCAGATACTACGATGGGGAGTCAGCCACGACCTCCTCTTCGTCCCTTTGCCGCACGACCTCTCTCCCGTTTCAACCCCTGGGAAGGACGGGAGAGGTCGAATCCCACCATGTACACCTGCCTGACAAGGACAGGCATGCCTGCTCGCTCCGACAGAATTGAGGGGACAGCCGTCTCGGAGCAGGTACCATCCCTGCGCCACGCCACAAACAAAGACAGGACCGCCAAGAGGTGACGACATGTACGATAACCACCGTCCAAATACGACCCGACGGGACGGACGTACGGCCCCACCCACTACGAGATGGAGCTCACGACACCAACCTTGACTTTCAAGGTTGTCCAAGCCAACGAAGGCCATGACCCCAGAGCTTGGAATCATGGCCATCGGCTCCACAGTCGGCAAGACTACCAACTCATGTACCATGAGCCTGGGAGATCAGGAGGCCAAGACGGAGACCACGTCGCATAGGACGGCTGGCGAACCACCACCGTGCCACATGGTGCCATTACGACCGGCACAGTAGCACCACGCCTCCCCATGCCGCAATGTGAGCACAAGACTATGACGACAATCACATGAAAGGTCTTAATGGCTAGAGGGGGGTGAATAGCCTATAAAAATTTCTACAACAACACTTAGCAAACTGGTTAGACAAATATGAGGCGAAGCGAGTGTTGCGCTAGCCTACTAAAAATGCAAGCCAACTACCACAATTCTAGTTTATATAGTCTCTATCCACACAATAGCTATGTCATTACACTAAGTTAGTATGCTCTCAAAAGCTAACTAAAGAGCCACACTAACCAAACTAGCAAGCTCTCACGACTTGCTATACTAAAGAGCTTGACAACTAGTTTGCGGTAATGTAAAGAGAAAGAGCAAGATGGTTATACCGTTGAGTCGAGGAATGAACCAATCAATCATAAGAATCAATATCAATGAAGACCAGTCGCCTCGGAATCAAATGATGACACAATGATTTTTTATCGAGGTTCACTTGCTTGCCAGCAAGCTAGTCCTCATTGTAGCGATTCACTCACTTGGAGGTTCACGCGCTAATTGGCATCACACGCCAAACCCTCAATAGGGTGCGGCACAACCAACACAAGATGAGGATCACATAAGCTACGAGCAATTCACTAGAGTACCTTTTGGCTCTCCCCCGGGGAAAGGTCAAGAACCCCTCACAATCACCACGATCGGAGCTGGAGACAATCACCAACCTTCGCTCGACGATCCTCGCTGCTCCAAGCTGTCTAGGTGGCGGCAACCACCAAGAGTAACAAGCGAATCCCGTAGTACAAACACGAACATCAAGTGCCTCTAGATGCAAACACTCAAGCAATGCACTTGGATTCACTCCCAATCTCACAAAGATGTTGAATCTATGATGGAGATGAGTGGGAGGGCTTTAGCTAAGCTCACAAGGTTGCTATGTCAATGCAAATGGCCAAGAGAGGGAGCTAAAGCCGGCCATGGGGCTTAAATAGAAGCCCCCACGAAATAGAGCCGTTGTACCCCTTCACTGGGCACTACTCGGGGTGACCGGACGCTCCGATCAGATCGACCAAATGCAGGACCTCAGCGTCCGGTCGCCCAATGCATGCCACGTGGCCCCTGCTTCAAATACTGAGCGTCCGATCCCAACGGTCAAGTGATGACCAGACGCAGCACAGTGCCATGACCGGACGCAGGACCCCAGCGTTCGGTCACTTCCAGTAAGGTTCCAGCTGTGACCGGACGCGTCAGTTGGATCACAACCGGATGCAGGACCCAGCGTCCGGTCACTTCCAGTAAGCCTCCACTTGCGACCGGACGCGTCCGGTCATGCCCGACCGGACTCACCCAGCGTCCGTTCACTCACTGTCTCCTCTGTGTGCTGCCATATTAGCAGGACCAGACACACCCCGCTAGCGTTCGGTCAAAGACCGACGCCAGCGTCTTCACTGCTTACACTGACCGGACACGCTGGTCCAGTTGAGGCCAGCGTCCGGTCCACTCTGTGAAACCCTGTCTTTTCTGTACAGGGCGCCGGTAGCACCGTCGGACTGTCCGTACTCTATGGGCGGACACTCCGCCGGTGAAGTTTCGAACCCTTGCTCTCAAGTGCTAAACACAATGTGTATCACCTTTGTGCATGTGTGTTAGCATATTTTCACAAACATTTTCAAGGGTGTTAGCACTCCACTAGATCCTAAATGCATATGCAATGAGTTAGAGCATCTAGTGACACTTTGATAACCGCATTTCGATACGAGTTTCACCCCTCTTAATAGTACGGCTATCGAACCTAAATGTGATCACACTCGCTAAGTGTCTTGATCACCGAAACAAAATGGCTCCTACCACTTATATCTTTGCCTTGAGCCTTTTGTTTTTCTCTTTCTTTTTTTCAAGTCCAAGCAGTTGATCATCACCATGGCATCACCATCATCATCTCATGATCTACATTTGCTTCACCACTTGGAATGTGCTACCTATCTCATGATCACTTGATAAACTAGGTTAACACTTAGGGTTTTATCAATTCACCAAAACCAAACTAGAGCTTTCACCATGCCCGGTCGTGCGCTGCACTAAGACAAGATGTCCTTCCTTGCCGGCCAAATTAGCTAGTTTCCCTCCCTCATGACCATTCGGTCGGGAGAATCTATCTCTTTGTATGTGGCCTAGCGCCGAACTCTATATAAGGGCAACAAGGGCACCCCTCCATGGAGATCTCTAGATCATCTAGCTCATAGATCACCATTCTCCTACCTCGTTCACCCTTCTTGCATACCCCATTGTAAGAATTTCAAAGCATTCAACCGAGGAACACGCACTCAATTTTCTCTGAGACTTGACGTAGGGCTTCGGCCTGAACCAATATAATTCCTTGTGTCTTTTGGATGCTACCATCATTTTCCTAGAGTAGCGCGGCTTTCATACAAATTCACTAGTCGGTTGACGAAACACCTACAGTTGGTGCGCCAGGTAGAGGATAGTCGCACACTCTCTTTGTTGAGAAGGAAGCGATGGCTCCCTGCACCTATGTCAGACTTGCTTTTGGCGCGGCCCCCGGTGGTCGCATTCGCTTTGGAAGCCTTGAGTTCACCGATGTTGATGGACCAGCACCCGTCCCCAGTCTTCTCCCTAGCCAAGCTCTACGCTTCGGGAATCTAGACTTCGTAGCCGACCATCTAGGTCGACTACACCTCCATGAAAGGGAATGCGGCCCTGCCACTGAAAGGTCCTAAATAGCTAGAGGGGGTGAATAGCCTATAAAATTTTCTACAAATACACTAGAGCAAAGGGTTAGAAACCCAAATGGCAAAATACAATTTTGCTCTAGCTCTATAAGGGTTGCAAACCACTGATTCCAACAATTCTAGTTATCTATGATCTCTATGTCAAGCAAAGGCCAAGTCACTACAAGCTAAGTTAGTGAACTCTCAAAGACTAGACTAAAGAGCCTCACTAACCAAACTACTCAACAAACAAGCTAGCTCTCAAAACTAATTACACTAAAGAACTTAGCTACACTAGAATGTAAATACAAGAGAGTGAGTGAGATATTATACCGCCATGGCAAGAGACAATGAACCAATCAATGATACCAAGAGAATCACCGGGAGAATTCCAATCACAATTGACACAAGATTTTTCTCCCGAGGTTCACGTGCTTGCCGGCACGCTAGTCCCCGTTGCGTCGACCAACACTTAGTGGTTCGGTGGCTAATAGGTATGACACACCTAGCCCAACACTTAGGCGCCGCAAGAACCAACCTACAAGTGAGGCAACTCAATGACACGAGCAATTTACTAGAGTTGCCTTTGGCGCTCCACCGGGGAAGGCACAACAACCCTTCACAAGCACTTTGATTGGGGGCGGACACAATCACCAAATCCCCTCACCAATCAACAAACACCAACCGTCTAGGTGACGACAATCACCAAGAGTAATAAAAAATCCACAATCACAATCACCATGTAGTGCCACCAAATTTGTGAACTCAAATGCACACACTAGGGTTTCCCCCAAGTCCTCTCATGAAAGAGCACCAAGCTTAGAGAAGGAGAGGATGGGGAAGAGGTGTTCTTCACTCTCTCAAGAACAAACCCTAGAGTCTCTCTTGAATGGAGCACGAATCCTTGGGGAGAGAGAGAGGAGAGGGAGGAGGATGTTCCTCAGGCTCACAAGATCAACACTTAGGGCTCTCAAGTTCTCTCTTAGGGTTAGTACCAAGCTTGGGAGAGAGAGAGGAGAGAGGGAGCTTGTTCTTCTTCTTTTGGAGTCTCAAGATGCAAATGGGGAAGAAGAGTGAGTGAGAGAGGAGGAAAGGGAAAGGGAGGGGCTGGTCTTATCCACCCAGCCAACCAGCCCACCTTTCCAACCAGCCACGTAGTGCCCCCCACGCTCCTGACGGCTCCAACTGCGATCTGACCGTTAGGGCTGAATCGCCCGAAACCGGAGCTCCGGTTTGAACCGGAGCACTAGTTTCCAGCCCTGAAACAGCGCAAAACCAGACTCCTGTTTCAACCAAACCTCCGGTGGAGGCTCCCAACTTCTGAGAATAAATCAATTTTAGGGCGAAAACCGGACCTCCGGTAGAAGCACTCATATTCTGAAAATACATTTTTAGAGCAAAAATCAGACCTCCCGTTTTGGCAACCGAACCTCCGGTAGGAGCACTCAGCCTGGAGCAATTATAAAACCGAATAATTACCGGATCTCCGGTCTAACCCGGACCTCCAGTATGGGCTCTCAAATTTCAGCATACAAACTAAAACGCCCATAACTTATAGCTCCGAACTCCGATTTTGATGATCTTAGACATTTTGTAAAGCTTATCTGAAGAGCTATCCATCTCAACAAACTTCATTTTCAAAGCCTTTTCAAATGTTCTCAACTCCACCAAGTGTTTCAACAAGTCAAGTGTGTGGGTTAGCATTTTTCAAACATGTTGAAAGGCTTTTCTCTTGCACCTCACCACGTCACTAAGCGCAATGCATATGCAAATGAACCTCACACTTAGTGGCACTAGATAACCATTGTAATCAAAGATTTCCCCTCTTTATAGTATGGTTATCTATCATAAATCCGATCACGCACTCTATTGTGTCTTGACCGGCAAAACAAAATGGCCCTAGCTCTTATACCTTTGCCTTGAGCCCATTTTATTCCTCTCTTTCTTCTTTTCCTAGTCGGAGCACTTGATCACCATCTTTTGGTCATCTCCATCACATGAGTATCATCTAGTTCCATCACTTGGTGTGTACCAACCTATCTTTGCATTTCACTCATGACAAAGGTTAGTGCACATGGGTTTCGTCAATTAGCCAAAATGAAACTAGGGCTTTCAGCCACACATCCCGATGCTCCATCACATGCGTCGGTGCCGTGATCATTGATTCTGATGCGCTACAATGCTGGATCGACGCCTATCTCGGGAGAAACCCTGAGCTAGAATTAAGCCGACGTGTTTTCTACGTGCTGGCCAATACCTTTGCCCAACTCTCAGGGGGCGGGCCCATGCCACCAGAGGCCGAATTCTAGGACCTCTACACTACGCTACCTTCCGACATGAGGGACATAGTCACGCTCTTCGAGCAAGAGCTAGCCAAGCACAACCACCATACGACGACGTCCAGTCTCTCTGGGTTCGTGGGGATGATGGAGCGGGATCCAGAGTTCATCTACGACCTCCCGCTGACGACCCCTGGGGACACGGACTACGAGTCTGATTCCAAGGGGAGCTACCACCCGGTGTAGGAATGCAACATGTTGCACCTCTCAGAAAGCGGGGCAGCAGTAGCGTAAGGCGCAGAGGACGACGCCTGGCAAATAAGGACCGTCTACACTATGGCGACAATGACCGTGACAACCATGGTTGACACCCCAGGATCCACGACTCTAGGCGCAGTTCAAGCGCAGACGCTTATGGCCCTCAAGTGTTCATGAAGAAGATCCGACAGACGTCGTTCTTGATGTGTTTCCACGTGTCGCCGAACATCATCAAATACTTCGGGGACACCAACCCCGCCGTATGGCTAGAGGACTTCTGCCTCACCTATCAAGCAGGTGGGACGGATGATGACCTATTCATCATCCAATACTTGCCACTCTACCTCGCAGAAAGTGCCCGAGCATGGCTCGAGCATCTCCCCACAGACATCATCCACTCATGGGCATACTTCAACGCATCTTCGTAGGGAATTTCCAAGGCACGTACGTACGCCCTGGAAACTCCTGGGATCTCGAAGCCTGCAAACCAAAAGCAGGAGAAACTCTATGTTAGTACATCTACCACTTTTCCAAGCAGTGCAATGAGCTTCCCGACATCGTAGATGCGGACGTGATCAGAGCTTTCATCTCTGGCACGACCAATGAAGCCCTCGTCCATGAGCTCGGACGCAGCAAACCGCGGACAATCCAGGAACTACTCGACCTTGCAACAATCCATGCCTCCGGTGAGAAGGTCGTCTAGGCAATCTTTTGCAGTACAAGGGTAAGGCTTAGGTTGAACCCACAGACGAGGCTAAGGACCACAATCAGCAGGGGAAAGGCAAGAAGGACAGCTGGAGGTGCCATGACAGTGAGTTCATCGTGCCGATCGACAGAGCCCACAAGCAGATGGTTGGCAAGGTCAACCACGCCAGCTTCGTCAAAATCATGAAGTCGTCGTGCCGCAACCATGGCAACCCAGTCAAACACACCCTTGAAGACTATGACCTCATCAAACGCTACTTCAGGGGCAACTACAAGACCACCGGCACGGACACGTTGTCCAAACCTGCCAGCAATGAGGAAAAAAGGGATGCGTATCCCGACCTAAAAGGGTGCCTCATGATCTTCGGCGGACTGGTGGCATACGAATCTAGACACTAGCAAAAGCTCATGGCCAGAGTGGTCAACACGGCCGCATTAGGCGAAGTCGTCCTGGCCTTCCTAAAACGGTCAGAAATGGTGATCACTTTCGACAGAAAGGATCTCCATGATCATGTTCCACAACCAGGGCGCTTCTCGCTTATCGTCGATCCGATTATCAGCAAGACCCACCTATCTCGCATCCTCATAGATGGTGGGAGCGGCCTCAACCTCCTTTATGCAAAACCTATGACGCCATGGGCATGTCGCGAGCGGCCATATGACCATCCGGTGCTCCTTTCCACAGAGTCATACTCGGGCTTCAGGCCGTTCTCCTTGGGTAGGTCGACCTGTCCGTGACTTTTGGAGGTCGAGCAAACTTCCACACGAAAATGCTCACCTTCGAGATAGCAGACTTTCCCGGCGCCAACCATGCCATCTTGGGTCGACCATGCTACGCCAAGTTCATGGCCGTCCCCAACTACACTTACCTCAAGCTCAAGATGTCGGGTCCCCATGGGATCATCACCATAGGTGGAGACCTTCGCCGGGCCCACCTCTATGAGCGGGAGAACTACTACATTGCAACAGTCGCATGCCAACTCCTAGAGCCCCGACTCGATCGGGCGACAATGACCGAGGCCATGCTAGAGTCAAACTTCAAGGAGCAGCCTCTGAGAATCAGGACTGAATGTGACATCCCTACACGGTAGTGAAGCACGTAGAGGTCATGCCTAGCGACCCCGACCATGGCAAGCGACGAGATTTGTGATGACCTGGCACGAGGGTGATGCGACCAGAGAGCTCTAGAGAGCTTGCGACACAACGCACTTCTCGGCTCGACAAGCCATGCGTTCAAGGGCTCACCGCACCAAACACCGCGGGGACCGAGGCCCATGTCAACGCATGGACGTCCAACGTTCACCTCAAAGCTGCCCCAAAATGTTTTTCCCGACTGAGTCTCTTTACATACTAATTCACACAAGTCCTTCCCTGAATGGTACAAACCAAGGTTCGTGATGCAACCGTCATGGCGTGTCAAGGAGTGCCCGTCGAAAGCAGCACTCTGGCAGCGCATTCATTCCAGAGTGAACTATGTCGATCGGTGCATGTCAGTCAAACACAGCTCACTCGCGGGGGCTACACTACGGTACGTCATGTGCCAACACGCATCAACGGGTTGCACAAAACTGAACCCTAAGAGCTAGCTCTAGGCAAGGCCAAGCACCCATGCGCAAGGAAAAGGGAAGGAAAACATCGCCGCGACCTAAAGCGAGGAGGTCGAGAGAAGGTGCAATGCCACTGGATCTGTCCTACAACATCTCAGTCACGAAAATGGAGTCGAGCTAAGCCAAGCCTCGTGAGCCAATCTCCAAGCAAGGTCGCACGACGACGACATATCAAGCGACTAGATCATTGACGATCATGACGGATCAATGGCAAACGAAAGAAATAAAGTCAATAGACACAAAATAAAAAGATTTCTTTTATTCATTTGAGGACCCAAGGTACAACCTAAGGCCCTTGACCACCGCCGCGGAGGATGTCCTCCATGTTCACAATGGCCACAACGGCAGCCGTGGTGGCAGCGAAGTCACCGACCAGCTCCACCCGCTCCTCCTGACCGGCGTAGTTCGGGAACCCAGGCTCCACCCGGTGGAAGTCCTGGCCGGTGCAATGCTGGCTCCCTGTTGGATCCCTGCCACCACCGCCCACTCACGGTACTCCACCGCGATGGTCTCCCAGAGGCAGGCCACCTTCGCCTCGTGGCGGAAGCCATCAGCTGCTCCTCAAGCGCTATCAATCGAGATGACACGAAGGTTAGAAGTGGCGGACATCAGACAAGACGACAAGACGGAGAGAGAGTCCTCACCCACGATGCGGTCCTGGGCATTGGTGGTCGCCGCCTGCGCGGCAGTGGTCTACCTCTCCGAGGTGGCAAGGACCATCCCTATGGCCTCGAGGCAGAGCTCTAGCCAATCCCACCTCACGGGCAGCGGCGGAGTAGTGCTGGTGGGCCTCATCCGCCGGGCGGATGAGCTCGTGGAACTCCCGCCGATCATCCGAGGAAGACGAGGACGAAGAGGACGAGCTTGATCCCACCATCAGTAGTGTCACCGATCAGTACAGGTCAATCGTAATCTCAAAAAATCACTTGAAAGCTAACCCCTGTTCGTGCAGGAAAGCTCGGGGGCGCAGTGGCAGCCCGCCGGCCTCCGGCGACCCCTCCCGTGGGCGCTTGCCGCGATCCATCACGACGAACAAGGAAGAAACTACAAGCGTGCAGGAGTGGAAAGGAGAAGGCGGCAGAGCAAATTCCTCCCCCACCGTACCACTCCTGCGTATTTATAACCACAGCGAATGCCTGGGGCGCATGCGTGCTCACTCTCATTTACTAACCGCTTGGGAAATCTCACACCACAGGGGGAGCAGCCGGATGAAAGAGGGAGCGACGGATGCCCACATGGCGGCAGAAAAGCAAGTAAGGGGTGTTTGGATCCAGTGACTAAAGTTTAGGAGGTGTCACGTGGAGGTGTCGCATGGGGTGTTCGGATACTAATAAAAAAACAAATTACAGAATCCATCAGTAATCCGCGAGATAAATTTATTAAGCCTAATTAATCCATCATTAGCACATGTTACTATAGCACCACATTGTTAAATCATGGACTAATTAGGCTTAAAAAATTTGTCTCGCAAAATAGTCTCAATCTGTGCATTTAGTTTCGTAATTAATCTATATTTAATACACCATGCATATGTCCAAACATCTGATAGGACAGCGACTAAAGTTTAGGAGGTGAATCCCAACACCCCCTAAGCCATGCGCATCCCAACTTTCCATATCGTTTCGATTTATGCGCCCACTTTCCGCGGCACACGATCACTCGCGAGTTGTAACATCCCAAAAATCCAAATAAATAAATCATGTGAATTAAAACTATTTTCAAAATCATTTCAAAACTAATTCTCAATTTAGCTCTAATTTATTCCTTGTCCAAATATTCTCCAACTCCATCTGTCACTATTCATCCTCTTTCTGATTCCTGGAGCTCGCGCACTCAGCGCTCGCAGAGCAAGCCCGCGTAGCACACTTGTAGTACCCTTTGCTGGCAAGCTTCGCCGCAGTGTCATTACTTCGCCGTGTCATGAATGGCGAGTTAGGCAGCAGCCCCTAGCGTGTTGCACACGCTCTACAGCAAACGAAGATGACTGACCGCAGTAGCTCATAAAAATTCGTGTGCCATCCATTAATGGCAAGCTGTAGGGCTGCAGGCATCTCACCCTATGCTAGCTGACCACGATGCTCCCCTCGGCGCAAAGTCGTCTTCTTCACAGGCTCAGCCCACTGAGCATGCCGCTCGCTCGCTACCCGCGCAGCACGCTCATGCACCAGCAGTGCCTTATTACCATTAACCAAGCCCATTAGCAACCGCGCGCAGCATACGCATTAACTGAAGAAGTACAAGCAATCACTCACGCCTTTACTTCGCTTGCTAATCACCCTACAAAATTATCAGCGCATGTCGCGCTGCCGCTGCCATAGTGTGTCGCGCACGTCGGGCGTGGTCCTTCCCAGTGCCAGCTCCACCTCCAGCCCCGCGTCTCCTACCTATAAAGGACACGCCGCGCAACCCTCCCATCACGCCGAGCCATCCCACTCCGCTGCTCACCATCTTACTCTCTAAGGGGTGTTTGGATCCAGTGACTAAAATTTAGGAGGTGTCACATGAGGGTGTCGCATGGGGTGTACGGATACTAATAAAAAAATAAATTACAGAATATGTAAGTACTCCACGGGATGAATTTATTAAGCCTAATTAATCCGTCATTAGCACATGTTTACTGTAGCACCACATTGTCAAATTATGGACTAATTAGGCTTAAAAGATTCTTTCACAAATTAGTCATAAACTGTGTAATTAGTTTCGTAATTAGTCTATATTTAATACTCCATGCATGTGTCAAACATCCGATAGGACAGCGACTAAAGTTTAGGAGGAGGAACCAAGCACCCCTAAATCGAGTTCTTCTATTCTTGCCCGGGAAGGCCGCGCTCCGTCGATGAGCTGCAATCGGCTGAGGTAGCTAGTCTGCAAATGATCTCCTCGTTCTTCAATAGTTCATTGACTCGTGGTCTCCTCCTCCATTAATTCCGTGACCTGCATGAATAAACCAGCACCCCACCCCCAAGCACGTTCAGCCCAAAACATCCTCCAGTCCTTATGTGCTCGTCAAGTCCAAAGGCCACTCAAGTCCATTTGAATTAATTCACTCGAGACCAAAGACCCACTCCAAGTCCATCACGTGAAATCCAATTCACGTGACCAGCTAGCTAAATGCCACTGATCGCTTTCTTTAATCACCCTTCACGTGATTAATTAGTGGCCACGTTGCAAAATCAATTTCTCTTTCATCCAAGCTCCAATTCCATTATTTCTTCCTCCTAAATTCATTTAAAATCAAGACCTATCCATCCATACCATCTTCTTCTTTTCTAGAGCTCATTGAATTTATTTATTTATTGTGATTGTTTGTTTACGCGTCCGTAGCTAATGGAGTGACCGAGGAGGAGCACAAGGATCTTGGAGGCCAGGAGGAGTTTGGAGGATAGTACCGCGAGTTCGACCACGAGGACCCGAACTACGAGCAGGAGTTTGCCGAGGACGCCGACGGAGGCAAGTCCAATCTATCCCCTTTGATGCATATTGATCCTATTTCTAAACTCAACTGGTAGAAGCCGATTTAAATATTGCACATATGATTATACGTACGAATTATTTTTGCTACTTAGCTAAACCCATTTAAATAGCCACTCTTGAATTGTTCCACTTTATCATCTTACTCAAACTTAGGAATAAATATTACGATATGACAAAATATCATTATTTAGTATGCTTAGGACTTTGTTACCCACCATGGAAACTCGTCACTATGATTTCTCAAATACAATGATTTCAAATAAAACTATGTGAGTTGTAAGAATAAATTGTGGGTATTGTGGAAGGGTTAATGAACAAATTAGAAATGGTGATTACCCAAGAGATGGGGTGGATCGGTGTTCCTTTTGTTGGATGCCATGGTGTTGTGGCTTGTACCTTTTGTGGTTAAGCATGAAGATATCCGCCTTGTCTTGATTAAGGACTGAGTTAATGATTTATCTTGCCTAACTCATTTTATCGTACAACCACTCGACCTTGTATGAGGCAAGGCTTCGTCTAAATCCCCCTAGTTGGTATGGCAATCACCTAGAGGCAGGTGTGCAACGAGACACTAAGAGATGTATGTATGAAATTTAATGAGCTCTGTAAATTTTTGTATTATGATGATGTGGCCTTAGTGTTCCCGTGGTTAGCGCCAGTACTTAGCTATGGAGGGTAATGACTCTGTTGGATCTATGCTTACACGATGGTGTTAAGTTACGGTATCCTGCTGGTGGTGAAAGTGTACAACCTCTGCAGAGTGTAAAATCTATCTGAATAGCCGTGTCCATGGTCTTGGATGGGTTACGGTTTGGTTTCAACAACTAGATGGTTTGGGATAAGTGGAAACATGAATGAGCGTGATTTTAGAAATAAATGGTTGACGTCCATGTGCTGTGGGAACAGAGCGTTCAGCAGCACTTAAATTTGTGACAAACCCCCCCTTTTCCAGAAATACTCTTATATTTGGAAAATAGTTGTATTTTGTAAAAAGGTATTTCTAAAATGAAACCCTGTCAAAAAGATAGCTTTATGCAAATAAAACCAAGCCTTATCCTTGATTTATCCATATGCATATATTGTTATCTCCTTCCGTGGGGTAAGGTTGGATTTGCTTAGTACTTTTGTACTCACCCTTGCTTTGTTGTACAAAGGAGGACCCAGAAGCTGCATTCGAGTAAGGTCGTGTCTGCACCCAACTTAGCTTGTGGCTTGGGATCACCAGATATTAGCGTATTGATTTGTGTGGATCTTTGGATCCATCTGTATCTTTATTTTGGCATGGTTTAAGTGCCCGCTTCCATTTGAACTACTACTTTGAGACTATCTGATATAATAAATGTGCGTACTAGCCTCATAGGACTAGTATTTTATCACATTTGAGTTTCCGGATAACCGAAGATGCTTCACGAGTGGGTGCCATTAAAGGCGCGACATGATTGGGGAGGCCAACCACCCCCTGAATCCGTGCACAGGGTGACCGACTGCGTTTGTGACCCCGTGTTGTGTTTAGAAAACCTACTCTTGGGCCGGCCCTTACAAGGGCTCGAGGCCACAAACGGATAGGGCAGGGGTGAGATGGGCCCCAGTGGCTCTTATCGATGGTGCGGAGCCTCTTGACCATCTCTCCCTGTGTTCGAGTTGAAGACTTCAAAGTCGCCCAGGCTGACCCCCTCTGGGGGGAGGCATCTTGCCCTCTAGCCGCTGCGGAGGTAGTTGGGGACCGACGGGCTTGATGGCCGATGGTTTACGGATGTATCGTGACAAGGCACAGTCGAACTTCACGTCGATTGTGGGGATATTAGGTCCCACTCGAACTACCCATTGACCCCAATGAGGTGCACCACTCTGACCATGTGGTTACGGTGGATGAGCCTTGCTCCATGTGGGGCGAAACCGAATTTGCCTACAACAAGGCAACACGACCTCACAAGGTCGACAAGGACGCTTGGGAAAAATAGAGGTGGGTCCCTGTGACCCCGCTAGAGGTTGAGGCCAAGCCACGACCAGCTCTTCCCTATGTCCCAAGTCCAAGACCTGAGGCCAACTCTAGAGTCTCACAAACCGTCGGCGGTTAGCAACCCCTTCGGGAAAGATCGATGGAGCGGACGGCTAGGGTTGCGCAGCGACGTCTTCCTCGTGAAGCAATGTGAAACCCAGAACACGATCATGGTTCGGTTGCATGGAAAAACAAACAAAAGGTCTACGACCCACGAGCCAGAGCACGGTCGCAGAAAACCTCATGACCTCACAAAAAGACGTCAAGGAAACGATTCTTCGCGAGGCAAGTCGGCTCTTCTGGGCCAACGATCCTGGACCAAAGGCATGACCCCGATCCCATGACTCAGGGGCTCGCTGCAACCATAAGGGCAGCCTAAACATTCGAAGGAAGCTTCTTTCCATTCAACGTTCAAGAGTACAAGAGCGGTCGAGCCGCTCACAAAGTACTGAACCACGACGCCGTCACAAAGGCAGCATCATCGGGACCCCTAGAGGCGCCTGCTACAAGTGCAGAAGGGAAGAGATGAAAAACCGCCTCGCGATCCTTCTCGTAGCATCATGACCTCTGGGGCAAAAACGCATAGGGGGAGAAAGGGTGGAGCCGAGCTCGCAGGCCACCACCATCATGCTCCAGAAAGCACGATGGGGGCACTAAGGCACTGCAACATGTCTCTCGACCCTCAAGCAGCTACCCGAGAGTGGGAAGCGGTCCTCACATAGGACCACGACCCACCACCAAGCAGCCTACGGGTTCTGGGAGAAGCCAATTGCGGCCCTTGTAGTCTGTGATTCAACGACCCCAAACCTAAGGTTTTGGGGAAGTGCTGAAATCTCAAGGCCGCATAGGCAGCCCGAGCACCGCCTCAATCCTCCCCCACTCGCAAATCTTCTTCTAGCACCAGTTGTTGGAGGGAGCAACACCGTCCTTCGGCCAACGCAACCAACCCCTAGCGGGTCGCATGCTCAAAATTATCCTGTCTACGCAGGAACTCTCTCAAACTTAGCCTTTTGGGAAGACTAAGAACTGTTCATAGGCATGGTTGCAAGTAGTTCAAACGGTAGGAAGGCCCCTATTTAAAGGCCCAAGGGTGGACTATGCATCCTGAAGCCCCCGCGCCACGTGGTGAACTACGGGAAGCCACAACCATTGTCAAATGCCCGCGTGAGGTCATGGAAATCAAGATCCTCCTAAAGGCAGAGCTGGTACAGCGTCGACGAGACCACTTGGTCCTGCTTGGACCACGTACCCCGGCACGCAGCACACCGACACTGCCAGGCTTAGTAGAACAGTCGTGTACCACACCGTCAGGGCGTCTTGACGGATGGGACGTTGCAGCCGCCTACCGCATTGAACGCACCAGGCCGCAAGGGGTCGTGCTCCGAGCTCAGACCAGCAACGACTTCGAATCCACATCTAATACACGCAGATATTAGCGCCTTCACGATCACTTCGTGATTATAAAGACACTTGGGGGCTACTGTTGGGGTTATGATACCCTGGGTATCTCAAGGCACCGGTTAGTTAGCCGATCAGGTGGCCCACAATACACAAAGTTGGTATAAGCCAGAGCAGCCGTAGCCCAACTGCGATGGGGAGTCGACCACGACCTCCTCTTCGTCCCTTCGCCGCACGACAAAGGACGCCGCATGACCTCTCTCCCGTTTCGACCACTAGGAGGGACGGGAGAGGTTGAATCCCGCCATGTACACCTGCCTTGACAAGGACAGGCATGCCTGCTCGCTCCGCCAGGACTGAGGGGATAGCCATTTCAGAACAGGTGTCATCCCTGCGCCATGCCACAGACAAGATAGGACCGGTAGGCGTTGACGACAGGTACGATAACCACCATCCAAATACGGCCCGATGGGGCGGGCGTACGGCCCCACCCACTATGGGATGGAGCTCACGACAGCAACCTTGACTTTCAAGGTTGTCCGGGCCAACGAAGGCCATGACCCCAGAGCTTGGGATTGTGGCCATCGGCTCCACGACTGGCAAGAGTACCAACTCCTGTATGACGAGCCCGGGAGATCAGGAGGCCAAGACGGAGACCACGTCGCATAGGCAAAACCACCACCGTGCCAACAGTGCCGTTACAACCAGCACAATAGCACCATGCCACCCCATACCGCTACATGAGCACAAGACCATGACGACAACCACATCCATACCAGCGCTGCACCAAGACAAGACGTCCTTCCTTGCCGGCCAAGTTAACTAGTTTCCCTCCCTCAGGCTCATGACCATTCAGTCGGGAGAACCTATCTCTTTGTACGTGGTCTGGCCCCAAACTCTATATAAGAGCAACTAGGGCACCCCTCCATGAAGATCTCTAGATCATCTAGCTCATAGATCATCATTATGTTATCTCGTTCACCCTTCTTACAGATCTCATTGTAAAAACTTCAGAGCAATCAACCGAGGAACACGCACTCAATTTTCTCTGAGACTGGACATAGGGCTCCGGCCTGAACCAGTATAATTCCTTATGTCTTTTTGATGCTACCATCGTCTTTCTGGAATAGCGCATCATTCATACAAATTCACTAATTGGTTGACGAAACACGGATATAATTTGTACTAGTGTTATCTCTAAGAAATCTATCAGTGTAAATGTAATTTATAGCTATAGACTCACAGTTCTATTTCTACTAATGTCTGTTTTTCTGAACCGCCAGTGAAATTTTTTAATAACATCAATAAAAATCGTTTCTGTAGCCTAGGCGCCCGCCGGTCAAGCAAGTAGCACTCACCTGCTTCTCCAGCCAGCGGCCAGTGGGACAGGATAAAATTCACACGGCTGACCTGCTGTTCCTGGTCAAGTCTCAAGTTCAGTACAACTACGCGTGGACTGTCTGCTTCTGAATCTGAACAGGCTGGATTCCAAGAAGAGTTGCTCCTTGTTGTATGAATCATTCAAAAACAGTTACACGTGCTTTTGTGATGGTGACTCACTCTCGATAGCGATTCATGCGGATTATTTGGAATAGTTCACAATGCATGTGAAGATTTGACTCAACTACGAGTGGATTATTGTACATACTAGTAGTAGGTCAAGTTGGCATATACTCCATATTAATTATCATGATATGCTGCCGGCGACCATGTTTAGCGTTGTACCGACAAATGTAGGTGCCGGGCTTTTTCGACCCAATAATTCCCTATTTTGGAATCATCCCCCCTTACGCTTGCATGCATCGTTAAGTCCTCAATTTTGCACGGGTCACGGGTGCTCGTATTTTTCTAGATTTATTCAAGTATTTAATGGCATTATGCTTTTAGTGGTAGACGACGTTCCCGTCGATAGCGAGACGTCTGTGGTGACTTCGTCAATCTCGAGATGTGCCGGCACAGTCATTCGGAGGTGCTCATAGAGGTAGAGTTTGTGTACGTGTGTTTATAGAGTTAAGTGTGCGTGCGTGTGTTTGTGTAATTCGTTAAAAAAATAAAACTGCTCAAGTTGGAACAAGTTATGCTGATAGAAGCAAGATTTGGTTAGTCGTTAAGCAATTGATGCTACTAGGATTCCATCAGGTGCTCGTTGACTTGACCACACTCCCGCGTCCAGAATTGATTACTACTACCACGATATACAAACCAACAAGGGCGATATAGGCATCATGGGATGGTACATGCATATTTGATAATATTTTTAAACCACAAAAAAATCTAGTTTTTAGATATTTTGAAAAAAAATCTAGAGATATATTGGGATAAAAATCCAAATAAAATATTTAGAGCTCGTCAAAACATTTTTCGAATTAAAAAATGGTTTAACTCTAGAAAAAATGGGAAAAATATCAAGATAATTCCCAAAGCTTTGTAATCGAGGTATAAACATGTTTTAAAAACTTTGCATGACAAAAATATGAAATGCAACCAAAATGAATGCAACATACATTCATGCTGAATGCATTCATGTTGGTTGTGAATGAGGTTTTTGTTGTGAAAAGATTTCAAAACATGTTGACATGTCGATTAGTGTTTTGGGAATTTTCTGGATATCTTTTCTACTTTCCTAGAGCTAAATCTATTTCTTAAGCATCCGGAGATATTTTCATGAGCTCTAAATATTTTATTTGAATTTTTCGTATCCCAATCTATCTCTAGAATTTTTCTCAAATTTTTAGAAGTTTAGAGATAATTTTTGTGATCTAAGTGTCTGTTTGATTGAGCTATGAACCGTGGAAAATCTGCTATTAACAAAGAACTATGAAAAAGCCATCGTGAGTTATGTGACGTGAAAAAGTTAAAAGTTGTTTGGTTGAAAAAGGTGCCTTCGTTTTGAAATCGTAGGGATAAAATCACAAAGTTAAAAAAAACGAAGAGAAAATCACCATTTTGCTTCAAAACAGGTAGAAACGCTTAAGCACCTAGTATTTAACTCATGCTTTAGGTACGGATTAGAATCCCCTTAGTCCTTTTGTACTTTGGATTAGATATAGATGAAATATTATTTGATTCGCACATTAGCTATGGATTAGAATCCATTAACCAATTGTTAGTCCTTTAATCCAATATCAATTGTTTGGAACACTCTACATTGATTTTTTGATTTAGCCACAAGTACTGCTCTTGTCCGAGAGCCTTTTGCTTTACAGAAGAAAGATATTGTGCAGGACCTGGACAGAATGTAAAATATATATATATATATATATATATATATATAGATATTGGTTTTACCTAATATTCAAAAGAATATATATGTGACCAAACATTATCGCATTTGACTCACTCCATATTCGATCGTATTCGTAACCGGGACAATCTGTATCTATTATCTATGCGTGTCCATCTGACTTTGAATTCAAATAAAAAAAATATAAAAGCAAATATAAGACTCAGAATCCAAATAAAAAAAATAAAAGCAAATATATGATTGATAATATTTCTCCGTGTCCGATCCGTGTAAAGCTCCAACGCTATATAATGACGCACTACCTAGATTGTCATGAGTGTGTTCCCACATTAATTAATTCCTTACAAAACGCGTGGGTCACAACTCGTCGCTCGAGCGTTGATGCTTTGGCATCCGATCCGACGTCATGTCAACATCACGGCCATGGTAGCTTCTCTATGTACACCCCCTCTGTCGAGAAGAACGAAATCTTATTTCCCAATG
Source organism: Miscanthus lutarioriparius (assembly GCA_904845875.1). Lineage (NCBI taxonomy): Eukaryota > Viridiplantae > Streptophyta > Magnoliopsida > Poales > Poaceae > Miscanthus > Miscanthus lutarioriparius. Next base: position 92,670,432 of record CAJGYO010000009.1, read on the forward strand.
ATTCAAACGATTTCAAGATTAATCATATATTTATAAAAACTATTAATATTTATAATAAGTATCACTAGATTAATCACGAAATATATTTGCATATAATAAACCAATTTGAAGATTCAAATAATGATACTATTTTTTTATAAAACGAATTAAATGTTGGATTGTTTGATTTCTTTAAAAATGAAAGTTCGTTCTTTTTGCAGCGAGGGGAGCATACCTAGGACGGGGAGTAGCAAATTATTACCTCAGACTTAAAATGAAATCACCATTCTAGGTTTGAATTAATTAAGTTAACCATTTTTTGAAGTTTGATTTGGTTTATAGAAAATTATCAACATTTAAATCTTTTAAATAGGTATATATATATATATATTATATATATATTCGATGATGATGCGTGTAATGATAATGTTACGTATCATAGATGTTGATATATATATATTTTTATATATGTTTAGTTAAATTTAGTATTTGTCAAAGAACGAGAATGACACCGGTGGATTGGAGGTTTCCTTGGAGAAAGAAAAATGGCACACCCGCAGCCAACTCGACAGTATTGGTTGCACAATTCTCAAAACACCCACAGTGTAAAATGACAGTACTGCTTGCTCTTTCTTCTACATATCCTCGTCTTCCATCTCACCAGCTTCAGGCCCTCCGATCCAATCCAATCCAATGCAAGAAGGTGGTCGGTCCGCTCCTCATATCATCTATCAGAAACGAATGATATTCCCATAATCGATCATAAAGCTGCTGTTTTAATTTGTTGTAGCCGAACATCAAAGGCGCCATGATCCCAACTTGTTGGATCGGTTTGTCTCTACTAGTATAGTAGCAGTAGTATGATGTTGTACATCCATCAGAAATTGCTTGTGCCTTCAGATCCACGCACATATAAGAAGCCATCATCAAGTCTTGAGCAACGGGATTGGGATTGGAATTGGATCTGCGAGCCAGCAAGAGAAGCGGATCTGCTACCCAAAGGATTTGGATCCGGATTCGGACATGGACATGGAGAACCTTGCTGATGTTGGCACGCATATACACATCACAGATCCCAGGGTCTGTTTGGTTCTCGGCGAGCTGGGGGGCGGCAGACGGGGAGTCGGGGAGCCAGGGCGGTCGCCGGGAAGCCCAGGTCGCTGAGGAGCCCAGGTCGCCGAGGCGCGGGCATCGTCGTCACCGAGCCAGCGCGAGCGGGCCGCCGAGGACGCCGGGCTGGGGCGCGGTCGCCGGAGCGCAGGGACCTTGGCTAGGGAGTGGCTGCTGGAGCACAGGGACGAGGCGCAGCCGCCGAGGACGCCGGGCACAACCGTAGTCCGCCGGAGCACGCGGCCACCGGGGCACAGCCCACCGAGGGCGCGAGCGGCTTGGCGGCTGGAGCCATGCAGGGACGTCGTGTGGGCCACGCATCAGGAGAGGCGGGCGCCGCCAGTTGCGCTCGGGAAGAAGACGAGCCAAGAAAAGGACCCAATAAAAGAGGAGAGAGAGGGACATGGGTCGTCAATTTGGCCCCACTAGTCCCAAATAGCCTGAATTTTTTATTTTTTAACTTTTTTTGAAAAAATTTCACAAATATGTCCTTAAAGGAAAGATTTTAAAATATGGACCCTTAACTCAGCGCCATCGTTGTTGGCGCCGAGCTAACACGTCTCGGCGCCAGTGTCCCTGACGCCGAGCTCTTGGGCTCGATGCAAACGTGGCAGTGACATGGCAGGAAGCTCGGCGCCAGTCACCCTGGCGCCAAGTTCAGCGCCGTAGATCTTGGCGCCGAGCTTGGCGCCTGGGTGACTGGCGCCGAGCCTTTCTTACGTATGGCCCAAATCATTTCTCTCTTCCTCTCTCTCTCGCATCTCCCTCGCCCGAGCAGAGCACCGCCGCCGCCGCCCGCGCCCTCTCCCTTCACCGGCCGCCCGAGCCCGCGCAGCCTGCGCCTCGCCACGCCCCGCGCCCGCGCCCGGCCACCCGCGCCGTGCCGCCACCGTGCCCGCCCCACGCCCGCGCCAGCCGCGCCAGCGCCGCCCCGCTCCCGAACGCCTGCGCCGCGCCGCCACCGCGGCCGCACCGCGCCCCGCACGCGTGCCGTGCCCCAAGGCCGCGCAGGACCGCCGCGCCCGCGCCCGTACGCCCGCGCCTCGCCCCGAGGCCGCACAGGACCGCCGCGCCCGAGCCCGCCCCGCGCCCGGACGCTCGTGCCCCGGTTCCCTCGCCGGTCCCTACGCCCGCGCCGTACCCTCACCTCGCCCGACGTGCCGCCAGCGCCTGCCTTGGCCGCCCCCGTAGCGCCGGTGCCGTGGCCGTGACCGTGCCGTCCGCCACCGTCGGCCTAGGGCGCGCCCGCCGAGCCAGCCTCGCCACGCGGAGCGCCGAGCATTCCGCGCCCGCCGCCCGCCACCGTCGTTGTCGGCCGCACCCCCGCCGGCCCCGACACCTGCAGCGGCCGGTCGTGCCACCGCCGGCCCAGCTTGTTGGCCTAACCCACGCCCAGCGTCCGCTGCGACTCCATTGTCGGATAGGTAAAAATTGTGAATTTACAATGTGCGTACTTAGTTAGCTTTGATTGTAGTGTAGTAGTTTTTACATTTGTTATTTACTAGTTAATGTGATGACTCAGGTAGTTGATTTAGTTAGTGATCTAGTGAGATATATATGTAGATAGATAGAAACATAGATACATAGGTACATAGATATAGTGAGATAGCTACTTAGATAGGTAGTTACATATTTAGTTAACTAAATAGGATCTAGCTATTTAGTTAGTACACTTTATCTATGTATGTAGTTGTTATCTTATTTACTTAGTTTGTAGTTGGAAAGTACTTATTAGGTACTATGTATCATCTAATTTGGACTAAAGGACATGTGTTTCATTATGTGTTTGAATTAGATGGATAACCTAGTGACCATATATCATGGAGGCACTGTTGAAAACGATCGCTATGGATATGTTGAGTTTGTTGACATGCAAAGCGTGCCTGTGCTATTCAATGATAGGCCTTCATTTAGTGAGATGGTTGTAAGGGCTCAGCAGGAGCTGCATTGCCTTGGAGATGATGGCATTGCAGTTGAGGGTGTACTGCACCTAGGTTCTCCTCCCAACATCCTCAGGCGAATGATCCCAATTGGTTGTGCGGATCAGTGGGAGAACTATGTTAGATCGGCTATGAAGAGCCAGCTACAATGTTTGGACGTGGTTGTGCATCGGGTGTTAGTTGATCCCATCCCTCTTGGGTTTTCCCCAGCAATAGATCAACAGGCACACATCGACCCTCCCGTCTCGGAACCTGATATGGATGTGGAGGTTGCACCTACGGTTCTCGATACTCAATCTGCCCCATTGCGGTAGTTGGAGATGCTTGTCAGACTCATGTTGCTGTGGCAGATCCTTCTCATGAGATCCCTTTGACACAGAATCATTCAAGTGTCTTAACCGCATGGTTATTAGGAGCTTACTCCTTTCCTAACATCCATTTCTTTAATTCTTTCCTCATTTCTCTGCTTATGTTGCAGGAGACATTCCTGAGAATGTTGATGTGCCCCCTGTAGCTACGCAAGTGCACTGTGGAGATAGATTCCATGGCTCCAATAGTGTTGAAATTATGAATGATTCGGAACCATATGAGATGGCAAGGGCTCTTGATTCTAATGATGATCGCCCTATTGGAGAGCTGATAGAGAGTGATGTTGAGATGTTGAGGCGTATCTTTCCCGGCCGCGGTGATCTAAGAGTTCACGAGTTCAGCGATCTTGCTCATTCCGATCAGGCGTGTGCACAAGGATGTGATGATGAGCTCCTAGAAGCTCCTAAAGCCGGCCCTAACATGGTAATTGAGAGTGGGAGGGTGTTCAAGCACCTCCCTGCATTGAAGAGGTGGTTGCAGGCGTTTGTAGTGATACGAAAGAGACCTTACAAGGTCTTGCATTCATATGCGGAGCGCCGTTACACAGTTGTGTGTGACAAGGAACGCTGCCCATGGAGGGTTTGTGCAAGGAAGCAAAAGGTCACCGGAAAGTGGAAGATCACAAAAGTTGTCAGGCCACACAATTGTGCTGACCATGAGCTGACACTGAGGCATCGGTAGTTGACATCTACCCTCATTGCCAAGCGGTTGATGGGAATATTGCAGGGAGAACCCAACATGAAGGTGAGGACAATTATCAGGACCGTTGAGGTGTTGTATGGAGGTTATGTGATAACTTATGGTAAAACTTGGAGGGCTAAGCAGCGAGCGTGGAAGATGATATATGGGGACTGGGAGGATGGGTACGAGCAGCTGCCAGTACTTTTCAATGCAATCAAAGCGGTGAATCCAGGCATGCATTATGAGTACATCCCAAAACCAAATGCATGGAAGGATGGGAGGCAGATATTCTTCTGTGCTTTCTGGTGCTTCCCTCAGTGTGTCGAGGCCTTTAGGCACTGTCGTCCTGTCTTCTCCATTGATGGTACATTCTTGATTGGCAAATACCAGGGCACACTTCTTATAGCCATATCCTGTGACGCGAACAACAAGTTGGTTCCTTTAGCATTTGCTTTGGTTGAGAAGGAGAACAATGACAGTTGGGGATGGTTCTTGAGGCTAGTCCGGATACACGTGGTTGGGCCTGGCAGGGAGGTTGGCGTCATATCTGAAAGGCACCAGGGCATATTTAATGCCACGCGAGAGTAGATAGAGGGGTATGCACCTTTGCACCATCGTTGGTGTACTTGACACCTTGCCGAGAATCTACTCTGGAAGGATGGTGTGACGGGTAACTTTGATCTGTTCTAGGAGGCTGCTCGGCAGCTTGAGGATAAGTACTTTTAGAAAAAGTTGGAGTAGGTCAGAACCGCATCAAATGTAGAAGGTAGACAATGGCTCACAGGTTTGATGAGGGATTTGGAGAAATGGACGAGAGCTCACGACGTCGGTAGATGGAGGTACGAGTTTCAGTGCAGCAACATGGTGGAGTCATTCAATAGGTTGCTATTGGGGATACGTGGTATGCCCGTGTTGATGTTTTACCACCGATAGCCTGCCACGGGGGTCCCCGGGGCAGTATGTTCGGGCTTCAGCGTATGTGGAACTTGACGGTGAATGCAAGAGACAGTCGATTTATCCTGGTTCAGGCCCTCGATCGTTGATCGAGTAATAGCCCTACGTCTAGTCGGCGTTAGCCTTTGCGTTGTATTGATTGTGTGTTGTTGCGTTGTAGAAGTCGTGATCTCCCGTCTCTAGGAACCCTGCCCTCCTTTATATAGTCAGGAGGTCAGAATGCTAGTCGGTTTACAATGAGAGTTCTTAGTAGGATTACAGGATAGTACTACTACTAAGATTACATGGGGAGAATCCTAGTTAGACTAGATCTTCTCTCTTCCTTGTGGGGTATCCTGTGGGTCCCGCACCGACAGCCCGTGAATGCAATCGTTCAATTCACCTTCTATAAGCTTGTTGCCTGGTTCAACGATAGACACGCGCCATGCATTGAAGTTGCGGAGTGATGGAGAGATATGGGCTCCGAAACCAAAGGCACACCTAGAGAAGGCAAATGAAAGGGCTAGCACACATGAGGTTACATGCTTTGACCACTCTACAGGGACTTATCAGGTCGAGCATAGGGACGGTACAACGTCCAACGGCGAGGTCCGAGAGTCAAGGATGCATGTGGTTGTCCTCCAAGATTTCAAATGCACTTGTGGTAAACTAAGGCAGTATCACTTTCTATGTTCCCATTTGGTGGCAGCAGCTAGGCATCTCAACTATAATATCGAGCGTAGGATACCTCACGAGTTTAGTGTCGACACGCTTGTGCACACATGGAGCCCCCGCTTCGTGCCTTTCTGGGACCCTGGAGAGTGGCCTCCATATGATGGGCAGAAATACATTGCGGATCCAGCTTACCGTTGGAACAAGCGTGGATCAAGGAAGAGGGTGAGGCACATGATGGTTATGGATCAGATACCTAGAAGAACGAGGCGTGGGAGAGGAACCCCATTTGTTACTGACCCCGAGCAGTACGAGTGCGGCAAGTGTGGTAGACTTGGCCACAATTCACGAAGTTGCCATTGGCAGATTAGTGAGGTACGACTATTGGTTGATTTTATTATTTCATCTTTGTCGTATTCATTTAATTAATTATGCATGTCTCAACTTATGCTTGTATGTTGTGTCAATTACTTGTATATTTATAAGTTCATGTTTTATTATATATTGAATTTCTAATTCATTGACTTTTTTTGTAGGATGGCGCAATTCCACCTGCTCGACCTGACGTACAAGGAGACCCAATGAGGATGTCTCATAGCGTAGGGGCAGGTAATAATCTATACGTTTTGTTCAAATTTTGGTGAGCGTACATGTGTTCATGAAGTAATAGGAGACTATGTTTTATTCCATGTAGGATCTTATGCTCCTTCGTCCTAGAACCCACAATGGGTCCTTGGACTTGCGGTACGACGATAAGTACACTCCTTTCCTGCAAAGAGCTGGCCTGGATGTCATCTCTTTTTAGGTTCATCGTGGGTTGCCCAAGTTCAACTCAGCGGCCATAATTGCGTTGGTTGACAGGTATTATATTCAATCATTGCCTCTATTCATGGCCATTTGTTCATGTGCTTGTCTTTTTGACATGTAATCTTGCTTTGTCTAAAATATAGGTGGTGGCCGGAGACTCATAGCTTCCACCTACCTTTTGGGGAGATGACAGTCATGCTCTAGGACTGTCAGAAGATGCTAGGCCTCAGGACTTCCGACGTCCACAGTCACTGTGCAGGCTAAGTGACTGGGCGTCAGGACTTCCGGCATTTTGTCGTGACTTCCGACTGTCGGGAGTTCCGGCTTACGTCGGGACTTCCGACACCAACAGTCACTGAAAAATATTCTACGTGCTCATGGAGTGATAGAGTGTCTCTCTTTTGATTTTATTTTTATCCTTGAGCACTATATCTTCCTCAGACCAACTAAGTTTGCATCCCTCTTTATAGTGCGGCGGATCCTAAACTCAAAAACAAAAATAAAACCATTGGAGAGCGCATAATGAGTAATAGTTGCGACATATCTCATTAAAATCATATTAGTCCCTAATTTGGATGTCATCAATACACCAAAATCCACATAGGGGGCAAATGCACTTTCAAATCCTCAGTCTGAAACATACTGAGTAAGCAAATCATCATCCGAGTACCAGTCCTCTACCACAACCCTGTTGTTGTGGCTAGGCTCACCTATATTGCTCTAACCTACCTATCGCCTGTACTACGCGGCCTCCACTTCATCTGCGGCCTTTGCGGCCTGAGTGAAGAATGTATCGTCATCCTCCTCCGCCTGCAAGCCCACCTCTGCTAGAGCGATGAGCTCGCTCAGTCTGCTAGTGTCGTCCTCAGCCTCCTCCGTCTGCAAGCCTGCCTCTGCTAGAGCGATGAGCTCGCTCAGTGTATCAGTGTCGTCCTCAACCTCCTCCGCCTGCAACCCCACCTCTGCTAGAGCGATGAGCTCACTCAGTCTGCCAGTGTCGTCCTCATCCTCGTCCCCCTCATCAGACAACACAATCAGTGATTGAACGGTGTGACCAGGTCGTGATCTGTGTTCATCTAACTTCTTTTCCTTGTACCTTGCACGAGCCACCTCTATGTCATGTTCCTCGCTGCATCCAATCCCTTCATGTATAAAATGCAATCAATAGCAACACGATTATATTTTTAAAATCAGGCAACGAAAAAAGGCTTTCAAGCACTCACTGGCACATAATGCAACAACATGCTCGTTCAAGACCTGCATATGTACTCTTGTCTCCTCCCTTGCCTCCTTCTTTGCCCTCTCCTCCAATAACTTCATCCGTCTCTCCAATCCCCATTTGTCAAGCCCAACATCGATCGGGTTACAAATACCGCGCTGTCTAGCAAACTCACGCATCTTTTCTTTGTGATGTTTAACGAATAGGTTGACGTAGTCAGGTCCATATCCCCTCTTCCGTGCAATTACTTGCCTCCCCTTTAGTTCATCCAAGAACTTAGCTTGACCATCATAGCATTCCCACCTGCATTTCCTAGTGCTCTGTTCAAACAAAAAATTATATCATATATGTCTTAGCAAAAGAAACAAAATACGATTTTATGTTTACCACAAAAATAACCAACCTCATCATAGTCAACCATATGGCCACTATAATGGAGTATTCCAAGCTCCAAAGGGACTAGGCCATAGTTGAATTTTACACCACATTCGCATATGACAGGAGGTGCTTTGTAAATTACCCTTTCTTTCTTCTTTTCCTTAACCTTTCGCGGTTCTTCCGGCCATTAGTTCTTAGGACCATACAACCACTCCTTGAAATGACACTTCGCCATTGAAAATACCTAAATAAGGTGACATTAGTACATGAACACATATAGCTCAACTTAAAACACATACACTTTGCACTTACTTCATACTTGTTTGGACACACAAACTCCAACGTATTCTCAGGGTTTATCACAGCTCGATCTCCGCAATGGCACAGAGGAGATTCCTTGAGTCATCTAACTGCGGCTAGGTGCTTCTCCTTAGCCATCATTGGCGGAGGGTTAGGGGGTGTGGAACCCACCGCTTGAAGTGCTCACATGGATGTCCCCCTCTAAACCAATCGTCGAAAAGGAGGTACCTAGGGTCAAACTTGTCTGGACCATCGATCCACTGAAAGAAAAAGCACCTCTCATGGTCCTACACAACGAGATTCCGACAAAATATTAGTAGCATACTTACACAAATAAAGAAAAAAGATAGTGAAAACAATTTCTTACATTAAAACAACTGCATGTGTAGAAGCACCGCGCCGCTGTGTCCGGATGTTTCGATTGAAAAACATGGGCCGGGAAATCACAGTCACAGTTAGGGACAGGGAGGTCAGAAGGGACGGGGCATCTTTGCTAGATGTGTCGGAGTATAATTCTTGAGGACGTCCCCATTTTCGTCAAAACCCCTCCCGATACATTTCTTGCATCTAACAAAACGGATGTAATTTAACAAACAAAAATCAAAGCATCACAAATAAATGCCAATGAGAACCAAAACTACAATACAACTAATTTCGTTCTAAAAACCGAAAGCAATTAACATTAAACCCTAAACCTAGGGTTTCCTATTTGATGCACAACAATTAACCCATAACATAACTACATGCGCTATGGTTACCTAGGTTTGCTAGCTTTTCCACGCCTTGGCATCATCCTACGGTTGTATAATACAAATATTGAGGGATAGAATGAAACCCTAAGTAATGATGATTCGTAGGTTAAAAAATCAGACTAATATATACCGAATCGATGCGAAAAAAACTAGGAGGGGAGCGAGGATACCTTGCTCTCGAAAATCTACGGATCAAATCAAAGTTTCCAAGGTCCAATATACCGATTCGTGAGGTAGGGCGAGGTGGGGAGAGAAAACCCTGAGAGGGAGGAGAAAGAAGAGGAAGAATGCTAGGGCAGGAAGGTTGGGGCCGGGATTAAAACACAAGCTCGGCGCCGGTCACTCCGGCGTCAAGATCTACGGCGCCGAGCTTGGCGCCAGGGTGTCTGGCGCCGAGCTTCCTGCCATGTCACCGCCACGTTTGCTTCGAGTCCAAGAGCTCAGCGCTAGGGATACTGGCGCTGAGACGTGTTAGCTCGGCGCCAGCAACGATGGCGCCGAGCTAAGGGTCCAGATTCTGAAATCTTTCCTCCAGGGGCATATCTGTGAAAAATTTTCAAAAAAAGGGCTAAAAATAAAAAAAATTACGCCAAATAGCCTCACAAGAGGACTAGAGCCAAGCCCATTCTGGTCTCTCTATCAGTTCCTCCCGTTTGGCAAAATAGGGACTAGAAGAGACTAAAATGGACTCACTAGTCAGTCTCGACGCCGACGGCCGACCCATGCCTGGAAAATGGCCAGCAACAGGCTGCCCAGCTCGCTGCCCCTGCCTCTGCCTCTCTCTTTCACTGTCCCCGGCCGGCCCCCCCTGCTTCGGATCTAGGTTCAAAACTTTTCATTTCCCGGGTTCTACTCAAAACTGAAGATGGAAGCCCTTTCGTACAAATTATGCTTACTGTAACTTGGCTGAAATTGACTGAAAAATACTATTCTGGCTGAATTGTTGTGAGAGGAAAACACTGTTCCAGTTGAAAAAACAAGCCGAACAAGCTAGTTTCTGGGTAAGCCGAACGAGGCCTACGTTTCAGAGAGCCAAAGGGGCTACCTCTTAATGACATAACTGCTCCACTTAAATGTTACTATATATATCCTACAGTAAAATGTTCAGTATTTATTCATCCGGTTCTGCTCATCTACTTTTCAGCCGACTTGTGCTTATTTCGGTCTATTCTCCCTCACAAAACACTGTTGAAACAGCCGAAATACCACCAGCAGAACATGACCAATTGTATTTGTCCAAAGTGCGCCCTCCCAACTTCGAGTTTGTCAGTCCATTAGGATTCTGACTATATAAAACAATCTGACAGTGTAGGCATCTAGAGATGGACGGGGTAGGACGGCGGTAGAGAGTAACGCAGGAGGTTAAAGATGCGAGAAGGTGTACCTGCAGAAAATTTACTGAGCAAGCGCAGTCATGTGTACGTAAAGCCGCTTATGCTGATTTGTACGGCTGATTTATTGGGAGGAAAAAATATTGTACCATGACTTATAAGCCGGTTTATAATGGCAGCCGAACACTCCTAGCAGGGCGGCCCTTTAAACAAATGGCAAGCTGCTATGTTTTGTACTACTGTGGGTAATATATAAGTAGACCAAATTTCGTTTGCTCAGCCGGGTCCGCTGACCAGTTCGTTACAATTTTTAAGAGCCTGTCTAAGCTGCTTGCGTTGCGTTGCCACCGGTACCGAACCTCATATGTACTATCATAACAACAATTCACAAGTTGACCAGGATCCATGGCTTTCCTCCAACCGAATGCTTATCAGATACTGCATATGACGTATATCATCCCAAAACCATGCATATACCACGTAGCTCTCCCCGTACATCACACAGTACGTACATGCCAAGAATCAGCCAACTCGACACCGTGGCCTGCTAATCGATTCAACTCTGCCCTTGTTCGACCAAATCAATATCAACTTAACTCCCATAATTACCCAACACCCCACGCATTCCGTTGTTAAACCTAATTAATCCAATCCAACTCATCAACTGGTTCAAACTCTTGAATTTGCTGCAAGAAAGAATATATGGGTCTACACAAAAAGTATATATATTGCATAAAACATGGACATAAAAATGAACCATCATAAAGACAGAATCTTTTTTCACATTCTAAAATAGTTCCTTCTAAGAATTAGTTGAAAATAAGTTAGGACAATAGCTATCAACTGACCAGACGATCCAAATCCAATACATGGCCCACAGAGCACCAGTAGATCATCAAGTGAGTTGATTGTGGATTGAATAGTACGGTTTTTTCGACTCGACAATCCATTAGAACACACTGCTTCTACTCGCTCTTCATTGTTCTTTGACGATATGCTCATATATTAGTTCGATTTGTTCTATGAAACGCCCAACACTGCACCGACAACACTGGTGTCTCCACAATATCTACACATACAGAGATGGAACGCTGCGCCGTGCACTAATGTGCTAGCACTGTGCGCTCACCCAGGGTTTGGTGGGGAGGTCGAGACAATTAAGATGGCGGTTGGGGTTTGGGACTGGTAGAACCGATTGTAAAGCTTTTATCCCCACCTACTCTTATACATATGTAGATTCTGTTAATGGACTTCTACACTAGACTAGAGGCCTATTAGGACTTATCCTTGAGAATCAGTATCCTCCTTTGACCAATGTATGCATCCAAATCTATAACGTGGATATATACTTATCTCTTGGACATAAACAACACTGACCCCTTAGGCCAGTCTCAATGCATGTTTCATAGGAGTTTCATTCTCATTTAATGCTGTGCCACATCAGCATTTTGGATGAGTTGGCAGTGTAATTAAGAAGAGAGAGATGATTAGAGTTTCATAGGGATGAAACTTGACGAACACAGTTACCTATACCGATGAAACTGGATGAAACCCCATTGAGCGCACATCGTTTCATCAAAGAGATCCCGTGCGGAGAGGTGGCCGTGTGATTGCACCCCCAGTAGGCCAGTCAAGTCAGAGACTAAGACCCTGTTTGGATCACGTAGCAAAACTTTAGCCCTGCACTTTTAGCTTTTTTTTGCCATGGGGATTCAAACAGGGGGCTAAAAGTGTGTAGCGCCCGGTTTTAAGGACAAAACCAGATACACACCATATGTGAGCCTAGAAAGTCAATTCTCACATATAGCTACAAATAAAGGTAATATTAATAGACAATGCTTAATATATAACCTACTTAGTATAAAGGATATAACCATAGACAGCAAACAGCGGAAAGACAACTCCGATCTTCGGGTGAAGACTCCAATTCCATAGGAACAACTGACTAGTTGATCACAAGCCTAATTTCTTCAAACTCTAGCAATCTGGTACCCATCTGGGATTTTTCCAAAGATTTAAAATGTAAAGCAAGCATAAGTACATGTCATACTCAACAAATATAACATGGGGTTCATGAGACTCAAAAGGCTGACACTGGTTTAACTGCAATTAGCTTTTAATGTGTCATCTTTTAGCAATTGGATGGCAACAAGTTTATTCACAAGCCCATATAAACACATGATTAGGTAAACATAAATAATGAATAGCATAAACAGTAATAATTAGTGACCATCTTATCATAAGTATCATCAGTGTTCATCATCTATTCCGTAAGGGTCCAAGGCCGCTCGTGACCGTGAGCACGGCTGATATACCAGTTTTACACTCTGCAGAGGTTGTACACTTTCACTGTGAGTCGTGATTTACCCTTTCGCCCGAGGCGGCCAACCTCTTGACCCACTACTAAGGAAGGTCGGCAGGGTTCAATATGAAGCCTTTCAAAGGTTCATCTAACAAGTTAGGGCCGCTAGGTTTCCCCATCAATAAGCATGAACTCCCCTCCAAGGAGTGACTGGCAAAAGACCAAGAAACCAAAATGCACTCCATCTGACAAGCAAAGGTCATACCTGTCGGAGCCCCTCTTGCGCCATAAAGGTAACCACTAACAAGCTAAAAAAGGTTCTCATGCTGAGCTAAAGCCAGAGCCATGTAGCCCTCATAGCTGTACTGTAAGTCTCGGATGTTCGCTTACAGATAAGTCCTTAGGGAGAGGAATCTAGAGCACCATAAAATAGCCCAATGATCTAGCCCCCTTGTTCCATGTTGCTAAAAAGCATCTTTTAATGTTTATTGCATATACCATTAGTCAAGTTATAAGATCATGACTTTAGTTGAGCACTAGCATCATACTACCCAATGCAATAACCCGTAGGTAACAAGAAATCCAGGATATCAAATAGCTAGGAAAATTACTACGGTTGTCAAGGTAGATACATGCATATGATTAAAATAATATTAAGGTGAATAGGACAACAAGTAAGATCTCATGCTATACTTGCCTTAAACTCTGATCCTTCTTCTAGTTGAAAGCTTCAAAGGAACTCATTCTTGATCAACACATAAAGCTCAACGACTGAACAGGATCATAAAGCACCACACAAAATCCATGCAATCATACACAAAGCAAATAATAGATCTAAATTAGAGCAGTACACCAAACATATGAAATAGCAGGTAAAAAGGTTTTAAAGATGTTCTACACGTTACTACTAACACACAGACGCAAAAAACATGCTAATCGGAGCTATAACGAAAAAGTTATGAATTAAACAAGATTTCCTTTAATAAAATAATAGATTAAATCTAACCTTGAATTTCAAAAGTTAAAAATATATTTAACAGTAGGATGAACATTTAGATTACTCAATTACGAATCTAACGCAACTTGAATGGATCAAAACGGAGTTAAAACGAAGATTTTATGGCCTAAATAAGACTAGTGGTAAAACTATAGATAGATAAAAGCGTCTTTTGGATCTAACCGAAGAAACTACGTTTTCAAAAGAAGGAAACATATTCTGAATTTAACAGAGGGATTTTACGCTTTCTGAAAGAGAAAACGTATTCTGAATCTACTAGAAAGAAACTACTTTTTCGGAATAAGAAAACGTATTCTGGAAGTGCACCATGAACTGTGGGTTATATTACGCGAAACTGCAAGGGCTCTTTTGCAAATAAACCCGGTGAAGGGGTACGGACGGTCTTGGACCGTTGGATTGAATCTGGACGGCCCAAATTAGAAAGGAGGGGGAGAGAGAGTCACCGGCCGGAGAAGAAAACCGGCGCGGCGGAGCTTCATTACCGGCGACGAGAAGCTCCCCGGAGCTCTTAGTTTGAGTCCTAGAGGCCACGGTTTGACGAGCTGAGAGCACAGGGAATAAGATGAGAAGACGGCGAACTCACCTAGGGCCTTCTTGCGGTCGACGGCGTCGGGTAGCGTGGCGGCGACGGTGAGAGGAGGAGAAAAATCTATTTACTACATTAGGGATTTCCTAAACTAGGGGCTCCCCTTACGGTAGTTTTGATGTGCTTTGCCCAAGGGGTTGATACATATTTATAGGGAGAAAAACTCCTCACATCTATATCAACTAGCAATATGGTACTAATTGATGTTGCACCCTCCACATTTACTAATGGACCTAAATAATCATTAAAGCCCATTAATAAATAAATGCATGGGCCTTTGAGGTTAATTAGGATTATTACACATGGGCTTTGAGAGTTGGTTAGAAAATGAGATATATTATTTATTTTCGAAATTAATTAATTTGGTGAATAAAATAATTCTAGAAAAGTCCAGAATTGATATTTAAGCCACGAAAAATACTCCGAGATCTCCGAAAATTTGGAGAAAACTCTTAGAGACACTTTGGAACATGATGAACCCAAATAAAATATTTGGAGCTCATGAAAAGATTGTTGGGAACTTGAAACATAAAAATTAAGGTGAAGGAGGTAGGAATTAAATTTCAGAAAGAAGCTAGAAAATTTCTAGAGATAGATATTGGTCTCCTAAACGTATTTAAAAAAAAACACATTTTGCACATAGAAACACAAGGTGCGACCGGCATGAATGCAACAAACACGTTTCTACCTTAAGATAAATTTTAATCTAGTGAAAATTTATTATTTTCCCATATTTTCATGAGCATAAAAATACAAAATTAAATTATTTTAGCTCTATTTTAAGAGAAGCAAATTTTAGGGTGTTAAAAAGTGAGCAAATGGCTAAAAACCGAACTAAAATCTTTTGCTCTCAAAGAGGCCCTAAACTGGGCTAAACTCTCTCGGGGCGGGCGCCGGACGCCCCGTACCCTTGCCGCTCGCCAGCCACCCACGCGCTCCCCACTCGCAACCCTATCCAATCACCCGCAACGCCGCCGCTCTCGCCCGTAACGCCCCCGCACCACCGTGCTCTCCCGAGCGCCCAGCGCCAACGACCGCTGGTCTCGCCCCGGCGCCCATCACCACCGCAGATGGATGGGTTCGGCGGTGACGGCACCAAGGATTTATTTCGCCTGTGCATGCATGGTGACCGGCACGAACAGCAGAGAGTTCCTAGTCGGCGACCAGTACGAACATAGACACGCCGGCGAGTAGCAGCCTAGCGCCCAGCAGAGCTATCACGCCGGCGAGCAGCAGCCCAGCACCCGGTAGGGCAGCATGCATGGTTGTGCATAGATAATTAAATGAGGGCAAATTTCATTATGCTTTAGAGGACTAAAGTTTAGCCTATGAATCCAAACAGCCGAGCATGACTAAAGCTTATGAGTTAAACTTTAGGAGCTAAACTTTAGTCATTAGACTAGTGATCCAAACAGTGCCTAACAAAAGTAGGACTTGTCCCAAGAAATCGGCAGTTTTTCTTTCCTGCCGTACGTCTCTGAATTGGTCACTATCATTGCCACCCACCAAAGGCTTGCCGCCGCACCACCATTCACGCGCTCGGTGTGCTGCTCATGGAGTATTTAATTCGCAAACTTATGTCATCAAAAGTAGTCATTTTGCTAAAACACTTAATTAAACACTGAACGTAACCAAGGTGTATCCTCTCCTGCCTACGACCCGCTTCCGCTATATGATAATGGTCCCTTCTTGTTCGCGATAAACTGGTCTTCTTTTTCTCTCTAATTTTAATTTTTCCGTGCAGCTATAGTATCACTGCAGGAGCTTTGACTGACTAACCCAGTTAGTAGTACAGGGGGAAGGAGTTTGAGCAAGCAGCTGTTGATGTAGGTACAAGAGCTACCTGTTTATCCCTACAAGATTGTCACGTTCTTGCTTTAACCCTACCTATAAATATAAATATAAAATATTAATAAATATATATGTATATTTATTGCAGAGCAGCACGAAACAAGGACATCGAGTTACATAATAATACAACAATGAGGCATCCAGATATAACATTCCAGCTATTACAACAAATTACAGCTAACTTCTCTGAGGAGCGGAAACTTGGCCAAGGCACATTCAGTTTACAAGGTAAGATTATCAGCGTAAATACAAACCACAGCTTTTTTTTTTTTTTGCCTAAGTTTAGTGTGTCCTCCAAACTAGCTATACACCTGCAGGGCTGCACCACATGCATGCACATGGTTTGTTCATAACAGAGGAATGACCAACATGCTTCTTGATCCACAATTTATGTTATCATATATTAAGTTGAAGCAATATATATATATATATATATATAACATAAAACCAAACAGGGATTGCACTAAGCTTTTGTCAATTGAGTGTATATATATATATATATATATATATATATATATATATATATATATATATATATCATGAATAGGGAGTACACAATGGTGAAGAGATTGCTGTGAAGATGCTTAGAGATAAGGACCCAGGACTTGATGACGCACGATTCCATGATGAGTTTGATAATCTCAAAAGTCTCACTCATCCAAACATCGTACAGTTAATTGGCTACTGCTATGAAACTCATCGTGAATATATTGAGCACGAGGGAGTACTGGTACATGCTGAAAAGATATACAGAGCACTCTGCTTAGAGTATTTGCACAAAGGGAGCCTTCAAAACCACCTATCTGGTAGGCGCTGATGCCCCATATTCTTTTTTTGTTTCAGTCCACTTTATATAAAATTGTACTCGTTTACTTGTGCAGATGAATGCCATGGACTTGACTGGCACACACGCTATAATATCACTTGCGAGGGTTTAAAATACCTTCACATGGGATTAAAAAATCCAATCCACCATCTAGATCTGAAACCTGACAATATATTGCTTGACGGTAACATGGTACCAAAACTTGTAGATTTTGGTTTGTCCAAGATCTTGGAACAAACCAGGAGCACAAAAGATGTGCATGGAACACTGTAAGTTCCATGTCTAGGAATGCATTTTCTTGTCTATGCGACACCAAAATATACATAATTTTGTTGTCTGTGCTATATTTATGATGTGCAGAGGATACATGCCGCCTGAATATGTGGGTAACAGGATTCGCTCAATGGATTTTGACATATTCAGCTTGGGTGTTGTAATCTTGGAGATAATAGCAGGGCCAACAGCCCGCACAAGAATTGACGACATGCCTCCTAAAGAATTTACTGGTCTGGTACGAAAGTCTATGTTTCTATATCTAGATCAACTACCACTACTATAATAAACATACAAGTCTATTAACTGGAATGTTATATCTGGACGCAACGTAGATATAACATTCCAGCCATTACAACAAATTACAGGGCAACGTAGAAACTTATATATGCTTTATGATTATTTAAACAATTTTTGTGATAGAAAATGTTGATACTTTAGACGTAGATTTGAGGGGATGTTTTAGTTTTTCTTTAATAAATGGAAGTGGTCACTTATATCTAAATTTTAGGGGTTACATATATTATCTATCATATAGTAGGTTCGTAATTAGATGCAAATTTAGGTTTACATTAGATAATTTTCCTTAATGGTATACCTAGGAAATCTAAATATAGATTCATATGATACCTTCTGCTGGTAGTTATTTAGAAAACAAATAGATACCATAAACAAATAGTTATTATCAATTGTGATTAGAGTCTACAATAAACAGCTAGATATTTCTGAATTTTTGAGAATTTCTAGAATTTATCTTCTTTTTTCATGGGAGCTTCATGAGAATTAGCATGGAGAATCCATTAGGGACCTCTAGTTAGAGTTTCTAGAAAATATATATAAGCTCTTGTTGCATTCCTTTATGTGACATCATGGATCTAGAGTTTAGCTTTCAACTTTTAATTTAGTTGTTGCAATTTTTTATCCACATCACTAGTAGAGAAACGATCTTTGATCCAGCTTGAAATTTGACTTTAGTCCCGGTATTTTTCGCGTCCGGGACTAGAGAGACCTTTAGTCCCGGTTTGTAGATCCAACCGGGACTAAAGGTTCCTGCCCAACGGCTACTGCGTCAGGCTTTTGCTGGAGGGGACCTTTAGTCCCGGTTGGAGCTACCAACCGGGACTAAAGGTTAACTTTAACTCCCGGTTGGTGCCTCCAACCGAGAGTAAAAATCTACTCCCGGCTGGAGGCTCCGTCCGGGACTAGAAAGGGACCTTTAGTCCCGGTTTCTGTCTCCAACCGGGACTAAAGGTACCCTCTATATAGCCCTTGTTCCTCCCCGAGCCCGAGCCACTTCGAGCTCAGTGTTCTCTTGCTATCGTCGGCCTCTCTTCTTTCTCATCACCTGTGTATCACAAGATTTCTTCCATTCCTCCATCGGTTCTAAAGGTTACCAACTTTATACTCTCGTGTTTCATCTGTAGCTTATTTCATTTTATGGACTAGATATATGTGGTTTTTTTATGGTATATTTTTTTTTATTTGTAAGCCATTTAAGCTCAAAATCACTTTAAAGTTTGCGTATTTGGATGAAGGAAGGTTAAAGTAGTTATTCAAAACTAGTATTGAGCTTTCATTTCTAGCATGCATAGCACACTTCATGCTTTAGACACTACTGGAGGCGCATGCTTTGCCGAGGGCCTCTAGCCCTCAGCAAAGGCCCAGAAACCCTCGGCAAAGGCTTTGCCGAGGGCTGCCCTCGGCAAAGACCCCTCGGGGAATTTTTAGACGGCGAAGGGGCCTTTGCCGAGGGCCCTTTATCGGGCACTCGGCAAAGAAAAGAGGCCGTCAGGCGCCGGCGCCGTTGGCGGTTTCTTTGCCGGCAAAGAAATGTTTTTTTTAATTTGTTTGCCGAGGGTCGACCCTCGGCAAATAAATTTTTTTATTTTTTTTAAAAACCTTTGCCGAGGGCCTCCTCCCTGGCCCTCGGCAAAGAAATTTTCAGGATTTTTTAAAAATTCTTTGCCGAGGGCCGGCCCTCGGCAAAGTCGGTAAATAATTTATTTTTTTTTTTAAAAAAAACCTTTGCCGAGGGCCTCCTCCCTGGCCCTCGGCAAAGAAATTTTCAAGATTTTTTAAAAATCCTTTGCCGAGGGCCGGCCCTCGGCAAAGAAAAGGTTTTTTTTGAATTTTTTTAACCCTTTGCCGAGGGCCTGCTCCCTGGCCCTCGGCAAAGAAATTGTCAGGATTTTTTTCCAAAAAAATCTTTGCCGAGGGCTATTGCTTGGGCCCTCGGCAAAGGACCCTTGTTTGCCGAGGGCCTTGGTCATTGCCCTCGGCAAAGAGGCAGAAATTTAAAAATTTTTTTGTTTTTTGCATTCCATCGTCACAAGCATTTCATATATATACATATATATATCACACAGAACCCATTTTCTCATAATATATCACAACCATAATTGTGAACCACAAATCACAATATATTACAACGACAAGTCACATGTTCATCATCATTCACATGTTTATTACGACAAGTTAATGAAATCCAAGCACAAGTCACAACCATAAATCACAAATCACGCTAAAGTCCAACCACATCACCTAGCACGAGTCCTCATCAAGCTAGCCTATGAGACGATGGTGAAGGAAAAGCAGGATCACCCGGTGACGCACTAGCGGGTTGATTGGAACGCGCGGACAGAAGCTGCACAAAGGAGCAGAGATTGCATGTGTGAGTAATCCGGGAAAACAGTTTTGGAACTTAGAGATTGCATCTAGTATTGTAGGAATACAAAAAGATTAGACTCAATTGAAAATTTCGGCACCACCTCCCCTGCACGGGGAGGTTTTCAAAACCTGCAAGAAACGATGGCACGAACGCCGAAATCCACAACGGCACGAACGCCGACATCCACAACGGCACGAAGGCCGACATACATGCAAAGCACAAGCGAAAAGTGAACTTTCATACTTACAGGAGTAGCTGCAGGAGTAGGAGGTGGAGGAGCTGAAAACTGCACAGGTACACCCGATGCTTGCCCAAGACTTTGCATGATCACCATCATCTCCGCCATCTGCTTCTACGTGGCCTCGAACGCGACCTTCTGGGCCTGCAGCTATGCAGTCAGCTCCGCGTTCTGCTCTTGACTTTGCCTTTTTGTTTCTTGCAGCTCGGCCTGCAATATTTCACTCCAATGTATCAGTAATGCAAATCTAATTTAGGTGTGTAAATATCTACGTACGATGAGTAAAACAGGAATTACCTAGAGTGCTTGGACCTGCTACAGTGCTGGAGAAGGCCGTGGACGTATGGGCTGGCTGGAGCTCGTGCTCCGTGCTCGGATAGTGTCGAGGGAGGGAACAGTGGTGGAGTCGATGGCGCCGTCTGCAATCCACAGCCGCCCATGCTTCTTGCCTCCTCCGAGCCTCATGATCGCCTCTGCATCAATGGGCTCAGTGCGCACATTGTAATCTTCACCATAGATCTCCCGGACCTCGCTCGTAGAGAGTTCGGGTAGCGGTACCCTCTCCCTCGCCCTCGAGCGCCTCGCCTCCCTCGCCCTCGAGCGCCTTGTCTCCCTCGCCCGTCTGCTGACCCCTCTCGTCCTCCGACGAGGACGAGGCCGTGGCCGTCACGTGCTCCTCCTCCAGCACCTCGTCACGTGTCGAGGGAGGAGACCACTGCCTCCTGCGGCGGCTGCCCTTGGTCCTCCTCTCATCACCTCCTGCGGACGCTACCCCGGACGATGACCCCTCACCTCGAAGGAGAGGGCGGTCTCTCCCGTAAACCGAGGGCATGTCATGGCGTGGACGTCTGCTCACCATCTTTGTCCAATCACCTGCAATCACAAAGAATGAACAAGACTAATTAGTACATATATTAGAAATAGATTCAAAATATATAAACAAAACACAAATTAAAAAATCATAGTATTACATGTATTAGGAATAATCTTCATGATTGGGATCATAGGTCTCATCATCATTGTCAAAATTGTCCAAATGGGCAACACTATCCGAAGGTTCTATGTTGTCATCGTCGTCATTGCCTAGAAGTAATCGCTCAAGCATTGCTATGTCCTTGGCATTTACCACCACATCTCCATCGACCTCGTCATCAACCGTTTCGTTGTCTACTTCCATTTTGATTGCTTCGGGTAAGACTATCTCAAACGTGCCTGGTAGCCCATCTTCTTGATAGAACTGACCATCATATGTGTTTGTGTTGAAGTTGTAATCATTATCGTTTGGGGCAGGTAGTTTACCATGTGGAGATACCTGGTGCACAATAGCCCAACCCTTAAGATCCTCTTTGTTTTGGTTGGCGTATCGAGTATAATACACCTGCACGGCCTGTTGAGCCACAATGTAGACATCTTTTCTAGGATAGATGGAATCTTCTCGAATCTCCACTAGCCCAAGATGAGCGGTTCGTCTCGTTGATCGAGGATTAAACCAGTGGCATTTGAACATGACAGGTTTAAGAGGTTCGTCTCCATGAAATGAGAGTTCATAGATTTCCTCAACTCTACCATGATAGTCGAGGCCATCAGTGCCGGGCGTACAAACTCCGCTATTTGTGGTTTTCGTTTGGGCCGAATCTACTCGTAACTTGTTGGGTGGAAGCGATATCCGTTCACGTCATAGCCGGTAAATGACTTCACCCTAACATCACAGCTGTTTGCAACCTGTTTCAACTCATCGCTCATGGACGAATCGGTCTGGGCCTACAAGGTGAATCATGAAAGATCGTTATATTAATCAAACGTACGATCACCTTGGACGATCGAACGTACGAGCTAAATTGGACATTACCTTTTGTTTGAACCAAGAAATGAAATCAGGCCTCCCCGCTCCCGCACCCCGCGAAACAAGGGTGTCTTGTTCATGTGAGGTAAGATCCCTTGATTTATGCCAGAATTCACGAACAAATTCCCTGTCCGAACGAGAATCAATGGGGTTGGATGCAGAATAGTGACGGCATATTGAAATAAGTTCGTTGAGAACTTACTTGATGAACGGCTGCACCTCGGTAAGGTTATTCAACACATATAGCATGATACTGTGCCACTCTTCATTTCCCAATAGCTTTGGGGTTGATCCACTTGCGCTGCCGAGTTGGCCTTGGAAAAGGCTCAGGGTCGATTCATTTTCGCCAGTATTATAACGAAAGGGTGGATTATGATTGCTAGGAAGGTTCGGCTTGTAGTATAGCGTTGTGAAGTTTGCCACCTCCTCCCGAAGGCATGCCTCTGCAATGGAAGCCTCAATTCTGGCTTTATTTGTACATTTTTTGCGAAGAGTCTTTAGACATCTCTCGATTGGATAGCACCAATGGGCTTGCACGGCCCCCCCCCCAAACGTGCCTCGGACGGGAGGTGCACAATCAGATGTTGCATCGGCAAGAAGAAGCCGGGTGGAAAGATCTTCTCTAGCTTACAGAGCAACACAGGTGCCGCTTTTTCTAAGTCCTGAGCGACGGTCCGAGATATCTCCTTGGCACAAAGCTGGCAGAAGAAAAAGCTCAACTCTGCCAGCACTTGCCAGACATGCTCAGGGACATAGCCTCGGACCATCGTCGGAAGAAGCCGCTCAATCCATATGTGGTAGTCATGACTCTTCATTCCGTTGACTCGCAGAGTGCCTAAGTTCACTCCCCTGCTAAGATTCGCTGCATATCCATCTGAAAACATTAACATATGCATCCATTTTAGTACCTCCCTCCTTTGATCGATTTGCAAGACGAAATTGACCTTAGGCCTTTTCCAGTTCTTGTTTTGGCCACTAGGAGGTTGCATCGCTTGATTCGGTCTATCGCACAACGTTGCTAGGTCCACTCTAGCCTTAACATTGTCCTTAGACTTGTCAGTGTCCATGAGAGTTCCCCAAAGTGCCTCGGCGATATTCTTTTCAGTGTGCATTACATCAATGTTATGTGGCAGAAGAAGGTCATCGAAATAGGGGAGCCTCGTCAAGCCAGATTTATGAGTCCACATATGTTCCTCACCATATCCCACAAAACCACCTTCTTCATTGGGCACGAGAGCATCTATCTGAACACAAACCTCGGCACCGGTCCTCAAGTGCGGTTTAGGGTCTGTCACTTTGACACCTTTCGTAAAGCTCTTGATGTCTTCTCTAAATTCATGGTTTAGAGGGACGAACTAACGATGCTGGTCGAACGACGAATACTTGCCACCCTTCTTCAACCAAATGAACCTCATGGCTTCCTTACATACTGGGCATGGGAACTTCCCGTGAACACACCAGGCGGTGAATAACCCATACGCCAGGAAGTCATGCAGGGAGTAGTGGTACCAAATGTGCATTTTAAAGCTTGTCTTTGTAGCTCGATCGTATGCCCATACCCCCTTCTCCCAAGCGTGGATCAATTCATCAATCACAGGCTCCATGAACACACCCATATTACTCCCCGGGTGTCCAGGAATTATCAACGACAAGAATACGTTATGCCGTTGAAAGGAGATGCCGGGAGGGAGATTGAGGGGGATAACAAAAACGGGCCAGCATGTGTATGGGGCAGCCATCATTCCATAAGGATTGAACCCATCTGTTGCCAGCGCGACACGTACATTACGAGCCTCAGCTGCTTTGTCACGATGTTTGTCATTGAAATACGTCCATGCTTCAGTCATGGGAACTTCCTTACATACTAGGCATGGGAACTTCCTCAGTCATGAATAGCCGTTGGATCCTCGGTAGGAAAGGAAGGTGACGTAGCACTCTCACGGGGATCGGAAGCTACTTCTTCTGACCATCACCAGAGTCTACCTCCAGGTACCTGGAGGATTTACACTTTGGACAGTAATTTGCATCCTTGTGTTCTTTCCTAAATAGGACGCACCCCTTCGGACAAACATGTATCTTGTCATACGGCATCTTAAGCATACGAAGGAGTTTCTCTGCCTCGTACAAGTTCGTCGGCAAAGTGTGCTTCTCCGGTAGCATGGTGCCAAATACGGCCAACATCTTATCGAAGCCTTCTCGACTTAGGTTTAACTCGGCCTTCAACCCCATTACGCGTCCAATCGCATCTAGCTGAGAAATCATTGTACGCTCGTGAAGGGGTTTCTGTGCCGAGTCCAACATTTTGTAGAAGTCCTTTGCGGATTCCTCCATCTCCTCCTTCTCACGTCATTCAGCGAAGTGAGCTTGGTGGGCATCATCTAGCATGTCTGCTACCTCGGCATCATCATCAAAAGCCTCGAGGCGTGCTCTCACCACCTCCGCTCTTATACGATCTGTTTCACCATGGTAGATCCACTGCTGGTAGCCAGGTGTATAACCATTGAACACAAGATGTCTACCCATGGTCTTCTCGTCTACTTTTCTCCTGTTGTCACATTTGCTGCAGGGACACCAAACTAGAGAATGTCCTCCTGCCCCTGGGCCAAATGCATGTTTCAAGAAACCATCTGTCCCCTTCACCCATTCATAGTCGTAGTCACTCCCGCTTCTCCAGCCTGTGTACATCCACTGACGGTCCTCCATCCTTTAATATTTACAGCATAGAGTATTGTGACCATCAATTGCATCTACGCGGTGTTCCTACTTTATCTAATAGGTGAGGATAGGTCCTAATCCCACCCAGCAGATCGTAGATGAGGTCAGTTTCCATGCTCGCGCTCCTCTCCGAGATAGAATTTATAAAGATTTTCCCGTTGTTCTCCCGATACACGTCCCGCAAGGGAAAGTGTGTATCCAGAGAACAACAGGAGGTGTTGCCAAACTCCTTCTCGCATCGGAGTGGACCATGGAAACTAACCCATCTACGTATCCACGGGCTGTCCAAAAATGTGGACAATCCGAAGCAGATCGCTCATAGAATCGCAAAAAGATCCGCATACCTCGACCCTATCTCTTTTGGACGGGAGACGCCTAACTCAGGTTACGCCATGAGCTCGACGGACATGCGCAAAAAAGAGGTTATTTATACCTAGGGTGTCGGTGAAGTAAGGCTAAGCGGGCAAAGGGCGAATCGACGCTTGATGGCGTGGTGACGCAGCTTGAGCAGCAGAACTGCTGATGTCGACGAAGACGATCGGGGTCCTCCGGGTCCCCTCCGACGTTTTCTTCTCCATATAAAAAGACAATAGGTTATTTTTTATTCAAAATTTCGGCAGCACCTCCCCTGCACGGGGAGGTTTCCAAAACCTATAAAAAACGACATGATGGTCGACATTCACAACGGCACGAAGGCCGACAACCACAACGGCACGAAGGCCCTCATATCAAGTTACGGCACGAAGGCCCACACAACCACATACGGCACGAAGGCCGACAATGAGAGTTTTACCTAGGGTTGCGGTGGAGTCGGGCGTCAGCGGTCAGGGGTCACTTTCTTCTCCCGGCGAGGTCGAGCGGCATTGGAGTACTCCTCTCCCCTCTTCCCTTTCTTCTCTCCTTTTCCCTTCTTCTCCTTCTCTTCCCTTCCTCCTTCTCCTCTTCTTCTCCTTTTCTTCCCTTCCTCCTTCTCCTCTTCTCCTTCTCTTCTTCCTCCAACTTCACCTCTGCCTCCTCCCTCCAACAAAGAAATGGTGTGTGGGGCGGCCTGGGGCTGGGGTCAGGCGGAAAGGCCGGGGGGGAGCCACGGAGGGTCGGCCGGGCGGTCGACCTCCCTTGCTCGACGGAGAGACGGGAACGGAGGCGGGGGCACGACCTCGGCCGCCACTAGGCGTGGTGGGCGGCGCGGGCATGCTGGGGGGCGCAGGCGCAAGAAGCCGGGCGGCCAGAGGCGATGGGGGCTGCCAGGGGTGGCGGTAAAGAATGGTGTGCCCAGCAGTGTGCGCGCTGACTGCACCAGCCAAAGCTTCTCAATTTTTACCACACCTACATGCGATAACATGACATCTCGCTAAGTTTCATGATTTTCGGACTTCGTATGGATTTTATATAATTTGAAAACACTTTTCCGGCAAGTCGGTCGTCTTGTTACGCGAACAAGATGCGTGAAAATTTGATGCGAGGTCGTGGATAGGGACTCAACATGCACCAATTAACATGAATAACATTTTTCGAAACACTACATTGCAATATTCCATGCACCTGCAGTTCAAATTTGACATATTCAAAAAAAATCAAAGAATCGAAATAAATTAAGGAAATATACAAAACAAAATCAAAATTGGCCTAAATTTTAAAATTGAGTTCAAAACAATGTATTGTAGCACCACAAAAAAACTGGGCTAAAAAAACCAAAAAAAAAATTGCCGAGGGCTCTTTGCCGAGGGCCTGCCCCATGGCCCTCGGCAAAGAATTTTTTTAAAAAAAATAAAAAATCTTTGCCGAGGGCCTATCCTGGCCCTCGGCAAAGGGCTTCTTTGCCGAGGGCCTAGCCTCGGGCCCTCGGCAAAGGCGATTTATAAAAAAAAATTTGGCCGAAAACTGGTTTTAAAAAAATCTTTGCCGAGGGCCTGGTCTAGGGCCCTCGGCAAAGACTTAAAAAAATTGCCGAATAACCTGGTTGCACAGGAAAAAAAAACCTTTGCCGAGGGCGTAACGGGTGGCCCTCGGCAAAGCTTGACGGGAAATGGCCGCCGTGACCCCACGGGCCTAATTTGCCGAGGGCATCTTTGCCAAGGGCCTGTCTTTGCCGAGGGCCGTTCTTTGCCGAGGGCTCCTGTGGCTGGCCCTCGGCAAAGAGTGTCTTTGCCGAGTGCCCAAGATTTGGCCCTCGGCAAATCCTCAGGCCCTCGGCAAAGCACGCGTTTCCAGTAGTGAGAGATATAGAGAATTTTAGAGTTTTTTTAATTTTATTTGTTTATAAATGAGAAATTTATATTCTATTAAAAATGAGTATAGAGAGTAGATGGCAACTGCTTCCGGGTCCTTGGCCTCTCATCGGGTTACAAAGCGACTGAGGCCGGACCTTCCTCTCATTGCATGCAGCAAGTGTGAGGAGAAGATTGTGATGGAGTACCGGGTGAGGAAGGAGTGTCCCAACAAGGGCTGTATCTTCTACAAGTGTTCGGATCGCAATGTGAGTTATTTTGTCGTATTTGATGATTATGGTTAATTTATACTTATTTTCATGATGATTGTAATTAAAGTTCTAATTTTTTACTTTAATTTCAGTGGGATGGCACTGGATGTTCAGGCTGGTACTGGGAGAAAGAGTATGTTGAACACGTGCAAAACTCTCTTGCACAGGCGGCTACGGCGGCTGATGAGGCAGTGATCCTGCGGAAGAAGCCCATAGATATTGAACAAACGCATGATCTGTCTGTTTTAGTTGGGATTGGTCGCAAAATCCTTATGCTGCTGAAGTGCATTTTAGGTTTAGTTTTTTTTAGTAGTAGTTGGGATTGTCTACATTGTAGCGAGACTTTCATAAATTAATACCTTGTGTGGTGGCATGCATGTCGTATAATTAACTAATTATGTTCTAGGTTTTAATATGGTATGTATGTCATGTAATGCAGATAAGCCGGCATTGGATGTACAATGTTGATCGCTGCTCCCAAGAGTTCATTGAGGGCGTGCATTCTTTCATACGTGTGGCCGAGGCAAACAAACGCGGTGGTTTCATGTGCTGCCCATGTGTCATATGTAAGAATTTGAAGGAATATGCTAGCTCAAGGAGTCTTCATTCACACTTGTTGAAGTCGGGTTTCATGCCAAACTATATTTATTGGACGAAGCATGGAGAAATCGGGGTTGTAATGGAAGAAGGTGAAGAAGAACAATGGGACGATGATGACATTATTGCTGAATATGGTGCCTTCAATGATACTGCAATGGGGGAAGCTAAAGAAGAGGTAGTGGCAGAAGATGAGCCCACTGATGATCTTGGTCAGGCCATTCGTGACGCAAAAAGAGAATGCGAAAGTGAAAAGAAGAAGATCAAGTTTGAGCGCATGCTAGAGGATCACAAGAAATTGCTATACCCAACTTGTGATGCGGGACAGAAAAAGTTAGGTACCACACTAGAATTGCTGCAATGGAAGGCAAAGAATGGTGTATCTGACAAGGGATTTAGGGAGTTACTGAAAATCCAAAAGAAGATGCTTCCAAAGGATAATGAATTGTCCGTCACTACGTACGAGGCAAAACAGGTAGTCTGCCCTTTGGGATTAGAAATCCAGAAGATACATGCATGTCCTAATGACTGCATCCTCTATCGTGGCGAGGAGTACGAGAAGTTAGATGCATGCCCGGTATGGCATGCATCGCGGTATAAGATCAGACGAGATGACCCTGGTGATGTTGAGGGCGAACGTCCCATGAAGAAAATCCCTGCCAAGATTATGTGGTATGCTCCTATAATACCATGCTTGAAACGTCTGTTCAGAAACAAAGACCATGCAAAGTTATTGCGATGGCACAAAGAAGACCGTAAGGTAGACAATATGTTGAGACACCCTGCTGATGGGTCCCAGTGGAGAGCAATCGACAGAAAATTCCTAGAGTTTGCAAATGACGCAAGAAACTTAAGGTTTGCTTTAAGTACAGATGGTATCAATCCTTTTGGAGAGCAGAACAGTAGTCATAGCACTTGGCCTGTTACTCTAAGTATCTACAACCTTCCTCCTTGGTTATGCATGAAGCGGAAGTTCATTATGATGCCTGTGCTCATCCAAAGCCCAAAGCAACCTGGCAATGACATCGATGTGTACCTGAGACCACTTATTGACGAACTTCTCATTTTGTGGAATAAAGAAGGTGTACGTGTGTGGGATGAGTACAAACAGGAACACTTTGATCTACGAGCATTGTTGTTCGTAACAATCAATGATTGGCCAGCTCTAAGTAATCTTTCAGGACAGTCAAACAAGGGATATAATGCATGCACACACTGCTTCGGTGATATTAGAGGTGTATTCTTGAAAAAATGTTGAAAGGTCGTGTACCTTGGCCATCGTCGATTTCTTCCTGCAAATCACCCCGTAAGAAAGAAAGGCAAGCATTTTAAAGGGAAGGCAGACCACCTGACCAAGCCTCACAACCGAACCAGTGAGGATGTACTCGATATGGTCAATGATGTGAAAGTTGTCTTTGGAAAAGGACATGGCAGCCAACCTGTTTCGAACGATGCTAACGGTCACGCACCCATGTGGAAGAAGAAGTCCATATTTTGGGAGCTACCCTATTGGCAAGTCCTAGAGGTCCGTAGCTCGATCGACGTGATGCACCTGACGAAGAATCTTTGTGTGAACCTGCTAGGTTTCATGGGTGTGTATGGAAAGCCTAAGGACACATTTGAAGCACGACAGGACCTGCGTTGTTTGAGAGAAAGAGACAACCTGCATCCAGAGAAGACAGATGATGGACGCCATTACTTACGTCCTGCCAGCTACACTCTAAGCAAAGAGGAGAAGGAAATCATGTTTGAATGCTTAAACAACATCAAGGTACCATCTGGATTCTCCTCGAATATAAAGGGTATTATAAATGTGCTAGAGAAGAAATTCTGTAACTTAAAGTCCCATGACTGTCACGTTCTTATGACGCAATTACTTCCAGTTGCATTAAGAGGAATTCTACCTCCAAATGTATGTCTAGCCACCGTGAAGCTATGTGCATTCCTCAATGCAATTTCTCAGAAGGCAATTGATCCAATTGATCTAGCAAAACTACAGAATGATGTGGTTCAATGTCTCGTCAGCTTTAAGTTGGTGTTCCCTCCTTCCTTCTTTGATATCATGACACACCTCCTAGTTCACCTAGTCAAGGAGATTTTCATTCTCGGTCCTATGTTCCTACACAACATGTTCCCCTTAGTGAGATTCATGGGAGTCCTGAAGAAATATGTTCACAACCGTGCTCGCCCAGAAGGAAGCATCGCCAAGGGCTATGGAACAGAAGAGGTCATTGAGTTCTGTGTTGACTTTATTCCCGACCTTGACTCGATTGGTGTTCCTGAATCGAGACATGAGGGGAGACTAAGCGGAAAGGGGACACTAGGGAGGAAAACATATATTGGTACGGAGGATGATTATTTTAATAAAGTGCACTACACAGTTCTACAGAACTCCTCTTTGGTAGATCCGTATATTGAGACACACAAGGATCTCTTACTATCCGAGTTTCCAGGGAAGACTGAAGCTTGGATTACGCGTAAGCACATGGAAACTTTTGGCAGTTGGTTGCGAAAAAAATGTCAAGGTGATGAGAGCATCCATGAGCAACTGTATTTATTGGCTATGCAACCATCATGGCATATCGTCACATACAAAGGGTACGAGATAAATGGGAACATATTCTACACAGTAGCCCAAGATAAAAGGAGTACCAACCAAAACAGTGGTGTCCGCATAGATGCCACAGACCCGAATGGGAATAAGTAGACATATTATGGCCATATAGACGAAATATGGGAACTAGAATATGCACCTACTTTGAAGATCCCATTGTTCAAGTGCCAATGGGTCAAGGTGACCAGAGGCGGGGTAACAGTAGACAACGAGTATGGAATGACAATAGTAGACCTTATTAATATTGGGTACAAAGACGAACCATTCGCCCTTGCCAAGGATGTGAATCAGGTGTTCTATGTCAATGATATGTCTACCAAACCAAAAAGAGGGAAAAATGATAATGACTCAACCAAAGAGCCAAAGAGCCACATAGTTCTTTCAGGGACAAGAGTCATCGTGGGAATTGAGGACAAGTCGGACATGTCAGAAGATTATAAAAAGGATGACCGAATTCCGCCCTTCAAAGTGAACAAAGACCCTAGCATCTTGGTAAATGATGAGGACACTCCATGGTTACGACGCGATCATAACCAAGGGACATACGTAAAGAAGTTCACTGCTGTGCCCACTTAATGATATAGTGATTTAATGTAGTGTGTGTTTGAGATATTATGTAATAATTGTGAATTCAGATGTTTATTATGTCGTGTTTCAAATTAAATCAATGTTTGATTTGGTGGGATTTCTCTCTCGAAAAGTTAAATTAGGATATTGAGTGACGAAAAATTAAAATATTAACGTTAAAATGATGTGAAAACAAATTTCCTATCCAAAACCAATAGTTTTAATAAATTTAATTAAACACTACATTTTTGCATTATCAAAATAATAAATATTAGTTACATTATGTTTTATAATTATAACAAAAAATAAAAAAAGTTAGGTTATAGATTTTTCCTATGTGCAATAAAGAAAGAGAAAATCCATATTTTTAACAAAATAATTTTATGCCTTTTATTTAATTTACTATGTATTTAACAAGACTATTGCATTTCTATTAAAAAAAATTGCTCAAAACATGCGGGAAACGAAACTGCAGCCCACCTTTACTCCCGGGTGGGAAACCCACCCGGGAGTAAAGGTGGGCTGCAGTTTCGTGGCCCGCCAAAAAATACCTTTACTCCCGGCTAGTGGCTGGCACCGGGAGTAAATCTCCCTAGTATATAAGCGCCAGTGCCTGGCGTAGATCGATCCCCTCCTCTTCTTCCTCATCGAACACCGCCGCCCTTTCTCTCTTCTTCCTCGCGCCGCCACCGATTCGTCTTCCCCTGCGCATCAGCCCACCACCGTGACACCAGAGCCCGCGCCTCTACTCGTGTGGCCGCCAACGACCTCGCGCCGATGACCCCATGCGGCCCTCCACCGCGCGCGCCCACGCGACCCTGTCGATCTGCCTCCGCATTCGTGAGGTGAGTTCTCTCAGCTTTCTCTCTGCTAGTGCCTAGGGTTTCGCCATTCAGCGGCCAGTCGCAGTATGGGCATGGCGGGGTCACATGGCCGTGGCGAGGATGATGGCGCGGTGTCGTGGCTTGCTCGTGGCTATGGAGTTTCACGGCCGGGAATGGGGGGATGGCCGACGCGCGGTGGCGTGCAAGCTGAAGGAGAGAGAGGAAAACGAGTAGAGGATTGATGGTGATGTTGTGCAATTTTTTTTTATTTTTTTGCAAAACATGTAATTGAGAAATTGCTTAGCCATTTTGTGGCGTTTTATTATGCATTAAGACTGGACCGGCCATCCCAAAATTGTATGCCTATTTTCATGTCATCTTATTATGCATTTTACTTTGACGGTTGTTCATAAAATGTTCTCAAATAGTAAATTAAGGCAATTGTATTGCTTTTCAAAGTAGAGTTTGCAATGCTATATATTGACGTTTGTACTGTGTTTTGCAAAAGAAAAAAAAACATGTGGACATGCATGCATGATATATAATATACTCCTTTTGATCTCAGCCCCGGCCCGACGCGCGGGCCACACCCTCCAGCGCATTGACCGCAGCCCGTACCGGGCCGCTCCGCGCCAACAATGCCCTCCACCGCACCGACACCGCCCCGGCCCGCCTCACATTGTCGTCGTTAGCACATCGGCCCGCCTCACGTCGTCGTTGTCAGCACGTCGGCCACCGCGCCGACACGGCCCGGCCCGCTCTGCTGCGCTGACCACCACCCCGGCCCACTCTGCGCTGACGTCGAGATCACGCCGCTCGTCTTGCCGTACGTCCTTGTCCTCGATCGTGATCCATATATTTTCTTCATTTGTATTCATATGCATGTATATATACATCGCGGAGCACCGCCAGCCTCGTTCGCCCATGCATTTCTATGTATACGACGGAGCACTGCCGCCCTCGTTCGCCCTAGGGTTTAGGGTTTATACGGCGGAGCACCGCCGCCCTCGTTTGCCCTAGGGTTTAGGGTTTATACGGCGGAGCACCGCCGCCCTCATTCACCCTAGGGTTTAGGGTTTATATGGCAGAGCGGAGCACCGCCACTCTCGTCACACCGCCCTCTCTCGTGGCCTAGTTGATCAACATTCGTATTATCGTTATCGTTAACGCTAAACAATCACACTAGGGCGAACCGCGTTGTTGATGTCACCGACGTGGTTCGCCCTAGTCACCGACGCAATTCGCCCTCGGCCGTTTATGTATAGCCCTAATTCGCCCTAGTACCGATGCAGTTCGCCCTAGTGTGGCGAATTGCGTCCGTGACCGAGGGGCAAGATTTAATAATGCATATTGTTCGTAGATTTTACGCATGTAAGCAAAGATTTGACGTACTATATATTGGTTTTGTTTTTTGAAGCTAGATGGCCGACCCGAGAAACATGGATGAGGAGGAGTTGATGATGAATTTGATCAACACTGGCACTCAAGTTGCCGGCGATGATGGTGCTAAAAATAACATGCAAGAGGATGCAGATGACGGGAGTCAGTACTTAGCTCTTGAACAAAATGAGCAACAACATATTGGCCAAGTATATATTTTTTATTATTAGCTATATATATTACCATATGTCTTATGTGTGCTCATGACATTAAAAATAATGTTTATGTTTTGTAGCCCTCTGGATCGACATCAACAACTACAACGAAGAGTAAAAATGTTCGAGGTCCCAAAAAGCCATTGGAGGGCCGCTTCATCATCTCGGAGTTCAATGTGGATACAGGTGAACCGGGGGGGCCAAATAAAACAAAATTCGTGCACCACTGTGGTTACCTTGTACGGGACCGGCTCCCGATCAGTATCCGCGAATGGAAGAAGAAGACCAATGCTCCTCATATCAGTTTTGTCTCCGATCGTGACAAGACATTAATTTGGAATGATGTCTTGGAACATTTCACGCTCCAACACAGATGGTTATGATGATATAATAGATGGTGATGAATTGAAGGAGCGAGTTAGGGATTAGGCAATGAAGAAGATGGCCACCCAGTTTCAGACTTGGAAGAAACACCTATACACGACGTATGTCAAGAAGAACATAGCACCAGATTTCACTGTCCCAGGCCTGATCTCAAAGCAGAGGCCCTATTGGGATGAGTTTGTACAGTACAAGACGTCGGAAGAGGGTGTGAGTCGGGTGATAAAGAACCAACGTAATGCCCAACAGAAGACATACCACCATAACTTGGGATCAGGTGGCTGCCCGACCGCCATTAAGAAGTGGAACAAAATGGAAGCAGACCTTCTTGCTAAGGGTATCACACCAGAATCACTCGAGTGGGGAGAGCGTGCAAAGAATTAGTTTTTCGCTCATGGGGGAACACTGGACCAGGAGACAGGGAAGTGCGTTTATGGCGCAAGACTGCAAGAAGCAGCAGAAAGATTGTTTTATGCTCAGAGAGCTACTGCTAGTGGTGCGTTCAGGCCCAACAGAGAGAAGGATGAACTGACATATGCCATCGGGACTATTGAACACAGTGGCCGAACTAGAGGCAAAGGAAGTGTCTCATGGGAGCATGGATTCCCTCAGGACAGACCTTCCTACAGAAGCCGCCAGAGAAAGAAGGAAGAAGAGGCACAGCGGCTCCAGAGGTTGGAGGAAGCGGTGCGTGAAGCACAGGAGCGGGAAAAAAACCTTGAAGCGAGAATGCGGGAGGAAATCAGAAGGCAAGTGCAAATAGCAGTGAGTGCAAGCAAGCAGGCATCAGAGCCAGGAATCAACATTAGCCAATCTGCTCAGTTGAAAAGCAGCTACGCTTCCACGGAGATACCAAATCAAGGGGACACAGGACTGCGCTTCCCTGTGGATGACGTCACTGAACCTTGTATATCGTGTGAGCTACACATTCCGAAGGGGAATTCCACAATCAAGGTGGCTATCGGTCTTGTTAATCCTATCGACCGAACCAAGACACCAAGGATTCATGGGAATATAATCCAAGAAGGATATGCTACCATCTCGGTAGATAAAGCTGAAAAAGGTTTTAGTGATTTGCCTC
Source organism: Miscanthus lutarioriparius (assembly GCA_904845875.1). Taxonomy (NCBI): domain Eukaryota; kingdom Viridiplantae; phylum Streptophyta; class Magnoliopsida; order Poales; family Poaceae; genus Miscanthus; species Miscanthus lutarioriparius. Next base: position 92,705,361 of record CAJGYO010000009.1, read on the forward strand.
TTGACATTCCTGGAGGTGATGGCGAGAAGACTCTAGGAGAAGCAGAGAAGACATTCATTCTATGGCACAAACGCTACATCATCATTCTCGGGATGTCGCCTCCACCTCCTCCTGAACTACCTCACCATAGGTGCGGATGAAAACACTACATCATTAATTTATATTGGCTTAAATAATTAACAATCTGCTCATAATAATATGTCATTCCTTTTTTGTAGCAGATCCTCCCCCAACCTAAATCCAATTGTTTAATTGCCAGATCATCATAGTGCTCTGTACGATGACAATGTGTTGGAAGGCGAGGCTGCATCCACACCATCTCCAAGGAGGTCTCCAACGCTGCAGCCGCCACCTCCAAGGAGGTCTCCAACGCCGCTGCCACCACCTCCAAGGAGGTCTCCAACGCCTCCCCCACCCCCACCTACCAAGAAGCCAAGTACTAGAAAGAGGCCAGCCCCACAAACGAAGAACCAGTCCCCACCGGCAAAGAAAGCCACCATGAAACCAAGGGCTATTCCCAAAATAATATCTGAAGAGAAGAAAGAAGTAACTGATGCATATAAAAAAGATATGTCTAGATTATATGACAAACTTAAAAAGGATCAAGAAGCAAGGAGAAACCCGGAGAAACCGTACTTCTTCATAGCTCCAGATATTCTAAGAAAAAAGGTGGCTTCTTACCAGCAACAACAGCAGGAATCTCGTAAGCTGTCCAAAGCAACGTTAACGGACTATGACCGCACTCTCACCAAGTCAATTGAGGCGGCACAGAAAAAGAAGCGGGCAGGGAAAGGAGTTGCACAACTCGGACAACAATCACACCAATTAGTCCCCCCGCTAGTTGTTGGTAATGAATATGGTTCGAATTTAGGATTAATGCATCAGGCAAACATACCTCCGGATGTCGATTTGGATCACCTTGGTGAATTTATTGAAGAGACTAGTCTCGACCTTTACCAGATGTTTGGTGATGGAAACATTGAGAGTGCGGCGGAGGTTGATATTTGGAAGAAAAATTTTGTACTAGGCCAGAGTCTATACAACCCTCAAGCCTTAGGTGATCTAGGGACGCAAATATACCTGCTAAACAAGTGGTACATGCAGGCGTCTACCGGTGGAGACTTCTGCGTTGGTGTCAGAATTAGAGACGAACATTGGTTCCGTGGTGATGATGTTATGTATGTTGACTTTACAGAATTGCATCAACTATGCCACCTGACCTCTCTGGATAAAGTTATCATTAGCTGCTATTGCCTGTAAGTAATAATTCTTTCGATCTATTATTAAACTCATCATATGTGTGTATATGCATATAAATTATCCTAACAAGTACTATATATATGCAGATTTACAATGACAGAGCGCATAAAGGAAGACTGCAATGAAATTGGTTTTGTTGATCCCCATATAGTATTCAAAGACCCAGTTACTCCAAAGCCTAATTGAAAGTCTGAGTCAGAGAGTAACCTCATGAACTTCTTAGTGAACCAACGCCACAAGAAGGATATACTCTTTCCCTACAACTTCAAGTGAGTGTTAATAATGTCGATCATCCTTAATGGCTCATATGTTGATTCTAGTTAATTAATGAGTGTTATGCGTTATATCCTATAAACACATGCAGCAATCACTGGATATTGATGGACATCGATTTGGTGAAAAGTCACTTGATAATCTATGACTCGATGAGAAAACCACAACAAGACTACCAAAATATGATAGATATTATCCAGAGGTAATTTCAGTATCTCTAGCAACTATATATACACACAAACATGATGATTAACTATATCTGATGACGTGGCAAATTTTTTATTGGGTAGTGTTTGGAAAACCTTTATTGAGAAGCAACACATGAGGAAATGCAAAGCGCCACTGAATGTAATCCCTTTAAAAGTAAGTCCCCTAAATCGCATCATCTTTATTAATTAAACATGTAGCTTTCACCGGATCACCAGATTGGATGACAAATCTTTTTTCTCGTAAAGTGGTGTCTGAGGCAGGAACAGGGGAACAACTACTGTGGTTACTATGTTTGCAAGTTTATCAAGGAGGTCTCTCAAAGAACTCCTACAGAGAGACTCAAAGTACGTTAAAAATACACTATATATTTATTTAATTATTATTATTGATTGTGTTACTATGTCTTTATATATATATATATATGTATGTATGTATGTATGTATGTATGTATGTATGTACATATATTAATTTATTTTTCTTTAATTCAAACCTGTAGGCTCGATGGTTGGAGGAAAAGGTCATACGGCAAGACCAAAGCAAAGCAATTCAAGAGTCTAGCCGGATTTTTTAATGACCAGGTCATCGATTCCAAAGGTGAGTTCTACTTCGACCCAACACTGCCATGGAAGCCAAGCTAGAGGAAACTTGTTATATCACAATGTAATGCAATCTTTTGTAATATATGCACATGAAATAATATAATGTAAAATACACATATGCATGCATGCATGTAAATATATATATATGATGCATGCATGCATATATATATACATATATATATATAGTTCTATGCTTGAATTGTGTCATTTAATACGTTCATTGTGCTTGAACCGAAACATACTATACGCGCGATATAAATGTATTATTAGCAGCGTACAATACGACTTCGAAAACCTATTTTGAAAAGAAAACAAAAATATGAAAAGAAAAAAGAAAAAAAATAACCTTTAGCCCCGGTTCGTATTACCAACCGGGACTAAAGGGTGCCGGCCTCGTGGCATGTTAGGAGGCACCTTTAGTCCCGGTTGGTGTTACCCACCGGGATTAAAGGTTCCCCTTTAGTCCCGGTTCCTGACCCGGGACTAAAGGACCCCTTTAGTCCCGGATGCTTGCTCCTGGGTGGGGAACCGGGACTAGAGTAAAGGCCGTCTCTGTACTAGTGATATCTTTGTTAGGTACGTGGCCATGGTCGTCGTCCTCTTAGGTGAGAGTTTTGGCTGCCCATGGCCTTGCTCTCACCCTGAGAGCGAGAAGGAAAGGAATAGTGGCTTCCACACCTCAGGTGATCTTGCAGCTCCGATCTCTTGGCACCCCTACTAATATGTTCTTCCCAATACCCTCCTCAATAATCCTATTTCACTCCTTCCCCAAATCTGGCGCCCATGAGATGCTGGAGTTTAGCCCTTAAATCTTGTTTAGTGTGTTGTTCCTAGAATTTCTCCTCTATGAGGTCATCCTCCTTCATCCACTCATCTGCCATCCTCTTCCAAGGCCTATCATATTGTTGCTCTCTCCTTGCCATTGCCCCTTGCTTCACAGCTTTAGCAAACAATGTACACAAGAGAGGCAGTCTTCTAAAGAAATGTGGCTTGGAATCCTAGGCAACGAACCTCTTCTTTCTTAGATGAGTAGCCAATCCCCAAAACAAGGTTGGGCACCCATATCCATTTTAGGTTTTTGGGCCTCTAGGAATGAGTGTGTTTGTTTGGCCCAATATTGTGAATTTCAAGGAGCCCACTGCCATTCTGCGTAGAGCCACAAGGAACTGAGGGGGCGTCATCTAACTCCTCACTCCCCCCAATCTAGATAGTTGTACAAGTGATTCCTCCAGGCTGCAAGAAGCAATCTCCGAGTCAATGAACTCATGTAAAGAAGGATCTTCTAGTTTCTTAGTGTACAAAATTATAGTTGGACAAATGCAGCTTAATTACCTCAGCTATGCACTCCTCTCCAGTTTCCTAGACTGAGGTGAAATGTAATGAGCTCCAGTAATCCTATTGATTCACCCTGAGGAATGCTCCCCTTGAGGAGCACACGAGTGCATTGAGCCATCCCCCCTACCCTAAGGCAGAGTACTATAGTCAAAACATGAAGAGCCACCCCTAGCAAATCCCATCCCATGAACAAAGCCAACATTTGAGCAAGTTCTCTTACCATAAGGATTTTGCAGTGGGTTGTTGTCATCACTTCGTGGGTGCAATGCCGAGTTCAGCGCCCCCTCCCACCCCCCACCCCCCGGCTGGCTCCAAGTGTTGAGGCCATGTCCTGAGCCATCAATATGGGACATCGATGGCTCAGGACCACACTAGAAGGCACCACTACAAAAAACTTAACAGAGGTGGGCATCGCAACCGCCTCGCTGCAAAGGTCATGGTAAATGGGATGTTTTCCGAGGCAGTTGGATGCCCGCCTTGGTAAATCGAATAAAAAAAGGAAAACATGTGTATAAGCCCACCGAGCCCATCCACGGGCCGCCGCTGTCGTTGCTCACTGGATCGGGGCGCCATCGTCGTCAGATCCGCCGCGGGGGGGGCACGCCTAACCTGGATCTGCCGCCGAGAGGCGCTTCTGCTGGGGCCGCACGAAGCTGCCGCCGCTCGGGGTCGCGCCGCCACTCGCGAAGCCACCACCGCGCGCGGAAAGGCCAGATCCGGGAGCAGGGGGCCGGATCTGGGCCACGGCCGCCGGATCCGCCAGCAGTAGCCGTGAATCTGAGCACCGGCGAGGAAGAGAGACCGCTCCGCTGAGCCGTGCCCAATCCACCGCGCCGAGCCCACTCCGCCGCGTCGAGCCCGCTCCGCTCCACCGCGCCGCGCCATGCCGAGCCCCTCCGTCGAGCCGCGCCGCGACGGAGAGAGAGTGGAGGGAGGGAGAGAGTGGTGGAGTGAGAGGTGAGGGAGAGCCGTGCGCGGCGGAGGGGGGATCGCGTCGCGCCGGTGAATGAGAGGTGAGGGAGAGGAAGTGAGAGAGCTAAACCCTAAGTCACAGTATATATAGTGTGGGCGTGATATTGGGCTGGTTTGGGCTTTTTCATTGCTAGTGGGCTTGGCCACGATTAACCGAGGCAGGCCTTATAAGTGGACCGCCTCTGTTAATAGGGGTATTTTTGGAGGCGGGCTTTTTATAAGGCCCGCCTCCGTTAATGGATTTTGGGCCGTAAATCAATTTTGCGAGGCGGTTGATTGTGACCGTCTCGGTTAATAAAAATTCCCACCTCGGTTAATCCTATGCATTAACCGATGCTGTTCAAATATCCGCCCGCCTCCGAGACCATTTTCCAAACGCCTCGCAAAAGTTTTTCTTAGTGAGGCGCCCGTGCCCGTCGCAGGGTGGCGCGGCTCCCTACTGATCTCCTGATCAGATTGGCCTGTCTATTTCTCAAGTAAAACGACTCCAGAGATCCTTCCTCACTAAGGTTGTGAAAAGCTCTCTAGGCGTCGTGACGAGTGGTAGGATACAATGGCGGTGCATCCCCCCTCTCTCAAAGGAGTTGCTTCCTCTGCTGGGGGGGGCCTTTGTTGCCAATCGGGGAGATCACCTGTGAGCGCTCCAGTAACCCCCATCATCTGCTCTAATATGGACGCTACGTTACGTTGATGTCACGAGGACATTCTTCAATAATTTGTTGGCTTGTTCTTTCACTCTCTTGGGGCGCTATACATGGACTATGAAGTTGTCTCCCAAAACCATGGTTCAATCCTATACACAATATCTATCTTCCATTATCATTTTGTTTTGCGTGAATATATATTCCATGTGAAGATGCTTTTGTTAGTAAACTACTTCACTACAAAAAGGCTCTCTAGCTTATCATTAACTTAAGGGTACGTAGAATGGGCTTGGTCACCGTAATTACTTGGTGAACAAGTCCAAATGTAAAGTAACTTAGTTTGAATTGATGGAGCATATAGCAGGAAACCAAGGTTCAACTATATATTTTTCTAACACAAAGATTCAATGTAATTGCTAATTACTATTTGAAATTAGGTGTTAGCATTGAATCCTTTTTTACTCTTTTACATGTGAGAACGTTAACCCAGTATTACACTCCACATACCATATTATGACTAAAAGAACTAGAATAGACTATGATCTTCTTCTCACTAGTAGAGAAACGACATTTGATCCCACCTCGAAATTTGGCTTTAGTCCCAGTATTTTTCGCGTCCGGGTCTAGAGATACCTTTAGTCCCGGTTGTTAGTTTCAATCGAGACTAAAGGTCCCTGCCCAACGGCTACTGCGGCAGGCTTTTGCTGCAGGGGACCTTTAGTCCCGGTTGGAGCTACCAATCAGGACTAAAGGTTAACTTTTACTCCCGGTTGGTCCCTCCAACCGAGAGTAAAAGTCTACTCTCGGTTGGAAGCTCCGTCCGGGATTAGAAAGGGATCTTTTTCTTCTTCTTTTTCGAATACAGAGTAGACTGTACCCTATATATGATATATCAGAATACGACATTGACAGCTGTTAATGTGAATCCCCCTTCGTTCATCGCCGAGCGTCCAGTCAGTGGAGCTCCAGTTCCACTCGGATCCAAGCGATTTGACAATCTCGTCCTTGCTGCGTCTAACAAACAGCACTGCTGCCCGAGTTGCCTTTAGGCTGCTCACCGTGAGTCCGGATTATTTCTTGAAGCCACTCGGTGGTATGGTGCCGCCAATGTCCAGCTGCGTTCTTGCCGTGACCACGTCGTCTGACCAGAAGTGCTTTACTCTTGACAGTGTCATAGCAGTCGATCAGGGTGTACAAGATGCAGCTCGTGACGCAGCAGACAGCTATAGCAGATTCTTTGCGGAAGCTGAAAAAGATGGCCGTGTGGCCCAGCAGGTGAAACTGACGGCTTCCTACATTGCACCTCCTGTAGCGGGGAACACGACGACGACTGAGGTAAGTTCCCTTCTCTGACTAAACACCGCTCTGTAGACATGAGACAGCCTGGATCGGTTATTGAAATAACTAAAAGATGGGAGTCCTATATATATTTGCCACGGTCTAGTAAGGAGCAAGTGCGTCACAGATGACTAGACATAATTAATGTATATTAAGATTATCAAAAACTCCATTTATGGTATTTTTAGCTCCTCATGTAGCACATCTACATATTACTCGACATAATACTCTTTACAATTGATACATGTGATACTTCCTCTGCCTCTAAATGTAGGTTATTTTACACTTGTGCACAAAGATTAATTAATAAATTAAAGTGGATCAAATGACCTTGTTGCCTGCGTTTATACCACAATTGGGAAAGACACGACTCACTCGTTTATGTGGATGGCAATAAATATTAGGCAGGGGCAAGGAACAAGGAACTAAGAAAAGAGTAAGATATGCATACGCTGTCTAATGCCAAATATATATAAATCTTCTGGTTTAAAAGACTTTGCTGATAATACGCTTAACCTATGGTTGTGTCATCCAGATCTAACAAGGCAAATCCTGATGATAGACTAATAAATTCTTCATACAAGTCACTTTTTACACAAAATACTATCGTCATCTAACTCTAATTAACCATTAGATCTAAATATGAACCAACTAGAATAACAATCTATATAGGGTGTGTAGCACTACCGTGTATGTACCACTGCACTGCACACTCATTCATGTCTATATATAATAAGCAATCTTTTTACATCAATGTTTCATAATCTTATATTGGATATTTTGGCTACTAAATGAACTCAAATGAAAAAACTTTGAACTACAAAGTTTTAAATCTTGTCAAGTACTATAACTTTGGTATATGATGTATCTCCATTAAAGATAGTTTGAAAAAATTCAAAAAATTGAGTCTAAGAACATATGAATTTCAAACACATATTTGAGACTCTAGGTGACTTTAAAACAAAAACTTGTCAATATCAAACATGTAGATCAGGTCGGACACTAGAACTTTGGTATTAACTATGTGAACATTTGAGATCATTTAGGAATTTCAAATTTTAAATTTCAAAATCTATAACCTTCAAACACATATTTGGGACTCTAAACATCTTTAAATTAAAAACTTTTCAACTATAAAGTTGTTTTTTTAAAGGAACTACAAAGTTGTTGATTCTATTGAGAACTATAACTTCTGTATAGACCATGTCAATATCCGAGATCGTTTGATAATTTTAAATTTTACATTTCAAAATCTATGCACTTACAACAATATTTTGGGATCCTAAACAGTTTCAATTCAAAAACTTTTCAACTACAAAGTTGTAGATCTCATCGAGAGCTAAAATTTTGATATGAAGTTTATCTTCATCTAAGTTTATATGAAAAAGTTATAAATTATTTTTTGTTACAATCATTAACCAAGACGTACATCTTAAGACGTCCGCCTCCGTAAATCGGTTTACGGAGACAGACGGTTACACGACCGCCTCCAAAAATAATCGATTAACGGAGGCGGACGTCTTAAGTTGCCCGCCTCGGTTAATCGATTAACGAAGATGGTTGTCTTATGGCGACCACCTCTATTAATCTAGCATTAACGGAGGCGGACGCCGAATGATGCCCACCTCCATTAAGCATTAACCGAGGCGGGTGCTCGGCTGGTGGCCCTGCCACTGATGAACGGAGGCGGCCGTCCAGCCTGCCCACCTCGGTTAGTTAAAACCCTCCGCCTCACAAAATCATTTGTGTACTAGTGACAATTGGTTTAAACTTCCCGCCAGTGAACAAGTTGACGCAAAATGGAACAATCATCATTTCTAGGCCTCGTTTAGATTGCAATTTTTTGCAATCTGGACAATGTAGCACGTTTCGTTTGTATTTGACAAACTTTATCCGATCATGGACTAACTAGGCTCAAAAGATTCGTCTCGTGATTTACGACCAAACTGTGCAATTAGTTATTTTTTTACCTACATTTAATGCTCCATGCATGCGTTCAAAAATTGATGTGATAGAGAGAGTGAAAAAACTTAGAACTTTGATGTAATCTAAACAAGGCCCTAGTGGCCTTTTATGCTAGCTGTTCAAAAGACTGACAGTAAAAATAAAAAACTACAGCCAATACAAACTGTTTTTGTACTAGTGCACACTAGCCTTCCCACACCCATCTCTATACTAGCCTGCAAGCCCACTGACGTGCTTGCTCGTATGACCACTCTTGCACTTGTGCCCTCACTCGCTCAGTCACATCTTCCTCCACTTTTATGGCAATGGCTTGTATTGTGTTATCTTGAAGTCCACGTCGATGGACTCCTCACAGTTGGAGTAGTCATAGTGTGCCTTGTTTTGCCCGCTTCCTGCACCACAGAATCCTTGTCCTCTGGGGTTAAGCACTGACTACATGGAGAGAAGAGCAAATTAAAGGTCGAGCTCTAGTGATGGCCATGGATCATTGATGCAGGTGGTTGGTAAGCCATGGCTAGAGGGAATTGGGCTGGTGAGTGTGCAGTAGATGTGTGGAATCTAGTGGTGGAGCGATGGGCAATTGGGCTTTTTTAGGAGGGCAGAGGAGAGAAATAACTCTAGCTAGAAATTAAGACTCGCACGCATGGGAAGACTGAAGCATCAAATTTTCGAAGGTTTTGTATGTGCAGCTATGTGGGATGATGACATAAAGTGTGATCGATAAATCGCTTCCGGAGTGCTCCACCTTATGCTGGAAGCTTTGGTTTCTCACATGGCTCTAGAATACAATCATGATGGATATTTTGCCATGGATGATATTACCAACTGCCAAAGATAATTCAAGCAAAATAGGCCCGGCCATAGTAGTGAATTATCTCCTGAACCTAGCCTGATTGATCTATAAAAATCATTAACAATATTCATATCTTTAAACAGGTTTATTTTGAAAATATATTTGATGATCCATCTAATAATATTTATTTCGTATCATAATTGTTAGTGTCTTTTTATACATATTTAGTTAAATTTAAGATTTATTTACTTGCTGAAAAAAAATAATGACATTTTTCAAGGGAGGGAATACCCTAGTACACCCACAGTTTGGCAGTTTCCTCGGAGAAAAAAATGGCACACCAGCAGAAAGTCAACATTATTATTGGTTACTCCAGCTGGCTACGTACTGTACGTACTACACCCACAGTTTGGCAGTTTCCTCTGAGGAAAAAAAAAGTTGCCTAAAGTACAACCGTAGTCAAGTCAACATTATTGGTTGCACAGCATATAGGATTAGGTGTCGTTTGGATACTGTGAATAAAATTTAGAAGGTGTCACGTGAGGATATCGTATGGGTGTTCGGATACTAATAAAAAAATAAATTACAGAATTCGTCAGTACTCTACGAGACAAATTTATTAAGCATAATTAATCCGTCATTAGCACATGTTACTGTAGCACCACATTGTCAAATCATGGACTAATTAGACTTAAAAGATTCATCTCGTAAATTAGTCGTAAACTATGCAATTAGTTTTATAATTAGTCTATATTTAATACTCTATGCATGCGTCCAAATATTAATGGAACAACGACTAAAGTTTAGGACGAGGAACCAAACATGGACGAGGAACCAAACCTAATATTTTACAATTTGACCCCTTTTTTTTGAAGAAAAATTACACCCTAGAGGACTTAAACTTATCTTTAGACCCTGGGGTCGACACCAGGACTCATGGCGTCGAGATAACACGTCTCGATGTCACAGATCTTGACGCCAAGGTCAAAGACCAGATAATAACATAGCGCAGACGTGGCTCCGATGTGGCATAGCTCGACGCCAGAATACATTGCGCCGTCATAGATGTTGGCGCCGACCTGCACGCACCCACGCGACCGGATGGGTACGGGAGACGCGAGCGCGAGGCGGACTGCGGCTGCTGCATGCGCCCTCTCTCGGGACGCGTGCACGTTTTCACCACTTTAGCTCGTGTTTAGTTGGCCGAATTTTAGAATTTGGGCTACTGTAGCACTTTCGTTTTTATTTAATCATTAGTGTTCAATCATGGACTAATTATGCTCAAAACGTTCGTCTCACGATTTTTAACCAAACTGTGCAATTAGTTTTTTTTCGTCTACATTTAATGCTCCATACACGTATCGCATGAGTCGATGTGATGACTACTGTAGCACTTTTTGGGAATTTGGGTTTGGATTTAAACACGGCTTTTTTTTCGCTAAATCTATACGGCGCTCCGGTGAAATTTGGCCGCATCTCACTAGATCTCTCGTGGCCGTCTGATGTCGCTGTGAACGGAGGGGATCGATCATATACCTTGGTGAAAGGTGGCGGTGCGGGTGCATGCGGTGCAGGTGCTGCTGCGCGCCTGCGACCATGCAGCTTTGCTGCAGCTTTGCTGCAGCTTTCATGACGTGCGATGGTAAAGCGGTGGAGGGCAAGTGCATGCAGCTTTGCTGCTGGTGCAGTGCTTTGTTGCAGGTGCAGTGACTGCTTTGCTACAGTGTTGGCCACGCGTGGGCCCGATTCTTGGCCAGTGTTGGGCTCATCATCACGCGTGGCTGGCTTGAGGCGGGGCCCGCCCGCTAGTCGGTTCTTCTCGTGGAAAAATCGGTAACACCAAAGGTCCAGAGCTTTGCATTTGTATCGGCATCCACAGAGACACACACACACAGTCCATTCGTCTCTCCTCACCCCTGCTTGCTGGTGCTGCATCCTCGTCTTAGCTTCCATCTCACCAGCTTCCCAGTCCCAGGCCCTCAATGCAAGAAGGTCGGTCGTCTTCAGGTCGGTCCGCTCCCCCTCATCAGATCTTGCCTAGTATTTCTGCTTTGTGCTGCTTTGCCGATAATTTTGTGGGAAACTTGTTACTTTTATTATTCTCATTAAGCCGCTGTCTTGTTCTAGCGTATGTTGTCGTACTAGTATTGGAGCGGTTTATCTGTACTACTACTAGAGTATGTTGTCGTACTAGTACTCCTACATCAGAAAAGGCTCGCGCCCTCAGATCCACGCACTTGCATGCTAGGTCTCTGGCCCCGTAACCACTTGGTTCCAATGAATGGATCGTTCCAATTAATGATTCATTTCACTCATATAGGAGTATTAATCATAAAACACTGTAGAACCCACAAAGCATCGAGTCTTCAGCAACGGGCTTGGAATTGGATGCTGATGTTGAGTCTTCAGCAACGGGCTTGGAATTGGATGCTGATGTTGCCTTAGCGTCGGGTAGCCCACGGGCTTGGAATTGGATGATGATGTTGAGTCTTCAGCAACGGGCTTGGAATTGGATGCTGATGTTGCCTTAGCGTCGGGTAGCCCACAAAGCATCGAGTCTTCAGCAACGGGCTTGGAATTGGATGCTGATGTTGCCTTAGCGTCGGGTAGCCCACGCACCCACAAAGCATCGAGTCTTCAGCAACGGGCTTGGAATTGGATGCTGATGTTGGCAGGGCACGCACGGATCTCAGGGCTGTTTGTTTGGCCTGTAGCTTTTTGACTTTTGATGACTCAGAACTTGGCTTTTCTGTCTGGCTTTTGGTTTTTAACTTTTTTATAATAAGCCAGCGAATGTATCCGTGCGTTGGAACAGAATCCAATGCATATTGGAATCGGACTCCGTATCATCGTTAGACGCGAGTTGTTCTAACTCGTATGAACACGGTCACGAGTCCGGATCACGTACGAGAAACTCTTCACTGTTCAGGTAGTTAGAGGGAGGTGGATAAAAAAAATAGGGATTAAATTTTGGCTCTTTAGTATTAGATATAGATTTTTAGTTTCTCAACACACCAAAAGTCAGAACTTTTTAGCTTTTAGTTCATTCCCTCGTAAGCCGGTTTTAAAAAACTGCTCAATAGCTGGACTGTTTGTTTTAACTCGTGGCTTTTGATCGGCGAAAGCCGGCAGCTGAAACAAAATGGCTCATCCGTAACACAAGCTTCCACCTCGATTCGCATTCCCTCCCATGCAAGATGCATGGGCCATGGCCAGCAACAGGCTGCCCCCTGCCTCTGCCTGCCTACTCTCTCTTTACTGTTCATCTGTCCCACATGCTTCAGATTCGGGTTCAACCTTAAATTTCCTGGATTCAGATTTAGGTTCAACATTAAAATGAAGTTGGAAGCCCTTCTTACAAATTGTGCTCCCATTTCATAGAGTACGGAGCGGTTTTGACCTCTCTGGACCTCTTTGGATGGCTCCGGACCTCGGTGACGCTTGGTCCGGACGCTACTCTGTTGGAGTCCGAAGGTGGAGTCCGGACGCGTGGCAGAGTGCCATTGAGCATGGCAACGGTCGAGTGGATTTGAACAAGACACATGGCGGCATGTGGTTGGCTGCGGTGGTGGTCCGGACCCAGAGAGCTTGGTCTGAACGCCCTGAGCCAGGGTCCGGACCATGGGGTCGGAGGCCCTTCATGTGACTAACGGCTAGTGAGCCCTTGGGGCTCTATAAATAGGAGATGGCCGGATCTAGCTCACTCTCTTGGACATTTGGATCATTGATACATCCTTGTGAGCTAAAGCAAACCTCTCCCACTTATTTCCATGCTTGATTGTGCCTCTAAAGTGAGATTGAGTGATTCCAAGTGTATTTGCTTGAGTGATTGCATCTAGTGACACTTGGGGATCGTTGTTGCCCGCGGTTTTCTTGTTACTCTTGATAGTTGCCGCCACCTAGACGGCTTGGAGCAGCAAGGTAGTGTTGGCAAGAGTTGGCGATTGTTTTTTGCCACACCTGATTGTGATTGTGAGGGGTTCTCGCGCCTATTCCCCGTGGGAGATTGCGAAAGGTGACTCTAGTGGATTACTCGTGACATTGAGCATCATCATCTTGTGTTGGCTGTGCGGCACCTTTTGTGGGTTAGTCGTGTGATACTTATTAGCGCGTGATCCTCCAAGTTGAGTGGTCGTCACAACAAGGACTAGCTTGCCGGCAAATAAGTGAACCTCGGGAGAAAAATCATTGTGTCATCTCTCTTGGTATTCTTGGTTGATTGATCTCTTGCTGGTTCGGTATATTGCTCACTACTCTCTCTTGTATTTACTTTGATATACTTGTGTAGTTGAGTAGTGGTAGCTTACTTGTCTTGTGTAGCTAGTTTATTTCTTTAATGTTACTTAATTGTAACTAGCTCACTAGAAGTAGGCTTAGCAACATAGCTCTTTGTGTGTTATAGAGATCATAGTTAACTACACTTTTGGATAGGTGGCTTGCAACACCATCACTAGAGCTAGAGCAAAATTCAATTAAGCCATTTGTTATACTAATTGATTTGTTCTAGTGATTTGTAGATTTTTAATTAGGCTATCACCCCCTCTAGCCATTTAGGACATTTCACCCTCCTCCCGCCGCCGCTTTCTTCCCCGACTCCGACGAGCCTGGCCGCCGCCATGTTCTCCAACTCCGGCGAGACTCCCCCGCCCCGACCTGGCCCGGCCGCTGCTACCACTGCTAGGGCCCCTCCCTCGTCCGGACCCTTCTATAGCCATCGGAGTTGGAGAAGAAAGAGGGGGAGAGGCTCGCCGGAACCCTAGCCACTGCCGCCGTTGTCTTCGTCTCTGGTGGGTACAAATCCAGGAGGAGGAGGAGGAGCCCGCCTACCTCATCGGCGCTGGCGCCACCGGAACCCGCCGCCGCGACCGGAGGGGAGAGAAGGAGGAGCCACGTGGGGGCGTGGGCACGGGCACCGCGGGCGCGTGCTGTGGAGAATCGAGTGTTGGTTTTGTCCAAAACACTCGGTTGCCATATAACACTTCTGTTAAAGAAAGGGCAAGTTACCATGTTTTATTTGTAGGTAAGTTGACAAAAGTTCGTATGCTCAGTCCGCTGACCAGTTCATTGCAATTTTTAAGAGCTTGTCTAAACTTGCGTTGCCACTGAAGCTCATATGTATCATAACAACAATTGGGTAGTTGGCCAGCTTCCATCGCTTTCCTCCTACCGAATGCTTATCCGATGGTACATATGACGTGCACCATCCCAAAACCATATACCACGTACCGTTCCCCATACATCATGCATGCCAAGAATCAGCCAACTCTTATACCGTGGCCTGCTAATGGATTGAACCTGCCCTTGTTCGACGGCCCCACCCATTCTGTTGTATAAACCTAATCTAATCCAACTCATGAATCGGTTCAACTCTTGAATTTGATGCAAGAAAGAATGCATGGGTTTACATAAAAACTATATATTGCATAAAACATGTAGGCCCACATAAAATGAACCATAAAGATAAAATCTTTTATTCACATTTTATAATAGTTCCTACTAAGAATTAGTTGAAAATAAGTTTCAGCTGACCAGACGATCCAATACATGGCACATAGAGCACCCGTGGATCATCAAGTGAGTTCATTGTGGATTGAATAGTCCGGTCTTTGGGTTTGAGAAATCCATTAGAACAAACTGGTTCTAGTGTTCATTGTTCTTTGGCGATATGCTCATATATAATTCGATTTGTTCTATGAAAACAGAGAGTTCTTTGGTGGTTTGCTGGTAGATCACTCATTCCTCCCACGAAGGTTTTAGTGGGATTCAAAAGGGGAATTAAATCTTTTGTACTAGTCAAAATCCCTCTCCTTTCTAATTGTAAGGGAACGGATAGACTATGCTAGTAAAAAATAAAATTCCTACCGCATTCAATAAACATATCATGCGAGCAGAAGACCGTAGTCGTTACCACTAGTCGTGATATGCAGTGGAAGAACAGTTGCTGCAGTCTGGGCCAATGTTGTGCGTGTCAATGTAGAGGAAGTCGTCTTCACGTCCCAGCAGCAGCCTCGGGCCTCTCATCCTTCCACCCGGAGTTTGTCGCGTTGGGGTTTGGGAATGGTAGAACCAAGTGTAAAGCCTTTATCCCCGCCTACCCTTATATATGTAGATTCTGTTAATGGACTTGTACACTAGACTAGAGGCCTATTAGGACTTATCCTTGAGAATCAGTATCCTCCTTTGACCAATGTATGCATCCAATCTATAACGTGGATAATTGTCTCTTGGACACAAACAACACTAATCGCTTAGGTCCTGTTTGATTCCCAGGAATTGAAAACTAATCTAATAATAAAATGGGAAGCCCTTTCTAGATATTGGTTTCAATTCATGAGATCCAAACAAGTCATTAAAGAGATTAACAACAAGAAGCCTGAAATAGGATTTGATTGTCCCAAGAAATCAGCCGTTTTTTCCCCCTGCCGTACGTCTCCGAATTGGTCACTATCATTGCCAGCCGCACCATATCGTTCACGCGCTCGGTGTGCTGCTCATCGTGTATTCAATTCGCAAACTTATGTCATCAAAAGCATGCATTTTGCTACAACACTTAATTGATCCCTTCTTGTTCGCGATAAACTGGTCTTCTTTTTCTCTCTAATTTTAATTTTTCATATTTATATTTATATTAAAGCAAGAACGTGACAATCTTGTAGGGATAAACAGGTAGCTTTTGTACCTACATCAACAGCTGCTTGCTCAAACTCCTTCCCCTGTACTACTAGCTGGGTTAGTCATTCAAAGCTCCTGCAGTCATATATATATATATATATATATATATATATATATATAAATATAAATGTATATGTATATTTATTTATATTTATTGCAGAGCAGCACCAAACAAGGACATCAAGTTACTTAATACAACAATGAGGCATGCAGATATAACATTCCAGCTATTACAACAAATTACAGCTAACTTCTCTGAGGAGCGGAAACTTGGCCAAGGCACATTTGGAACAGTTTACAAGGTAAGATTATCAGCGTAAGTGCAATCCACAGCTTTTTTCTTAGTGTGTCCTCCAAACTAGCCATACACCTGCAGGGCTGCACCACATGCATGGTTTGTTCATAACAGAGGAATGTCGAACATGCCTCTTGACCCACAATTTATGTTTCATATATTAAGTTGAAGCAATATATATTTAACAGAAAACCACACAGGGATTGCACTAAGTGTTTGTCAATTGAGTACTTATATATGATATATATCATGAATAGGGGGTGCACAATGGTGAAGAGATTGCTGTGAAGATGTTTAGAGATAAGGACCCAGGACTTGATGACGCACGATTCCATGATGAGTTTGATAAGCTCAAAAGTCTCAGTCATCCCAACATCGTACAGTTAATTGGCTACTGCTATGAAACTCATCGTGAATATATTGAGCACGAGGGAGTACTGGTACATGCTGAAAAGATATACAGAGCACTCTGCTTAGAGTACTTGCACAAAGGGAGCCTTCAAAACCACCTATCTGGTAGGCGCTGATGCACCATTTTTTGTTTTGTTTCAGTCCACTTTATATAAAATTGTACTCGTTTACTTGTGCAGATGAATGCCATGGACTTGACTGGCACACGCGCTATAATATCATTAAGGGGAGTTGCGAGGGTTTAAAATACCTTCACATGGGATTAAAAAATCCAATCCACCATCTAGATCTGAAACCTGACAATATATTGCTTGACGGTAACATGGTACCAAAACTTGCGGATTTTGGTTTGTCCAAGATCTTGGAGCAAACCAGGAGCACGGAACATGTGCATGGAACACTGTAAGTTCCATGTCTAGGAATGCATTTTCTTGTCTATGACACCGAAATATACATAATTTTGTTGTCTGTGCTATATTTATGATGTGCAGAGGATACATGCCGCCTGAATATTGGGGTAACAGGATTCGCTCAACGAAGTTTGACATATTCAGCTTGGGTGTTGTAATCCTGGAGATAATAGCAGGGCCAACAGCCCGCACAAGAATTGACGACATGCCTCCTCAGGAATTTACTGGTCTGGTATGAAAGTCTATGTTTCTATACCTAGATCAACTACCACTACTATAATAAACATACTAGTCTATTAACCCGTGTTTTCAGACAAGCTGGTATCTTACGAGTATAAGCATTAGTTTTTAATACCTCTGGTAATAAAATTACTTATATTAAATTCAATGTTTTTCTCTTTATTTATTTTCTACAATAAGCATAATATATACTATGTAGTCTCTATCTAGCTGTGATAAACTTATAAATTAGTGATTATATATTTGCATCCACATCCATAGTTTGTTTTCCATTTGCATGGCACCTCTTTGTATTTTTAATATCCATTTAGTTGAACCCTTAGTTAGACTATGGTGGTTCTTGTTGCGGCCCATACCTCATGACATTATGAACCTAAATTTTAATTTTCAAATAATAGTCTTATTGATTTCTACAAATATTTTTTTATCCTCAAGTTAACTTGAAACTCTTGTGCTTAGTGTATCTTTTATTAACACTTCTTTTGTACTTTTTAAAAAATAAAGGCTCGAGGTCATAGACTACACTCTTAAGTAAATAGAAATTTAAAACCTATAGCATGTTGCTTAAGATCAGTGATAGAGCTTGAAGGAAGATCTAGAATGAATAGTTGTGCTAACCTCAAGAGGACATTAATATTTAAGGTGCTAACCTCAAGAGGACATTAATATTTAAGTCTTATAATGACTATTATTCCAAAGAAATCTCAAAGGCCAAAACTATATAGCCAAATGTTGTTTGCACTAACCTTCGCACTTCTAAAAATGTCTGAATTTTCTTATCAAAGAATTATATGTGAAATAATTGTTACACTATCAATATAGATATGCCAAACATTTCTATTAAAATGTATAAATATACCTAAAGTAATAACTTATATAAATTATATGTAAAGATTATTAATAATTTTAAAAAATTTATTAATATCATTAGTATATGAGTGGTAAAGGAAATATTTTTCATGATTACTAAAACATAACACATATATTTGTATTCTATGCATGCATGTGTACATGATCTACATGATGGCACAACCTATATGTTTACTTTAATCAAAATTTTAATATATTAATATTAATAGAAGTGGGCAACGTAGAAACATATATATGCTTTATGATTATTTAAAAAAATTGTAATAGAAAATGTTGATACTTTAGATTATATTTGAGGGGATGTTTTAGATTTTTCTTTAATAAATGTAAGTGGTAACTTATATGTAAATTTTAGGGGTTACATATATTATCTATCATAATAGTAGGTTCGCAATTAGATGCAAATTTAGGTTTACTTTAGATCATTTTCATTAGTGGTATACCTAGGCAATTTAAATATAGATTCATATGTTACCTTATGCTGGTAGCTATTTAGAAAATAAAATAGATACAATAATTATATAATTATCAATTGTGATTAGAGTCTATAATAGACAGCTAGATATTTCTGATTTTTTAGTACTTCTAGAATTTGTCTTCTTTTTTTCAAGCGAGCTTCATGAGGATTAGCATAGAGACTCCACTAGAGAACGCTAGTTAGAGTTTCTAGAAAATATATAAACTCTTGTTGCATTACTTTATGTGACATCATGGACCTATAGTTTAGCTTTCAACTTTTAATTTAGTTGTTGCAATTGTTTATCCACATGTTAAGTCAAAACTCTAGTGCTTAGTTTATTTTTTATTTAATTTTTTTATTTTATTAAGAAAGATCATAGGTCCTAGGTTACCCTCTTGTTGTTACAACAATATAAGTTTTATCATGCATGGCAGCACTCGACATGTTGAATTTATTATATAACATAATTATATATGGAATAGAATTGTCTTACAAAACATAAAGTGCTTAAACATAAATTACCAATATTAATATTACATATGTTTTGGTCAGAATGTATAAACTTCTTTATAATAACAACTTATGAAATTTATTATTATGGATATTAATATAACTTAAATTGAATTGTTAGTGTTATTGCTATGTGGTTTATTAAGTGAACATTTTTCCACACTTGATAAGCAACTAAAATAAATATGTATCTTAATTTATACATGTTTACTTGGTCTACATGGTGGAACATAGCATTTTCTTACTTTTAACTTAACAGTTGTAGAAGTTTGTAATTTAGAAACATATAGCATAGTTTATGGAGATTTAATTTGTGAGATATTTTTGTTTATTATTTATGACGATAGAGTTGGATAATCTAGATACAAATTAAAATTTATTGCTTTCTATTTTTATTTCATGATGGCATATATATATAGGTAATTTGAATGCAAACATATGTGTTACTTTGCATTATCTTTAATAATGGTAGAGGTGGTTAATTTATATTCAAAGTTAGAGGGTTATTTATAATTATCTTTGATAATGACAGAGGTGGATAATTTATATATAGATTTATAGGGTTATTTTGAATTATCTTTTGTAATGGTAGAAGCAGATAATTTAGATGCAAAATTAGGGTTACTTTATGTATTTTCTTAATGATAGAGATGGGTAATTTTTTATACAATAAAATAGATCCAATGGTTACTATCAACGATAATGATAAGAGTAACCAATTAAAGGACAGATGTTTCTGATTATTTTCTAGCATGTCTGGTGAGAATTAACGTGGAGACTCGATTGCTCTAATTAGTAATAGTAAGATAAGATTTTTATAAAAAATAGATCCAATGGTTATTATGATGATGATGTTAAGAGTCTACCAAATTAAAGGTCAAATATTTTTGATTATTCTGAGAATTTGTAGAATTTATCATATAATTTGGAATGAAGAGAGTAGTTGCTATTCGCTGGTTTGGTCCAACTAGTGAGATAGTTGTTAGTTGGATATTAACTAACAATTTGCTAGATTATTAGCTACATGTATTTGAATCTAAAGGAGCTAATTATTAACAGCTAACTATTAGCTTTATGGATCCAAACATGGTCTTATTTGGTTTGATGAGAATTGTAGGGGGATTATAAATCCCTTACATGTCAAAATCTTCTCTATCTCTTCATCTTGGAGAGAGAATTAATCGAATAAGCCCTAAGAGAATGATGGCGTGGGTAGGTGTCGGATATATGGGCCTGGGGTACCCTCACCAACCATATATCTAGCCCGTCAAGTAAAGGGCGTTCAAGGATGAGGCCCACGAAGACTAGATGAAACCATCAGCTTGGGGATCACGACGTATCAAGGATATCCGGCGCCAACATAACCTCAGGAAGGATATGATTGATCTGTTATAACAAACTAGGAATCCAATTTGGTAGGCCGATCACCCTCGTTGTAACCCTACTTTCCCTGCCTATATAAAGGGAGGTAGGGATCCCGCGTTCGGCACGACGAGAACATTCATTATCACCTCATCTACTAGGTAGCTAGGAGCAACAACCCCTGTAATCAAGCATACGAATGCAAGCAGAGCGGCAGCACCAACTGGACTAGGATTTTACACGCCACTGTGGCCTGAACCAATATAAATCCTTATGTCTCGTGTGCTACCATCTGATTCCTCTTACGCGATCACATTGCTAGGCATTGCTGGAGCTAAATCATCTGATAGTTGGCGCACCAGGTAGGGGCCTTTCGCGTACAGATTGATATTGTGTTTCAGATGGGAATCATCTTCAACTTCGATGATGTCGTAGAGAAGATGCAGCCAGGTGGAAGGATCACCTTCGATAACCTGGACTTCATCGCTGATCGGTTCGGGGACTTGCATTTGTAAGAACCCGAGCCACCCGTGGAGGAGGAGGAATAGCCTTCCCCGGTCTATGCATTCTTTGCCGGACTGGAGGAAGCAGTGGGTGAGGGGCCGTGCGCTCTCACCCAACACCTAAACCGCTACGGCCACGCATCTTCACCAAGATTGGTCGAGAACATGACCTCGACGCTGTAATCTGACTCTAGCAAGATCCAAACTGGGTCCCCAGATCGGATCTACCATCGCCACCCGACCACGTTCTTCCCGGCTTCCTGATCGGGCTAAGGAACATGGCGGCGACATACTCAAGCTGGCTTCAATAAACCCTGGCGGAACCTGCCGAACCTCGTATTGAGGAGAGCCACGCTCATGATTCAGACTCTTCCCGATACCTCTGTGACCTCGCCACCTGGTTCATCGGGATGGTCGCCCACGGCGATGAAGAGATGGCAGAGGCTCTAGAAGGGTGGGACAATCCCAACGATGTGGAACCCATCCTTGATCTCAAGAACTTCGACTACGATCAGTATCTCCTCTAGCTCTCCAAGGAGGAAAAACTCGAAGAAAAGGACGTCGAATCCTCGAAGCAACTCGAGTGCTACATAAGCATGCAAGATCCCGAGCCACCTTGGGAGGAACTCAAGAAACTTGCACTCAATTGTCCAACTCCCTCAGCGGGTGATGTGACCGTTCCCACTGTGTCCTACGAGACCAGCAGCGAGGCTTGGCTACGCCTATTGTGCCAGAACGATGCGCTCGAGACAGAGAACAACCATCTTCACCAACCACTCAAGCAACCTTCTGATACACAGCAGATCCAGGTGCCAGCCAGCCACTCGACCGACGGCCAAAACTTGGTCGATCGCCCCTATGGGACGGTCAGGTTACTACAGTCGGCTGCCAAAGTTGGACAAGAAAGGCTCTCGAGGACTCAAAAGCCGATCCAAGATCAGGAGACTCCCAAATTGCGTCGTGCGCCCGTGTCACATGACCCGTGGTAGCATCCCCAGGGGCCAAAGGACGAGCGATAGGAGGACCAAGCTTCCACCACCATTCAAACCCGATCGATAGCCGGTTAGGGGGTGGACCAGATGCTCGCTCGGTCATCAACGCGCGATGACAGGAACATGATACTCATAATCCCACTCACTGCTAGAACAACTTCGATGGTAAGTGGGACTAGGAAAACATGCTCAGTTGCCAATGAAACTTGAGTACACCATCCCGAGGGCTGTCCCCGATGCACGCAAGAAACAAGGCTATCGGGACATGTTTGAGCAGATCATGAACAACCCTTGCTAGAATCATGGCTTCCCTATAACTCACTTGGCCAAAGATTGCACCTCCTATAGGCAACGTATCGCTCTGGAAGACCAGATGCGGACGGACCAGGATGGATACTAGGAGATCATGATGATGACGAGGGAGGCAATACAACTGCAGGATGCGCGATGCTTATATTTGGTGGCCCGCAAACCTATCAAGATCGGAGACTCCAGAAGCTAACCCATAGGTAGGTCTACGTGGCCGCACCGGCTGCCCCGCTACACCTATGTTGGTCTGAGAGGCCAATCACCTTTGATTGCACCGATCATCTGGATCGAGTGATCGAGGCTAGGCAGTCCCCCCTAGCAGTCAGCGCCGTCATCGAGACCATGAAGGTGATGAAGATCCTCATGGATGGGGGTAGTGGCATCAACATCCTTTACAAGGATGCCTTCAACAAGCTCAACGTGGACATAAGGAAGCTGCACGCGTCGCAGTCTCCCTTCCACTATATCATCCCCGGGCGGCGCGTCATGCCCCTGGGCACGATAGATCTCTCTGTAACATTCGGTGATGCGGTACACTACTGAAGGGAGACACTCTCCTTTGAAGTTGTTGATTTCCAGGGACCCTACAACGCTATATTCGGGAGGCCGTGTTATGACAAATTCATGGCGGTCCCAAACTACACCTACCTCAAGCTGAAGATGCTAGAACCTTGGGACGTGATTACGGTATCTAGGAACTTCTAGAACGCCTATCAATGTGATAGGGACGCCGTCGAGTATGCGGAGGCCAGCTCTCTAGACGTGAGGCCAAGAAGGAGTTACCCGGGGGCTCCGGGTTACCCTTGCTCAATGCAAGGTATGAGCTCAAGCTGATGGCTCTGAAGCAGCCGTCTCCCGTCATCCTTGACCCCTCGACCTCCACCCCACCACCGGCTCCTACACCTGAAGGTCTCATCGGGTCTTGAGGGGGCAACCGATGACTCCCAATTATGTCGGTCTCATTTTTTTCCTTTTATTATGGTTATCATTTATATTCTACAAAAATATTTTATTTCATATGAATCAATTGTAGTCCTATGAGTATCTTGTGGAGAACCTCTCTTGTTCACTTGGGGGCTAAATTTTGCAGTTCAAGTTGGTTCCCGTTCATTGTAAAGCACATCGACATGTTACACTAACTTATCAGCATGCTCGGGGGCTGCAACGATAACCATGCACACTGTTCGCCTACTTTTTCTGTTGCTTAATCAAAGTCTCATAGACCTTGGTATGGTATAAGGGACTCAACAAGACCTTGTGTGGACTCGATTAGAACATTTTTGTTCTGGCGATTAATCCCCAGGTAGCTAAAGTCCAAAACATAGCCAGCACCAAACGCTAAAGACAATAAAACATAATATGCAAAGTCAAGTGACATGCAAGTTCATTACAAACGACCTTAAGCGTTGTTCGAACCATCTGATAAATCAGGCATACCGCCCTTCACTATCACTGAGGGATCCACATGACAGATTATGGACTCTCAGGGCTCTATAGCCCATTGCTGGAGCCTATTGAACACCAAAGGGTTAGTATCGGTAGGTTCCCCCTAATAGTGCCAATGTCCAGGTTGGTGTAGATTGTCCTAATGGTCACCAGCGCCATGTGCCCCCCCAGTGGACAAACCAAATTGGGTGATCTCCTCTAGGCACCTCGGAATACCCCTCAATCGACAAGCAACCTCTAACACAGACGTATCGCCTTCTGGCTGAACAAAGGTTGCCTGGCAGGCTGTGCGTCCCTCTGTGTCTACATCTCGAAGCTCACCCTCAAGAGACGACACCTAAGATGTGTACTTCGCCTCGATGGTTGAATGAGCCTCCATGTGCATGTGTTCAGCTTCAACAGCCACAACCTCTAGGCTTGCGTATGCAGACCTGCACTCAGAGAGCTCATCTTAAAGGTGCCTTGCCTTAGCCGACTCCGCTACCAACCAGCACATCAGATGAAAACTTGCATGCAATCGTAACACGATTCATAGTGCAAAAGAAGGAATACCTTGGACATGCTCCTGTAGCTTTTTGTCTCTTCCTGGGTAGACGCCATCTTCTGCCTCTCCCTCTAAGGCCCCCTTTGGCATGGCTCATCCAAAACGGCTTCACCGGTGAAGCCAAAGCCGGTAAAGCCAGAAAAACTGACTTTTTCCGGTTCTAGTTCATTTTAACCCTGGCTTACAAAACGGCTTCACGCTACAGTGCCTTGATTTGCATAAAATAGATGAAGTCGAAGCCAGCATAAGCCATGCCAAAGAGGCCCTAATATGCGGCACCGGAGGCATGGAGGGCATCCTTCTCCCAAGACAACCCAATGATTGCCTCAGCAGCAGCTGAATAACTAGAGCTTTAACAAACCACAATAACAACGAGAGAAAAGGTTTTGGCAACAACTTTACCTTGGGTCTCATCCTGATGACGCTTCAAGGTTGCCACTTCCCTCTCTAGTTCGGCTATCCATGCTCTAGCCGATGCATCTAGCCGAGGGAACCTCTCCCGTATGAAGGTGGATTTCACCGAAGAACTTTTCTGAATATGCTATAAGAGAAAGGCAGCATAAGTCTTAGCTTCATTTAGAACAAATCAACCCAAGACTCGGGGACTAGACCCATCGGGTCCACTATGCATCCCCAAGCATTTCTCTGTGGTTGTGTGCACCTGGTGTGACCACCAGTCAGACACTCAGGGGCTAGAAACTGAAACACCCGACACGAGTCGTACCTCCAGGACAGCGCCAAGGGAGTCTCCATGAGAGATGCCTTTGGTCTTAATGGCATCAGCCAAGGTTCGTAGCATAGCCGATAGGTCGTCTGCATACCTTGTCATCCCGTCCACCTCTTGACTGTCGGAGTCAAGGTGGCACCGTTCCTCAAGATCATCAAACAGGCACTCGCCTTCGGCGTCGAAAGCTTGCAGCGATGGCCCTCACCCTGACTAGTCTGGATGAGAACAAAAAGGAACCAAGCGGACATCATCCACCTATGGAGGCGAATCAACAAGCGTCAACCTCCACTCAGGATCATCCCTCAGCAGAGCACTCGACAGCGCTCCCTGCATATTAAGCCCGTGCGCGGGCTCAACGATTGGCTCCTTCCCTCGAGTCCCCAAACTAGGAGCCCAAGCAGGATCATCCTGCATAGGCTCCCCCAGGACCAGGGGAGAAGCATCCTCCTGAACACTCTCTAGTGGTGGCGTGCTTGTGGTGAAACAAGCCATCATATCATTAAGGGTATCATCAACCCAAACTGTCTCCAAATTACTCTTCGTCGGGTCCTCATTCTCGTGCGGGTGAACTTTGGAAGTCTGGGCCTGGCCAACATCCCTAATCGTGATCGCCACAGGTATCTCCTCGGTCGATGAGACCTTCGATCGGGTGCTATGCCCAAAACAAAAGAAAACATCAGAAGTACGTCGCCCAGCGGGATGGCAAGGCATGGAGATAAACTTACATGTTCTCATCACTAGGAACATTCAACAAAGTAGGCTTCTTTAGTCACCTACGTAGGGTCTCTAAACCTTGCCCAAAGGGGACATAGTCCGCCTTCGGGCCGAAATCACCAACTACTAATGCTGATTCAGTCGACGACTTGTCCTCGGTAGCCTTGGATGACTCCAAGACCTTTGGTATTGCGGCCAACTCACAATAAGCTAAGGCAAACACAAATCAAGGTCATAACTTTCCATCGATGCCCGACTAACCTAGGATCACCGCCACTTGAGTTCGGCGTTGCCTCTTCTTCTTCTTCTTCTTCTTCTTCTTCTCGGGACTCCCTCCCCCTCGTCGGCGCTCGTTGCCTCGATGGTAGCCTTGCGCCTCCTCGTCTGCACACCCGAAGTGGACACACTGCATTTGGGCCGGCTCAACCAAGGAGTGGGGGCAATGGGGCTCAGCTCTCCCAGAAGCTCGACCATCTCGCCACCTGCGGCGGACGGCTGCATCTGGACTGCTTCTCCCTTCTGAACCTTGTCTAGAGGAGCTCTCGAACGATACTTGGAGCGATCCTGCAAGAAAAGGAAACAAGTTATGCGAGGTCAGGGCACACCGCTCATCGTCCATTGATAGAGCAAACGCGTCACCTTGCTATCACTGCTTCCTGGCTTCGCGCTCAAGGGCGCCACCAGACGGTCTTTCCCTATAAACTGGGATTTCGGGCCCAGCACTTTGTTGGTAACATTGAGCACCTGAAGTGTGGTCATCTCCTCGATGGGATCCCCAGATGGACTCACAACATCGGGAGAATCACATATCAGTGACTCGCATTCCCTCAGAGGCTGGATCCACCTCTGAAAGAAAGCTATCGGGTAGGCTAGACTGGTGATGCCCCTTTTGCGGTGATAGTCTTGCAGATCACTCTAGAGTTCGTCTGCCTCATCTAGCTCAGACTCAGATAGATCCTATTTCTCTACCAAAGGCAGAAGAGGAGGGAGTTTGTGGGAGAATACCAGGGCAGAGCAGTTATAGACGTAGAACCACTTCTTCTCCCAGTTTGGGACATTGGAGGGGAGGTCGATGTGGAAAAAGGGAGATTTGTCGGCAGCCTTGATCTAGAGGCTACCGGCGACCTTTCAGTCCGATTGGGGAAGAACATCAAAGCAACGGCAGAACAGGGCCCTGTGGGGTTCAATCCCCACAAAATCCTCAAGTAGGAGATGAACATCGCTAGAAGCATGATCCTGTTCAGGGTCAGATGATGTACCTGTGCATCATAATATTGAAGGAGATCCCGAACGAACCAGTGTATCGGGACGTTGAATCCATGGTGGTTGAAGTCAACGAAGACCACGATCTCGCCGAAATAGGGAGCGGGATGTCCTGACCCAAGGCGCACCGGTACCTCGAGAGCTCTTTTGGGGCTAGGAATCCTCCCACAACAAGGCTCTTGATGTCCTCTGTCGCCATCGACACCTCTCACGAAGAACTGGGGGGTCCTGCCCTTACTGCTTTTCAAGCTCATACTTTCTTTACTTGCTAAACTGATGGTTTTGGTTTTCTTGGATAGGGTCTTCCTTGGCGCAATCACTGTGACTGCCGGGGGTGAGATCTAGATGTGACAACATCTGCTAGGTCAAGGTAGGTAGAGGAGTGAGCAGAACTACTTTTGTCAGCGGCGGCAAAGGGATGAACCGTCTCCACCCTTAGCTACTTATAAAGGATGCTACAAACTAGCCAAAAACCCTAATGGACTCCTAGCCAAAGGCCCAAAACTTGCTGGTGAAACCGGGTGGACCAACATTTGGACCCCTCTAAAACCCGGCGTAGCCCACCAACCCAGTAAGGCGCTCTCGGCGGATCCCGCACCAGATCCATTAAACCGACCCTACCATTGAAGAGTGAGGGGGTATTCGGGAGGGTCACCTGCTAATCCTAAAACCTCTGTCACCCAAGTGCTATGCAAATCTCCCGAATATTCGAATGTGCTCGAAGGACCTTATTTCGGCGGAGGTGTGCCCTTTATGGGAAACCGGAAAACTGATTGGCCAAGGGCTGTAGCTAAAGTACGAGCTCTCGAAGTCTACAAAAAGAGTTTTATGACGTGCCCATGATGGTCAAGCTTAGTTCCTATCATCCCTATTCATTAGGATGCGGATGCTCACCTGTTCTTCCTAGTATTAACTCGAAGAATAGCATACGCTAAAGCCTCAGAGGTTCATGCGTTCGTTGTTCGCCTAAGTGATCCCTAGGCATTAGGGTCACTGGCTCCAAGAGCCTCAATGACTGCTTGGTCAGTATAATTTCAGTATGGGTGCTTGCAAAACCCAATGTTAAACTAACCCATCGAGTTGGGTGGGGGGCCCAAAAAATGCAAGGATAGTCCGGCTGAACAAAAAACTCCAAAATTACCTGAACATATCGGGAGGCAGGTAACAGTGCATAAAATCAGCAAAAGACATTCTTTTCGATTAACCCTGTTACACTTTGCATTTGCTAGGTACGCGATAACAAGGATCTATCGATGACTACTACTATTATGATAACAAAAACCTTATGAGTGTAGGTTTCATCCCCACACTCAGGGATGGACATCTCATGAAGCAAAGAAGCTGGTGAAAGGCGTATCTAAACCTTCACCCCGTCTCTTGATCTCCTCCACGAGCAGGGGCGATGCTTGGAAGAACCCTCAAGAAGAACCACCACGCGAAGCTTCCTCTAACATCAAAGAAAGAGGAGCCCCACGAGGAGGCCTGCCTGTGCCGCCTTCTTCGACGTCGGGGAGGAACGCGTGGAGACGAACCGGTGGTTGGAAGCTGCCGGATCGACGCACAAGGGGTCCTAGGTCAAGATCTGTGGGCTTAAAAGGTTTCCCCGCAACAGCAAGCTATGGGACACCTTTTGCCCTCCATGATTTCCTACAGATATCCCGACTTAGGGACCGTGTGCACGCCAACCATGTGCAAGCCCAGACACCACGCCAGCGGCGTCTCTGGGCCACCGATGGTATTGTTCCTACCCAACTTCGCGAAACTTCCTCTAACACCCAAGACGAACAGCCATGAGCAAGTCAATGCAGAACCCGATCTTGAAAGCCTTCTCCCAGCGGCGGCGGAGCCGCCGAGATGTGCCATGAACCATGGAAGATGAAGAAAACTACCGCTCTTTCACTCGATCTAATGCTAAGGGATCTGGAAAGGGAAAGGGTGAGACTTAGTGGCCTCCCTACCCTTGGCTTAAATAAGCGCCCTGAGGATGGTAGTGGGGGAGATGGTGGTTGGCATTAAAGTCGGACATAGTCGGTCCTGTGAGTAAAGGAGTGGTTCGGGCTCCCTGGCACCACGATCCTTATCTTCAACATGATTCAATGACGCGCTGCGACCTTTCGTGCGTTCAAACTGAAGGGACTCCACCCGAGTAACTCTTGGAACCCGAGAGGGCATCACTGCCGTCGAGCGCGATGCTCAATCTCATCTCGATACTTGGGAACCTGCGAGATGTATTAAAAGGCCTCGGCACCCAAGGAGTGCTAATCGGGACCTACGGTACCCGAAGATTACAGGGATCAGCTGTATCCGAAGGATAATACGGCTCCACGAGCTTGTTATTAAATCCTATAGGGGCTACTATCGGATATATGGGCCTGGGGTACCCTCACTGACCATATATCTGGCCCATCAAGTAAAGGGCGTTCAAGGATGAGGCCCACGAAGACTAGACGAAACCATCAACTTGGGGATCACGAGGTATCAAGGATATCCTATGCCAACATAACCATGGCAAGGATAGGATCGATCTGTTGTAACAAACTAGGAATCCAATCTGATAGGCCGATCGCCCTCGTTGTAACCCTACCTTCCCTGCCTATATAAAGGGAGCTAGGTATCCCGCGATCGGCGCGATGAGAACATTCATTATCGTCTCATCTACTAGATAGCTAGGAGCAATAGCCCCAGTAATCGAGCATACGAATACAAGCAGAGTAGCAGCACCAACTGGACTAGGGTTTTACGCACCACCGCGCCTGAACCAGTATAAATCCTTATGTCTCGTGTGCTACCATCTGATTCCTCTTACGCGATCACGTTGCTAGGCATTGCCGGAGCTAAATCATCCGACAGTAGGGAAAGTTGGGAAGGAGTGGATGGGGAAGTCTACGGTTTGGGGTTTTGTTTTACTTATATTTTTTTATTTGAACTAATTTCCCTGCATGTTTTCGTACCCACAGGTTCATGTATTTTCCTTTGTATTTCCCACTTTCTATATTGTTGTTAGAAAATTGACAAGTTATTCCAATAGTTATAATAAGAAAAGGCATCCACTATAATAGTGTCACTATAGTATGTTATATAGTTTACAATTGTGTTGTAACAGTACAGCTTTTACATTGTGGCCTTACAGCTACAAACAAATTGGAGGATGAGGTTGCAGAAAGCATGGAGCGGTTCCTCGCTTGAAGCATATTGCCGACAGGTAAATACATGCATAGACATCGCATTCAAATGCATGGAGTCCAACAAGGATAAAAGGCCCCATATAGCAAATATTGCTCGGCAGCTGGATGAGATTGAAAATGAGATCGGCAAGGTAACTAGCTAATAACTTTTTTGGTGACTTTCTTTTCTCTCCGTATCTCTCTTATTATATTGTACTTTGTATACCTCTTGATGTGTGTGTGTGTGTGTGTGTGTGTGAACACACATTCACATACAGAGCATGCACGAGCTTGCCGGGCCTCATGTTGCTGCAGGGAAAAAAAGAAACCGATACCATTATTTTGTTTGTACTGTTTGTAAATCGATCTTATGGGTGTATAATAATTATGCACTAGGTTTTTAAGGGACACTCATCAACCATTCACAGTAAGCACAAACAAGTTTATACAGGTGTAGGCCTCATGTAGGATAGAATCAATATGTCATATTTGTGTTGCAATTATATTGTAGTTCCTTCATTCAAAAGTGTATATAGATCATTTTAATTTTGTCCTAAAAAAAGTCAATTTTTTCAAGTTTGACTTGATTTATAGAAAAATACACCAGCATGCATCTACAACATCAAATTAACTCCATCCATAAAATATATATGTCTTGATAGTGCACTTATATGGTATTGCAAATCAGCAAATGTTAATATCTTTTTTTCTATAAACTCAGTCACAGTTAGAAAAGTTTTATTTAGGACAAAACTATATATTTTAGAATGGAGGGAGTCTATGCATTCTAGGAAACTGCTAAGCGTATGGTTTGTAGATGTTTCTTCTAACTTCAAATGAGTTGCTAGGAAGAGTCCTTGCATTTTGTATCCCGTCCAACCTCACATAGTCACACAAAAGGGGGCATGTTGTATCTGTTAGCCCACTAGATCACCGGCTTCGGTGAGTCGATCACTCATCAGTCTTGCCGACCACGGCTGAGCACGACAGACGTTGTCCGACCACACACTATGGTCAGAGGTAGAAGAAGAGAGGGAGAACAGAGCACACACACAGTACAAGCACCAGCGTTGGGCGGAGTTCTGTATAGGAGATGGCAAATCTGAACTCTCTTTGTTGAGTTGCAGTGGCAAACTATATATACAACTCTGTTCATCTAGTCCTAGTACAGCTGTCATGCTGCTACAGTGACTAGATAACACAGCAGGACTGACTTCTACACCTGTCCTTGCTGTAGCTATAGTGCGGCAGGTGAGCCGTTCGGCAACTGCCTTTGCAGCGGCTACAGTACCACAGCAAGGAGCTTTTTCGGCACCGCCTTCCCTTGCTGTGTGTTCACACAAGAAAGCAATAGATTAGCTAACAATTCTTCTCCTAATCCTACTGCTATCCCTTGTACCCCCTCCATGCCGATCATCTCCTTCAGCTCCATGAGTCGAAGACGTCCGAGCGGCTTGGTGAGGACGTTCATGAGTTGCCGACCAGTTTCGACTAACTCGATGACGATCTGCCCTTCATCGACACAGTCCCTGAGAAAGTGGAACTTCACGTCGATGTGCTTGCTCCGGTCGTGGAGAACCGGATTCTTTGCGAGGGCGATGGCGGGCTGGTTGTCCACCATCAGTGCTGGTGGGTGAGCTTCCGCACCGGTCAGCTCGCCCAGCAACCGGCGTAGCCACACAACTTGGCACGCCGCTGTGGCCGCCGCTACGTACTCTGCCTCGCACGTAGATAGCGCCACCACATTCTGTTTCAGCGACAGCCATAAAATTGGAGCCGACCCGAGGAAGACGAGCACTCTAGAGGTGCTCCGCCGTCCGTCGATGTCCCCCGTCATGTCTGCATCGCTGAACACAGTGAGCTGCAGCCTACTCCCGCCAGTCTTGGGAAAGATGATCCCCCTGATCCACCGTCCCCTTAATGTAGCGCAGTAGCCGCTTCACCGCAGCCCAGTGAACCTCTCTGGGATCCTCCATGAAGCGACTGACGTAGCCCATGGTGAATGCAATGTCCGGCCTCGTGTGGACTAGGTAGCGTAGACCGCCGATGATGCTCTGGTAGAGTCTTGCATCCACCTTCACCGTGGTGCTGGCCTTCATCAGCTTCAACCGCTCCTCCATCAGAGTCACGCATGGCTTGCACTCAGCCATGCCGCTCCGCTCCAACAGCTTCGAGGCATACGTGCTTTGACCGAGCATGAGTTCCTCCTTCCCCTGTCTCACCTCGATACCGAGGTAGTAGGAGAGTGCGCCGAGATCGCTCATTCGGAAATGAGCCGCCATCTCGTGTTTGAAGCTATTGATGTCCTTCGTACGTGCGCCAGTGTCGATCAAGTCATCCACATACACGCCGACGACGAGCTCCTCCTTCCCCCGTCGCTGCATGTAGAGCGTGTGCTCGGTTGCGCACCGTTGGAACCCAAACTCGCCCAGCGTGGCGTCAAGCTTGGCGTTCCATGCTCATCCAGCCTGTCGCAGCCCATAGAGGGCCTTGCGCAGTCGGAGCACCCTATGCTCCTCTCCCTTGACGGCAAAACCTAGAGGTTGCCTGACGAAGACCGTCTCCGCCAGCTCACCGTTGAGGAAGACCGATTTAACGTCCAAGTCCAAGTGGTGGACGCGCCAGTCCTTTGCTGCTACCAAGGCTAGTAGCAAACGGACAGACTCCATGCGTGCTACTGGCGCAAAGACTTCCTCGAAGTCGATGCCCTCGTGCTGAACAAAGCTTCGGGTGATGAGGCGCGCCTTGTGCTTGACAATGGCGCTGAGCTCGTCCCGCTTGACCTTGTACACCCACTTCAGGCTGATCGAACGGTATCCTGGTGGTGGATCGACGAGCTCCCAAGTCTCATTTTCCTCGATCGCCTTCATCTCCTCCAGCATCGCCCATCGCCAGTTTCCATCGTGCCTTGCCAGCGCGAACGTGGGTGGTTCCTCTACACTAACGAGCAACAGCTCTTGGTCATTGAGCAGCCGAGCAGCCAGGCCTGAGGGCCCTGTGCCACCGACGATGTCATCCAGCCTGCAGAACCGCACCTCCTCACCTTCGTGGAAGGCATCCACGAACTCAGTGATGTCACTTGGAGATGAGGCGAACTCGATCGGTGTCGATGGAGTTCCTTGTTCTGCCGAAGTGCTCGGCACAGCACCTGGAGTGCTCGGCACTACTCCTGGACAGCTCGTCACCACTCCTGGAGTGGTCTGCACCCCTCCTGGAGTGCTTGGCACATGTCTTGCAGTGGTCGGCACCACAGCAAGACCCCTCGGTTCTGCTACGGGAGTGCTTGGCACCCATCCTGGAGTGGTCATCAGCACTGTAGAACCTCCCGACACCACTCCTGGCATGCTCGGCATCCCTCTAGGAGTGCTCGGCACTCCTCCCTGAGTGCTCGGCATCCCTCCTGAAGTGCTCAGCACCGCCCCAGGAGTGCTCGGTTCTATTGCTGGAGTGCTCGGCACCCCTCCCAGAGTGCTTGGCACCTCTTCCCCAACGTCTCTATCACCTTGGATGACCAAGTGCTCAACGACGAAGGTGCTGGTGAAGCCGCCAGCTTCCCCCGTGCTCGGACTGTTCCAGTCCCAAGCCGCCTTCTCGTTGAACACGATGTCGCGCGAGACAAGTACCTTGTCTCTACGTGGGTCGTAGAGCCGGTACGCCTTGGTACCCTCCGCGTAGCCCAGGAACACCATCGGTGTGCTCCTATCCTCCAGCTTGGTGAGGATCGGCTTCGTCTTCCTGACGTGGCCGATGCAGCCAAATGTCCAGAGAAAGGACACGCTCGGCTTGCGCCCATACCAAGCTTCGAACGGCGTCTTGCCCATCAGGGCCTTGGTGGGAGCGTGGTTGAGGATGAACACCACCGTGGTTACTGCCTCACCCTAGAACCTTGCCGGCATGCCTTTGGCCTTCATCATAGATCGAGCCATGCCGACCACCGTCCGGTTCCGCCTCTCCACCACACCATTCTGTTGTGGCGAGTACGAAGCGGTGTGGTGGCGCACCACACCCTGATCTGCACAGTACGTAGCGAACTCCATCAAAATGAATTCGCCGCCACGATCAGTCCTCAGCACACGGAGCTTCTTGCCGCTCTCGACCTCCGCACGCATCTTGAACTTCTTGATCGCCGCTGCCGCTTCGTCCTTGCTCGTTAGGAGTTGCAGCCACATGTAGAGACTGTAATGATCCACGGGCAGGAGGAAGTACCATCGACCACCGTTTGTAGCTGGCATGATCGGCCCACAGAGGTCGTCGTGGATGAGCTCGAGAGCATCCTCCGCGCGATACTTGGCCGACTTTGGGAATGGTAGCCTCCTCTGCTTCCCAGCTAGGCAGCTGTCACATAGCTTGCTAGCATGCTTGATGTGGGGTAGCCCTCGGACCATCTTCTCCAGCCGACCAAGCGCGTCGAAGCTAAGATGTTCGAACCGGGCATGCCACAGCCACGGTTCCTCGGTGTGCCTTGCCGCCAGGCACACCGGCTGCTCTACCTTCAGGTCGAGCAGGTACAACCGGTTCTAGGACCTCTTCACCTTGGCGAGAAGTCGCTGCTCTCGGTCGCTGATCCTAAGGACTCCATCCTTGATCAATACCTCGCTACCGCGCTCATCCAGCTGACCAATGCTGATGATGCTTGAACGCAGCTGCGGGATGTAATATACATCCATTAGCGCGCGGTGCTCCCCGTTCTGGCACCTGAAGATGATGGTGCCACGCCCTTGGATTGCCACCCTTGAGCCGTCACCAAACTTCACCATACCGGCAACATCATCGTCGAGCTCGGAGAAGGCTGCCTTGGAGCCTGTCATGTGGTTGCTGGCACCAGAGTCCAGATACCACCGCTGCTCCTGGTCGGCACCCACACGTCCGAGGTGGACTTGGGCACATGGTTCGTCGAGATTGATAGCCTTCGAGGCCTTCCTAGGTCCTTCCACCGTCATCACCTCTTCCTTCTCCTCGGCCTCGATGTCGTGCAGTGTACAAAACGTCGCCATCAGAATAGTGGCCTCATCATTATCATCAGCTTGCACGAGATGAGCCTCAGTCTTCTTCTCCTACTTGTGATTTGGGCACTCCCATGCCCGATGGCCCGTCTTCCTGCAGCACCAGTAGGCGTTGGGGTCGACCTGCTTCTTCTTCTCCAAAGAAGCCTTGCCGCGGCGTTTGCCATCGCCACCGCGGTTGGAGGAGGCTACCCCGGAGTTCCTCCGAGCAGCCCACTCTTCCTCTGTCAGCAGCAGTTTGCCGCTATCCTTCGTTGCTGTCGCCTGCTCCAGGCGCTCGTCCACCGCCTGCAGACGGCCTGTCACATCCTCGATGTTGAGGGTGGACAAGTCCAGCATGGTATCTATGGAGAGAGCGATCTAGATGTACTTTGCCGGCACAGAGTGGAGGTACTTGGAGACCGCCTCCTCTTCATCGATGGTGACGCTGTGACTCTTTAGCTTGCTGATGAGTGTCTCCAGGCAGAGGGAGAAGTCCTCCACCGTTTCACCATCCTTGAACTTGAGGTTGGCGTATCCTGCTTCAGAAGCTGGGCTGTCGCCTTCTTTGCGCGGTTGGAACTGACGTGCATCGCTGCAATAGCCTCCCACGCCTACTTAGCAGAGCTCTTCGCCCCCAATGGCTCCCTGTACTCCACCGGTACAGCAGCGAGGATAGCCTCCAACGCTAACATGTCATCCTCCTCATTGTCGGTGCCCTTGTCAACAGCATTCCAGATCCGTCGAACTCTGAGCTTGACCTTTATGGTCACCGACCACTCTCCATAGTTGGTGTGAGTTAGCGTCGGCCAACTAGTGCCGTTGACCTCCCGCACTGTGCGTACAACGACCTCCTGTCGTGGCTGGGCAGCCACAACAGTGCCACTGCTGTCGCCCATTTCCGAATCGTCCGTCATCGCCAGCGGTTAGTTTGGCGACGGCGTTTGTACGACTCTGATACCACTTGTTAGCCCACTAGATCACCGGCTCAGGTGAGTCAACCACTCACCAGTCTTGCCGACTACGGCCGAGCACGACAGACGTTATCCGACCACACACTATGGTCAGAGGTAGAAGAAGAGAGGGAGAACAGAGCACACACATAGTACAAGCACCAGCGTTGGCCGGAGTTCTGTATAGAAGATGGTAAATCTGAACTCTCTTTGTTGAGTTGCAGTGGCAAACTATATATACAACTCTATCCATCTAGTCCTAGTACAGCCGTCATGCTGCTATAGTGACTAAATAACATAGCAGGACTGACTTCTGCGCCTGTCCCTCCTGTGGCTACAGTGCGACAGGTGAGCCGTTCGGCGCCTGCCTTTGTTGTGGCTACAGTACCACAGCAGGGAGCTTTTTCGGTGTCGCCTTCCCTTGCTGTGTGTTCACACAAGGAAGCAGTAAATTATCTAACAGTATCTGGACTTCTGGAGTCCTACATACATACATATGTAACTTATTGTTTCTTCAAAGTTTAAACACATTATTCCTTATATCCCAAATATGGTACTTGATATATTAGCATACTCAGTATGTAGTTGCACACTTGTTCTAGGCCCAGCGGCGGTAATAATGGTGTCCACCAGGATAAAGATTAATGCTCAGTGCAGATACCCTATGAGGGATCCCAAAACCATGGGGTTTTTTTTTTGTTTTTTTGGAAACGTGTTTCCTCTGCTTTTAAGAAAAGCAATAAAATTTAGAGCTTGCACGGTGCCCTTCCAGTGATCTTTTTAGATGCCACATAGCTAAGCCTCTCCACTTTAAGATAGCAGCCTCTGCTCTTCAAGATTACAGCAGCTTGCAATTTATTATTAAAGAGCTGCCAGAGGAACACTTTGATCTTCATCGGCACCTTGAACTTCCAAATACTTAGAGCAGTTCTAGAGCATACCCCACCATCAGTTAAAAACATGTAAAGTGATTTGGTGGAGAGGGATTTAGACTTGTCCATGTCCCACTTCACCTCGTCATTTGCATTCTTCTGTAAGTGGATGCCTTGTAATTATATCAACGGCTCCTGCCACTGGGGGAGGTCGTGGTGAGACAAAGATCTACGTAGGCCAATATCCCATCCGTGTTCAGA
The DNA here is from genome assembly GCA_904845875.1 of Miscanthus lutarioriparius. Classification (NCBI taxonomy): domain Eukaryota; kingdom Viridiplantae; phylum Streptophyta; class Magnoliopsida; order Poales; family Poaceae; genus Miscanthus; species Miscanthus lutarioriparius. Next base: position 92,742,710 of record CAJGYO010000009.1, read on the forward strand.
TCTACACTCAGCCACCAAAGCAAGAGGGTCCTCACAGATATTATGGGCGTGTTTGGGACTGCTCCGCTCCATGTTTTTCAGCTCCGCTCCACGTTTTTTAGCCAAACGGTTTCAGCTCCACGCACTCTGCTCCAGAAAAAAAGGTGGAGTTGTGAGAGCACCTAAAGAGGTACTCCACAAACTCCAGTTTTTTGTGGAGCTGCTCCACGGTGGAGTTTGTGGAGCAGAGTTTGTGGAGCAGTCCCAAACACCCCCTATATAGATCAGGACATTTCAGCTGAAAAGGAACTTTATCTAGCTACAATCCTGCCATAATAGGGCTTTCTTGCCACTCTTCACCATGAAGATGGACCCCATTTGAAGAAATGCTTAACTTTGTGAAGACCCTGCCAAAATTGGGAGGAACCATACTGTCTTGACTTAAAGAAGTTACCATCAGGCATGCTATTTAGCTTCTAGAATTTGATACCATATTTCCTTAGTCCCATGCATGATTTTCCATATCCATTTAACCAGAAGACAGTCATTCGTGAGCTTAGTGTTAATAATCCCAAGAGCTCCTAAGACCCCCTTGGTCTTTAGGTATAGTGACCATTTCCCACTTGTCCATGTGATACTAATCCATGATTTTCTTAGACCCATGCATGATTTTCTGTTTGGCTCCTTGCCAAAAGAAACTAGATTTGATGGTGTCCATCTCCTAATGAGCCCCTCCGACAAGTGGATAGAAACCCATTGTATATATTTGTAGACTATTGAAGCTTGTGTAGGTTAAAATCTTACCCTTCCATGGGTCGAGTCTCTTCATCAATTAAAATACCAGAAAAATTAAAGTAGCAATTCTCAAATGATGGTCGGGGATAGGAATTCCAAGGTATTTCATTGGGACACTGCCTAGACAACAATTCAACATGTTTGCAATCCTCTCTTTATTCTCCTGTGTATAGTGAAACACATAGACTTCACTCTTGTGTACATTTATTTTGAGACTAGTCATCCACTCAAAACAATAGAGGAGGAAGTTTAAGATTTCTGACTGAGATGTCACTCCGGTCTATCTACCATTATCATTGTGTCATCAACATATTTGATGTGAAAAATCCCCCATTAGATAATGTCTGGAAGAATGCCTACTAAGTGATCATGGTGAAAAACCTTCTCCAACGTCACAATGAGGGCCAAGGTTTTAAACAGCCGGCTAAGCCATTTAGCTTTCTATGTCCCAAAACAGGCTATAGCCGGCTATAGCGGCAGCTAAGTGCTAACTTGTACATAAAAAAACTTAGCTAAATCCTTCTCAAACAGCTATAACCGGAGATAGCGGAGGCTATAGCTGGAGATTTAAAACCTTGATGAGGGCATCAGCAGCTAAGTTGAAAAGCAAAGGGGGAGAGGATTGCCCTGTCTTAATCCTTTAACGGTTTTGAAAAAAAAGCACTTTTGCTTCCATTAACATTGATGCAAACATTACCTCCGAAAGTGTCCATCACCATATTTTCCAAATCTCAGGGAAATATTTTCCCCTCATAACCTCTTCTAGGAATTCCCATCTTACTTTATTGTATGTTTTCTCGAAGTCGATTTTCAAGATCACACCTTTTGTCCTGCTTGATTTTAGTTCGTGGATGACATCATGTAACACACTATCACCCATTCTAGGATGTTTTTGCCTTTAATGAACCCAATTTGGTGTTGCCCAAACAGCACCTTGGCACATTTAGTCAAAAAATTTGGTAAAAATATTGAAATACACATTCAGCAGACAAATGGGACGATATTGTTTAATCATATTGACCTCCTTGACCTTACAAACTAGAGTAATTACACCAAAGTTTAATTGCTTCATGTCCAGGAAGCCTCCTTGGAAATCCTTGAATATATTCATCAAGTCTTCCTTAACGAGCTCCCAGAAATATTCAAAAAAAGATAACTCAAACCCATTTGGTCTAGGGGCCGAGTCCCTCTTCATATCCATGACCACCTCTTTCACCTCCTCATAATCGAAAGTTCCTGTTACAAGTTTTTTCTCTAGCTGGGAGAGGTAGGAATGATCTCGCCAAAAGTTTGGTGCCAAGTGTAGGCTGCAGTGTTGATTAGGGCTAAAATGTTCTTTATAAAAGGTAACCACACATCACTATTTACTCTCAAGGCTAATAATGTGACTCTTTCTTCTTCTGCCATTAGCATAAAGATGGAAAACTTTTGAAATAGAATCTCCTTTGATGATTTAGTTCTTTCTAATTCTTTGTCGCCAATAGATCTGATAGATTGCCTCTAGATGGATTTTCTATTCCTGTTTTTGTTGCCACTTGAGGCCTAAAACCACCTTGATTTCAACGAGTTTGTCAAAATTGTCAAGTTGCTCAAGTAGAATCTATTTCCACTTTTTCTGTCCTCTAATCTTCTGCATACTCCAGCCCTTTAGTTGTTGGTTTAGGATCTTAAGACTACCATGCCAACCATCAAAGGAATATAGTAATGAGGTGGCCTCCTGTCTTTGCTAGCAAGCACTTTGCTTTGCACCATCTCACAGAAACCATGTATCATGAGCCATTGTAGGTCGAAGAAAAAATGTCTAACTCTGGGATGGTCATGTTATCTAGAATCTAGAATTATTGGAGAGTGGTCAAATCCCACCATGGTTAGGCTCCAGGCCACAGTTAGGGGAAAATGTTCCTCCGATTCAGTGGAGCAAAAAAATATGTCAAGCTTGACCATCATTGGCTTTTCCTGCTTATTAGTTCACGTGTATTGTTGTCCTCCCATGGACAGTTCTCTTAACTAGAATCTACCAAACTCATTGAAAAGATCTATGAGTTTCTAGTCACAATTAGAATTGTTCTTATCTTCGATGTTCCTAATCAAGTTGAAGTCTCCACAAACTGGCCAGTTCTTCTAAGAAATCTTCACAAAAATGGTGTTGGACATGCCCATAGACTATGATCACTTCCCATTTGACATTCTGTTTCTAACTATCATGTGGATACAATATTGTAGAATTTTATATGGTTTGACCTCAAAACCATTTATGTTAACTCCCATTATCATGCCACCTGAATGTCCACGAGCAGGCATCCATTGCCACAAGAAGTGTTTTGAAGATTGGAGAGATCCAAAAGTTCCTAATCAGTGAAGTCCTGTTTTATTTTCTCATGTATGCCCAAGATGTTAATGTGTTCTTTCTTCATATACTCCTTGAGTTGACCTCTTCTAAAGGCCTTCCCAAGGCCCCTAGCAGTCCAGCATAACAATCTCATTTATTCTTCTTACTAGGTGGCCACCCACTCTCCCTTTTTTAGGCTTAGGCATATCCCCATGGATATGGGCCACCACATGATCAATGTTCATGACAGTATTATCAATGGCCTCCCTGGCTAGGTCTTCAACTTCCTTCTCCCCTTGGGGGCATTGTTTAGCATTTATTTTTTCCAAGTATGTTTTATAGTTAGCTTGAGCCAAAGTTACCCTAACGAGTTTTTCAGTTTTAAAGGTATCAATTTGGGTATCAAAATCATCACTGACCACGGCTCAAAGATGTCTACCATAATTTGTTTCAATTCATCATTGGAAGTATTATTAGTGTAAGGAAAATGGACCCATGGCCCATTTAGTTTGGATTTTGGTGTTTGATGATCAACAAGACCAAATTGAACTAATGTATTTGCAAGTGTTTGTTTTGTAGTCCAATAGGGTCCAAACGTGACTTGAACAAAGGCGACGTGATGATCCAATGATCAACACCTCAGGAAAGACATTTGAAGCTACAAAGAAGATCTACAAGATCATGCACAAGTCAAAGACACAAGATGGAACCAAGCTGGGCGCAAAGATCTCAAAGAGATAAGAGAAGAAAGGGTTTTTGGGTGACCGGACGCCATGACCGGACGCCAGGACCAGACGCGTCCGGTGGTAAACCCTAGCAGTGAGGGCGCCTGACCACTTGACCGGACGCTGAGGAAAAGTGACCAGATGCGACGATGGCATTGTCCACTGTCGCGGCAACAGCTCAGCGTGGACCGGACGCTAGCGACTGGATGACCGGACGTGGGAACAGTAGCTTCCGATCGCCATGCGGAGAGGTTCTAGAGAGGTGCTACGCAGATCGGACGCGTCCGGTGGCTGTGACCGTATTCGGTCAGAGTCCGATCAGTAGAACGCGCCGAAGGCCTGGTGACCATTGTGAGAGACCGGACACGTCCAGTGCCGGCGCAAGTCGCGTCCGGTGCTAGCCAGAATTGTTGGACTTTGTTCCAACGGCTAGTTTCTCCATGGGGCTTATAAATAGAACCCCCAACCAGCCCTTTGCAGAGTGGAAGAGTGAGGAAACATATCAAGGGTGTTGAGACACCATTTTAGAGCTCTCTACTTGCTAAGTGCTTAGTGATACATTCGATGATTAGTATAGATGCTTTGCGAAGTGCTTAGGTTTGTTAGACCACCGCTTATGCGCTTGCTCTAGGTTAGGCTTAGTGTTTAGTGAGGTTTGCATACCTCTTACCACTCGATGCTTGCGCGCACCATTGTTGTACATCGGAGGGGCCTGTAGTCTTGCGAGATCACACTAACCGCATTTATGGTGTGGCCGCCACCGTGTACCGGGGGGAACAAGGCCCACGGTGTTTTAGCTGGAAGCTTGATAGTGAAGACGGCGGGGGGCGGTCCGGGAGAGGCTTTGCCATGAGTGGCTTAACCGGAGACCCGCTTGCGCGTGGGGAAGGACTAGAGCTATCCACGGAGTTACCCGACCGGAAGCTTGGCCCTTGCATGGGATTCCTTGCGAGGGGCTCCAACGAGGACTAGGGAGAAGCTTGCGCGCTTCTCGATACCTTGGTAAAAATACCAGAGTCATCGACGGGAGTTTGCATATCTCTACTTTACTCTTTAGCTTTCGCATTTACATCGTTTGCATAACTCCTTTTGCGGTAGAGATAGCAACACACTAGCAAAACCGTAGTTGCATATTTAGATAGTTTATCTTTTGCATAGGTTTTGCTAAGAATAGAACAAGAGGCCATAGTGTAGAGTTAGAGTTTTCAGTTGCCTAATTCACCCCCCCCTCTTAGGCGTCACGGTCCTTTCTTCAATTAGGAATAGTAAAAAGGGTTTGAAGATGATGTACCTAAGTTTTGATTTTTAGCCTGAGCTCTCTGTGTGGCTTTCTATGCAATGGGGATGTGGTCCTTTGGAATCCTTGTGCTAGCTCTAGAGGCCACAATGGGTATCTTGATTTTGCCTTTGACCCATGTTTGAGATGTGGGGACCGACCACTCGTGGCCATTGTCTCCTTTATTAGTAGTTTCCACATTTTGAATGGAAGTATAATCCATCTAGTCCTCTTGAGATAGGGTATTTTTAGTTCCATCATTCTTTTTGCTAATGAGACCCAACCTATCTTACTAGTCTATTTTGCTTTCTCAATCAGTGTAGGCACCACCATTTGGTGCACCAGCATCACATTATCATCCTTGTTCTCTAGGAGAGGAGCTACTTCTTGGGAGATACACTCAAATGTCTAGATGTTTTCATCTTCCATATTTTCAGACAAAGGAACCACCTCCTTGGTAGAATCCTCAAGAGTTGGTGTGTAGTCGATATATATAATTGAGTCCCCAAGGTTGATGGTGTCTGTAGAGGGTTTAGATGTGTCATGAAGTCCTTTTGTAGGGGAGTAGGACTTCTCCTAAGGAATTCTATTTTTTCTCCTGGTGTTTGCCTCATCCTAGGTGAGAGTTCCATTTGTTATCAACTCATCTTCCAAGATATCTTCCATAGAGTTTCCTAACTGTGTTTCGTATCTTTCTCCAAGCACCCCTTCTAAGTGGTTGTGTCCTTCTTTTGTTAAGGGTCCCCATTCTTGTCCCCATTCAGATCATACGTATCTAATGGTTTTTCATTCCAGTGGGTTTCATCTCCTTCACCATGTGACTTGCCATGGAGCGAAGATCATACTCAGTGCCATTGAAAAGGCTTCAATGAAATCCCTAATTTGGCTAGGGTCCCTACAATTTACTTTGACTCTCACTAGGACATCTCTCTTGAGGCTAGATAGGTCGACATTACTTTAACTAATTTAGCAAATAGGCATCACAATTCCTATACCGCCTCCTCACCCCTTGCAATACTTAGTATGCTGTAAATTTTTACACAATAGGATTGAAGGAAAGAGGAGGTGGTGGGATCAAGGTTGGATCTAGACATTTCACCCTGAGCTTGTATAATGCTAGCTATAATCTAGTAAAGTTGGTAAATGTGTTCAACTAAGGTTCATCAAGGAAAGAAGCTAGATAGTTGGTAGAAGAAATTTGCTTCACCTTGAAGTTCCATTTGTTACTGATCTGGTTCTTCAATTATTTATCTAGATTGTCAGGAGTAGCTTCACTCTCCAATATAGATATGACCCCATTGATTTCCTTAGTTTTGATTTTCACATCAAGGATCTAGATTAAGTAGAAACCGTGAGCAAGTATGCCAAAACCAACTTCCTTGAGTTTCTTGTGCCGCTTTAAGTGACAAATTCTAGCCATGTGCCTAGTAAGTTACATTTATAGCAGATACGCCCATTGTTGCAATCCACCTAATGGTGCCCCATTTTATTGCATCTAGAACACTGAACTTTATTGGGTTTGGGTTTACATGTAGGTTTTTGTTGTTTCCCTCTATATCAATATAGTTTATTAGGTACGTGGCCATGGTCATCTTCCTCTTAGGTGAGAGTTTTGGCCGCCCATGACCTTGCTCTCACCCTGAGAGCGAGAAGGAAAGGAGCCACGGCTTCCACGCCCCGGGTGATCTTGCAGCTCCCATCTCCTAGCACCCCTACTAATATGTTCTTCCCAATACCCTCCTCAATAATCCTATTTCTCTCCTTCCCCAAATCTGGCGCCCATGCGATGCTGGAGTTTAGCCCTTAGATCTTGTTTAGTGTGTTGATCCTAGAATTTCTCCTCTACGAGGTTGTCCTCCTCCATCCACTCCATCTGCCATCCTCTTCCAAGGCCTATCATATTGTTGCTCTCTCCTTGCCATTGCCCCTTGCTTCACTACTTTAGCAAACAATGTAGATAGGGGAGGCGACTCTTCAGTCTTCTAGAGAAATGTGGCTTGGAACCCTAGGCAATGAATCTCTTCTTTCTTAGCTGGGTAGCCAATCCCCAAAACAGGGTTGGGCACCCATATCTATTTTAGGTTTTTGGGCCTCTAGGAATGAGTGTGTTTGTTTGGCCCAATATTGTGACTTTCTAGGAGCCCACCGCCATTCGGCGTAGAGCCACAAGGAACAGAGGGGGGGCGTCTAACTCCTCACTCCCCAATCTAGATAGTTCTGCAAGTGATTCCTCCAGGCTGCAAGAAGCAATCTCTGAGTCAATGAACTCATGTAAAGAAGGATCTTCCAGTTTCTTAGTGTATGAATTATAGTTGAACAAATGCAGCTTAATTACCTCAGCTATGCACTCCTTCTCCAGTTTCCTAGATTGAGGTGAAGTGTAATGAGCTCCAGTAATCCTATTGATTCGCCCTGAGGAATGCTCCCCTTGAGGAGCACACGAGTGCATTGAGCCCATCCCTCTACCCTAAGGCAGAGTATTGTAGTAGAAACACGAAGACCCATCCCATGAACAAAGCCGACATTTGAGCAAGTTCTCTTACCTCCAAGATTCTGCAGTGGGTTGTTGTCATCACCCCCCCCCCACCCCCGGTGGACTCCATGTGTTAAGGCCATGTGAGGTTCTCCAAGCGTCACGGTGAGCAATATGTGACATCGACGGCTCGGGACCCTTCTACAAGGCGTCCATGCCCCACTGCAGGGTCGCGCGCGCGGCTCCCTACCGGTCTCATGAGATCGGCCCGTCTTTCTCTCAAGTTAAACAACTCCGGAGATCCCTCCTCACTAAGGTCGTGAAAAGCTCTCCAGGCGTCATGATGAGTGGTAGAAAACAACGGCGGTGCATCCCCCCTCTCTCAAAGGTGTTGCTTCCTCCGAGGTGGTGGGGGGCTGTTGCTGGTCCTTGTTGCCAGTCGGGGAGCATCAGCTGTGAGCGCTCCTGTAACCCCCATCATCTGCTCTAATATGGACGTTACATTGATGTCATGAGGACATTCTTCAATAATTCGTTGGCTTCTTCTTTCACTCCCTTGGGGCGCTAAACATGGACTATGAAGTTGTCTCCCAAAACCATGGTTCAATCCTATACATAATATCTATCTTCCATGATCATATTGTTTTGCGTGAATATTCCATGTAAAGGTGCTTTTGTCAGTAAACTACTTCACTACAAAAAGGCTATGTAGCATATCATTAACTGAAGGGTAGCATGGGCTTGGTCACCTTTATTACTTGGTGAACAAGTTCAAATGTAAAGTAACTTAGTTTGAATTGATGGAGCATATAACAGGAGACAAAGGTTCAACTATATATTTTATTCAACACAAAGATTCAACTGTAGTTGCTAATTACTATTTGAAACCTGGTGTTAGCATTGAATCCTTTTTCGCTCTTTTACATGTGAAAATTAACCCAGTATTACAGTATTACACTCCACTATCATATGACTAAAAGAACCAGAGTAGACTATGCTCTTTTATCTTCTTTTTGCGAATACAGAGTAGACTGTACTCTATATATCAGAATACGGCATTGACAGCTGTTAATATGTTAATCTCCCTCCGTTCATTGCAGAGCGTCCTCCTCAGCGTCCAGTCAGTGGAGCTCCAGTTCCACTCGGATCCAAGCGATTTGACAATCTCGTCCTTGCTGCGTCTAACAAACAATACTGCTGCCCGAGTTGCCTTTAGGCTGCTCACCATAAATTCGGAGTATTTGTTGAGGCCACTCGGTGGTATGGTGCCGCCAATGTCCAGCTGCGTTCTTGCCGTGACCACGTTGTCTGACCAGAAACCACTACAGAACAGCGACGGGTGCTGCTTCACCCTTGAGAGTGTCATAGCAGTCGATCAGGGTGTACAAGATGCATCTCGTGACGCAGCAGACAGCTATAGCAGATTCTTTGCGGAAGCTCAAAAAGATGGCCGTGTGGCCCAGCAGGTGAAACTGACGGCTTCCTACATTGCACCTCCTGTAGCGGGGAACACGACAACGACTGAGGTAAGTTCCCTTCTCTGACTAAACACTGCTCTGTATCGGTTATAACTTATATAAAACAATTCAAAGATGGGAGTCCTATATTTGCCACGGTCTAGTAGGGAGCAAGTGCGTCACAGATGACTAGACATAATGTATATTAAGATTATCAAAAATTCTGCTAAGCCCCGTTTGAATCCTTGGAATTGAATTCATTCTAAAAATTTAGGTATAGATAAACTAATATGATTGTATATGAAATATATTTGAATACTATCGTTAGCCATACAAAGGAGAAAATTATAGTTGTAGAGGAGAAACATAGCATGGTGATTATAGAATCAAATTCCATCTTCCACCCTATGAATTTGAGATAGCCATACAAGGGAGAAAATTATAGTTGTGGAATGTCAAATTCCAAACCAAATAGCCTAATCCATTAAGGAGATTCTAATTCCTCCAAAATGAAAGAATCCAAACGGTCCCTAATGGTATTTTTAGTTCCTCATGTAGCACATATAAATGAACATCTACATTATTACTCGACATAATACTCTTTCCAATTGATACATGTGAAAGATGCATGCTTCCTCTGCCTCTAAATGTAGGTTGTTTTACACTTGTGCACAAAGATTAATCAAATAGACCTTGGTGCCCTGCGTTTATAACACAATGGGAAAGATGACTCACTCGTTTATGTGGACGGCAATATATATTAGGCAGGGGCAAGGGACAAGGAACTAAGAAAAGAGTAAAAGATGCATACGTTGTCTAATTCCAAATATACATAAATATTCTGATTTAAAAGGCTTTGCTGATAATACGCCTAACTAATGGTTAACATTTGAATCTTTTATACAAAATATTGTCATCCAGATCTAAAAAGGCAATCGTAATAAACTAATAAATTCTTCATACAAATCACTTACACAAAATACTATCATCTAGATCAAATTAACCACTAGGTCTAAATATGAACCAACTAGAATAATAATCTACATAGGGTGTGTAGCGTGAGTTTCGCGGTTTCATCCTCCCCATTGTACTTTGCTAACCGTTTACACACCCACTCTTGTGTCTCTGCTTCTCCTGCTCATTGTCATGTGTGGACCCACCCTCACCGGTACTCCACCTATTCCATGCCACAATGCATGTCCTCAAGCCCTCACCTCACACTCACGTGGTGTAAAAATGACATTAAGGGCTTGTTTGGATATCCATGTATTCACCTCAATCTATGTGTGTTGGGGTGGGTTGGTATAGAATTTAGTTCGCAAACAAGCCCTAATATAAATTTATTTACCTGTCACATCTCATTGTATTGACGGTTCTCAAGTTGAAGTCAGTGGAACATCATCAATTCTACTTAACCTTTCACACTAGCCGTTCAAAAGATTAGCAGTGAAAATCGAAAACTACAACCAATACAAATTGCTTCTATACTAGTGCACTCGAGCCTTCCGTGCCTACACCCATCAATGACCACTCCTTCACTTGTGCCCTTGCCCGCTCAGGCAACCCCGGCCCATCTTCCTCCTCTTTTATGGCAATGGCTTGTATTGTGTTATCTTGAAGTCCTCGTCGATGGACTCCTCACAGTTGGAGTTCTCATCGTGTGCCTTGCCCGCTACTTGCACCACAAAATCCTTGTCCTCTGGGGTTAAGCACTGACTACATGGAGGGAAAAGCAAAGGTTGAGATCTTAGTGGTGGCCATGGATCATACGGATGCATGGTGGTAAGCCATGGCTAGAGGGGATTGGGCTGGTGAGTGTGCAGTAGATGTGTGTAATGTAATGGTGAGCGATGGGCAATGGGGCTTTTTTAGGACAGCGGAGGAGAGAAATAACTCTAGCTAGAAATTAAACCTGCATGCATGGGAAGACGAAACATCAAAAATTTTATGGCTTTGTACGTGCAGCAACGTGGGATGATGACATAAAGCGTGATCGATAAATCGCTTCTAGAGTACTCCACACCTTGGTTTTGTTCGTTTCATTCCGAAACCAAGGGGAATGGAGGGGATTGAGAGGGATTTAATCCTCTACAAGTCAAAATCCCCCTCAATCCTTGGTTTGGGGAAGAAACGAACAAGGCCTTATGCGGCCTTATGCAGTAATCTTTGGTTTCTCGCATGGCTCTAGAATACAATCATGGTGGATAATTCATATTTTGTCATGGATGATATTACCCTGCCAAAGATAATTCCAGCAAAATAGACCCATGGCTGTGAATTATCTCCTGCACCTAGCTAGTGTTACAAACTATGATAGGAAATCTATTTTTTAACCGGTCCATGACGAACAACGTCCAATATGAGCATTCATGTAGTATAATATATAAACATTTGGAAAGGGTAGTTTCAATCAAAATGATATTTAAAATCAAATCAGGACACCAATATTTGACAAAAGTTCAGATAACATAAAAAATGTTGAACTCTTTTGAGCATGTTCTCAAATTCCAGTCAAAAATAAATTATGGATGCTAGTTTGAGTCATTAATCCTGAATTCATATTTTTCAGGTTTTGGTAATTTTTAATCAATGATACAATCAGTTTCACAAAAGTTACGAAAATGGTATTACTTTGGTAGAATATTAATACAATTGCAATTCTACAAAAAAAATTTGGGGGTAGCAACATCTTCATACGATTGTGGTATTTTTTCCATTTGCATGATAAACACGCTGCACAATTTTCTTCTAAGTTAATTAGCATGATATAGACTACTTATTGTAATGCTTAATTTTAGCGCTGGGCTATGAAATAGCTTAACATTTTTGTCCTATTTTAGACACTATAAATTATTAATGGATGCACAAATCAAATGAAAATTTGCAGATGGTGACGCAACAGAAGAACAGTACATATCAGCAGCAGGATTTACCCTTGATAGCAGGCCCTAGCTGCAATGAGCCAGAATTTTATGATGTGCGTGAAACATCTTCAGATGTTATAGAAGAACTTATTGTTGGGAGGACTGAAGAAAAAGAACAAATAATGGCTTCTTTACTACAATGTGACAGCATGACACATAACATCACCATTCTTCCTATACATGGTATTGGAGGCATTGGCAAGACAACATTTGCAAAAATGATATACAATGATACAAGATTCAAATATTACTGTCAAGTATGGGTCTATGTGTCCCCAAGGTTCAATTCAAATAAAATTGGCAATTCCATAATTTCACAACTCTCTGAAAAGGACAGCCAACTAAATGAGAAACAGATGATAAGGATACACCTCAAGAAGCTACTAGCTGGGAAGAAGACTTTGATTATTTTGGATGACTTGTGGGAATATAATCCAAATAAATTGTTTGATTTGAAGACTATGTTAATGCTTGGTGGGACAGGCAACACAATAGTTATAGTAACGACACGCGATGAACGCATTGCAAAGGAAATTGGAACCACTGAGCCATATAAGATAGAACTCCTGACAAAGGAATTGTGCTGGGCTATAATAAAACAAAAATGTGGTTTTGAAGCAAGGGATGACAAAGAACAACTGAAGGATATAGGATTGGAGATTGCCTCAAAGTGTGGAGGTGTACCGTTAGCTGCTCAATCTCTTGGGTACACATTGCGGTTCAAGGATTTAAATGACTGGGAGAAAGTTAATGAAAGTGATGTCTGGAATGAACCTAATTCAAAGGATGGATCTTTGCAAAATCAAGTGCTTGCAGCCTTGACATTAAGTTATAGCAGTATGGATCGACCCCTAAGGTCATGTTTTACCTACTGTGCAATCTTTCCAAAAGGTCACAACATAGTTAAAGATGATCTAAGTCACCAATGGATTTCACTGGGGTTCATCAGGCCAATGAAACCACCGTTCAAGAAGCTCCAACTTAGCGAGAAGTACATTGCGCAGCTCCTAGGAATGTCTTTCCTTCAGCCTTCAATGCCTCCATCGGTGAGTTATTTATGTCAACCTCTAACCTCTGGGAATGAACCTAATTCATTATTTCTTCTAAACAATTGTAATGAAATTCACATAAAGATGTAGTTCAACAATTAATGGTACACTGACAAAAAGAATAGTGACCTAAAGTAATTGACAATTAATGCTACTATAAGTATGTATCAGTGCCAACACTCTTAGTGCACTGGTATGCTCCGCAGTTTAGGGAGACACTGGCCAGAGATCACGTTTGGTTTGGGGTAATTGAGAAGAGGGAATGGGAGTTCTAGTGGGAAGAAGAATAGGAGTTTAGATGGCAAACTGCCACTAATCACTTCCCTAGGGAGGTGTGGGAATTGTGCTTTAATGGAAAATAAATCTATCCTCACGTCCATCAGGGTGTGTTTGGCAACTACGTGGGAAGAGGCATGGGAATTAGTGGTGGGAGTTGATAGATGAAATTAAGGTGGGAAATTGACTTTTAGTCTAAATCTCTTGTTTGGTTCATGGAGGGAAATAAGAAAGGGAATTGAAGAGGGAATCCATGTCCCCTGTTTGGTGTGGGGGTTTTGAGGGAAAATTAAATGGCAAATCATGATGAACGGTGAGGATCTATTTTTCCTTTATTAAGAACACAATTCCCACCCAATTACCACCCCTCCCTTAGGGAATTGATTAGTGGGAGTTGGCCCTCTAAACTCCTCTTCCCCTTCCCACCAAAACTCCCATTCCCACAAAACAAACAAAAGAATTCTAAACTCCTATCTCTAAACTCCCATTCCTTGCTTTCAATTACCCCCTCATGATTTATCCTATGATTTCCCACTCAAAACCCCCACACCAAATAGAAAATATGAATTCCATCTTCAACCCCCCCCTCCCTCTATTCCTCTCCACGAACCAACCAAACAATGGATTGGGACCGAAAATCAAATTTTCACCTTAATTCCCTCCCTCGATTCCCACCACTAATTTCGATGCCCCTTCCTGTGTAATTGCCAAATGGCTGAGAGTCATATATATCCTAGCTAGTGGGAGGAAAACTCTCACTGGCAACCCAAAAAAATAGAGACAGGGTGCTAGCTTGTGCCACCTATGGTTGGTTTGGGCCCTCTTATCATAGGGGTTTTTCTCGAGGGTGTAGTGGTCTCCAGCCTAGAGGGTTGTGGTCGACCTAGGTGGGGGTTTTTCTCGGCCATGTGGTTGACGTTTCTTCTTAATCATAATGCCTCAGAGAGGCTGTTCCAGGGTCTTGTGTTTTTTATATGATTACAAATTAGTAAACCCAAACTAATAAGAAAACCACACCTGGGATGACAATATATCCTGACCGATAACACTGTGTACTTATGATTTCTGTGTGCAGATTGTTTTCATTTGCCATCATGTGCAATTTTAAACGGGGAAACAAAATTTCTTGTTCTGGAACCAGGATTTGAGATCTCAATTTGTCATACTATCATAAGCTCTCATTAGCCTTTATGCCGACAACTTTTGAGGCAAGCCTAAAGTAGGGAAATAATAAGTTGAACATAATGCTTATACCTATATCCTTAACATATGGTACGTACTTAATTCTTAAATGATGAACTTGAAACCATAAACGTACCTTCTTGGAACAGACTCAAGTAATCACACTGGACATTAGTTATTTGACTTTGGACTTTCCCTTGTTAGTCAAAGTAAATTTGAACTTCAGCATAATAAGTTCCAGGATAGATTCTTGAGCCAAAAGAAATTTCTTATTATCAAAACATAATAACCTTACAACATGCCACAAGTAAGCTTGCATTGTTAATTATTAATGATGCCTTAAGAGATTTGTTGAAGCCATTCCACAAGATGGTGAAAATATAAATTGATGTGAACTTCTTAGTATCAATGCACCTTGCAAATCATTATACAAATTAGCTATAACTTTGTGGTTATCATATTCTTTTAGGTGTGGGCATGTAACCTTTAGCACCATATGTATAACACAAAGCTTATATTAATCATTTTCCTATGGTCCAGTCTAGATTGTTACCTGTCACATATCCCAGTTACAAACATTACATAATATAAGAACACATAACAACTAAATATATAATGCATAGTTCTAACATAAGGGAACTTCGCCCTTAGTAATGGTAGCTTTGCTCTCTTTCTCTTTCAGACTACATTAAGTAATTGACGTATCTTGATGAGTTTAAATTGACAAACATAAGAGGCATCACCAACATAATCTTAATATCTAGACGAGGAAATTTAGAAACCAGCTGACACTAGTTGCGTTTGGACTTTTGTCGCAGACTTCTGGAGTGTATCATGAAGATATTACATTTTTTACCATGCATGACCTGGTGCATGACTTCGCCGTACTAAAATTGGACGATAAATTTCTGGATGCTAGTAAACAAGGCAGTATTCGGGGAGGCAGCTGCCTCTTTGCACTGCTCACTGATTGTAGCAAGTCGCTGGGATTATCCTTGACTTGCCCTGACAGTTTAAGGGCATTGCGATTTCTGGACTGCAGCAAAATTGAACTATGTGGAGATGCATTCTCATCTGCAGCATCCTTGTGCATCTTGGATTTAAGTGAATGCCACATAAATCAGTTGCCAGATTCTATTGGCCACTTACAGCATCTCAAGTATCTTAATGCTCCAGGAATCCATGATAAATCTATCCCCAACTGTATCACGAGGCTCAAGAAATTAAACTATCTCAGCATTCGCGGGTCTTCTGAAATATTAGAATTGCCAGAGTCGATTGGAGAAATGGAGGAACTGGTTCATCTGGATTTGTCAGGTTGTTCGAAAATAAAAGAACTGCCAGAATTGTTTGGCAATCTTAAAAATATGGAACATCTGAATCTTTCAAAATGCTCTGATGTTCGAGGAGTATCAGAACAGCTGGTCAGCCTCAAGAAACTGGAGTATTTGGACGTATCATACTGCAAAAATATTGGAAACTTACCAAGAGAGTTTAGCAGTCTCACTGAACTGGAATATTTGAATTTATCATTCAGTTCATACCTGATGGGTATCCAAGACAGCCTCCTTTGGGACGAAGAATTATACAAGTATCCAGCAGACAATATTTCAAATCCTGTAGGACCCGGGATAGATGGTATAGTTGAGGCAGAGATCTTGGGCACCCTGACCAGGGTCAAATATTTGAAGTTATGCATAGATGGATTTACTACATCATTGCTTCCAAAGCTCCCTGAGTCTTTGGGAAGCTTTAGCCAACTCAAGTGTCTGGACTTATCAGGTTCTTTTACACTGTATAAATTGCCAGCATCATTTGGGAAGCTCCATGATTTGCTACATCTTGATTTGTCACATTGCTTTCGTGTTGAAGGTGTACCAGAAGCCTTGATTGACCTTAGCAAGCTCAAATATTTGAATTTGTCAGGCTGCTCTGCTGGTGTAAATGAACAAGAACAACAGCCGAGCCTAAGAGGGCTGCAAGAAGCAATTGGCAATCTCACTGAACTACGCTATTTAAATTTACACAGGTGTCTGAAAACCATGTACGGTGACCAGCATGTAGACGAAAGCAATGCTTTCCTGGGGCAAATCAGTACACTTTCAAGCCTAGAGCACCTGATCTTGTCACAAAATGAGAATCTTTACGGTTTACCTGAAAGTTTTGGCAAGCTCAGAAAGTTGCGTACGCTGAACCTCTCATATTGTGGGAACCTCAGGAAGTTGCCGGTAAGTATATCTGAAATTGGCAGTCTGAAGTTTCTGAATACGTCCCATTGCCGCAGATTTGATGAGACCACATTACCTCAGTCCAGAAATAATTCTGTCTTATTACCTCACTTTATGGTCCTTGCCGATGATAGTCAATCCAGCAGCAATCTTATTAAGCTCAAGGATGAAAATCCTGCAATCTTGGAGATAAGCAGGCTTGAAAGAGTCAAGTCTGCTGCAGAAGCCCAGAGCATAAAATTGTCTGGAAAACAAAGAATTGAAGAAATAAAATTTAAATGGACGAAAGATGCCGAGAGATTTGTGGAGGACATCGAAATTTTACAAGAACTAATGCCACCAGCCTGTTCAGAATACTTGGTGCTACAAGGTTACAACAGCATATTTTTTCCACCCTGGGTGACAAGCATCGCAAGCTATTTACCTCGTCTCGTTAGTGTTTCCATTATGGAATTGCCCAACTGCAAGAGCTTGCCACCACTCGGTCAACTAGGAAACCTTCAGGAGCTGCATATCGAGCAAATGGACAGCATCTCAAAGATTGGCGCGGACTTCTACGGCTGCGCGGCGGGAGCTTTTCCCAAACTGAGAACCTTTCGTTTATTCAGAATGGAAAGCCTTGAAGAGTGGAACACGGAATACACCTGTGGTGGTGGTGAGGGTGGCTCACATGTTCTCGTGTTCCCTATACTAACCCTTTTGGATGTAAGAGACAGCCCTAAGCTGAGGATAAAGCCATGCCTTCCTAGAGGTGAGTACTTCTTGGACATAAGGAGTTGCGACAAGGTACTATACTACTCACCATTGGAAGAGAGATGCAACATCATCCCTGAAGAACTCTCCTACCCGGCTCCAAAAGGTCTTTTTATGTATTGCAGCGAGCAGCCTCTGCATGAGTGGAGCTTGCTCCACCAGCACAATGGGTTCAAGTACTTGGGCATCGAGCAATGCAGTGACCTCACATGCAGCTCAGCAGAGATTATCCGAGGTCTCTCCTCCCTCGAGACTTTATCTTTGAGAGATTCCAGAAGCATTACAGCCGTGCCGGACTGGTTGGGGGATCTAAGCAGTCTCATCAGACTTGAGATAGTCAACTGCTCTGGCATCCAAACTCTGCCAGAGAGCCTACAGCAACTCACTAATCTTGAAGAGCTAACAGTTTCAGGCTGCCCTGATCTAGTGCGGTGGTGCAAATCAGAAAGCTCTACGACCCTAGCTCACATCAAGTTTAAGGTATACACTATATACCCGGCCAAGCTATATTTTGAGGGCGCTACTCCTTTTGCACATTGATATAGGTTGCACTTTGCTTTGCATATCAGGATTCAGGTATGCTTGTCAACTCACTTTCTTCCAATGACCTTTTTTTTTTTTCAGGAATTCGATAATTGACATGCTACCAATATAGTCAACTCCATTTGGTGATCAACCTGTTCCCTCACAAGATGAATCTAAGGACCCAGTCACCCAGACCCACCCATTTGAAATCTCGATCCTTTCATCAGGTCCGGTCCTTGCGAGGGCCGAGCAGCATCCTGGCCCTGTAATTAACCGAACCCCAATCAGCCATTGCTGCAGACTGCAGTACCTTGGACGCTCACTTGGAAAGCAATGAAGTTAGAATGTGTTGGTTCTCAAACTAAGTGGTGTGATGCCGATTAAATACTGGAAATAAGTTTGCAATACTCCTATTATTGGGTAATGTGCTCGGTGCTCCACGGAGGCAAATGCCGGCCCGGATGGTGATATCTATTGTCGAACAATGTATGCACTTTGTCTCTCTTTTCATGTGTGACAAATATAATTAAAGTTTACATTTTTAAAGGAAAATGCAAGTAACCAGCTTTACTGATAGCATCTACGAGGGTCGACCCATTTGACCCCATTGGAGTGGACAGTCCCAATCCCAAACCCATGGTTTCCATAAGTAGTTTAGAGCAAGGTTTTAAATCTCCGGCTAAGCCTCTTAGCTGTTGCCCTCCACAACAGCTAAGCACAGCTATAGCAGGAGATAGCTCCAGCTAAGCCATTTAGCTGTTTAAAAAAAAAATAGAAAAAACACAGAACAAGCGATAGATCCAGTGACAAGTCTCGTGACTGTAGCAATAGATCCTATAATAAGCAGCAAACATCTTTGGCAGACTGCTTGAAAAAGCAATAGATCCTATGAAATCTCTAAATTTGCGGACACAGACAAACTAATTGACTAGTCGAACAAGGAAATCTTCACTCACGACCGTGGGGAAGAACAAGCGGTAGCTGCCTGCTGCACAGGAAGAAGAGCTTGAAGCTGCCGCCAGCGCCACTCGAAGCTGCCACCACCTCCGGTGGCCACCTCAGCTGGAAGCCGCGGCCGTCGGAAGCCGCCGCTGGAAGCCGTCACCGCCGCCGCCGCCGCAGGCCACCTCCGCTTGAAGCAGTTGCCGCCGCCACCGCCGCTGGCCGCAGCGGAAGCACCTCGAAACCACCGCTTGGGGGAGAGGGGTGGGATGCTGCGCCGCCATATCCGCCGGAAGCAGCAGCAGCCGTCACCGCGCACCGCCATCTCTGGAACTCTAGAAGCCGCAGCGGCAGGGACGGACGAGAAAGACGAGCGTGCGACCGGGAGAGACGAGAGAGATGAGGAAAGGGTTACGTTGTTTTACTGGGCTGATGTATAGGCAAGGCGATGGACCGGCGGTGGCACACGTTTTACACTTTTACTGGGCCACACGGTCAATTTTCTGGGCCTGACAACAGTTTAGCGGCCGCTAAAGGATAGCCATTTAGCGGCAATCTCTGGCAATCTCCAGCTATTAGGGTTTTAGTTTTTTTAGCGCAAAAAGTGAGATATCCTAGCTGTGAGCTTGCCCAGCAGCCATAGCCGGCCGGCTATTTAGAACCTTGGTTTAGAGACAGCAATAAATATCACGTAGACAGTGGCGGAACCAGTAAAATGGGAAAGGGGGGCACTTTGGCCGGACAAATACGGCAAGATATGTATATATATATACATAATGTTTTGTTGTCACAACATATAAAAGTAACTCTTTTAGAAAAGAGGACAAGAGAAACTTTTTTTTTTCATTTGAGCTTCACTTTGCACGTCTTTATGGCATAGAAATCATCTATAATGGCATCCGTTGTGAATTAACCTAGAAATTAAAAGGAAAGAGAGAATGCATCTTGTTATTTCTACAATTAAAAAATTGGAAATCGTATCATATAAATTATACTTACTTTGCGGCTGCTTGCCCCTGCAGTCTGCAGACTTGCTCGCTCGCAGTGAATCAGTGGTGCTCGCTCCGTCGCTCAGGCTCGTCTGCTGCGGTGCTGCCTGCTCGGCGCTTGCCTGTTCCAGCGAGCGGCGACGCGAGCAGCGAGGCCGCGATGCCGACGATTGGACATGAACGCGGAGGTTGTGGCACAAATATATCATACTATTAGTTTATCAGAATGCGTCATGGTTACTGCCGGATTGGGGAACTTAAGGGGATGAACTGACCTATTTCGTTCACTGATTGCGCCCGGCACCGGTGGGTCGATTGCGGCTGTGTCGATGTCTCCGGCCGATTTTCGCTGCAGTTGAGCTCACTGCCCCGCCGCCGGAGTCCGAGGCCTAGGGAGGCACGCCGCACGCGGCGACTGCAGCTCTGCTATCCGCCTGGCCGAAGAATCGCTGAACGCGCAGGGAACCGGAAGCGACACAAGTAGCAAGTTATCACGCGAATCGCGAGGCGCTGATGTTTACTCTCTGTGACCGGCGGGGGACTAACCTTCCTAACCCATACCTGAACAATAAAAGGGAGGCTGATCAGCTATAGCAAGCAACAAACACTACTACATAAACCTTTATCGAGGTGGGCGAAATGGGTTAACCGAGGTGGACATCATATCTGTCTCGGTCTGGTTAATCATTATTTACCAGGCGGGTCAAATGCCCGTCTGTGAAAATCAAATAAAAAACAAAAAAGCCCCTAGCCCAACCGGGCCCGGATCCGGGCCTCGCGCCGCCGCCCCTGCACGCTCCCCACCACCCGATCCACCGCCAGGGAAGCCGAATCTGCGCCTCTCGGGGAGGGAGAAGAGGGAGCCACCACTGGATCCAGCCTTCCCACGCGCCGCCATCGCCCGATCCGGCCTCCACGCTCGCACCGCCATCGGATCGGGCCTTCCCACGCGCCGCCGTCGCTGGATCCAGCCTCCACGCTCGCTCTGCTGCCGGTTCCGCGCCGTTCAGGGAGGGAGAAGAGGGAGAAGCCATCAGATCCAGCCTCTCGAGCGCTGATGTAGGGTCGCTGCAGGGGCCGTGCACGCCGCGCCGGAGGAGGAAGGGCCCGGTCCCCTCACGGAGATGGCCGGACCGCGCAGAGAATACCGGCCCGCCACGCCGGAGGAGGGGACTGCGCCACTTGAGAAGAGAGGGAGGGAGATACGGCGGCGCCACCACCAGAGAGGTGAGGGAGAAGTGAGGGAGGGAGAGACGGCCGACGGGTCGAGGGCGGGAGACATGAGAAAGAGTTGGAGAGTGAGGTGAAACCCTAACTCTTGTATGGCCCCGTTCGGATGGTATGGTTCTGGAGGAATTTGGATGGTTTGGAGGAATTCTGGAGGAATTTGTGAGAGTAAAACACTGTTCCGGATGAAAAAAGAAGTGGATCAAGCCGTGTTTAAGGGCACGCGAACGGGGACTATATATAAACCCGATAGGTGGATTGCATATGGGCTTTTTGCTGGGCCTCATGTATATTTTTCTAGGTGGGCCTTTTGAGGGGTCCGCCTTCAAAAATGGAAGCCATTTTTTAGGCCCGTAAATAGAGTTTAGGAGGTGGTTATTTTTTTTTTGACCGTCTCTGTAAATTGATTTTGTGAACCGGTAACTGTGACCGCCTCGGTAAATGAAAACAACAGCCTCAAAAAATCCCCAGGCATTTTACGAAGCGATTGGATTTTGTGACCACCTCGGGTAATAAAAGGACACCGCCTCACAAAATCATTTTTTTAGTAGTGAAAATACCCAAAATGGTATGCATGCAGTCGCTAATGCATGAAACTAAAAACTGCTCAAGCATATATATATATATATATATATACTCAGCCTGTTCGCTGGTTGGTTTCTGGACTGATAAGTTCGGTTGGTGCTAGTTTGTTATGAGAGAAAAACACTGTACCATGGCTGATAAGCCCTGGCTGAAACCAACAAGCGAACAGATTGACTGTGTTGTTCAGTGTCACAATTCACAAGATAATGTTGAACGGGCAGGGTTTGTAGCGTATATGTGTCATCAATGTGCAATCATTGTGCAGCAAGAAACAAAGGCGATTGAGGAGCACGTACAGGATGCTGCATCTCATCCATCTGACCATCAGAAAGAAACAAAAAGCTTCACTCTTGAAGGACAGCTAATTACTTTAGAGCTGCCCATCAGCAGAACAAACCAGTATGAGGCACAAGTATATCGGCGTGCAGAACATACCTCAAAGAAGCCAAATGGAAGACATCCCGTTGAAAGCTCTAGTTTGATTTTGGTGAATTGATGAAACCCTAAGTGCTAATCTATTGCTCTAAGTGATCATGAGATAGGAAAGCACATTCCAAGTGATGGAGCAAATGAAGATCATGATGATGGTGATGGCACGGTGATGATAAAATGCTCGGGCTTGGAAAAGATGAAAGAGAAAAACAAAATAGGCTCAAGGCGAAGGTGAAATCCATAAGGTCATTTTGTTTTGGTGATCAAGACACCTAGTGGGTGTGATCACATTTAGGATAGATAGCCGTACTATTAAGAGGGGTGAAACTCGTCGTGAAATGCGGTTATCAAAGTGCCACTAGATGTTATAACTCATTGCATATGCATTTAGATTCCAGTGAGTGCAAACATCCTTGAAAATATTTGTGAAAATATACTAACACATGTGCACAAGGTGATACACTTGGTCGATGACACATTTGAGCAAGGGTGGCGAAGTTTGAGAAGTGAAGGAGTTGATTCAGGGGCGTCGGACCCTGCTTCTCGGAGCGTCGGACCAGCTGTTTCCCTGGTCCAATGGCTAACCCTAGGTGGGGGCTGACGTGGCGGCCTATGAGCGCTCGTGGGAGAGTGTCGGACTTGCTTGGGTCCGATGGCCAGGGGTCGGACTCAGTCCGACGGCTCTAGAACCTCTCGATATAGTTTTGACATGCGTCGAACCCTCTGCGTCAGACCTTGTTGAAAGGTGGCGTCTGACAGGTCAAGCGTACTATTCATTGCATGGTGTTTGGTGAGGCGAACGAGGACGCAACACGTGGCAGCATTGGACTCCCCCTAGGGTCCGACGGACGGCGTCCGACCGGCGTCCGAGGGTTTCTACCCTCTCTGGACCATAATGGACTGCGTCGGACTCTCCCTATGTGGAGTCCGACGACGGGTCCAATGGTCGGGTCTGAGGCTCAGTTCAGCGCACGGCAGGCGACCGTTGGCGGCAACGGTAGATTTCATTTGAACGTGGTTACGTGGCAACGCGTGGCTGGCTGTGGCTGGTGTCGGACCCTGGTGTTGAGCGGTCCGACGGCCCGTGTCTGTGGTTTCGACGGTCACTTAAGTGGCCTAACGGTTACTAGCTCGAGGGGGCATCTGTTTAAGCCCCATGGCCGGCTCTTGCTCACTCTCTTGGCCATTTTCATTGACATAGCACCCTAGTGAGCTGAGCCAAAGCCCTCCCACTCATCTCCATCATTGATTCATCATCTTTGTGAGATTGGCAGTGAATCTAAGTGCATTGCTTGAGTGATTGCATCTAGAGGCACTTGGTGATTGTGTTTTGCTGCGAGATTCGCTTGTTACTCTTGGTGTTTGCCGACACCTAGACGGCCCGGTGATTGGTTGATCGTCGAGCGGAGGAAGGTGATTGTCTTCGGCTCCGATCATTGTGATTGTGAGGGGTTCTTGTGCCTTCCCCGGCAGAGCGCCAAATGCAACTCTAGTGGATTGCGCGTGACTTATGTGATCCTCATCTTGTGTTGGTTGTACATCACCCGATTGCAGGTTAGGCGTGTGATGCCTATAAGCGCATGAACCTCAAAGTGAGTGAATCGACACAATAGGGACTAGCTTGCCGGCAAGCAAGTGAACCTTAGAGAAAAAATTGATTATGTCATCATTATCTCCTTGGTATTCTTGGTATTCATTGTGATTGATCGCTTGCCACGGTGGTATATCAACTCTACCTCTCTTGCATTACTTTCCTAGTGTAGCTAAGCTCTTTAGTATAATTAGTTTTGAGAGCTAGCTTGTGCCTTTGTCTAATGGTTAGTGAGGCTCTTTAGTTAGTCTTTGAGAGCTCACTAACTTAGTGGTAGTGATCTAGCCTTATGTGTGACATAGAGACTATAGCAACTAGAATTGTTGGTAGGTGGCTTGTGTTTTTAGTAGGCTAGCGCAATGTTAGCTTCGCCTTATAATTATCTAACCTCTTGGCTTAGTGTTGTTGTAGAAATTTTAATAGGCTATTCACCCCTCCCTCCTCTAGCCATTAGGACCTTTTAAGTGGTATCAGAGCCATGGTCACCTTGATTTGAAGCAAAATGGTTCAAATCAACAACACCAAGAAGCCATCCCAATTTGATGGCTCAAATTATCCATATTGGAAGGCAAAGATGACCACCTACATCAAGTCAATTAATAGGAAGATGTGGAATGTAGTGGAGACCAAGATTGAGGTTGCCAATGAGTAGGCTCCCACCGCCGCCGAAGAAGTGCTACTCCAAAACAATAACATTGTTCTTAGTGCCAATCATGATGCATTGGATGAGAGGACATTTGAGCAAATCAAGAATATTGAGATGACTCATGAGGCATGGAAGAAGTTGGAGGAATTATTGGAGGGCACTCAAGCCGTGAAGGGTGCCAAGGCATACATCCTTAAGGAAAAGTTTGCAAGTTTCAAGATGATGGATGATGAGAGTGTGGCGGAGATGTTTCATAGGCTTCAAGTACTTGTTAATGATCTCAAAGCACTTGGAGCAGAGGTGAAGGACAAGGACTTCTCCCACAAGTTCTTGAGATGCTTACCTTCAAGATTTGGCACATTGGTCACTATTCTAGTGTGGAGTGGTTTGACACCATGACACCAAACTAAGTGTTGGGAGATGTGATGACCGATGACACATATAGAGATGATGATCAGAAGGAAGAAAAGAAGGAGAAGAAAGATGAGAAGAAGAGTGTGGCATTCAAAGCCACATCATCATCAAAGGGCAAGGCCAAGCAAGATACATCAAGTGAAGATGATGATTCAAGCTTTGATGATATGGATGATGAGAAGATGGCTCTCTTTGTGAAGAGGTTTGGCAAATTCATAGTGAAGAAGGGCTATCGTGCATGAAGGAAGAAGTCATCATCCAGGAGCAAGGATGAAGCAAAGAGGTGCTTCAAGTGTGGTAGCAAGGATCATCTTGTTGCTCAATGTCCCTACAATAGTGAGAATGAAGATGATGACAAGAAGGGCAAGAAGAAGATCAAGAAGGAGAAGAAGGGCAAGATGATCTTCAAGAAGAAGAAGAATGGTGGTTCATATGTGGTCACTTGGGATAGTGATGCTTCCTCAAGTGATGATGATGATAGTGATGATGATAAGACCACCAATAAGAAGGCTCTTGCAAGCATTGCCATAAATGAGAAGCCTTCCCTCTTCGACAATCCATCTACATGCTTCATGGCTAAGGCCACTAAGGTACAAACTTGTGATGATGGATGTGATGAGGAACATGATAATAAAAGTAAAAGTGATGATGATGATGAACCCACTAAAGATGAACTAATTGACATTTAGAAAATGCTAAAGAACATTTTGACATTAAGAGAAGGGAATACAAAGACTTGCGTAAGGAACTAAAAGCCCTTAAGTAAGCCTTTGATGAGCTCAATGCATCTCATGAGAGTCTAAAGGAAGACCATGAGGAGCTTGGAAAGGCTCACAAGAAGCTTGAAAAAGCTCATTCCTCTCTACTTAATGAGCAAAATAAGAAGGAGGATGCTGTAACATGTGACAATGGCTTAACATGTGATATAATTGATGAATCATTCTATAAGCCTATTGATGTTACTCCCGCTAACCCTTCATATAGCTCATCATCCACTTCTACCTCATCTATGAGTGATAGTTTCACTTTGATACATCACTTATGGTTGAGAATGAGACCTTGAAGAAGAAGGTCAATGAGCTCACTTGCGCCTTAGGAAAATCCTATGGTGGTGAGGACCGTCTGCTTATGTGCTTGGGTAGCCAAAGAGCTTCTCTCTATAAAGAGGGATTGTGCTCTACCTCCAAGAAAGGCAAGGCGGCCTTTACTCCTCACAAGACTAGTTTTGTGAAGAACAATGGTCTAATTGCAAGCAAGTTGGTCACAAAGAGCAAAAATGCATGAACAAGAAATCACAAGCTAATGTATCCTCAATTAAGCTTGGTTCTTTGTATGTGCTTACTAAGGGTATTAATGGTGTTCATGCTAAGTTCATTGGTGCACCATAGATGGGCTCAAAGAAGAAAGCCATTTGGTACCAAAGAGCTTAGTGACTAATCTACAAGGACCCAAGCAAGTTTGGGTACCTAAAAAGAATTGCTCTTCCTTTGTTGGTTAATTACAAAGCCGAAGGAAGGCATTGGATTCTTGATAGTGGGTGCACTTAGCACATGATCGGTGATGCAAGAATATTCAACTCAATCAATACCAATGGCAATGATGGTTATGATAGTATCATATTTTGTGGCAATGGCAAAGACAAGGTCAAGGGTCTTGGTAAGATTGTAATATAAAATGACTTAAGCATTTCTAATGTATTGCTAGTTGAGAGCTTGAACTTTAATTTGCTATCCGTGGCTCAATTGTGTGATCTTAGATTCAAATGCATATTTAGGCTAGATGATGTAGAGATCATAAGTGTAGATGGCTCTAATTTGATCTTCAAAGGCTTTATATATGAGAATCTATACTTGGTTGATTTCAGTGCTAGTGAAGCTCAATTATCAACATCCTTGTTCACAAAGTCTAGTATGGGTTGGTTATGGTATGGAAGGCTTGGTCATGTTGGAATGAAACAATTGAATTGATTGGTTAAGCATGACTTGGTTAGATGCTTGAAATATGTTGTGTTTGAGAAGGATAAGCTTTGTAGTTCTTGTCAAGCTGGCAAACAAGTTAGAAATACCCATCCTAAGAAAAGCATAATGAGCACTAGTAAGGCATTTGAATTATTGCACATGGACTTGTTTGGACCAACACAATACACCAGTATCGGTGAAAACAAATATGGCTTTGTGATAGTGGATGACTACACTAGATATACTTGGGCATTCTTTCTAGTGAACAAGAGTGATGTGTTTGCAACATTCAAATCATTTGTCAAGGGCATTCACAATAAGTTTGAAACAACCATCAAGAGAGTTAGCAGTGACAATGGAAGTGAGTTCAAGAATACTAGAATTGATGAGTTGTGTGATGATTTTGGAATTAGACATCAATTCTCGGCTAAGTACACTCCACAATCAAATGGCCTTATTGAGAGGAAGAATAGAACACTCATTGATATGGCAAGGTCTATGCTTAGTGAGTACAATGTGAGTCAATCCTTTTGGGCTGAAGCTATCAACACGGCTTGCTATTGTAGCAACTGATTGTATTATCACCCATTGAAAGAGAAAACACCATCTGAACTCTTAAATGGTAGAAAGCCCAACATTGCATATTTTAGGGTATTTGGTTGCAAATGCTACATATTGAAGAAAGGCACTAGATTGAGCAAGTTTGAGAAGAAATGTGATGAAGGATTCTTACTTGGGTACTCAACCACAAGCAAAGCATATAGAGTTTGGAATTTGGCTAGTGGTACTCTTGAGGAAGTTCATGTGTTGAATTTGATGAAACCAAGGGTTCCCAAGATGAGAATGAGAACTTGGAAGATGTTAGAGGCATTCAACTTTCAAATACCATGAAGAACATGGATGTTGGTAAATTGAGGCCTTGGCAAGTGATTGATGAAGAAGATGATCAAGTGCAAGTGCTCTCTAACTCAAATGTGCAAGTTGACACTAATCAAGCAAGCTCAAGTGTCTCTCATGACAATGTGCAAGATCAAGTGGCTAGTACATCATCTCAATCAAATGTGCAAGCAAGTGCAAGCAACAATGTTCCAATACTCCAGCCAACCAACATTGCATGAGATAATCCATTGGATACTATAATTGGAGATATTTCTAGAGGTGTGCAAACAAGATCAAGATTGGCTTCATTTTGTGAGCATTTCTCATATGTGTCATCCATTAAACCAAAGAAGATAGAAGAAGCATTGATGGATATTGATTGGGTGAATACAATGCATGAAGAATTGAACAACTTCACAAGAAATCAAGTATGAGAGTTAGTAGAGAGACCAAAGAACCACAATGTGATTGGAACCAAATGGGTCTATAGAAACAAACAAGATCAAGATGGGATAGTAGTAAGGAACAAAGCAAGATCGGTAGCACAAGTTTACATTCAAGTAGAAGGTCTTAACTTTGAAGAAACATATGCCCCGGTTGCTAGATTGGAAGCAATTAGAATCTTGCTAGCCTATGCTTGTGCCCATAACATCAAGCTCTATCAAATGGATGTCAAGAGTGCATTTCTCAATTGCTACATCAACGAAGACGTGTATGTTGTGCAACATCCCAGTTTTGAAGATGACAAGAAGCCCGACCATGTGTACAAGTTGAAGAAGGCATTGTATGGCTTAAAGTAAGCACCTAGAGCATGGTATGAGAGGTTGAGGGACTTTCTACTCTCAAAGGGATTCATAATGGGCAAGGTTGACACCACTCTTTTCACCAAGAAGATTGGCAGGGACTTGTTTATGTTGCAAATCTATATGGATGACATCATATTTGGATCAACTAGTCAAGACTTTTGTGAAGAGTTTGGGAAGATGATGGCTAATGAGTTTGAGATGTCCATGATTGGAGAGTTGAGTTACTTCCTTGGTCTTCAAATCAAGCAATTAAAGAATGGTACAATTATGAGTCAAGGCAAGTACATCAAAGACATGCTCAAGAAGTTTGGCATGAATGGGAACAAATGGCAATTTAGATAGTGATTCAAGTGGCAATATGGTGGATCAAAAATTGTATCGGTCTATGATTAGAAGCCTATTCTATGTGACCTCATCAAGACCGGATGTCATGTTTAGTGTGTGCATGTGTTCAAGATTCCAAGCCTCACCAAAGGAAAGTCATTTGAAGGCTACAAAGACAATATTGAGGTACTTGAAGCATACACAAAATGTTGGTTTGTGGTATCCCAAAGGAGCAAAGTTTGAATTAGTTGGATATTCGAACTCCAATTATGCAGGATGCAAGGTAGAGAGAAAGAGCACATCGGGCACATATCAATTGTTGGAAAGATCACTTGTTTCATGGCCATCAAAGAAGCAAAATATTGTTGCATTATCAACCGTCGAAGCCGAATATATATTCACCGGTAGTTGTTGTGCACAAATACTTTGGATGAAGGCTACCTTGAATGACTTTGGAATCAAGTTCAAGAAAGTGTCATTGCTATGTGACAATGAGAGTGCAATCAAGCTAACCAACAATCTAGTTCAACATGCAAGAACAAAGCATATTGATGTACGTCATCATTTCATTAGAGATCATCAATAAAAAGGGGACATTTGCATTAAGAGTGTGGGCACCGAAGAATAACTTGCCGACATATTCACCAAGCCACTTGATGAGAAGAGCTTTTGCAAGCTAAGAAATGAGTTGAACATATTGGATTTCTCAAATATGTGTTGATGCACCCCCCACTTATATGACATGCCTCTCCTTTAAGCAATCCAAGGTAAAAGTTGATTGGCATTCATACATTCTTTGCTAAGGACATGTTTAGTGCATCTAGTCATTCCTCATGTTTTATAGGCTCATTCATGAAAATTAAATGAATTTGATGCTTGTATGGTACCATTATTGCTTCTATGCTTGATTTGATCTAGTGGTAGCATATAACATGTTTGTGGGCTTGTGAACCTAGTGTTTGATCTAGAAAATGAGCTATAAGTGGCCTAACAGTCACTAACTCGAGGGGGAGTCTATATAAGCCCCATGGCCGGCTCTTGCTCACTCTCTTGGTCATTTTCATTGACATAGCAACCTCATGAGCTGAGCCAAAGACCTCCCACTCATCTCCATCATTGATTCATCATCTTTATGAGATTGGGAGTGAATCCAAGTGCATTGCTTGAGTGATTGCATCTAGAGGCACTTGGTGATTATGTTTTGCTATGGGATTCACTTGTTACTCTTGGTGTTTGCCGACACCTAGATGCCCTGGTGATTAGTGGATCATCAAGTGGAGGAAGATGATTATCTCCGACTCCGATCATTGTAATTGTGAGGGGTTCTTATGTCTTCCCCCGTTGAGTGCCAAAGGCAACTCTAGTGGATTGCGCGTGGCTTGTGTGATTCTCATCTTGTGTTGGTTGTATGGTACCCAATTATGGATTAGGTGTATGATGCCTATAAGCGCATGAACCTCCAAGTGAGTGAATCGCCACAACGAGGACTAACTTGCTGACAAGCAAGTAAATCTCGGAGGAAAAATTGATTGTGTCATCATTGTCTCCTTGGTATTCTTGGTATTCATTATGATTGATCACTTGCCACAGCGGTATATCACCTCTACCTCTCTTGCATTACTTTCCTAGTGTAGATAAGCTCTTTAGTGTAATTAGTTTTGAGAGCTAGCTTGTGTCTTTGTCTAGTGGTTAGTGAGACTCTTTAGTTAGTCTTCGAGAGCTCACTAACTTAGTGGTAGTGATCTAGCCTTGTGTGTGACATAGAGACTATAACAACTAGAATTGTTGATAGATGGTTTGCGTTTTTAGTAGGCTAGCGCACCATTTGCTTTGCCTCATAATTATCTAGCCTCTTGGCTTAGTGTTGTTGTAGAAATTTTTAATAGGCTATTCACCCTCCTCTAGCCATTAGGACCTTTCACCCGTCCACATACATCGACGTGAGGGACGAAGGGCTGAGCGGACTCTCGCCAGGGATGACGTGGGAGAACATTCCTAATCGCCCGTTGATGGTCAGAGCTGTTGCAAGTTCCTGCCCATAGCCCAGTAATGAGAATGTGGCAATCACTTCAATCGCTCCACTTCCTGGTAACCATCTGGACTTTGTAGTGGTTAGAGAAGTCCTTAGAGAGTTTCTTGTTGATCAGGAGCGTATGCCGATAGTGGATATTCAGCCATGTCATCTAGGCCAGGCATATGTTTGCTTTCGTACCAACTATGATAGGGGCAACTATGTTCTAGAAAGCCCCCATCCATATCAAGATGTCAACATTTCATTTCAAAGGCATGATCGGGGTAGGAACTGGAGAAGAGTCATTTTCAACCAAGAATGCTGGCTTATGTTTCTAGGCATGCATCTAGACTATTGGGATCAAGAATATATAGAAACTGCACTTGCTCCTTTTGCTAGAATTATAGTTTGGCATGTTGAGGACCGTCGAAGGGCTAGAGTGTTGGTTTGGTTTTGAGGGGGAAACTTGGACAATCCAATGTGAGGTGGTGCAAAGGGAGATGTTGGGTGTTGGGCCCCACGATGAAAATCCCATCCTGTCCCAATCGCAGATTGATGGTGACAGACCAGGGTCCTAGGGGTTCCCCACGGGGTACTACTTGGATGGGCCCTGGGATGGCCCACGATCTATTGAAGGACGCGAGACAAGATGGCGTGGACTTCAAGCTATTCTAGATCGAATTAGTTGGCTTACTATGAAGCTAGATTCTGTAATAGGACTAGGACTCTTATCTTGTAACCGACTAGGACTAGATATGTGTCCTTATCCTCTCTCCTATATAAAGAGAGGTACGGTACACCCCCTTGTAACCCTAACAATCATACAATCAATCCAACGCAAAAAGGCAATACGCCGACCTGCAAAGAAAAACCGGCCTCTAGGGCCCAGTACCGGAGCCGAACCGACAAAACCGCGCTGTTTTCTGTTAACCGGAGAGATAATGGCCCTCTCGGCTAGCTGGCCGGCCGGTTTAGGTGGCCCAAGCGCGCCTGGGCGTGCGAACCGCGCCGCCGCCTTGCGCCATCCATTCCCGCGCTGCCACCTGTTTTAGGCCCGGCCCGCATCGCAGCTCAGCACGCCCTCCGTACGCGCGCACAGGCACGGACGTCACCTGGCTAATCCTTGCTACGACACGTGGCCCCAGCTGAGCGGCTCCTGCGCCAGCGCTTTCCCTCCGTGCGGTCGCGGACGCGCACGAGCATGGCCACAGCGCCGCGTGTCGTTGCCTCACAGGCCGTCTCCGTCGCTCGTCCCCCTGTCTGGGGACAGCCCGGGGCCGCCTTGTCTCCTCTGCGCAAAGACAGAAGGCGCCCGCCGCCGACAGCTGCTGCGCTGTGGGGCCCACCGACTGGCCGTGTCGACGTCCAGGCCAGCTCTGCATGGCTCTGTACGCTGGGGCCCACCGGTCAGCGGGTGTCTTTGCATTGTACTGTTGACGTGGGTCCCACCTAGCATGTTGATTTTGTTTGGGAAATTAATATCTTTTCACTCCGGGATCCAAATATAGCAAATAATATATCCGTTTCGATTAGCTCGACGAGCTCTTCGCAATGGTGTACTCCAATTCATCATTTGCGATAGTTTTTCTCGATGAAAAATTAAATATCCTGCAAAACAATTGAGAGCACCAAAACTCGTGGAAGTTGTTAGAATCAAACCCTATAACTATAGTTTGTGATTCATTTCATGTCAATTTATGAAATAGTTGATGGTTAAATTTGGAGTTTAATGACCGTCAACAAGTTCCCCCACACTTGTCCTTTGCTCGTCTAGAGGAAAGGTTGAGATAAACATAAACATAGCTTTTCGAGACATGGGACTAGCACACGGATTATTCCAAAACATTCCTTATACTTGCGGGATTTGTGGAGTGGCTAACATATCTCCTTGAGCGGTTGAAAAGTGGAACAGCTCTCTAAGCACAGTCATGTTCCCAAATTCTCATATCAGTAACTTGGAATTTTTAAAGTTTTCACAAGAAAGCATAGTTCACTTTATACTCCTCAAATGGTACTCTCAATCGCTCAATGGTGTATGATTCCTCACCATGGCATAAATTAGCATTGCCTTCTATTCCTTCCTACTTGTAAAAAGCTTATGTGGAGTTTTAGGTAGGGATAAAATATGTAGCATACTTACGTTGAATATATTATAAAGTCAAATCCCGGATCTAAGGAGGGAAATGTCATACTCTTAGATCAAGATGTGCATTTGTGTGGAATATTTGGTGGCTAACCTAATTCTACTATTGTTGGTGTTTCGAGTAAACACCAACGAGTAAATTTGTATTATTGCGCATTTGACCCGGATCGTGTGCTAAAAAGACGCAAGGTTTATACTGGTTCGAGCAGAATGTCCCTACGTCCAGTTCATGGTGGCAGCTCGTGTTATTTGTACTGAAAAGTTCGTAGTAGGGGGTACAAACTGGCGAGAGAGGGACATGTCCCAAGTCTCTGATGGAAAGGTCAAACGGGTGCTGAGAGCTTAGATGCTGCTTAGCTATGTGTGATGTGATGTGTGGCATGTTGAATCGATCCGTCCCCTTAGTGGGGTGTCCTGTATCTCCTTTTATAGACCAAGAGGAAGCAAGGATTACATATGGGAGAAAGAAGAAAAACCAGAGGCCAAGGAGGTCCTTCAAAGATGTCGGGTCTTCCTTTTCCTCTGAGCGAGCCCCGCTGACACGGCAGACGGTGCCAGGGATAGCTCCATGCTGGGTGCATGTCCATTGATCCTGATAGGGCCATGCTCTGGCTTTGTCAGCAAGTGGTCACGTCCCATCCTGCCCCAACGGGCGGCACGATGGACCAGGGTGCTGAACCATGACCCTACGGGGAGAAGACGGCGCAGTGACCCCACGCCCGTTACTGTTGATGATGTGAGTTTCCTGCTGGACCATAGTGGTTGTCATATGCTTCCGTTAGGATCCGTGCTCGAGGGCAAATGCCGGTGCCCATAACACTATAAGACAAATGTCGACGCCCACAACACTATTCGGGCTCTGACATGCCTGGAAGGGCTTAAAGCGCCCATCTTGTCATATCCGGATGGTACTTTCCTACAGGCGTGCATGGTATGGTCCTCGGTATTGCAGTTAACTTGGGTGTCCCACCTTATCTACGCGCGTAGTTATGAAGGAGCAGCGCGTAGTCACTGGGCGAGGCAAAGTCTGCCCTCAGACGTCGGGCGAGGCGGAGCCTGCCCTTAGACGTCGGGCGAGGCGGAGCCAGCCCCTGGGCGTCGGGCGAGGCGGAACCAGCCCTCGAGGGTTGGGCGAGGCGGAGTCTGCCCTCAGGCGTCGGGGGAGGCAGAGCCAACCTTTGGGGGTCGGACGAGACGGAGTTAACCCTTGGTCGTGGGGCAAGAGGTGTAGTCGTGTTCTTGTCTGTTCGGAAGCATCAACGTTTGATGGTTATTAGCTCCTCCTCTTTGGATACCCCAGTATTCGGTCCCCGACAGTAGCCCCCGAGCCCCCGAGTGATTCAGATAGAATCACCTAGGGGGTGATTTGACTTGCCAGAGGGTGCGTGAGAGCACAACCGATGGGTGTAGCCCCTGAGCCCCCGAGTGTTTCGGATAGAATCGCCCGGGGGGTGATTCAACTTGCTAGAGGGTGCACGCGAGCGCACCCTTGGGGTGTAGCCCCCGAGACCCCGGGTGATTCGGATCCTTCGCGGGTATGGCTGTGAGATTGGGGTCCCGGCATCCCGCTCTCGGGGATCCATCCAGGGTCAGCCTGGCTGAGACTCAATCATGGGCCGAGATACCCGTGGCGCTCGTGTGCCTAGGTGCTGGCCGTTTGTATAGCCCAGCTCTTTCCTCCCTTTGTCGTTGGGGTGTTTGGAGCGACAGTTGGACCCGTTGATGGGCCAACCATTAGACTCCTAGGCCTAGACGGGCCGTAGAGGCGTTTTTTGATTCATTTTCCTCATACTCGTAACGAGTCCCGGTCCGCCCGAGGAGGTGAAACGTTCGGCGGGTTTTCCGAAGGAAAGTTTAGGGATTGCATGCGTAAATCCTGTGATGTGACATTGTGATGGATCATGGCAGGTGCGGAGATCTAGGCGGACGATTGCCTTCCTCGCATCCATCGCCCCTATAAAACCAAAGGGTTCGCCCCTAGGGTTTCGTACTTTGCCTCCTTGCCTTTGCATCTACAACCTCTGCCGCCAATCGCCTAAGCCTCCTGCATCCATGTTTTTGCCATCGTCGAATTCGCATCCACCACTCCAATCCTCTAATGGAGTCGTGGTGCCGCTCCGATATCACCCTCCAGTGCCTGGAGGGCCTCGTTCACCGTGGTCTTCTTTGCGCGTGGATCGCCGCCAAGGAGTGGCGGCTGCCTAGCGATGAGGACACGCCATCGCCGCCCGATGGCTACGACGTGTCCTTCGCTCACTTCCACGAGCGGGGATTCACCACCCCCGCCCACAAGTTTCTTCGGGGATTGCTGCACTACTACAAGGTAGAGCTGTAGCACCTTAATCCCAATGGAATCCAGCACATTGCGGCGTTCGTCGCCCTGTGTGAGGGGTTCCTAGGGATTAGTCACCACTTCGACCTATGGCGGTACTTCTTCGCCATCACCCTCCTAAAGAAACGGGAGAAGAAGTAGGAGCTGAACGTGCTGATGGGATGCGCCGGCATTTAGCTCCGCAACAACCGGGTCAACGAGTACCCGCCGATGCGTCTATCGACCTCCAACAAGGGGTGGCATTCGCATTGGTTCTACGTTAAGAATGGCGCAGCCGCCCCCTTGCCAGAGTTCACCGGGCGTTTCATCAAAGAGGTCCCGGAATCGTGGAGGAAGTGGGGAGTCCCAGAGTGTGGGGGGTACGACCCCGGATACCCACGGCAGACCACATGGGTTGTGCCCCCAGTGGCGGCCCGGCCCATAAGATGAAGCCTTGCGGGGTATGGTTCAGCTCGGCGCCACCCGCAAGCCATAAGGAAGATATCCTGAAGATACTATGAGATCTGTTAGGATACGTACGATCCCATGATTCTTGTAATCTGTTATTACTTTCCGGTTATCTCTCAGATCTAACCGACTTGTAACCCTGCCCTTCGGACTATATAAGGCGGGCAGTGACCCCCTCCAAAATCACGGCATATCATACGATAGCTAATACAAACTAATAGACCACAAGAGTAGGGTATTACGTCATACTGATGGCCTAAACTTGTCTAACTCGTGTGTCTCTGTTGCCTTCTTGTTCTTGATCTCGCGCTCCTCTACCGATCAATCTACCTTCGTGGGATACCCCTCGGAGGACTGCCGACGATATTCTGTCGATAGTTGGCGCGCCAGGTAGGGGCGTGCATGCTGTTTCCTTGTCGAACAAGATGGCTTTTTCCGCAAGCTCTTCGTCCCTCCCGCAACCCGACCAGATCTTTATGGTTGGATCCATCTCGTGGGTCATCAACGCTGACAAAGTCGGAGAGCTCCTCGAGCCGGTGTAGATCCATTCTGCGCCGACCACCCCCGCACCTGCAACTACAGATCCGATCTTGGAACTACTTCCGAGGTCGTCTTCATCAATGACTCGCCGCTCGCTTCCTCATTACCAGAGGAGGCACATCGTCAATGATGATCTGATCGAGTCCATCGATTGGGTCGGTCTGAAGCTCGCCGATTGTCTCTCCGTCGCCGAGTTGGCTCTGGACACCTTTGTTCAGCGCCGACCATCCTCTGATCCGATCCTGTCAGAGGCTGCTCGACAAACTCCAGGGGTTACGGCCCTACCCTTCGGGCTCGCCAATACCGCCGCTACATACCAAGATGCCCTGAGGGGCAAATTCGTCGACCAGATGGGGGATATCCATCCTCTTGTGGACCAAATCACCGACCAGCTCCCTCCGATGGTCAACATGCTGCACGCCAGCCGATACCCCGGAGCATCCCTCCGAGCCATCTTGGAGGAAAGTCCGGACTCTAAATCTCAGGGCTCCACGGAGACCCTCGCCGAAACCTTCACCGAGCAACCCCCTCTCCCGCCTTTTTGGGGTGGCGCGATCTTCAACGTCAGCATCGACAGCCTCCCTCGGAATGGTGAAACCGATGAGGAACGCGCCACTCGTGAAAACAGGAACGTCAACCGTGCGCAGCGCCGTGAAAACGAGCGCGCCCTTGCGATGGCCAAGGCCGCTCGTGACAACCAATTCGACTCGCAAGGGAGGCCGCTCCATCGCAACCTTGACAAAGATTTTCTCCGTGTCGATGGTCACGACGTCTACAAAACTGCAAGCGCTAACTTGGCTGTAGCCACCAACGAGCTCGGCCGGCTCCCGCAAACTCCCGAGGTCGCCAAGATCGCCGCCATGCTCTCAGCGGCGCACTACCAGGTCAACGAGATCCGCTAGGATCAAAGACCTTCGTGCTCAACAAGCACGATTCATCGATCAGCCGCGCCAAGATCCAATCACCGTCCTAGCCATAGCCGTTTCGCCGACCAGTCACTGCCCCTCCATGGTGGGGTTGGGAGCCACCGCGCCGAGCACCTTCGACAGCACGACCAGGAGGTTGAACAGGACACTCGAGTGCACCTCAGTAATCTCCGAGATGCATGACGGCGTATCGAGCAGCGTCGCTTCAGTCGCCATGAAGATGAAGTACGCCGCCGCCAGGAGTACGAGCGAGAGTACGGTAACTCGGACTCAGCTCTGGAGCCGATCGCCGCTGGCAACATTACAGATGATGGAGCCGGCAATCCCGAAGGGCCTCTGGCATTCACCAGGGCTCTCCGAACACTCAAGTGGCCACGTGGTTTTAAAATCACTAGGGTCAAGCCCTATGAAGGAAGAATGAACCCAACCTAGTGGCTGCAGGCTTACGCCACTGCCGTTCGCGCCGCCAGAGGTGATACCAACATCATGGAAAATTACCTCCCTGTCATGCTCACGCCAGCCACCATGAGCTGGTTCACAAGCCTCGCCCCGGACTCCATCGGATCTTGGGAAGAGCTAAAAAAGTTTTCAGCGACAACTACATGGCTACATGTACGCGTCCGGGCACCAAGCATGATCTCAACCGCATCACCCAAAAGCCATCCGAGCTCCTCCGCAGCTATATTAGATGCTTCTCTGAGATGAGGAATTCTATTCCCAACATCACGGAAGCTGAGGTCATCACTGCCTTTGTCCGAGGACTTGACCACCGCGAGTTTCGGTCCAAGTTCAACCGTAAGCCGCCCATAGGCATCGGCGAGATGATCACGACCACCAACCAGTACGCCGACGCCGAGGAAGCGGAGGTGCGTTTCAACAAAGATACAGGCACAAATCGCCTGCCTCACCGCTACGATGACCGCCCAGATAACTGACGCCACAACGACTGCCGCTATGACGACCGCGTTTTCCACCGGGATAGCGGCCATGATCGGCCAGAAGGGTTCATGCTCGGTCAAAATCATCGCCGCCAGCCAGACCACTTCGTTGCTACTGTCAATGAGCCTCGCACCAAGCGGAACTACGACGAGCAGTATAAGAAGATCCTCGACGGTCCTTGCCCTCTCCATAAGAACGCAAAACATAAGATGAAAGACTGCCTTGGCTTGGCCAAGGAGTTCTAGGACAAGAAGCTGGATGACGACGCCAATGGGAACGGAGGCCACCGACCACCTGGGGGCAATGACAATGACTTCCAAGATCATGACAAGGTGGTCACCACCATCTTCGGAGGCCTTGCCTCTAACGAGAGAAGAAGAGAATGGAAGCTCACCGCCCGATGAGTGCTCGCCATCGCTTCAGAGGAAACCACCGCCAACCCCAGCTATTGCCCATGGTCTGAGGTCCCCATCACCTTCAGCAGGGCCGACCAGTGGGCGGACATACGCTACACAGGGCGTTTTCTCCTCGTCCTTGACGCGACTGTCCAGAAGGTACTCTTCAAAAAAGTCCTCATCGATGGTGGGAGTGCTTTGAATCTACTCTTCATCGGGGCCCTAAGGGAATTGGGTCTCGGGACAACAGATCTCATGCCCTCAGACTCCTCCTTCTGGGGCGTGGTACCTGGCAGGGCATCCAGACCACTTGGAGAGATTACCCTACCAGTACAGTTTGGCACGGCAAGCAACTACCGCGTCAAGCATATCAACTTCTACGTCGCCGACTTCGACACCGCCTACCACGCCATACTTGGTCGGCTGGCACTGGCCAAGTTCATGGCCGTACCGCACTACGCGTATCTAGTGTTAAAGATGCCTTCGCCTGCAGGAGTCCTATCTCTACGGGCCAACCTCTCCATCGCCTACGCCTATGAGATAGAGAGTCTCGCCCTCGCCGAAGCCACCGACCTCTCCATCTAGATAGCTAGCATGGTCGCCGAAGCCAAGATGGTGCCCATCGATGACATGGAGATCCCAGAACTGGAGCTTCCTCGCACCTCCGCCAAATCCAAGGAAGTCAAGGAGGTCGGCCTCGGCCTCGACGACCCCTCCAAGATTGTGAAGATCGGGGCTCACCTTGACCCCAAATAGGAAAGTGCGCTCGTCTCCTTCCTACATGCCCACGCCGACGTGTTTGCTTGGAAACCTATAGACATGCTGGGGGTACCGAGGGAGAAGATTGAGCACTCCTTGAATGTCTCGCCGACCGCCAAACCGATCAAGTAGAAACTCCGCCGATTCGCGCCAGACAAGAAGGAGGCTATCAGGGTAGAAATAAAACGGCTCTTAGCTACCGGATTTATAAAAGAAGTGTATCATCCAGATTGGTTAGCTAATCCTGTTCTCGTTCGAAAAATGAATAAAGAATGGAGAATGTGTGTTGATTATACTAATCTTAACAAACACTACCCTAAAGACCCCTTCGGCCTGCCTCGGATAGACGAGGTTGTAGACTCCACCGCCGGCTGTGAACTGCTCTCCTTTCTTGACTGTTACTCTGGCTATCATCAGATCTCCCTCAAGGAAGAAGACCAGATCAAGACGTCGTTCATCACGCCTTTCAGTGTATACTGCTACACCACTATGTCCTTTGGACTCAAGAACGCTGGGGCAACCTATCAAAGGGCTATCTAGATGTGCCTCGACCAATAGATCGGCCGCAACGTCGAAGCCTACATCGACGATGTGGTCGTCAAGACCAAAACCGCCGACAATCTTATTGCCGACCTTGAAGAAACTTTCTCCAACCTGAACAAATACCGATGGAAGCTGAACCCTTCAAAGTGCATCTTTGGAGTTCCATCTGGTATACTGCTAGGCTACATCGTCAGCGCTCAAGGCATTGAACCAAACCCTGATAAGGTCTCCACCATCACCAACATGAAATGGCCGACATGCGTCAAGGATATACAGAAGCTTACAGGCTGCATGGCTGCGTTAAGTCGCTTCATCTCGTGCCTCGGTGAAAAAGGGCTACCTTTCTTCAAGCTCCTCAAGGCCTCCGAGTGTTTTTCCTGGTTGGAGGAGGAAGACACAGCTTTCGAGCAGCTCAAGTTGTTCTTAACAAAACCTCCGATCATGACAGCGCCGCGACCAGATGAAACTCTACTGATCTACATCGCCGCCACTTCTCGCGTCGTCAGCACAGCTATTGTCATCGAGCGCGATGAATCTAGGCACGCCTACATGGTGCAACGTCCGGTATACTTCATCAGCAAGGTGCTTAATGAGCCCAAACTCGTTATCCTCAGGTACAGAAGCTGTTATACGCAATACTGATTACGTCACGGAAGCTCTGACACTACTTCAAGTATTACAAGATCGCCGTTGTTACTGAGTTCCCTCTAGGGGACATTCTCCGCAACAAAGAGGCCAATGGCCGCATCATTAAGTGGGCTGTTGAGCTCGGCACTTACTCCATTGAATTCAGAAGCAAACCTACCATTAAGTCACAGGCGCTTGCTAATTTTGTCGCTGAGTGGACCGAGATCCAAGAACCCATTGCCGCCACCTGCCCCAAACACTGGGTGATGTATTTTGACAGCGCCCTTAACATCAGCGGTGCCGGCGCGGGCATTCTATTCATTACGCCAACCAAAGATAAGCTCCGCTATGTCCTCCAGATACACTTTCCGGCCTCCAACAACACCGTGGAATACGAAGCATGTCTCCATGGTCTACGAATAGCCGTCGAGCTCGGCGTCAAATGACTTATGGTGTACGAGGACTCCGCGCTGGTTATCAACCTGCTCAACAAAGACTGGTCCTGTTCTAGTGAGAAGATGGACGCATACTGCGCCGAAATTAGGAAGCTTGAAGGGAAATTCTACGGTATTGAGTACCACCACGTGGTACGAGATCAAAACCAACCAGCTGACCAACTCTCAAAGATAGGCTCTTCTCGCACCGTGGTTCCGCCGGGGGTATTCGTTCAAGATCTCATGGCGCCATCCATTAAAGAATAGAAGGAAGTTGAGGAGGTTTCTCCTACCGAGCAGTTGGTACTTGCGGTACCTTCACTAGTCGCCAATTGGAGGGAGTAGTTCATCAAATACCTCACCAACGCCGAAGTACCCGCCGACAAGACCAAAACCGAACGCCTAATCCACCAAAGTAAGCACTACATGCTGGTAGACAGTAACTTGATGAGGAAGAGTGCCAAGGAAGGGATATTGTAGAAGTGCGTTACTCAAGACGAAGGAATGAAGCTGCTTCATGAAATTCATTCTGGTTCCTGTGGCAATCACATGGCCTCGAGAAACCTGGTTGGCAAAGCTTTCAGAGCTTGTTTCTACTGG
This sequence comes from Miscanthus lutarioriparius, assembly GCA_904845875.1. Taxonomy (NCBI): domain Eukaryota; kingdom Viridiplantae; phylum Streptophyta; class Magnoliopsida; order Poales; family Poaceae; genus Miscanthus; species Miscanthus lutarioriparius. The sequence goes on from CAJGYO010000009.1 coordinate 92,784,170, forward strand.
CCCACGACCATCTCTGACGCAGTAGACCTCGTTCGGCGCTGCGAAGGATGTTAGTTTTTCGCCAACCAAATACACGTATCGGCTCACAAACTGCAGACCATCCCAGCTTCTTGGCATTTCGCATGCTGGGGACTAGAGATGATTGGGCCTTTCAAGCCAGCGCCAGGAGGTTTCTGGTATGTATACGTCACCATTGATAAGTTCTCCAAGTGGATCGAGTACAAACCGCTCGTTTTGGCTACTGCAAAGAAAGTAGTCGAGCTCTTTGAAGATATCATACACAGGTTCGGTCTCCCAAACAGCATCATCATCGACCTTGGAACCACGTTTACCGGCCATCATTTTTGGGAATTCTGGGAAGACCAGTGCATCTCCATTAAATATGTTTCCGTTGCTCATCCTTGAGGTAATGGCCAGGTCGAGCGGGCTAATGGTATGATCCTTGACGCCCTCAAAAAGAGGCTATATCAGAAAGAAGAAAAGCATCTGGGCAGATGGCTCAAAGAACTACCAGCTGTGGTCTGGGGACTGCGCACTCAAGCTAGCCGCAGTACCGGTGTGTCTCCATATTTTTTGGTCTACGGCTCAGAGGACATACTACCAGCAGATGTTGCCTTCCGAGCACCTAGGGTGGAAAATTATGATAAAGAGCAAGCTGCAACTGTTCAGACAGAGGACGTTGACCGGGCCGAGGAAGAATGCCTGATCACCTGTGTCCGCATAGCCAAGTATCTAGAAGGTCTGCGGAGGTACTATAACCGCAATGTAAAAGGTCATTCATTCACCGTCGGTGACCTCGTTCTCCGCAGAAAACAAAAGACCGAAGGGTTGCACAAGCTCTCTTCCCCTTGGGAAGGGCCCTACATCGTCAAAGAGGTCACCCAACCAGGATCTTATCGCCTATGTGACTTAGATGGGATTGATGTTCCAAACTCATGGCACAGCGAGCACCGTATACGTTTCTATCCTTGAAATGCTCCAGATATGTACTCTCCACTTTATGATTGGTCTCCATAATTTGTCTGCATTTTTTCTCCAATAACTTTCGATCTCCATGTACGGTCGCCAAGCATTACGATACTCCTTAACGATCTCCAAAATCGCCGAACGGTTTTTCTCCAAAATCGCCGAACGATTTCTCCAAATCGCCGACCACGATTTCGCCGAATAAAGTTCTCCAAATCTCCAAAATCTCCAAACGGTTTTCTCCAAAAATCGCCGAACATTTTCTCCAAGACGCCAACACATTTTTCGCCAAAAATCACCGAATAATCTTTCTCCAAACACATCTCCAAATCGCCAACGTGTCTCGCCACATGTTTTCTTCAAACCGCCGAACAATTCGCTGTAAACCTCCAAGCTATTTCGCCGATCAGCGAGCAGCCTACTTTCTTTTCTGTTCTCTTCAGAGAAGACCCAGTCTCTGATCTCTCCCTACACGTGCCACGGGCTCTGCGCTCTGCGTTGTGGGTGGTCGGCTGTGGTTCCTTGGGGACGCCTATTTTTCCAACACGTGCACGGGCTCTGCGCTCGACGTTATGGATTATGGGCTGTCCGAGACCGAGAGCTCAGGGCAGAATTTATTGCTCGGTCGCCGCTTATGCCTTCTACATCTCCAAGTCGTTTCGATAACTGCCGAGCAGCACACGTTTCGCTTTTTTCTCTATGGAGAAGACCCAGTTTCCGATCTCTCCCTACACGTGCTACGGGCTACGCGCTTTGCGTTATGGGTGGTCGGCTGCGGTTACTTGGTCACGCCTGTTCCCCCTACACGTGCTCGGGCTCCGCGCTCGACGTCATGGACTATGGGCTAGCTGAGGCCATGGGGGTCAGTAGCAAACTAACTGCTCGGACTCTACTTATACTCCGTATACATACCTTATGGTCATAACTACGAAGATTTTTTTCACCGAAATACAATCTAACTGCATACACATGCACTTTATAACATTTATCGTATACATAAGTGTTCTTGCGCTTTCGCGCGTTCTAACTACATTGCGCAAAAATTACAGATGATATCAGTCAAGCAGATCATTGGGCTACGCCATTGCCGTCCATCTCACCGAATAGATCTATGTCGCCGGCTAGGTTCTTCGCTGCCTCCTCCACCTCATCCTCCAGCTTCTGGGTCTTCGCATCGCTCAGTCCTTCGGTGAAACCACCCCCTATCGACTGAATGTCGATGGTTGGGTAGTGGGACTGAACAACCGCAAGGACATGAGTAGCAACGGTCATAATGGCATCGCGGTTGAAGATCTTGAAGTTCTCCCACGCTGCCTTGCACCTCTGGATGATGGTGTCTGAGCGTTGCCGCCTGCCATCGGTCTGAGTGGCCATTTCTAGGTCGACGCAGTCAAGCACTGGTCTAATTGCAGCAACTACAGCATCGAAGTTCTCCTTTTAGATCTTGGCTTCCTGCACCAGCATGTCAAACTGTGCCTTGGCTTTATGACAATAGCCTACAAATGTTACAATGTTCCATCATACAAGGAAGCTATTTCAACAGCGATTCCGACCAGGAGGCATTCACCTTTCAGCTCTTCGGCCATCTTGTCCGCTCGCTTTGACTCCTTCGACTTCTCTTGGCGGAGTTGTTCGACGACCTGGCGTAGTTGGGCGAGCTCCAAGTCTTGCTCTGCAAATGCAACAGTTATCACTAAAAATGTGGTTGTTCAGCAATACAAAAGTGCATTCGCCGATATACCGTACCTGCTTTCTGCTTGGATACACTGTTCAGTTGCTCGTTTTTCTTCTCCAGCTGCTCAGAAGTATTCTTCAGTTGGCTGGAGACAACGGCCAGTTGCTCAGACTGGCTCCGCACTTTCTCTAACACAGCGGCTAGCTTTTCGGTCAGGACCCCCTTCTGGTATTCCAGGTCCCGCGCGTTGGATTCCGCAAGGTCTCTTTCGCGTCGGGCCCTCTAGATATTTTTCTCCAAGAGGTTTTTCGCCTCTTTGAGTTTTTCATTCTCCTCAGCAAGGGGCTCCATTCGCTTTATCATCTGGCGGCGCTGCTCGGCAACCAGAGTTATCTCCTGAAATGCACAAAGACAATGATGTCATCCAATTCCAAACATTAATCAGGACCTCTTCAGAAACAGTACTAACCTTGATCTGTTTCATCACCTCGGAAATGGAGGTCTCCAGTCTCCTGAATTCCTTGGTGGTGTCCTCCTCTTCGACAATTACTATGTCGTTGCCGCGCTTTCAGAGGATCCGAACTGATTGGGTCCTAGTTTCATCACGCTCGATCTCCTCCACCTCGTCCTCCTTTGCTACGGCTAGAGGCACCACCCGGGGGCTTGGTGGCCGGATGGCGGGTCCGACCATGCCTTCTGAAGCATCAGGGAGCGTCGTCTGCTCCCTCGGCGCTGTAAGATTCTCTGCCCCAGGGCCCGACGTCGTTGAAGGTGCTGCCGCCGACTCGTTCGCCGTCAACCGATCGCTGCCGCCAAGTCTGCCAGGGGCAGCGTTTGATTCTCCTACGTGTTGCCGAGCAGTCGAGGACTCCAGGTTTGGGTCCACTGGCATCTCCCCTGCCCCAGGGCCAGCTCTCGGCTGCTGCTTAGTCTGGGTGGGCGGGGTTGGATCCGTCATTTGCCTGGCACTGCGTCCAACCAGTTCGTCAGTGATCACAGAAGCAAATAAACTACAGTAATGTACCATCAACACAAAGACACTCACGGTTTGGTTTGACGGTTCAATTTCTTGAACCGCTGATGCCTGCCTGAGCCTCCAGGTGCAGCCGTGGGGTTGACTCTCATGCTCTGCGGGGGAACTCTTGGCTCCTCCTCGGTCGGCCTCTGTTGTGCTTGTGGGCCCAGATCCACCTCCATTGGTTGCTCGGGGACTACCGTTGTTCGCTCCGAAGGGACTTCAGTCGTCTGCTGCGTAGGAATTTCCTCCACCCGCTGCTCGGGGACTCCACTCGTCTACGGTTCATGGCTTTCTTCGCCTCCCCTTGATTGATCCCTTGCGCGCATGCTTCGTGGAGGCTCCGTCGTGCTCGGCGGAGGAGCCATCAGAACTTCGTCGTCATCAGACCAATCGAACACCGCGGTCCTTCGTGGTCGATTGGTCTGATCATCACCAAGCGATATGCTGCCTGGTCTGCGGGGAGCAGCAACCCCTATTTTGCTCTTCTTCTGGGCCGGCTCGTCTTCCGCTAGCCTCTTCCCTCGGATTTTCTCCGATACCGTTGGAGGACTCTCCGTCCGACCAACATCCATACTTCCGGATTCTGAAGAAACGTCGACAGAACTTCCTTCAAGCTGAGCCAGTGGTCGTGCATCCACCGCTGGTGGCCAATCACCTCTCGGCACGCCCAAGAAATACACGGCTCTGTCCTATGAATGGATCTTCACATGAGTGAATCAGTCTACTTCCCGTTAATAACAAAAGAAAAAACTGCTTGGAAAATACACAGTGGGGATAGTCACCTGAGGAGGCAGATTCTTTCAGTTAAAGGGCTTTGTGTACCCTAACAATCTGAATGAGGAAAGTGGAGTGAATAGCTCGGCAGTCCGCTCTTGAATAGCATTTTTGGACAGTATCTCCGGCCTCTCTTGGGTGCCGTCGGTCTCCCCTTTGAACTCGAAGCCTGGGTGCGCCCTCTCCTTACAGGGCTGAACACGGCGCACTATGAAACTCGGCACTACTAACCCTCCATTGGTCCTCATGCCTTTTATTAAGCTGAGGAGTTCCTTTACTTGCTCCATGTCGTCGTTGCTTGGAAGCTCCGACCAACTCTTCTGGCTTTCTGGGATGTGGTCGGCGTCACAACGGACTGTCGGGTGGATTTGTTTCATGTAGAACCACCTGGCATTCCACCCTTTCACCGATGTGTTCAGTGGCACAGTAAGATATTCGCTCGCCATTCCATCGCGCAGTTGAAGGTATACACCACCGACCACCTTGGAACCAGTGCCGCCTCTTTTCTTCAACCAGAATAGGTGACGGAAGAGATTGAAGTGGGGGAGGATTCCAAGGTATGCCTCATAGAAATGGATGAAGATGGAGATGTGCAAAATGGTATTGGGGTGGAGGTTGCACAGACTAACCACCCAAAGCTCCAACAGATCCCTCAAAAACGGATGAATAGGAAATCCCAACCCATGCCAGAAATAATCCTCGAATACCACTGCCTCGTTAGTATGAGGTGTCGGGAAGGACTCACAGAGGGCCGGCCGCCATCCGGCGGTGGCACGGTCAGGAAGAACGCCGGCTTCCACCAATCTGTTCAGCTCCGCCTCTCCTGTTCGTGACGGCATCCACTCTTCATCGCGCCGGGCTACGGCGCTCGCCTTTTTGGGACTAGCCTTCTTCGGTTTCGTGGCTCCTCTCTTCGGCGCCATCTCCCAGATCTATTTGGGGTTTGGCGGCGGAGGCAAATGGGGTTGCGGATTCAGGGATGCGAGGTATGAGGAGGAAGATGAAGTGGCAAAGGTGGGAATCGGGTATGCGGCGGCACAGTTATAAAGCACTTTCCCCACCTTCCTGCATTCAAGGGTTTTTGGGAAATCGTTCCCATGATCTGCGCCGCTCCGAATTCTCCGACGCGGTACATGGGCCGTTAACTGGGCTTTTGCGCAACCGCAGCCCAGGTCGCTCATTTATCACCGCCGTTATTGCTACTCGCCGAATAATCGCCGATTTCTCCACCATTTATTAAGGCTCAGTTACTGTTACTGTACAGCCGCTACTTCAGTTTTTCCTTCATGGTGTGATTTCTCCGTTATCTTCGCCTGAAGTTAGGGAATTAGCAACCTGCTTGGCTGGTTTTTCGTTACTTTTCTGTTTCTGACCCTGGCACCAAATGACTTCATCATCTACTGTCAGGCTCGGGGACTAAGTGGGCACACTTCACCTTGCGGTGAATGTGCTTTAATTTGTTTAGGGGCTATGCCCAGGGACTGGCTGCATGCTCAGCTGGTTTTCTACTTTGGACCCTGGCACCACATGGCTACATCATCTGCTATCAGGCTCGGGGACTAAGTGGGCACACTTCATCTCGCGGTGAATGTGCTTGTTTTTCTAGAAGACTCCTTGCCTTTTGAAGCTAAACAAGGTTATCTCTTTTCCTCATGGTCGGACTCTAAGTGGGCACACTTGGACCACCGTGAAGAAATTTTCAATTCTGGACTTGAGCTCCTTACACCCTTATGGCAAGCCGTGCTTAGCGATGGTTCATGCTGCTCGGCGATGATTCATGTTACTCGGCAAGGATTCATGCTGCTCGGTGATGGTTCATGCTGCTCGGCGATGGTACACGCTGCTCGGCAATCGCTCACAACTGCTCGGCGACTCATCATGGTGATTGGACCATGAGTTGGACTGCTCGGCTTTGGTTCGCACCTGCTCGGACAAGCTCAAAACGGTGTTGCACAATGGGTACAAGACGCTCGGGGACTAGCTGTGGGGGTACGACCTCGGATACCCACGACAGACCACATGGGCTGTGCCCCCAGGGGCAGCCCGGCCCATAAGATGAAGCCTTGCGGGGCACGGTTCAGCTCGGCGCCTCCCGCAAGCCATAAAGAAGATATCCTGAAGATACTACGAGATCTGTTAGGATACGTACGATCCCATGATTCTTGTAATATGTTATTACTTTCTGGTTATCTCTCAGATCTAACCGACTTGTAACTGAAGAAACCGTGACGCCTAAGAGGGGGGGGGTGAATTAGGCAACTTAAAATTCTAACTCTAAACTATGGCCTCTTTTTCTACTCTTAGCAAAACTTATGCAAAAGATAAACTATCTAAATGTGCAACTATGGTTTTGCTAATGTGTTGCTATCTCTACCGCAAAAGGAGTAATACAATCAATGTAAATGCGGAAGCTAAAAATCAAGGTAGAGATATGCAAACTCCCGTCGACGACTTCGGTATTTTTACCGAGGTATCGAGAAGCGCGCAAGCTTCCCCCTAGTCCTCGTTGGAGCCCCTCGCAAGGAATCCCTCGCAAGGGCCAAGCTCCCGGTCGGGTAACTCCATGGATAGCCTTGGGCCTTCCCCACGCGCAAGTGGGTCTCCGAAGTGCCTTCCGGCAAGCCTCTCTCGGATGCTCCCCGCCATCTTCACTATCAAGCTTTCGGCCGAAACGCCGCGGGCCTTGTTCCCTCTGGTACACGGTGGCTGCCACACCACAAACGCGGTTGGTGTGATCTCGCAAGACTTCAAGCCCCTCCGATGTACAACAATGGTGCTCGCAAGCACTGGGTGGTAAGAGGTATGCAAACCTCACTAAACACTAGGCCTAAACCTAGAGCAAGCGCATAAGCGGTGGTCTAATCAACCTAAGTACTTCGCAAAGCACCTACGCTAATCACCTAATAAAACACTAAGCACAATGCAAGTGGAGATCACTAAAATGGTGTATCAACACCCTTGGTATGTTTCCTCAGCTCCATTCCTCTCAAATGGCCGATTGGGGTTGTATTTATAAGCCCCACTGAGAAAGTAGCCGTTGGGGTCGAATTCCCGCGAAACTTCTACTGACCGAACGTTGAATCATCCTGACCGGACACGTCCGGTCGTCCCGACCGTTGAACCGGTAATATACTGATCGGACGCTGGCCAGCGTCCGGTCGCCTGCCACCGGACGCGTCCGATCACAGATTTGCTGCTCTAGAACCTTACTATACTCGATCGGACGCTGCTATCCTGTGTCCGGTCGGTTGCCGCCAGCGTCCGGTCCAGTGTCCGGTCGCCTCAGTGAGCTCGTTTCTTCGCGATCTTGCGTACGGCTTGGTTCCAATCTTCGTGCTTGGACTTTGCTTGATATATTGGGTCTTCTCTTATGCTTCTAAGGTCTTTCTTAAGGTGTTGATCATCGGATCACCATGTCGCCTTCGTCCAAGTCACGTCTTGCACCCTATTAAACTACAAAATAAACACTTGCAAATTCATTTGTCCAATTTGGTTGTGTTGGTCATCAAACACCAAAATCCAAAGTAAATGGGCTAAGGGTCCATTTTCCTTACAATCTCCCCCCTTTTTGGTGATTGATGACAACACGACCAAAGCAAGCAAATGATAAGAATTTGGAGATTAAAAACTACCTACTTGCTAGGATGCAATGCAAAGGGCAAGGTTATATGATACTAATTGACAGATACCAATTAAAACTTTACTTAAAAGCTTGTCTTGCCCTTGCAAATGTCCCCATGTGATATTATGGATTAAAGCCTAGCTTTCTAAAAAAAATTCTCCCATTACTTAGACTAATCCATAATTCACTTTCCTCCCTTTCTCGGACCATTACTACTTGTAACTAAATGCTTGTCTTTGGTCCTTCAAATTCTCCCCCTTTGGCATCAAACACCCAAAAAGGAATACATTAGTAGCACAAGGGAGGGTCAAACTTTGTGAACCAAATGAAGGATTTGATTAGCATGGAATAGGTCACAAAACTTGACTATCACATTATATAGACTAAGCTCCCCCTAAATTTATGCATGCATATGATAAAAAGCAAAGCATATGCATAATTAGCAATTTATTGCACAAGAGAGGTTAATCTATATAAAGCATGGAGAAAGCAAATAAATATCAAAGTGAGATCAACATGGTGATATTGGTTTAGAAATACCACATGTGAAAATCAATTTGATTTCTACCAATTGGAGTATAATGCTTTCCTCCGGGGACTCCATTTTCCTTGCAATGAGACTACTACACACAAGATAAGCTTGAAAAGGTGTTAGTCTCAAAGCATCCAACTTGTAGATTAAGCTCCCCCTAAATTTGTGCACACAAGTGTTGAATACTTGTAAAATTTGTGCACATTGATTTAAGTATCAAAATACCACTTGAAAGATGATATTTGGGATAGATTTATCTACAATTTGGACTTTGACACATATTAGATAAATAAAAAAAGCTATGTGTCATGCTCCTAAACAATTTTAAACCATGTAGGTTTGCTCCAAGGGTTGATAATGAAACCGAGCAAGCCTACCATATGATATACCTATTGAATGCATGACAAAAGATTTAAGCTTGTAAATGCAAACATAGGCATGAAAGATAACTAGATGCTTTAAGAGTATATCAATTGAAAAACAATACCAATTGAAATGAATACAAATTGAAAGTAATGACATCTAGTTACCTAACATGGGAAGGGGAATTTGGGTCCATAGTATTCACTAACCTACTTGGCAATGACTTTGTCCATCATGATGCACCCCATGAAATGTACCCAAACTTTGCCAAGTCTCCAAATTCCCCGAAGTCCATTGGACTTCTCACTTCCCTCTTGGGATCCAAACCTTCTTGGTGCTTTTCATGTTGGAAATGATTTCCTTTGGCACCCAAAAGCGTTTGACCCCATTGTTGGCTTGCTTGTTCACCTTGATGGCCACCACCTTGTCGTTTTTCTTCTTCTTCAAGAGATAAGGTGTGGATGCCTTCTTGTCCACCTTGTTGGTGTAGGTGTTGGAGAGCTTGCTTGTTTGCTTTTTCTCTTTCTTCTCTTCTCCTCCCTCATTTTTCACCTTGCACTCATAGGACTTGTGTCCTTCCTTGTGGCACACATAGCAAACCACGGTTTGTCCTTCATCAAGCTTCTTCACTCCCTTGATAGTGTTATCTTGATGAAGTTGGGCTTGCTTCGCCTTGCCTTTCACTTGAGTCAAGTCCTTGGTGAGGTGAGCTACTTCTTGCTTGAGTTGCTCATTCTGTTTTGCAACCTCTTGTGTGCATGTATCTACAACAACTTTCTCAACACAAACTTGGTTGCACAAAGGTGAGTCTAAACATAGATCATTACAAGAAGTAGAGGCATCCTTTTTAGACATGTTAAAGATAGAACTTTTTTTTAGATTCCTTGGAGGGAGTTGTATTAACGGCTTCAAGATTAGCAACTTTAGTAGTTAGCTCATCACAATGTTTGCACATGGTTTCCATTTTTGCAAGCAAACTTTTATAAGCATCTTGTGAGCTAGCTAACTTTTCTTTTAATTTTTCATTTTTCTTTACAAGTTGCTCATCATTGATTGTGCATTCATTTATTGTTGCACTAGCCTTAAGTTGCTCAATTTTAGTAGATAGATCAACATTAAGATTAGCAAAGTTCTCATATTGTTCAAGTAAAGTTTTGTATGCTTCTTGTGAACTATCTAGCTTTTCTTTTAAATTTTTGAGCTTCTTTTGTTGGCTAGTGCAAACTTTAGCATATTTAAGATTTTGTTTCACAATTTCATCATAAGAAGGCATATCATCATCATTATCACTCTCACTAGAGGATGAGCTTTCGTTACCTCGTGCCATAAGGCACACACGAGAAGAGCTTGATGATGAGTGCTTGCGGCCTCGCCTCTTGTGATGGTGTTCTTCTTCACTTGAAGAATCATCCCATGATCTTATTGAGGTGAGGGCTTGGTTATTGCATGCCTTCTTCTTTGTCTTGGGTGTGGGCTTGTTTAGACAAACTTCCATAAAGTGCCCCAACTCGCCGCATCCATAGCATCCTCTATTTCTTTGCTCATTTCTTTGATTTGTGAAAATGAGATCTTCAATTTGGATGGGCACACCCTTGACATTGAGCCTTTGGATCATTTTCTCCACCTTGTTGATTAATTTGATTGATTCTTCATCAAGGTCGGAGGTGGAGGAGGAAGATTGATCATCACTTGAATCATCATCATCATCATCATCATCCTCATCTTCTTCTTCATCTTCACTTGAGGATCTTGAGCTTGAGCTTGTCTCAACTTGTTTGCCCTTCATCTTCTTTTTCTAACTACATGCGAGAGCTTTGCCTTTGCTTGATGAAGAAGCTTCTTCTTGACCCATCTTACGTGACATTTCAAATGCCACTAACTTGCCCATGACTATGCCCGGGGTCATGGTGCTCAAGTCCTCCATATTATGAAGGATGGTGATGATGCTTGCATATTTCTTTTGTGGTAGCACAGAGATGATCTTCCTCACGATGTCCGCATCATCTAGCTTTATTAATCCTATTGAATGGAGCTCATTGATAATTAGATTCAAATGTGAATACATATCACGAACAAGCTCATCATCATTCATTGTAAAGGAATCATAATTTTACTTAGCTAGACAATGTTTTTGCTCACGGACATTACTTGTGCCATCATGGAGCTCTTGGAGTTTTAACCAAATTTCATGTGCCGTATTTAAAGTGAATACTTGGTTAAACACATCCATGCTAAATGATTCAAACAAGCAATTCTTAGCTCTAGCATTGAAATGCATTTCTTTTTCATCACTCTTTGTGGGTTTTTCGAGATTCTTGATGGGTTTCATCCCATCACGAGTGACTCTCCATACACCCAAATCAACCGCCTCAAGGTGGCAAGCCATTCTAACCTTATAATAAGGGAAGTTAGTGCCGTCAAAGTGCGGAGGCCTAGAGGTATCCTTCCCAACCATTCTAAATGGCGTTGGCTCAACGACGGTTAAGCCAAAGGTCCAAATTGAGCCAACCGGCTCTGATACCAATTGAAGAAACCGTGACGCCTAAGAGGGGGGGGTGAATTAGGCAACTTAAAATTCTAACTCTAAACTATGGCCTCTTTTTCTACTCTTAGCAAAACCTATGCAAAAGATAAACTATCTAAATGTGCAACTATGGTTTTGCTAATGTGTTGCTATCTCTACCGCAAAAGGAGTAATACAATCAATGTAAATGCAGAAACTAAAAAACAAGGTAGAGATATGCAAACTCCCATCGACGACTTCGGTATTTTTACCGAGGTATCGAGAAGCGCGCAAGCTTCCCCCTAGTCCTCGTTGGAGCCCCTCGCAAGGAATCCCTCGCAAGGGCCAAGCTCCCGGTCGGGTAACTCCGTGGATAGCCTCGGGCCTTCCCCACGCGCAAGTGGGTCTCCAACGTGCCTTCCGGCAAGCCTCTCCCGGATGCTCCCCGCCGTCTTCACTATCAAGCTTCTAGCCAAAACACCGCAGGCCTTGTTCCCTCCGGTACACGGTGGCGGCCACACCACAAACACGGTTGGTGTGATCTCGCAAGACTTCAAGCCCCTTCGATGTACAACAATGGTGCTCGCAAGCACCGGGTGATAAGAGGTATGCAAACCTCACTAAACACTAGGCCTAAACCTAGAGCAAGCGCAAAAGAGTGGTCTAATCAACCTAAGCACTTCGCAAAGCACCTATGCTAATCACCTAATAAAACACTAAGCATTATGCAAGTGGAGATCACTAAAATGGTGTATCAACACCCTTGGTATGTTTCCTCAGCTCCACTCCTCTCAAATGGCCGGTTGGGGGTTGTATTTATAAGCCCCACTGAGAAAGTAGCCATTAGGGTTGAATTCCCACGAAACTGCTATTGACCGGACGCTGAATCGTCCTGACCGGACGCGTCCGGTCGTCCCGACCGTTGAGCCGACAATATACTGATTGGACGCTGGCCAGTGTCCAGTCGCCTGCCACCGGACGCGTCCGGTCGCAGATTTGCTGCTCTGGAACCTTAATGTACTCGATCGGACGCTGCTGTCCTGCGTCCGGTCGGTTGCCGCCAGCGTCCGGTCTAGTGTCCGGTCGCCTCAGTGAGCTCGTTTCTTCGCGATCTTGCGTACGGCTTGGTTCCAATCTTTGTGCTTGGACTTTGCTTGATATCTTGGGTCTTCTCTTGTGCTTCTAAGGTCTTTCTTAATGTGTTGATCATTGGATCACCACGTCGCCTTCGTCCAAGTCACGTCTTGCACCCTATTAAACTACAAAATAAACACTTGCAAATTCATTAGTCCAATTTGGTTGTGTTGGTCATCAAACACCAAAATCCAAAGTAAATGGGCTAAGGGTCCATTTTCCTTACAGTAACCCTGCCCCCCAGACTATATAAGGCGGGCAGGGATCCCCTCCAAAATCATGGCATATCGTACGATAGCTAATACAAAGCAACAGACCACAGGAGTAGGGTATTACGTCATACTGATGGCCTGAACCTGTCTAACTCGTGTGTCTCTGTTGCCTTCTTGTTGTTGATCTCGCGCTCCTCTACCGATCAATCTACCTTTGTGGATACCCCTCGGAGGACTGCTGATGATATTCTATCGACACGGAGAAAGACAAGAAGAGAATCTAGGACCATCTCACCGCCGTCTGAATCCTAAAGGAGAGGGGTGTGAAGGGGTTGGGGATCATTGGTGCCTTCCACACATGTGGCGCGTGCTTCCCCTGCACACGATGGTGCCCGGGGCGTCACTCGATGGGACGGCGCTCGCCGAGGGTGCACTCTCCCCCTCCGAATTGGCGCAGCGCATCAAGGAGGCAATGGAGCCTCCATGGGATGATGCCGGCGCTATCCTCGATTTTGTGTATCCGGTGCCGGGACATCCTCCGATGCGACCGGAACCAGGGTATATTGTTTTTGTAAGTTTTCTCTTCCTCGTGCCTTCTTCTTTAATAGGGCTTCCGACCCCTCGATACTAACATTGAGAGTGGGGGACTAGCCGAGGAACCTCATCCTCATGGATCTCTTGGCTCCATTGCTGAAGGACCCGTCCTTGACGGTGGCCAACCGCGTGGTGGTCGGGCGACAGCGGAAGGCGAAGGAAGATGAGAAGAGGAAGAAGCAACAGAAGCTATGTGCGTAGGAGCGCGGGGAGGAAACCGATAGTGACGATGATGATGACGAGGAAGATGATGATGTAGTTGCCAACATTGAGTGGGATGACCTAGAGAGCGAGGATACGCTGACAGGTATCCACTCATCCGTGCAGGGACCCTTCCTGTTCCATGCAGGGGGAGGTGAGGCCGTGAGGTCGGAGGAGGTGGGCCGGATTGTCAGCCCGTCCTTAGAACCAGCAGGGGTAGGCGATTCTGCCGTCGTGCTCGAGGTGCCAGTAGAGGGGGGCAGCCCCGCTGCCACCCCTTAAGAGCCAGCGGGAGCGAGCGGATCTGCAGCCGCCCCTAAGGTGCCAATGGAGGGGGATGGCTCCACCGCCGTGCCTCCAGATGCAAGGGCGGCCAGCCCCTCTGCTCGGAAGCAGGGGGTGGGCTCAAAATGACCCTGCCCTGATGAGGTGCAGCTAGGACCTAGGGGTTCGTCCCCCAAACGTATCCTCCTCCCGACAGCGCCGATGTAAGTCATTTGACTCCTCTGTTTTCTCTGTTTTCAGCATGACTCATGCCTTTTGTTTCTTGCAGCGTCTTGGGTGTAACACCCTAGGTGTTTAGGCTTCCACTAAATTGCATGTCATTTCATAAACATGTGCATTATCTATGTCATCATGCCATTATCATTGAAACATACATATGCAACATTTTAAATTGTATGTGTTTCATGCTTGATTGCTTAGAGTGGTAGTAGTGCAACATGTGAATGTAACATGAAACTCTCATACTTTGAAACATGGCAACATGGTAGTAGTATGACAAGTATAAAATAACCACAAGGTCCTGAAACATGTGAAACATGGAATTGAAACATATGAATGAATTGCTTGTTTTTACTTTCTTTATCACATGTGATCATTAGAAGTGGTATAACAATTTCTGTAAAGTGGTTGATCATGGTCTATTACACCTTAACTATACTTAGGTTACTTGTTGGGACATTGTTCATGTAGATCAAAATGACCAAAATGCCGTCAAGTGGAAGTTTGACTTGAATTGACCCTTGGAGTGTCATTGTTTGACTGTTTAAAAAAATCCAACTTAGAGACTTTGCATGGCTGTGCACTCTTTACAAAAGTTGTAGCAAATTTATCAAGGAACAAAAGTTGTTTTATGACCAACTCATGAAAATGGCTAGAACATGCTCAAACATGGCCCACAAGTCAGAAGTTCATGCTGATTTCAGACTTAGAAATTTTTCTAAGTCCTTAAGTGTTTTGCAGTTTCATGGACCCAACTTTGTCATCTTGTATCTCCCTAACAAAGCCAAACCAGCTCGAGCTCCAATGGAAAGAGTTGTAGTTCACATATAGATGATCAACTTTGTTAACTATGGCATAGTCTAGATCGTCACGGATTAGGAGCTAATCACCGTCAAACCTGCTCTGTCAGTCATCGTCGGGATCACTGAATTGCATTTTTCTGAAACAGTTCAGTAGCGTTGTGGCCGACCGGTTCAGAGGTTGCTGGCCACGTGGCGCCACCTGTCGCCGCTCGCCTGAGCGCGCAGGCCACGCGCCGTGGACGCCCTGGCACGGACAGCCGCGTCTTGAGCACCCCGCGCACCTGCCCGACGCACTCTCCATTCTCACTGCTGTCCCCTTCCTCCGCGCGCACGGCGACCAGAACACTGTGACGCCGCCGAGCCAATTCCACCAAACCGAGCGCCATTGCCCGATTCCTCTGAACCACAGCACCATCGTGAGCCTCTCCACGTCCTCGACCCCACCGCCACTCCATTTTCGCCTCAGGTAGCTCTCACCGTGAGCGTGACTCCACCGGGTCCCCATGACCGCCGCCGCCCAAGCTCGCACATGGCCGTGCTGCTCGAGCCCCTTATTGCCCCTTCTCTCCCTTGCGCTAGCTTCTGTATGTGACGCTGAAGCTCATTGAGTGAGCCACTAGGGCCGCGACGCCGTAGCGTCGTCAGAGCCGGCCATGCCATGACCGAGCACCACCGTGGCCATCGCCATCCCCTCTAGCTACGTCCTTAGCTGCAATAGATGGTTCCCCTAGGTCCGCTAGGGTGAGGCGAACGCATTGGCACCGTTGCCTTCGCCGGAGGAGCCACCGGCGGCGAGTTGCGCCGTCGTCTTCCTCCGCTCCCCTGCCTATCTCGCTGACGCGCGGGCCCCTCCCGTCAGTCGCCGGGCTGAAGCGGGAGCCCAGCTTGGGCCGCGCTGCGTCTTGGGCCACGCCAGCGTTGTTCGCAGGCCGCCGTTCCTCGGGCCGGCCCAACAGCAGTGAAAGGATTTCTTGCTTTGTTTTGTTTTTATTATTGCACAGATTAGTGTATAGATTCAAAAATGTGTATCTCCTAGTTGGTAGATCCAAATGCTATGGTTCCAATTTTGTTGAGTTCATGATAATGTCTAGTATTTAATAAAAATATTATATGGGCACATGTTTTAGAAATTCTGGATGAATTAAATAGGACTTTGAAATGTGTTTTTGGATACATGCAAATTTGTTTGAATTTTATCTTGAGTTTCTGTGGTCCAAAAATTATCAAATTTTGTGGTTAATCTATTATTGCTTAGTAGAAGCTCTGGTTAAAATTTCAGAGCTAGTGCATGTGTAGTTTTTGAGTTATAGAATTTCCTTTTATCAATGGAGGGATCTTGTGTGAATTTTCATAATTTTTCTATAGATCCAGTATAGGTGAAATTTCCTTTTATCAATGGAGGGATCTTGCTCAATGGCTTTGAAATTTTTATGGTAGTCTATGTGAAGCATGAGATAGCTACTGTAATTTTTGTAGATTTTTATGAATAGTTTTACTATATGTTGCTTTAATCACCTAATTAACTAAATAAATTAGAAAAGGATATTAACTGATTTATGTAGAAATTGGCATTATACTTTCTAGTGTTCCTCTGGTATGTGTAACAAGTTGGTAAACTTGGTTTGGTCAAATTAGGCTTTTGCGTCATCATTAAATAATTAAGTTAGTAACCCTGTCATTGCGGGACAGATTCTAGGTTTACTGGAATTTGATTTGGTTAACTTAAGAATCATGCTTTGATGTTTACAAATGAATTGTAGAGAATTTCATAAGCTTTCCAGAATGTCCTCTTGCAGGTCATTTGGATTTGTAGAACTCTGGTTGTGATTGAATTAAGGGACTATTTGTGTGCATATGAAGCTTTAAATGTTGATTTATGTATGCCTTTACTATTTCTAAGTTTGTGGTAATGTTCCTATGTGTTAGGCCTTTAACTGAAGATGAGCATCTTTATCTTAGGTTATGCAAGTTAGGTAAGTTGATCTTGTTCTTCAAGTTAAGTTAGATACCTATTTTAAAGTGATTTGAATAGAGCTATTCTTAATCGGTAAACGAGTGTCCAGTAATGTTTTCGTCAAACACTTACTGTGATTCATTCATCATGAGCATCATGTCATTCCTTATGCATCCATGATATTTATCTCATGCATCGGCATGCAATAGGTGTACCGGAAGGAGTGACCCTGCTGGAATTCGAGGAACCGAGCGAGCAGCAGCAGTCGACACCGGAGGTTTAGGAGGTGCAGCCTTCAGAAGAAGTGCCAGATGAGGTCACCGTTGAGTGCCCGGATCACCGTCCGTGCAACTTTGTGAAAGGCAAGCCCCGAAGCATATTAAGCCTCCTAATTTCCGAAATACAGTTACAGTATTAGTGTTACATATATATATTGTTGCATTAAGTTTAGGTGTTGGATGCAAACAATTGCTGCATTGGTTACCCAATCCTTGTCCAGATATTGTTACCCTGAATCCTATGTAGCTCGAGGCTCGTGTAGTGCTTAGCCCTCGCTTAAACGCTGTAGAAGTCGGGTGATTTCACACTGCGAGATATAGGAATATACATGTGGCACGGTTGGCTATATTTGCTATCGTGGAAAAGAACCAGTCTTAATTTGAAATAAAGACCGGGCGGAGGCTTGCCGGTTTGCAAAGACTCCGTCTGTAATCGCTTAAAGGACCGATTCTTAGAGCCTTTCCTGTTCATGTTGAATGCATGCCTCTCTCTTAGTTGGCCGTGTCCAAGACCGACCATGGCCGAGTAGCTCACCTCAGTGGGAGTCGATAAGTATAAAGTGCGCCTCGAAAGGAGCCGAGGCGTGAGTCCAAGGGTGTGATTTAAAAGTCCCGATCGTCTGGCGGAAGGGTAATCCCCGAGAGTCTTGGGCGCTGATCGAACCCATGAATTTGGTTCCTGAGTTGTTCTAAAGGTGACCCACGGCTACCCTTGCAAAGTACGCCAGGGTGAGAGTTAGGAATACCCCTCACCGAGTTGTAATTCGATTCAATCGCCGCCTCTCGGTTAGTGAGAACTTGACGGGCTTATCTCCAATGTAGATGCACTAAATAACATAATGGTTCAGAAATGATGATATGATGATGATAGCCTTATTATACCTGCTATGGTTAATATTGTTTGCTCCTAATAAGTGAGTGCTCTAGTACAGGTGCTAATCTAGTGGACAGGTAAATGATGGTAAGCTTGATGCTAAGTTTAAATTGGTTACTATAATCATAAGCTCTTTTATGCAACTATGTCCAGCTAACCCACCTGAAAAGCCTTGCATGATCCTTGGTGTCTTTTATTTCTGGTTTTTGGCGGGTAAGTCTAGCTGAGTACCTTCTCGTACTCAGGGTTTATCTCCCACCTGTTGCAGATGACCAGTTCTTCTTTGGTTGCTGCAAGTACTGCCTTCTCCCAGCTGGGGATGAAGACTAGGCCATTGGGCGCGGTCTCTACTAGTTCTCGTACCTGATAATGCTTTTGTGGGACCTGACTCAGATCTGGCAATGTATTTGAAACTATTAAGTTATGTACTAAACTATGTTGCTTCCGCGCATTTGAACTTGGTTTGTAATATTTTATTTGAACTCTGATGGATGTAATCCGAATGCTACTTATGAAATGTTGTAACGGATGATGTGTTGTGTTGAATCACTACGATCTTGGTTTGTATGTCGAGAGTTGGTTGAAATCCTTCGTGATTTCCGGACTACCGGGATTATGGGAGCTTAAGTACAGGAATTTGATCGCTTCGGTGATTGTTTTTGTACTTACGTTCTTATGATTTGGTCGGTTCTGTTACAGCTGGCATCAGAGCAAGATTCGACACTAAACATGTCATTTGTGTATTTAAAACAAAAGTATTTGTGAAAATCCTAAATTAAATACTAAGTATTGCCAGTGGTCATATCCCTTATGCCCAAATAAGGACTCTTAGGTGGCTTATTAAGTACTAACTTGGGGGTTCCTGCTTGTTTCTGTTTCATCGTCCATACAGCGTGCTATTGTATGGATGCCATCCGCTTGGGTGGTAATGTTTGGATCAAATACCTCTACGCTCTGGTAAGTGAGAGCATGACCGTCCAACCGTCGGTCTAGGGGAGAGTAGTTGTGGTTGCTCGCATACTTACATGTTCAATCATGTATCTATGAGAGTACTTAAATGTGGGTATCTCTGACGGGTAGCTGTGATACTAGAGTATATGCATCGGGGGATGTATGTATGAAAGTATTTAGTTTACTGCTTGCTTTTATGCATTTTGGGAAATTACTGGGCTGAAATGAAATTTTCTGCAGGTACACTAACAACGTATCGTTGTAGATCGACTAGCTACCGTATACGAGAGAACGTATGTATGCCACCGTATATTTCGCTAGCCTTTAAATTTTTCTAGGATTGTGAGGACGTACGGATCGTGCATGCATCATGTTCAAGCATACATGGCATTTCTTGCATTACTCCCTCCTTTAAAATATGATTGTCCCGACTAATTAAATTTCGTATCCCTTAAATGATTCTCCCCTTACGTTGTAACTTTTTGCTTTCTGATGGCGCCAAGCACGAAGCTCACTTTGCTGCAAGTCCGGCTGGAGGCGGGCGCCTCATCACTGCTTAGCTCCTCGTGAGCCCCGTCCCCGAGCCTACCGAGGTGGAAAGGCCGAGGACAGAGCTAGCAGTCGGGTGATCACTTTGAGAGGAATGCGGCTCAAGACCGCTTGGAGCAGTAACACAGAAAGGGACCAAGAGACCCTTGAGGTTCAGAGGTTGACAGCTTGCTCACCACAATCAGAACGCGCATGTTGATTCACGTGATGAACCAACGGAATGAAGCCTGGCACGAGGAGAATGTGTTGAGAGCGCGACAGGTATAGCTAGAGCAGCAAGTGGCAGTTGCCGAAGAGTACAATGACCATCTCCATGAGGAGGTTCACCTGTTACATAATCAACTTCACCCTCTCCTGCCACCTAATGATGAGGATGAGATGGGCTCTGGTGTCATCATGGCTGAAGGTGATGATGACATGGAGGTCAATGGACCTGAGGACATTCCACCTGATGAGGAGGAAGATGAGGAGTTAGAGCCTGCTAGTGATGAAGATGGAGGAGAGATCTTCGACACTGACTCCGAGGACGATGTGTAGTTTAGCTTACTACTTAGCTAATGCGCAAGAGCTAGTCTTTTGTTGATCCTCATGCATGAACGAGTAGCTTTGTAATAAGTTAATCATTGGGATGTAATATCGAACCATAAGTTATCTTTGGATGTAAGTTTGGAACCACTATGGCTTGGATGTAACCTATCGAACGTATTATGCTCCATGTATGTGAGCCTTTGATGAATTTCGTCTTTGCGGTCTATGGATCTCGTTGTTGGTTAAGTTCATCGCATTTATGTGTCAATTGACACGCTTGATGAGTTGTGTGGTTGTGATGAATGATTGTGCCTCTGTTGATTATATAAATGCAATCCCTCCAATGGACTCAGTTTGGCATAATTATACGATTCATCTACAAAAATTTCCACATCGTCAGTGCTCATTGGCTATACATTTTGCAGATGGCTCATCATAACCTTCGTCGTGGTCGTGGCATGGGAAATGAGGAACAACCACCTCCGCCACCGCCTACACCAGCTGAGCTAATGCAGACAGTTGTGGAAAGTCAGCGCATGCTAGCTGAGGCTATGCGCCAGATGGCTAACCGCGAGGATCGTCATGTCCGCCAGGGACCCGAGCCGAACCAGTACAGCAGCTTTAAGGACTTCATGGATACAAAGCCTCCTATCTTTCGTGAGGCAGAAGAACCATTACAAGCTGATGAATGGTTGAGCACGATAGAGCAAAGGTTTGGATTGCTCCGTTTGACTGAAGGTATGAAGGCCACATATGCAGGACACCAGCTCCAAGGCCCTGCAGGCATCTGGTGGACCCATCACAGGACCACCTTCCCTGCAAACGTCGAGATAGTTTGGGGTCAGTTTTAGGCAGCTTTCCGGGGACACTTTATCCCTCCTGGTCTCATGGCCATTAAGCATACCGAGTTTATGAAGCTAACCCAAGGCAACAAGAGTCTTAATGAATACCTCCAGGCATTCAACAACCTGGCGAGGTATGCTCCTGAGTTCGTCGATACTGATGCCAAGAGAATAGCTAGCTTCAAGAGGGGACTTTCCCCAAAACTGATGAAGTCTATGGGCAACTGCAAGTGTGTCACCTTCAATGAGTTTATCAGTGACACCCTGACTCAGGAGAACAATGATAAGATATATGCCGCTTCCAAGAACCGCAAAAGAAACTTTGAGGCAGGTGCTTCTCAGTCTAAGGCACCAATGGTATCCAAGACCTAGTACCGTCCACCCAATGCTAATGTCCGGTACCGCCCACCTCAGAAGAAGAATCAAGCTAAAACTGGTTTTCGCAAGGGGTACACAATTTCCTTGCCAAAGAATACCTCTGGGCAGGGCAGCTCTAATGTCCCACCAGCTAACAGGCCGTGTTGGAACTATAACCAGCCTGGTCATTGGGCAAATAAGTGTCCCTATCCTTCCAAGCAGAATGCTCAAGGAAATGTCCATTAGGGGCGTGTTCACTACATTACTGTGGAGGAAATTCCTGCTGGTGAGGTGGTCACCGCTGGTAAGTTTCTTGTTAATGATCACCCTGCAGTTGTGCTCTTTGATTCGGGTGCTTCACATTCCTTTGTGAGTTCTACTTTTGCATCTAAGCATAAGATGAATGTGATTACAATTGTCAAGGGTGGTTATTGTATTAGTGCTGCTGGGAATAATATCATGACTAACCAAGTAGTAAAAGATGTAAAGCTTGAAATTGGAGATCGAGAGTTCCTTATGGATCTTGTAGTTCTACCGGGGGTAGGAATTGATATAATCCTAGGAATGAAGTGGATGAGTGGGAATGGAGTGTTGATCGATACGTCAACCCGTGTGGTAATGTTGAGGGATCCTGTGGATAAGAAGGGTTTTCTAGTGCAGTTACCTCGTGATATCTCTATTCACAATACAGCCAATGCTACCCTAGCCAAAGCCATTGAGGATCTACCAGTTGTCTGTGAGTTTCCAGATGTCTTCCCTGATGACTTGCCTGGATTACCTCCGGACCGTGATGTAGAATTCAAGATAGAACTCATTCCGGGTACGGCTCCTATTTCTCGAAGGCCCTATAGAATGCCGCCCAATGAGTTGGCTGAGCTGAAGAGTCAGTTGAATGAGCTATTGAAGAAAGGTTTGATTCGGCCTAGTTCTTCTCCTTGGGGTTGTCCGGCTATATTTGTGAAGAAGAAGGACGAGTCTCTACGCATGTGTGTGGATTATCGTCCCCTAAATGCTGTTACCATCAAGAACAAATACCCTCTTCCTCGCATCGATATTCTGTTTGATCAGCTCTCCAAAGCTAAGGTATTCTCCAAGATCGATTTGAGGTCTGGTTACCATCAGATCAAAATTCGTCCTGAAGATATACCTAAGATAGCTTTCTCTACTCGTTATGGCTTGTTCGAGTACCTTGTCATGTCCTTTGGGTTGACAAATGCTCCGGCACACTTTATGTACCTGATGAATTCTGTATTCATGCCAGAATTGGACAAGTTTGTCGTCGTGTTTATTGATGATATCCTAGTATATTCTCAGAATGAAGAAGAGCATGCTAAACATCTGAGAATTGTCTTAACTCGGTTACGTGACAACCAGCTTTATGCTAAGTTCAGCAAGTGTGAATTCTGGTTGAACAAGATACCTTTTCTAGGTCATGTGTTATCTGGTGATGGAATTTCGGTTGACCCTACTAAGGTGCAAGAAGTCCTTGAGTGGAAGGCACCTACTATGGTCACAGAAGTCCGAAGTTTCCTAGGATTGGCTGGCTATTATCGTCGCTTTATCCCGGATTTCTCTAAAATTGCCAAGCCCATGACTCGACTACTTCAAAAAGATGAGAAGTTTGTCTGGACTCCGAAGTGTGAAGAGGCTTTTCACACTTTGCGGACCTTACTAACCTTTGCCCCTGTCTTGGCACAACCTAACATCGAGAAGCCTTTTGATGTCTACTGTGATGCATGTGGCACCGGTTTG
This sequence comes from Miscanthus lutarioriparius, assembly GCA_904845875.1. Classification (NCBI taxonomy): domain Eukaryota; kingdom Viridiplantae; phylum Streptophyta; class Magnoliopsida; order Poales; family Poaceae; genus Miscanthus; species Miscanthus lutarioriparius. The sequence continues at coordinate 92,807,156 of CAJGYO010000009.1, forward strand.
GGGTGTGTTCTTATGCAGGAGGGCCGAGTAATTGCTTATGCTTCGCGCCAGCTTCGAAAGCATGAAGTCAACTATCCTACCCATGACTTAGAGCTAGCCGCAGTTGTTCATGCCCTGAAGATTTGGAGACATTACTTGCTGGGTAATGTGTGCAACATCTATACTGACCATAAAAGCCTCAAGTACATCTTTACTCAACCCGAGTTGAACATGCGTCAACGACGATGGTTAGAATTAATCAAAGACTACAACCTTCTAGTGCACTACCATCCTGGTAAGGCAAATGTGGTTGCTGATGCCTTAAGCAGAAAGGCCCATTGCAATTCCTTAGTTAGTGAAGATTTTCATCTGGCACACCTCCTTCATCCTGTAGTACTCCACCATATCACTGTGGATTGCTCTCTTAGAAGTCGAATTATCGAACTCTAGAAGACTGATGTGGGTGTGTTTCACATCAAGCGGAAGATGAAAGAGAAAGAGACCAAGCACTTTAGGGTCGATGACAAAGGAATTCTCTAGTTTAATGATAGACTTGTGGTACCCAAAGATAAAGAACTTAGAAATCAAATTATGGTCGAAGCCCATTTTTCTAAGTTGTCCATCCATCCTGGTAGCAGTAAAATGTATCAAGATCTCAAGCTGTATTATTGGTGGACCAAGATGAAGAAAGAAATCGCAGCTTACGTGGCAAGGTGTGATAACTGTTGCAGAGTCAAGGCTATTCACATAAGGCCCGGATTATTGCAGCCACTCTCTATTCCTGGTTGGAAGTGGGAAGAAATTAGCATGGATTTCATTGTTGGATTACCCACTACCAAAAAGGGTTGTGATTCCATCTGGGTTATCGTAGATCGTCTAACTAAATCCGCTCACTTTATTCCGGTCAAGTCTACCTATCACCCTCACAATTATGCTGAGATTTACTTCCAACAAGTGGTACGTCTCCATGGTGTACCCAAATCCATTGTTTCTGATAGAGGACCGCAATTCACGGCTCGCTTTTGGGAGTGCCTACATCAGAATCTTGGCACTCATCTGATCCGCAGTTCTGCCTATCATCCACAAACATCAGGACAGACTGAGCATGTTAATCAAATTCTTGAAGACATGCTTAGAGCTTGTCTTATTTCTTGCAAAGGCTCTTGGGAAGACTGGTTACCTCTCGCTGAATTCTCTTATAACAACAGTTATCAAGAGAGTATTAAAATGGCTCCTTTTGAAGCTCTTTATGACCACAAGTGTAGAACTCCTTTGAACTAGGTGGAACCCGGGGAAAGAAGATTCTATGGTATTGACTTTGTAAAAGAAGCCGAAGAGCAAGTCCGAACTATACAGAAGAATATGATTGCCGCTCAGGCTAGACAAAAGAGCTATGCTGACAAGAGAAGAAAACCTATTGAGTTTGAAGTAGGTGATCATGTTTATCTGAAGGTATCCCCTATGAAAGGAGTCAAGCGTTTTGGAATTAAAAGGAAGCTTGAGCCCCGATATGTTGGACCTTACCGCATTATCGAGAAAAGTGGAAGAGTAGCATATAAGCTCGATCTACCATGTGAGATGGGAGCTATATTCCTGGTATTCCACGTGTCTCAGCTGAAGAAGTGTCTCCGTATTCCCGAGGAAAGAATAGCGACAAGAAAAGTCAACTTGAAATCTGATCTTTCTTATGAGGAGAAGCCCGTGCAAGTCCTGGATACTCAAGAAAGAGTGACTCGTACATGAGTGGTTAAGTTATACAAGGTAGTTTGGAGTAATCATAGTGAATGGGATGCAACCTGGGAGCGGGAAGATTATTTAAAGGAAAACTATCCAGCTTTCTATACTGATTGGTACGCTTTACAAATCTCGGGATGAGATTTTTCTAAGGGGGGGCTGTAACACCCTAGGTGTTTAGGCTTCCACTAAATTGCATGTCATTTCATAAACATGTGCATTATCTATGTCATCATGCCATTACCATTGAAACATACATATGCAACATTTTAAATTGTATGTGTTTCATGCTTGATTGCTTAGAGTGGTAGTAGTGCAACATGTGAATGTAACATGAAACTCTCATACTTTGAAACATGGCAACATGGTAGTAGTATGACAAGTATAAAATAACCACAAGGTCCTGAAACATGTGAAACATGGAATTGAAACATATGAATGAATTGCTTGTTTTTACTTTCTTTATCACATGTGATCATTAGAAGTGGTATAACAATTTTTGTAAAGTGGTTGATCATGGTCTATTACACCTTAACTATACTTAGGTTACTTGTTGGGACATTGTTCATGTAGATCAAAATGACCAAAATGCCGTCAAGTGGAAGTTTGACTTGAATTGACCCTTGGAGTGTCATTGTTTGACTGTTTAAAAAAATCCAACTTAGAGACTTTGCATGGCTGTGCACTCTTTACAAAAGTTGTAGCAAATTTATCAAGGAACAAAAGTTGTTTTATGACCAACTCATGAAAATGGCTAGAACATGCTCAAACATGGCCCACAAGTCAGAAGTTCATGCTGATTTCAGACTTAGAAATTTTTTTAAGTCCTTAAGTGTTTTGCAGTTTCATGGACCCAACTTTGTCACCTTGTATCTCCCTAACAAAGCCAAACCAGCTCGAGCTCCAATGGAAAGAGTTGTAGTTCACATATAGATGATCAACTTTGTTAACTATGGCATAGTCTAGATCGTCACGGATTAGGAGCTAATCACCGTCAAACCTGCTCTGTCAGTCATCGTCGGGATCACTGAATCGCGTTTTTCTGAAACAGTTCAGTAGTGTTGTGGCCGACCGGTTCAGAGGTTGCTGGCTGCGTGGCGCCACCCGTCGCCGCTCGCCTGAGCGCGCAGGCCACGCGCCGTGGACGCCTTGGCACGGACAGCCGCGTCTTGAGCACTCCGCGCACCTGCCCGACGCACTCGCCATTCTCACTACCGTCCCCTTCCTCCGCGCGCACGGCGACCAGAACACTATGACGCCGCCGAGCCAATTCCACCAAAACCGAGCGCCATTGCCCGATTCATCTGAACCACAGCAGCATCGTGAGCCTCTCCAAGTCCTCGACCCCACCGCCACTCCATTTTCGCCTCAGGTAGCTCTCACCATGAGCGCGGCTCCACCGGGTCGCCATGACCGCCGCCGCCCGAGCTCGCACGTGGCCGTGCTGCTCGAGCCCCTTATCGCCCCTTCTCTCCCTTGCGCTAGCTTCTGTATGTAACGTTGAAGCTCATTGAGTGAGCCACTAGGGCCGCGACGCCGTAGCGTCGTCGGAGCCGGCCATGCCGTGACCGAGCGCCGCCGTGGCCATCGCCATCCCCTCTAGCTACGTCCTTAGCTGCAATAGATGGTTCCCCTAGGTCCGCTAGGGGAAGGCGAACTCATTGGCACCGTTGCCTTCGCCGGAGGAGCCACCGGCGGCGAGTTGCGCCGTCGTCTTCCTCCGCTCCCCTGCCTGTCTCGCTGACGCGCGGGCCCCTCCCGTCAGTCGCCAGGCTGAAGCGGGAGCCCAGCGTGGGCCGCGCTGCGTCTTGGGCCACGCCGGCGTTGTTCGCGGGCCGCCGTTCCTCGGGCCGGCCCAACAACAGTGAAAGGATTTCTTGCTTTGTTTTGTTTTTATTATTTCATAGATTAGTGTATAGATTCAAAAATGTGTATCTCCTAGTTGGTAGATCCAAATGCTATGGTTCCAATTTTGTTGAGTTCATGATAATGTCTAGTATTTAATAAAAATATTATATGGGCACATGTTTTAGAAATTCTGGATGAATTAAATAGGACTTTGAAATGTGTTTTTGGATACATGCAAACTTGTTTGAATTTTATCTTGAGTTTCTGTGGCCCAAAAATTATGAAATTTTGTGGGTAATCTATTATTGCTTAGTAGAAGCTCTGGTTAAAATTTCAGAGCTAGTGCATGTGTAGTTTTTGAGTTATAGAATTTCCTTTTATCAATGGAGGGATCTTGTGTGAATTTTCATAATTTTTCTATAGATCCAGTATAGGTGAAATTTGGTGAGTAAGGTTCTTATGCTAGGATGATGCTAGCAAAAATGTGAAATCTGTTTCTTGACACTTTTCATTAGGGTTTCCTAATTATGCTAAAAATAGGCATGCCACCTGTTATTTTAGATACAACAAGTTCTGCTTGCTCAATGGCTTTGAAATTTTTATGGTAGTCTATGTGAAGCATGAGATAGCTACTGTAATTTTTGTAGATTTTTATGAATAGTTTTACTATATGTTGCTTTAAGCACCTAATTAACTAAATAAATTAGAAAAGGATATTAAATGATTTATGTAGAAATTGGCATTATACTTTCTAGTGTTCCTCTGGTATGTGTAACAAGTTGGTAAACTTGGTTTGGTCAAATTAGGCTTTTGCGTCATCATTAAATAATTAAGTTAGTAACCCTGTCATTGCGGGACAAATTCTAGGTTTACTGGAATTTGATTTGGTTAAATTAAGAATCATGCTTTGATGTTTATAAATGAATTGTAGAGAATTTCATAAGCTTTCCAGAATGTCCTCTTGCAGGTCATTTGGATTTGTAGAACTCTGGTTGTGATTGAATTAAGGGACTATTTGTGTGCATATGAAGCTTTTAATGTTGATTTATGTATGCCTTTACTATTTCTAAGTTTGTGGTAATGTTCCTAGGTGTTAGGCCTTTAACTGAAGATGAGCATCTTTATCTTAGGTTATGCAAGTTAGGTAAGTTGATCTTGTTCTTCAAGTTAAGTTAGATACCCGTTTTAAAGTGATTTGAATAGAGCTATTCTTAATCGGTAAACGAGTGTCCAGTAATATTTTCGTCAAACACTTACTGTGATTCATTCATCATGAGCATCATGTCATTCCTTATGCATCCATGATATTTATCTCGTGCATCGGCATGCAATAGGTGTACCGGAAGGAGTGACCCTGCTGGAATTCGAGGAACCGAGCGAGCAACAGCAGTCGACACCGGAGGTTCAGGAGGTGCAGCCTTCAGAAGAAGTGCCAGACGAGGTCGCCGTTGAGTGCCCGGATCACCGTCCGTGCAACTTTGTGAAAGGCAAGCCCCGGAGCATATTAAGCCTCCTAATTTCCGAAATACAGTTACAGTATTATTGTTACATATATATATTGTTGCATTAAGTTTAGGTGTTGGATGCAAACAATTGCTGCATTGGTTACCCAATCCTTATCCAGATATTGTTACCCTAAGTCCTATGTAGCTCAGGCTCGTGTAGTGCTTAGCCCTGCTTAAACGCGGTAGAAGTCGGGTGATTTCCTGTCACCTGCGAGATATAGGAATATACATGTGGCACGGTTGGCTATATTTGCTATCGTGGAAAAGAACCAGTCTTAATTTGAAATAAAGACCGGGCGGAGGCTTGCCGGTTTGCAGTGACTCCGTCTGTGTCGCTTAAGGACTGATTCTTGGAGCCTTTCCTGTTCATGTTGAATGCATGCCTCTCTCTTAGTTGGCCGTGTCCGAAGACCGACCGCGAAGCCGAGTAGCTCACCTCAGGCTGGGAGTCGATAAGTATAAAGTGCGCCTTAGAAGGGAGCCGTAGGCGTGAGTCCAAGGGCAGGTGATTTAAAAGTCCTGATCGTCCTGGCAGAAGGGTAATCCCTGAGAGTGCTGGCGCTGATCGAACCCGCGAATTTGGTTCCTGAGTTGTTCCAAAGGTGACCCACGGCTACCCTTGCAAAGTATGCCAGGGTGAGAGTTAGGAATACCCCCTCATCTGAGTTGTAATTCGATTCGAATCGCCGTCTCTCCCGGTTAGTGAGAACTTGACGGGCTTATCTCCAATGTAGATGCACTAAATAACATAATGGTTCAGAAATGATGATATGATGATGACAACCTTATTATACCTGCTATGGTTAATATTGTTTGCTCCTAATAAGTGAGTGCTCTAGTACAAGTGCTAATCTAGTGGACAGGTAAATGATGATAAGCTTGATGCTAAGTTTAAATTGGTTACTATAATCATAAGCTCTTTTATGCAACTGTGTCCAGCTAGCCCACCTGAAAAGCGTTGCATGATCCTTGGTGTCTTTTATTTCTGGTTTTTGGCGGGTAAGTCTAGCTGAGTACCTTCTCGTACTCAGGGTTTATCTCCCACATGAGTTCTTCTTTGGTTGCTGCAAGTACTGCCTTCTCCCAGTTGGGGATGAAGACTAGGCCGTTGGGCGCGGTCTCTACTAGTTCTCGTACCTGATAATGCTTTTGTGGGACCTGACTCAGATCTGGCAATGTATTTGAAACTATGAAGTTATGTACTAAACTATGTTGCTTCCGCGCATTTGAACTTGGTTTGTAATATTTTATTTGAACTCTGATGGATGTAATCCGAATGCTACTTATGAAATGTTGTAACGGATGATGTGTTGTGTTGAATCACTACGATCTTGGTTTGTATGTCGAGAGTTGGTTGAAATCCTTCGTGATTTCTGGACTATCGGGATTATGGGAGCTTAAGTACAGGAATTTGATCGCTTCGGTGATTGTTTTTATACTTACGTTCTTATGATTTGGTCGGTTCTGTTACACTGGGACAGGGCCAGTCTTTGGCGCTGGCGCCCAAGAAGAGTGTCGCCATTCAGGCGAGACGTCAGCCGTCGCCCGATGTCTCTCTTGTTTTGGGTGGGAGCGGAGCCGGCATCACAGCCTCATCGATCGATCAGGCGCCGCTCGTGGTGGTGCCCGTGCCCTTGATGGGTCAAATGGATGCCGAGGCTAAAGGAGCGCCCTTGGAGGTGGCCGAGAAATCGGCGACGGTGGTGATTCCGCTGCCGATGTCGCAGCGGATGGAGCTGCCGCTCACGCTTATGGCGCCGATTGTGTTGGGCACGATGCCGCCGGTCGAGGCCCTACCGATGCAAGCAGAGGTGGCCATGACCGTGACAAGCCAGGCACAGCCGGAGGTAGCCTTGGCAGTGCCTAAGGAAGCAGCGCGATCCGCGCCACCGGTGGCCCAAGCGATGGCGCCCGACATGGGCCGATCGGAGGGAGGCGCGGCCGAGGGGTCCTCGGGCACCGTGGCGGTGGTGGAGGGAACCAGGGGGGAGTCACCCTTGGCCTTGATGTCAGGGGGCCACCACTCGCCCGTGTAGGGCGAGCCACTGCTCCATTGGATGGATCGGTAAGACCCGACGTCGATACTCTTCTCGCTCGATGATGCTACTGAGAGCATAGAGCAGGAGAGTCTCAACAAGGGGATCTCGGCCATCCTGGAAGCTCTAAACTAGGCCAGGGGTGTCCTACGCGATGTCATCATTCCTACTAGCCGGGTATTCACTTAATCTCTCCTCTCGCTTTCTTCTTTCTTCATGTATTTTTTTGTTTTGACATTGATCTTCTTTCAATCCCTTATCGCTCGTAGCTAGGAGAAATCTCGGTTCCTTCGGGAGCAGAAGGAGAAATGGGACCGCCTCACCAAAGAAGCCCGGCTACACGGGGATGTGAGCGCTCAGCTTGTTGTCGCCCAATAGAGGGTGGCCGAGCTGACTCCTCTGGCCGAGGAGGCGGCCAGTCTCCGACTGTGGGAGGCCAAGGACCGTCGGGACACAGAGGAGGCTGAGAAGGTGTTTGAGGAACTATTGGCGGGGCTGCGGCAGGATGAGGAGGAGGCCACCAGAATCCAGAAGTAGCGGGATGATCTGCTCTAGAGGGACGTCGAGACCCGTCAGCGGATCCTCGATGTCCTGGTCGAGGTAGAGAAGGAGAGGGAGCTCAAGCTGGGAGTCGAGGAGAGGTTCATGGCCCTACAGCAGAGGGTGAACCTAGATGCCGAGGCGGTTACCCGGCTGCGTAGGGAGCTAGACAAGCTATGCCAGACAGTGGAGAGGCTCCACTCGGAGCGTGGCGTTGCCCGCGGGGAGCATGACCAGGCTGTCCGAGAGCGCGATGAGGCACATCAGGGGGTCAGCTCCCTCCAGGACGAGCTCAAAACCATGACAACCCGAAGGCTGGAGGCCCAGAGCGTCTCTGCTGGGCTGGCCACGGTGCTCGTCGAGGTGCGGAGGCTCCTTTAGGCAGAGAGCGACGAGCATGATCTCTTGCGCGCTGCCCTCGGGGTGGTCTTCGATGACCTGGAGGTGGCACGGTCGGAGGGAACCAACTCACTTGCGGCCTGTGCCATAGATATCATGACACGGGTGCACCAGCTCAAGAGGGAAGCTCTTCGCTTTGGGATTAACCAAGCCTTCACCATCGCCCGCTCCCACACGCCGACAGTATTGACTTGGAGACACTAAGCCTTGGCTTCATGCCTGGCAACAAAGCCTCCAAGCTAGATGAGATAGAGAAGGCCGTGGCTCCTGTCGCACGGAACCTGGCGGACAAAGTTGAAGACATAGTTCTCCCCCGGAGGGGATAGTTAGTCAATTTGGTTGGGTGATCTCGGATGAACGTCATTGTACCCTATGGACATTGCCGATCCTTATGTATCACAAGAACAAATTCATAACTTCATTATTTTGTTTTGTTTGATTGAATTTGTTTCCTTCCCTTTTTGTATGCGAAAAGAGAAGGCTCACGTATTCCTACCCTTCCATTCGTTAAGACCATAGGGCCTGAGGTGTAAGGGGAGAACTTCGACCATGATGGTGAGCAAAGACACCATAGCCACCGAGACGTCGGTGTTTTGTAGTCTAACCAAACATGATCTAATATTCATTTCCACAAATCTTGCCACTAGGCTTAGCGTGAAGAAGAGGTCTGACGCAACGACTATTTCAGAAAAAGGTATACTTATACCTTTATCAGCCCCCGAGTGAGATTAGACCCCTTGCCGTTGCCGTGGTCGGATGTTACTAAAATATCAAGGGGAGGATAGCGAAACTTAGGAGAATGCTTCTCTTGTGTTCGCACGTACCCTCCCCCTAGGTTCTTAGCTATCATTCTGCGACTGTGTGTTAGGTCTCCTTGCAAGTCCAACCTTCCTCGAGCCCCCACGCGTGGCAGGGATTTGGTCAAGGGTTGGCTCATTTTTGTGACTGTCGCCCTGTCCATGGTTTCCGTAACTGGAGGGGTTGAGTTAACATTTCTTGCCTAGGTGGCTCAAGTGACGCGCTTGGTGAGCTCGCTAACGGGCATGTTCGAACAGAATCCTATTCCGTCGCTTGTGACGGGGTCGGTAAAGCCCTTGTGTGGCATTCCATTGCTCCTTAACTTGCCTTCCAATAGATTCCCCCTTAATGGGGATTCTATGGGCTCGGCTAGAGGCTAGGATCGAATGAGAAGGTGGAGATGACCTTGTCCGCTTCTAAATGGGATGGGCACATGCCACTGAGGCTCATCTATGTTTTCCCCCCTAGCTCTTTGTTCGACACGAGGTGGCCTCGGGCCCTCCGGCCTTCGACCCTCGGTCTTTCGATCTAGGATCGGGCGGCTCGAGCCCCCGAGCCCCATGGGGTTCAGTAGGGGTCAACCGTGATTCATGCGTCACCGCATCCATGGTTTCTGCAACCGGAGGGGCTGAGCTAACGACACTTGCCTCGACGGCTCGAGTGTCGCGCTTGGTGAGCTCGATAATGGGCATGTTCGAGTGGAATCTGGGTCCATCATACGCTGATGGGGTCGGTAGAGCCCTCATGTGGCATTCCACTACTTCTTAACCCGCCTCCCGGTAGATGCCCGAGCCATTTGATAGGCTTGGTCTCTCCTCGATGGAGATTCTATGGGCTTGGTTCGAGGTTTAGAATCGAACAAGAAAGGTCGAGATGTCCCTGTCCGTTTCTGAGCGGGGTCAGGCAAGGCCACTAGGGCTCATCTTGGTTTTTCTCCCCTAGATCTGTTTGACACGAGGCGGCCTTGAGCCCTTCACGGGCTGGCCTTCGAACCTCGGTCGATCACCATTCATATTGAATGAGACGACTACCACTTCGTGACACGACATGAAGCATTGTGATGCAGTAATCTCATGTGCAATGCTTGGATGTATGGGACGATTTAATGGACGAATGTATGAATGATCGTAGTTTAAGAAAAAATGGGCGTCGGTAATGTTACCTCGATGGCACGAGTGATGGGTTCTGGGAGCTCTTTACCAGATATGTCGGTGCGGGGTTTGGGTCCAACGTCTGGCATAACCTACATGAGCCTCCCATTCTTCCGTATCTGTCTCTAGGCAGCGGCCCAAGCCATTTGCTCAATTTGGGCGACCTAATAGCCTCCCCTTGATGGAGCTTCTATAGGTAGGCCCCTCCAAATCCTTCCCGAGAAGGTGGTGGTTATGGTTTGGAGTGCGGAGACAAACACTCTGATTGCACTGGTGGACAAAAAACGTCGTAGCTGCTAGGGCATAGGGTCCTAGCGGTCCGACCAGGCTTACTCAAAGTTTGCACCCGCACACCGTGCCTCCAGTTTTTTAAACGTAAGGAGGGGTCGAGCAAAGAGAATGTCTAGCGAATAGACACCCTCGCCAGCCCCTGAGCAATTCCCGACCCTCTACCGTCGCTGGGGTCAGAGGCTCGGTAATGGAATTAATACGTAAAGTAAGAAAGTGAGGATGCTTATCTTTCGGTAGCGGTGTTGAGCCATCTGATTGACCTGGGCACCGGTTTTACCTCGATGGTAAGAGTGATGGGTTCGGAAAGCCTCCCCCTGATATGAGCGTGATCCTGCTTGCTCCTTATCCATTTCTTGTGAGTGGCCAAGCCGTACGATCGACTCGCGTTACCTATTGAGACAAGATTTCCCTACGGAAATAGAGGATGAGGACATCCTGCGTAAGGATTTAGTTAGGCAGATAAGCCAAGCGTCGAATTTGTGCAAAATGGACGAGCTCTTCGTTATAGCAAACAACTTTTTAGTTCTTCTCCCTTTTTTGTAAAAGTGGTTTTAGTGCATTCCGATCCTTCCCACAGTTAAGGTCATAAAAGCTCAGAGTGTGAGCGAGCTAGCTCTGATCACACTAGTGAGCAAAGGTGTCGTAGCCACTGGGGTGTAGGTTTCTCGTAGTCTGCCCAGTTTTACTCAGAGCTTGTTCCCGAAAACCCAGCTCTTAGGACTTATCGTGAGACAAGAGGGCAGGCACAGAGAATTTTTGTAGGATAAATGTACTCATATCAGCCCCCGGGTGAGGCCCAACCCCCTGCTATTTGCTAGGATCGGATGTCATGAAGGATCGGGGAGTTTTGATAATGAAACTAATAAGTAAAAAGTGTGCATTTATTAGGGGTAAAAGCGACGTAGCTGCTCGATGTTCCAGGCATTGGTGAAGACCTCGCCGTCGATGGTTTTTAGCTTGTAGGCGCCTGGTCGGAGTACCTCCGCGACGATGTACGGTCCCTCCCATGGTGGGGAGAGCTTGTGGCGGTCCTTGTTGCTCTGGACATGGCGGAGGACCAGGTCCCCGACGTTGAAGGCCCAACCCTATACTCATCGGCTATGATACTATCACAATGCCTGCTGGTACTTGACCGAGCGGAGGAGGGTGACATTGTGAGCTTCGTCGAGCTGGTCCATGGCGTCCTCGAGAGATGCCTTGGCTCCGTGTTCGTCGTACGCCCTGATCCTTGGTGCTCTGTAGTCGAGGTCAGTTAGGAGGACGGCCTCAGAACCGTAGACCATGAAGAAGGGTGTATAGCCAATGACTCGACTGGGGGTTGAACTTAGGCTCCAGAGTAGTGAAGGAAGCTCGGTGACCCATCGTGCGCCAAACTTGTTCAACCGGTTGAAGATTCTAGGCTTAAGGCCCTATAGGACCATGCCTTTTGCGCGTTTGACCTGCTCATTCGTTCGGGGATGCACGATGGCGGCCCAATCGACCTGGATGTGGTATCCATCGCAGAATCGAAGGAACTTCTTTACAGTGAACTGCATGCCATTGTCCATGATGATAGAGTTTGGGACTCCAAAGCGATGGACGATGTCGAGGAAGAATAGCACGGCCTGCTCAGATTTTATCGCGGAGATCGGCCGAGCTTCTATCCACTTGGTAAATTTGTCTATGGTGACAAGCAAGTGGGTGTAGCCCCCGGGCGCCTTTTTGAGTGGTCTAACCATATCAAGTCCCCAGACTAAGAACGTCTAGGTGATGGAGATCGTCTGGAGTGCTTAGGCTGGTAGGTGAGTCTACCGAGCATAGTACTGACACCCTTCGTAGGTGCATACAATTTGCTCGGCATTGGCTACCATGGTAGGCCAGTAGAAGCCCTGTCGGAACGCATTTCTGACTAGGGTTTTGGGCGTGGCATGGTGACCGTAGACCCCACCGTGGATATTGCTCAGCAAACGCTTCACCTATTCGAAGGGGATGTAGCGCTATAGGATCCCGGTGTGGCTTTGCTTGTAGAGTTCACCCTCCACAAGAACAAAGTACTTGGCGCAATGTGTGAGCCATCGAGCCTATGTCTTGTCCATTGGTAGCGTGTCATGGAGGAGGTAGTCGAGGTAGAGCGTCCGCTAGTCAACTAGAGGGTCAGGCTTTGTCGCTGGGTCCTCTTCGAGCTCCATGACCTTAGAGCCGGATGTAGCCGACGGTTGGGTCGCCCCCGGGCCGAGATTGGATGGGCCGTCACCACCTTATTTTGACTCCTCATAGCGAACCGAGGGCTTGTGCTGGTCACTGACGAAGATGCCTATTGGCACCAGTTCTCGGATGGATGCTGCTTTCACAAGCGCGTCAGCCGCCTCGTTGAGCCACCTCAGGATGTCGTTGAGCTCGAGGCCATGGAACTTGTCCTCCAACCGGCGGACTTCTCGGCAGTACATGGTCATATTCACATCGTGGCAGTTTGACTCCTTCATGACCTGGTTGACGACCAGCTAGGAATCTCCTTGAACGACGAGGCATCGGACGCCCAACTCGATGGCGATGCGTAGGCCATTGATGAGTGCCTCATATTTGGCCATATTGTTGGAGGAGGGGAAATGGAGATGGACCATGTACCTCATGCATACCCCGAGGGGTGATACAAAGACCAGCCCCGCACCGGCGCCCTTCTTCATCAGCGATCCGTCAAAGTACATTGTCTAGTACTCTTGATCGACGACCGTCGGTGGTATTTGGACCTCGGTCCATTCCGCGATGAAATCAGCCAACACCTAGGACTTGATGGCCGTCCGGGAGGCATACGCAATATGCTAACCCATTAGTTCGAGCACCCATTTCGTGGTTCTTCCTGTGGTGTCCTGGTTTTGGATGAACTCACCAATGGGGAGGACGTCACGACCGTCACTGGATGTGACTCGAAGTAGTGGCGTAGCTTCCTCCTGGTGATTTGGACAGCGTACAGAAGCTTCTAGATTTGGGGATAGCGGGTCTTCGAATCGGATAGGACCTCACTGATGAAGTACATAGGGCACTGTACTTTGAGGGCATGCCCCTCTTCTTCCCGCTCTACAATTAGGGTGGCGTTGACCACTTGCATGGTGGCCACAATGTAGAGAAGAAGGAGTTCTCCCTCGGTAGGAGGAACTAGGATCGAGGCCTTTGTCAGGAGCTTCTTAACCATGTCAAGTGCTTCCTGGGCCTCGGATGTCCATTTGAAGTGATCGGCCTTCTTCAGAAGTCGAAAAAGGGGTAGACCTCATTCACCGTGGCGTGAGATGAAGCGGCTAAGTGTGGTGAGGCACCCCATAACCCGATGTACCCACTTTATGTTCTAAATCAGGCCCATCCTTGTGATGGTTGAGATCTTCTCCGGGTTGGCTTCGATGCCATGCTCGGAGATGATGAAACCAAGCAGCATGCCCCTCGGGACCCCGAAAACACACTTCTCGGGATTGAGTTTGATGCCATTCGCTTGGAGTTTTGCAAAGGTGTGCTCAAGATCGGCTATGAGGTGGTCAGCCTTTTTGGATTTGACCACGATGTCGTCAACGTAGGCCTCAACGGTCCGCTCGATGAGGTCCTCGAAGCACTTGAGCATACAGCCCTGGTATGTAGCCTCAGCGTTCTTCAGACTAAACGATATTGTGACGTAGCAGAACGATCCGAAGGGAGTGATGAAAGATGTCGCAAGCTAGTCGGACTCTTTCATCATAATTTGATGGTACCTGGAGTACGCATCAAGGAAGCAGAGGGTTTCGCACCTCGAGGTAGAGTCCACTATCTGGTCTATGCGCGGCAAAGGAAATGGATCCTTTGGGCATGCTTTGTTGAGACCCGTATAGTCAACACACATCCTCCATTTCCCACTCTTCTTTTGTACAAGAACAGGATTGACTAACCACTCTGGGTGGTACACTTCCTTGATGAATCTAACCACCAAAAGCTTTGCGATCTCCTCACCGATGGTCCTGCATTTCCCCTCATCGAAGCGACGTAGGCATTGTTTCACCAGCTTGGAGCCTAGGCGGATCTTCAAGGCGTGCTCGGCGACTTCCCTCGAAATGCCTAGCATGTCCGAGGGTTTCCACGCGAAGATGTCTTTGTTGGCGCAGAGGAAGCCAATGAGCACGCTGCCCTATTCAGAGGTGAGCGTGGTACCAATGCATACCATTTTGCCCTCGGTGCTCCTAGGGTCTACGAGGACCTCCTTGGAGCCCTCTGCTGGCTCAAAGGACCCGGTCGTCCGCTTGGGGTCGGGTGCTTCTTCGTCGACCTCCTTTTTGAGGGCCACGAGCTTTACAGAGGCGACGATTGCTGTAGCATGATCGTAGCACTCAACCTCGCACTCGTAGGCACGCTAAAAGGAGGTGCCGACGGTGATGATCCTGCCTAAGCCCGGCACCTTTAGTTTGAGGTAGGTGTAGTTGGGAACGGCCATGAACTTCACGTAGCATGGTCACCCTAGGATGGCGTGGTAGGTCCTATGGAACCCAACCACTTCAAAGGTGAGGGTCTTCATCCTATAGTTGGATGGACCCCTGAAGGTGATGGGCAGATCGGTCTGCCCAAGTGGCAAGGCCTGCTTTCTAGGCACGACACCATGGAAAGGCACTCCAGTTGGCCAGACATGCGCTCGGTCGATGCCCATGGCATCGAGCGTCTCGATGTACAAGATGTTGAGGCCGTTGCCCCCATCCATCAACACCTTGGTGACGTGCTTTGTACCGATGATCGGGTCGACCACGAGCGAATATCTCCCCGGTTGTGGGACAATCTCTGGGTGGTCGGTCCGGTCAAAGGTTATGACGGATTCTGACTACCGAAGGAAGGTGGGTGTGGCCGGTTTGATCGCATAGACCTCGCGGGGTGCGATCTTCTGGCGGCGGTTGGAGTCGTAGGCCTTCAATCCTCCAAAGATCATGAGGCAGCCATCCGGTGTTGGAAAGCAGTCGTCCTTCTCCTCGGCGTCGTCCACGGTGGGGTCAGGGTCCTTTCCGTGCTCCCCTTTGTTGGAGCCTCCAGACAAGAACCGCCGCATGAGGCTACAGTCCTTGTACAGATGCTTGACTAGGAAAGCATGGTTTGGGCATGTCCCCTTGATTAGTTTTTTGAAATGGTTGCTAGTGCTCTCCGCGGGCTTCCGACCACCCCTCCGATCAGCGGCGGCCATGAGTGAGCCTTCATGCCATTGCTTCTTGTTCTTCTTTTTGGTGAGACGATTGGAGGTGCCTTTGCCAGCGTCCTCATCTCGCCTCACCTTGCCATCGAGGTGATCAAAGATGGCTCTGACCGCTTCTTCGCCCGAGACGTGGCTGTTAGCGATGTCCAGGAGTTCTTTGGTGGTTCGCGGGCCCTTACGTCCCAACTTGTGAACCAGAGACTCGCAGGTGGTCCCGGATAGGAAAGCTCCTATAACATCAGTGTCGGCGATGTTAGGGAGCTCGTTGCATTGCCGGGAGAAGCGTCAGATGTACCCATGGAGGGTTTCTCTGGCCTTCTGCCGACAGGTCTTGAGGTCCCATAGGTTTCTTGGGCGCTTGTATGTGCCCTAGAAGTTTCACACAAAAATCTCCTTTAGGTCCGCCCAACTTTGGATTCTGATGGACGGAAGGTGTTCCTACCAGGTTCTTGCTGAATCAGCCAAGAGAATGGAAGGTTGCGGATAATGAAGTCATCATTATCCGCACCACCGGCTTGGCAAGCAAGCCGATAGTCTTCGAGCCATAGTCTAGGGTTTGTTTCCCTAAAGTACTTCAGGATATTGGTTGGCGGTCGATACCTTGGCGGGAAGGTAGCATTGAGGATGTGTTGGCCGAAGGCCTGAGGCCCCAACAGGCTAGGGCTTAGGCTTCAGTCCTCGCTGTTGTCATAGCGTTCGCCATGGCAAGGGTGATAGCCATGTCTGGCTCCGTCTCTTGGGTCATCGTAGGCGCATCTGTGGGCATCGAGGGTGTTGCGCGTGTCACTGACGCATCGGGACCGCGGCCTACTGCCTACTTCCTTATGGTTCCTAGTGGACCAACGCGTCCCTGTCAAGATGCCCCGAGGGCGTGCGCTGGCTAGCGTCGAGCTCGAGTCGCCAAGACAATGAGCTTTCAGCCTGCTGCGCCGCTGCACGCTCGAGCAGCGTGCGAATCTTGTGGTGGGCCTGATGATCCTCGGGCGTCAGGCCTCTGGAAGGCCATAGAGTAAGGCCACGGTGGTGGCGATGTTCTGGCTCACATGGGCAAAGCAAGGGAGGGCTTCATCATCAGCGATGATCCTCTAGTTCACGTCGTGGGTGATGGCGTGGGCACGCCCACCATCTCCACGGTGCTCGATCTCCTGATTGAGCTCCAAGCATTCTTGCTCGAGCTAGAGCCGCGCTTCCTTGATCTCTCGGTGTTGGGCTTTCAGCTATTCCACCGACATGTGTGGTGGGGCCGCTATCTCCATCTTGGCCTCGTTGTCGAGGTCATTTGTTGGGGTAGCCTCCCCCTTGTGGACGCTTTCGACATGCCCCTTGGGGGTACCCATCATGAAGCATTCATGAGAGGGGTGATGGCTTCCTCTGCTGGAGTCAGAGCCAGAGGGCGACTCTGGCTCCCCTACCAGGAGGTCGTGGAAAGATTCCATGATGTGTTCGATCACCCCCATGAATTCGTCATTCATGGGAGGTGGGACCATGCATTGTGCCACAAGGTGGCTAACAGTCGCCACGATGTTGCGAGACCAAACGGAAGCACTGTCGGGGCGCTCCGTATGAGGTGTTCTAAAGAGGGGGGTTCCCCTCCAGTGAGCCACGCCATGACGTTGGTGTCAGAGAAGGTGAGGTGGCATGGATCCTCCTTGGATGGCTAGGGTCCTAGGGAGACACTGAGCTGGCGCTCAAGCCTCTCGTAGTCGAGGCCGATGGAGGGGAGTGGTTGGATGGCGGCGTGAGCCAATGCCAACTCTCCTCCCACCGTGATGATGAAGTCCAGGTCCCCAAAGTGCACATGTGCGCCCAGGACCCATCTGATACCATGGCTAGCCATCCATGGCTTGATGTTAATGTCAGAACATGCAAAGGTCCCCTACCTAGCGCGCCAACTATCGGTGTTTCGAGTAAACACCAATGAGTAAATTTGTATTATTGCGCATCAGACCCGGACGGTGTGCTAAAAAGACACAAGGTTTATACTGGTTTGGGTAGAATGTCCCTACATCTAGTTCATGGTGGCAGCTCATGTTATTTGCACTGAAAAGTTCGTAGTTGGGGGTACAAACTGGCGAGAGAGGGACAGGTCCCAAGTCTCTGATGGAAAGGTCAAACGGGTCCAAAGAGCTGAGATGCTACTCAGCTATGTGTGATGTGATGTGTGGCATGTTGAATCGATTCGTCCCCTTAGTGGGGTGTCCTCCCTCTCCTTTTATAGACAAAGGGGAAGCAGGGATTACAGATGGGAGAAAGAAGAAAAACCAGAGGCCAAGGAGGTCCTTCAAAGATGCTGGGTCTTCCTTTTCCTCAGAGCGAGCCCCACTAACACGGCAGATAGTGCCAGGGATAGCTCCATGCTGGGTGCATGTCTACTGATCCTGATAGAGCTATGCTCTGGCTTTGTCAGCAAGTGGTCACGTCCCATCCTCCCCGACAGGCGGCGCGACGGATCAGGGTGCTGAACCGTGACCCTACGGGGAGCAGATGGTGCAGTGACCCCACGTCTGTTACTATAGATGATGTGATTTTCCTCCTAGACCGTAGTGGTTGTCGTATGCTTCCTTCAGGATCCGTGCCTGAGGGCAAATGCTGGCACCCATAACACTATAAGACAAATGTCGGCGCCCACAACACTGTTCGGGCTCTAACATGCCTGGAAGGGCTTAAAGCGCCCGTCTTGTCGTATCCTGAAGATACTTTCCTGTAGGCGTGCAGGGTATGGTCCTCGATATTGTGGTTGACTTGAGTGCCCCACCTTATCTGTGTACGTAGTTATGAAGGAGCAGCGCGCAGTCACCGGGCAAGGCGGAGTCTGCCCTCTGACATCGGGCGAGGCAGAGCTTGCCCTCAGACGTCGAGCGAGGTGAAACCAACCCTCGATCATCGGGCAAGGCGGAGCCAGCCCCTGGGCATTGAGCGAGGAGGAACCAGCCCTCGAGGGTTGGGCAAGGTGGAGTCTGCCCTCAAGCGTTGGGCGAGGCGGAGCCAACCTTTGGGGATCGGACGTGTCGACATAGAATTTTTGTCCTGTGCCGAGGACACACGTAGCACGCCAGAAGGGTCTGCTCGATGGAGCTGGAGATCCGCCTAGCTTCAGCGCAGGGATGGTCAATCCTGCACAATCCTCCCGAGACGTGCCAGTCAATTTGACCCTGCAATTGACAAGGAGAGAAAGTTTATCAGTAGTTAAGGGCAGAACATGCCGGTGTTGCCAGACAGTCCCGAATGTGCGGCTCTGAGAGCCAATATGAAAGGAGATCAACTAAATAGTCGATTCCAGCATATTCGTAAGAATAAATCGGTTAAAGCTCATGGGGTTGTGTAAGAAGAATCGGTTATCATTCAGGATAAATATCATTATTTGAACAAATATTAATCAATGGCAATAAGATATCAACAATGATTGGTTTATGCTAAGCCAATGATTACAAGTAACCGAACCCCTTTTATATAAAGAAACAATTCAACACCATTTAACCATTTAATAAAGATAAATCTAATGAACATGTTAGATCTCATCTATCGCTATGACCAGTGGGGCATGAGGCAGAATTATGCAGGCCATAGAAACAACAATAGACTCGACGACCCTAACTCATTACTAATATCAGTGGGGCATGAGGCAGAATCATGCTGGCCATAATACAATAATAAGATCATGGGGCTAACACATCTTTCAACCTATCTTTACTTCAACGGTCTCATGATGCGAACTGTTCATGAAAGCACTCGATATCGACTAAAACAGCTGATTCAAGCATAGCGCATAGTTAAAGTCATGCCTTATCCGGAATAGTTCTACTAAATAACGATCCCCACTCCACGGTGCTAATAGTGGGGTGTGACGCAGAATCACATAGGCCGTGATAACGGGCCATGGAATGGCTTTCGCAAGACAATAGATCTACTCAAGATGCAACATGCCTTAACCGCACGCTATACACGATCAGGATTGACATAAAACAGTGATAAAACATAACTCATCGTTTAAAGTGTAGATCAGATCAGTTTCAGATTAACAAACGATGGGCTAAACAAGATATAAGGCTAATCTAGATCAATCCCAATCGGACAGAGTGATATTGCTATAATTAGATAAATAATGAAAGCAATATGCAATATCGGTAACTTAATGAATCTACCAAAGACTGCCATTCTAAGGTAGAGCCAATAACTTGACCTTGATCTAGTTCATGCAGTGGGGGTCGACCGGATCGATGCAGCCATACTTGAACTAGGCAAGAATCGATAACTAACTTATACCAGAGTCGCAGTGGAGGTCGACGAGATCGATGCAGGCGTGTGAACAGAGGTATAAGCCATGATGGTACTTACAGACAAGCAGTGGAGGTCGACCGGATCGATATAGTCATACTTGCTGAAGAACTCGCCGAGATCTACTCTACCCCTGCTCCTAAGGGGTGGTCGGAGCCGAAAAAAGTAAATGACTTGTATTGGATTGATTGTGTGTCTTACAATAGCTAGGGTTTGATATTTATACCCAGGACCTACGTATGACTCCTATCTAGGCACGACTCATCACAATCTTTGGCCCTAAGAGAAAACATTCCTAATTTAAGATAACTTGGACTCTAATCTTTCCCTTTTTGTAGAGTCCAACCTGCTTTGTCCTGGCGCCGATCATAGCCTTTGTCGTTATCCGCTGGCGCTTTCTGAAGAAAGCCGATCCTAGTGCTGCATCCGAATCAGCTGGCTCCGATCTTCACGCAATTGATTCCTTGATGATAGGATCTTGGGAGCTTCCGAGTTCCTGCGACTCTTCTTCCAAATTCTGGTGTAAACAGGACGAGACGGAGTTAACCCTCGGTCGTTGGGCAAGAGGTGTAGTCACGTTCTTGTCTGTTCGGAAGCATCAACATTTGATGGTTATTAGCTCCCCCTCTTTGGGTACCCTAGTATTCAGTCCCCGACAACTATGTTCCTTGAAATATATCTCTTGAAACTTGGAAACATTTTTGCGAGAGAACAGGGGCTATCTTATTCATCTTTTTTTCATGGTGGGCATCTTCGTACCCATTGTTTTTAATACTCCGGACATCTTTGTGTCCATTTTTCAACTTTTTTCTTTCCTTCTTTTCACCTTTTCTTTTGCATAGCCCCATGTCTCTTTTCTGCAACAAAACTTTTCAAGAGAGATATTCACAAGAACTTGGTGCATTTATTTGGTGGATAAACCTATCTAGCATATTTTTGTGTTCACCCCCAGTGTAGGAGTAAAGCATTTTGAGGTGGATGAAAAGCATGTTTTTGCATATTTCCGGTGTAGAAGCAGCACATATATGTGGCGTGTATGTGATTTTGGTCTTGAGAGCATGATAAATCTCTCAACAAGAGTCAACAAGACTTGACAAAACTCAACACAAAGCAAGCAACTTATGTGGAAGGTTTGTATCCTACAAGTACGTATATGGCTTTGGTAGGAATTTATCACCAGTGAGGAGTATGTGATACTATGGTTTTATAATATTTTTATCAAAACCAAATTGTCCTGACTAGAATCAGTAGGATTTCTAAGCCAGAACTATATCACACTCCACAACAACTTAGTCAATATGATTTTCCTATATGATATTTTCCCACAAGCACCAGGTATATGTAAGGAATAAACATTATGCAGGCCAATCTTAAAGAGCTATATTCATATTCACTTTCAAAATTTTAATTCGAAGTGTGAAACTTGGTTCCTTTTAATTTGCATGTTTAAACAAGTGCAAAACAAGGAGTAAGCATATGAACTAATGGAGAAGGATCAAACCAAATTCCAGAAGTTGTGTGCAGGCTCCTTCACCAGTTCATGATGTGCTTCAATGCTTTTGTTCATCATTGGAAGTTGGCATCACCCCCACACTTCTATAAAAATGTACCTGGCTTTTATTCATAGATAGAAACGGTGAAAACAAAAAGGGACTCTTCTGGTGAGAGACACTAGAGAGTCAACATTTATTCAACTAAATTTTTTTTGACTAAAATAAAATCAAGACAAAACTTAAATTTCTAAAATTTTATACTAAGGAATGGTCCCAATGTTATGAGGAAGATTGAATGAGCTTTAATGTAAGAATTCTATGAACTCAATCACATCAAGTTCCTCAACCATATTAATTTGTGGCTCAAAATAAATTTTCAACCGTTGTCCATTTACCTTAAAAGTGTTACCTATATCATCTTGGATGGTGATGGCTCCATAAGTTGAAGTGTCGATGACTTTGAAAGGTCCATCCCACTTACTTTGTAGTTTACCATGTCCAAAGTGCTTTACTCTTGAATTGAATAGCAAAACTTTGTCTCCTGGCTTGAATTCCTTATGCTTGATTCTCTTATCATGCCATCTTTTTGTTCTCTCTTTATAAATCTTGGAGTTGTGATTAGCTTTTTTCTCTCCATTCTTCAAGCTAGGATAGTTGCATTTGACGATTCTTGCCAGCTAGGTGGAGATCCATGTTCCATTTGTTGATTGCCCAATGGGCCCTGAATTCCAATTCAACAGGCAAATGGCATGTTTTTCCATAGACAAGTTGATAAGGTGACATGCCAACCGGTGTCTTGTATGTAGTTCGGTAGGCCCAAAGTGCATCAGGGAGTTTATCCTTCCATCCCTTACCCATTTCATCGACGGCCTTTTGCAGAATATTCTTGATTTGCTTGTTAGATGTTTCTGCCTGACCGCTAGTCTAGGGATGGTATGGCGTTGCGATGTTATGACGAACTCCATGTTCCGATAGGTACTTCCGGAAGACTTTATCTATGAAGTGAGATCCTCCATCGCTTATGACCATCCGAGGTGTACCAAAGCAAGGAAATATGACTTCGTGGAACATTCTCTTAGCATGTTTCGAATGGGCAGTTCGACATGGAATTGCTTCTACCCATTTGGACACATAGTCCACGGCCACCAAAATGTACTCACAGTTCTTGGACTTAGGAAATGGCCCCATGAAATCAATCCCCCGCACATCAAAGAGTTCTACATGGAGATTGTTCATGAGAGGCATCGCATCTCGCGAGTTGATATTCCCTTGTTTATCACATCGGTGTCATCTCCTGACAAACTCCCTTGTATCTTCATACATCGTTGGCCAGAAAAAACCACTTTCCTAGATTTTGGCATTTGTCCGGAATGCTCCATAATGTCCTCCATATGGTGAGGCATGACATCTCTCCATAATCTTGGTAGCCTCATCCATAGGGCACATCTCCTCAACAATCCATCGGCACAAACTCAGAAAAGATATGGCTCATCCCATAGGTGAAAATGACTCTCATGGATCAACTTTCTTTTGTTCTCACCAGGAGGGACATAGCCTGCCACTATAAAGTTCAAGATGTTTGCATACCATGGATCGGAGTCCGTTATCTTGAGCAGGGTGTCATCCCTTAGGTAGTCATTGATGGGTAGTTTATGTGTTTCCTTAAACTAAAGCCTAGACAAGTGATCGGCTACCGAATTTTCTACTCCCTTTTTATCTCGAATTTCTATGTCAAACTCTTGGAGTAGAAGGATCCATTGAATTAGTCAAGGCATAGCATCTTTCTTAGTGAGGAGGTACTTAAGAGTAGCATGATATGTATAAATAATTACCTTTGCCGCCACTAAGTAAGATCTAAACTTGTCTATAGCAAAGACAACAACCAACAATTCTTTTTTAGTGGTAGCATAGTTGAGCTTAGGTCCAGCCAAAGTTTTGCTAGCATTGGATATGGCATAATGCTTCTTATCATTGGTTTGGCCTAGAATGGCTCCAACCGCAAAGTCGCTAGCATCACACATGATTTCAAAAGGAAGCTTCCAATCAGGTGGTTGAATAATTGGAGCTGAGATGAGTGCCTTTTTAAGGATTTGAAAGGCTTCATGGCACTCTTCATTAAAAATGAAAGGTGCATCCTTAGCTAGTAGACTAGACAAGGGTCTAGCAATTTGACAAAAGTCTTTAATAAAGCGCCTGTAGAACCCTGCATGTCCTAGAAAGCTATGGGTTCCTTTCACATTTGTGGGAGGTGGAAGTTGTTCAATAACTTCAATCTTTGCTATATCCACATCTATCCCACGTTCGGACACCTTGTGTCTTAGCACAATTCCTTCCCAAACCATAAAATGACATTTCTCCCAGTTCAGGACTAAGTGCTTTTCTTCACACCGTTGTCAGACTTTGTCTAAATTCTCCAAACAATCCGACAATGCACCCACAAGTTGCAAGTTCCACACTAAATACTGCTGATTCATGTGTGCAAAGAAGAACCAACCTTTCCTTTCCTGCCCTCATAGACATTAGTGTTGGACCTCGAATGGTGTGTGTGAGCACCCATCACAAAACTCCTTTCAGGATTCAGGATTATGATATCTGCGTCAGAGTACTAATAAAGGATCAAGGTTGTCCAAGGATAAAAGATCAGTGTAGGTAAATATATGTTTTTGTGGGAAGAAAGGAATTTCCTAAGGTTTCTCTAGCTGATCTAAGAATCAAGGTTACTTCAAGGTTTACTTACTTTGGAACATTAGAACACTAGTCTCAGACTGAGATGAGAAATGAGCTAGGAAGTTCTAACTACGGTCCTACAAACACCAACCCGAACGTGGTGGACTACATCGGCCATCAGGGCTATCACCACCAGGGGCTACCACAACTATCCATAGGGCTGGGTGCAATTCCAGGTAATTGCAAGACTAAGCACCACAACTATTCTATTGATTACTACTCTAGTTTTGCAAAGACTAGAGCACTTGATGCAAGCGGGAATCCAATAAATAACTTAAAGTAAATACTAAAATTAAGTAGACAAAGAACTTAGGAATAATAATTGAAGAACCTGGAGAGTACTCAAAGATGAGTCAGATATGTAAAATTATAAAGCTGAGGAAGATCTGACAGATATGGCTCCTCCTTAGCTCCCTCCTCTTCTCTCTCCTAATTTTCTATTTTACAACTAGATGAGAATCATCTAGAGGGACACTACTACAAGGTGTATGAAATAATGTAGCTCTGGAGCATATGATGTGTAGATGTGTAGTTCCTGGAGGGGGTCTGGGCATCCTTATATAGGCCGAGGTGGAGTAGGGGGCAAGAAAGTGCCACGTCATCGATCCGCATCACATTTTACAGCCACCATCGGATCAAACTGACCTTACATGGGTGGTGGAGATCATAACTTGGTCGGCAAGGAACTCCCCCACCGACCTACGCAGAAAACCGATGAAGAACCAGCCTCTAGGGCCCTGAACCGGAGCCGAACCAACAAAACCGCGCTGTTTTCTGTTAACTGGAGAGATAATGGCCTTCTCGGCTAGTTGGGCCAGCCGGTTTAGGCGGCTCAACCGCACCTGGGTGGGCGAACCGCGCCGCCACCTTATGCCCTCTATTCCGCACTACCACCTGTCCTGGACCCAGCCCGCATCGC
The DNA here is from genome assembly GCA_904845875.1 of Miscanthus lutarioriparius. Lineage (NCBI taxonomy): Eukaryota > Viridiplantae > Streptophyta > Magnoliopsida > Poales > Poaceae > Miscanthus > Miscanthus lutarioriparius. The sequence goes on from CAJGYO010000009.1 coordinate 92,832,018, forward strand.
AGCTCAGCGCGCCATCCGTATGCGTAGAGGCGTGGACGTCCCCTGGCTAATCCCGCTGCGACACGTGGCCCCAGCTGAGCGGCTCCTGCGCCAGCACTTTCCCTCCGTGCGGTCGCGGTATAGCTGGCCATTTGGGCCACCCGGCCCGGCCCAGCATGGGCCCGTGCTAGGCACGGCCTGGTAGGGCATGGCACGGTAGAGCACGATGGGTCGCCGGGCCGTGCCGCCCCAGTCCATCGTGCCTCGTCGATGGCCCAGGCATGGCCCGTCGGGCCACTTTCTGTGCCAGACCGGCCCGGAAAGCACGACCTTTTTAACAGGTTAGGCCGGCCCGAGGCCCGCATCAGCAGGGGAAGGGAGAGAGGGTAGGCCGGGCGCTGCGGCCGGGGAGGAGAGCGCGGTGGAGGCCCTGACAGCGAGCGCGACGACCTCCTCGCGCCGCAGGCTGCGGCGGCGAGCAGCATGAAGTAGATTTGCCCCACGCGGAGTGCCTCCCCATCCCATCCGCGTCGCACAAGAACCCGTCGCCGTCGGCGGTGGCGGAGGCGTCCTCCAGCACCCGCGTGGCCATCGTTGGGCGTGGGTACTCCCGCATCTCGCCGCTCGGCATCAGCACTAGCGCCGTGTCCTTGCTGGGCGCCGCCCCCACGCGCGTGGTCTCGCCCACTGTGCCGCTCAGGGGGTCGTTGCGTCGTGGTTGCGTGGAGGAAGGGAGGGGGAGAAGCCGCGTTGTGTAGGGGGTTGTGCAGTGCGCGGTGTCGGGGGGTTGGGGAAGGAGCCACACAGGGGCATTGTGCCGTAACCGGTGCGCGGTGCCGTAGTGTCGAGGGGTTGGGAAGGAGCCGCGCTGTGCGGCGTGGGACTGCGGGAGGGAAGTCGGGGGATTCCGGTCTAGGGAGTTAGGGTTAGTATAAGAAGAAGGATGGTGGGCTGGGCTCTTAGCAGGCCAGGTGTGGCTTAGCAAGTAAGCAGGCCAGCTGGCCGGGCTACTACCGGGCCGCGCTCTATGGACCGGGCCGTGCCGTGCCAGCCCATGGGCCTGAGCAGCGGCCCAGGCACGGCCTGGTCCCTCGGGCCGGGCCAGCCCAGGCCCGCACGTCACCGGGCCAGGCCGTGCTCGTGTCGAGCTAAAAAAATGGGCTTCGTGCCATGCCGTCGTGCCTCGGGCTGCATGGACATCTATAGGTCACGGACGTGCGTGAGTGTGGCCACAGCGCCGTGTGTCGCTGTCCCATAGGCCACCTCTGTCGGTCGTCCCCCTGCCTGGAGACAGCCCGAGCCTGCCTTGTCTCCTCTGCGCAAAGGCAGAAGGCACCCACCGCCGACAGCTACTGCGCTGTGGGGCCCACCGGCTGGCCGTGTCGACGTCTAGGCCAGCTCTGCATGGCTCTGTGCTTGGGGCCCATCGGTCAGCGGCTATCTTTGCATGGTACTGTTGGCGTGGGTCCCACCTAGCATGTTGGTTTTGTTTGGGAAATTAATATCTTTTCACTCCGGGCTCTAAATATAGCAAATAATATATCCGTTTTGATTAGCTCGACGAGCTCTTTGCAATGGTGTACTCCAATTCATCATTTGAGATAGTTTTCCTCGGTGAAAAATTAAATATCCTGCAAAATAATTGAGAGCACCAAAACTCGTGGAACTTGTTAGAATCAAACCCTATAACTATAGTTTGTGATTCATTCATGTCAATTTATGAAATAGTTGATGGTTAAATTTGAAGTTTAATGACCATCAGCAACCCTCAAGAAGTCCTGATGCACCCAGTTGTGAACATTAATCAAGGTCAGAACAACTGGGAGGCTAATCAGATGGATACTCATCAGATGATACAGGAAGTCATATTGGAACAGCCTGCACCATCTGAACCCCAACCAATTATGCTTGACAACGCAAAAGAGGTTGCTGAAAATCAAGTTGAAGTGGTGCCCATTCATCTTTTGGGGGAACAGGATAACTTTCTTCACCTAGAAATACCTGATGATGAACTCGTGAATGATGAAGAGATCCAAGGGGCACAAAATGAGCAAAACATGGACTGGCAGCAGAACCAGGAGATCTAGGTTAGTAACATCCAACTAGGGATGGTCAGAATTATTGATAGCTTCCACCCAGCCCCTGTAGATGAAGGTCTGAGCAGTAAGGCCCTTGTTTATCAGTCACCTTGTTTGGCCAGCAAGGCTTGGGACAGTAACAACAATCAAAGGGCAGGTGAAACTTCAGAGACAACCATGTTGGAGGTCCCAAAGCAGTTGGCACCATTTTTCAAGATGCTCGTCAACTCCCCTTCCGGTCACTCTTGGGGCAAAAATCTGCTTCAATCCCAATTCTCTGCATTCATTCATCAGCCATGGGACTCCACTAAGATAAATCTTTCTACTCCTACCATCTGCCAGGGAAATGAGCAATGTGGAAAGCTGAGCTTCATTGAAGATTCTCTTATCACTGAGGAGTCACTACTTTTTAAGGAGACCCAGGCCACCTCACCCACAGGCAAAAAAAAGAGCAAGAAAAGGCAAAATGCAATCCACAATTGTTGATTCTGAGGTCAGGAGGAGGAGCAGGGTCAGAGAGAAGACAAATGGCTTCAAACCAAATGGATGCAAGATATCCAATTGTCTTGGGTGCAAGATTTAGCCACCAACACTTTCAACTGACACCTCACAGGACATTGGGATCAAGATGTGCCAGATGAGTGCTGAAGAGGTCGATGAAGCTACTCTCAACAAAAGAAAGAAGCCCAAGCCCATTGCAAGAAAGAAGGGGAACGGCCAGGAAAACAATGATGCTGATGAAGATGGAGAGAAGCCCAACAAGGACAAGAACGCTGATTAGCTTCGGCTCTTTTAATGTTATCTTAATTTCCTTTCTGTTTTAATGTTAGTTGAACTTTGGTTATGTTGGCCTAGGCCTATTAAGCCTTTGTTTTGGTACTCTGGACCAGTGTTCCTTGGCTGGTTTTTAATTCCTGGTTGTTGCTGTTATTTCTGCCTTCTTTTCTCTCTTTTTTTTTGCTGTTGGCTGTTTGTTGGTCTTTGCCCCTCATCTGGGGGATTAGTGGGGAGAGCATTCTACTCTCCCCCTCTTGGCTCAAGTTTGCAATTGTTTCCACTTAATGACAAGCAGATTCTGGAAAGCCTTATGCTGGAACATAAGAGGAGCCAATGCAGAAAAGAAGTGGAACTCCATTAGGGACAAGATTATGGAAAGCAAAGCTGACATTGTATGCCTAGAAGAAACTAAGAAAGAGACTATTGATCAAGCTTTCCTCAGAAATATCTGTCCTCAAGGGTTTGACTCATTTGTATTCAAGCCTTCCGATGGTGCCTCAGGGGGTATTTTGATGGCATGGAAGGGATCACTTTTTAATGGCATTGAAATCTTTTAGAATGATTTTGCTATCTCAGTGGAAATGATTTCAAGCATCAACAATAGCTCATGGATACTTACAACTATTTATGCTCCCTGTACACCAACTGGCAAAAGAGCCTTCCTTGATTGGTTCAAAAACATCTAGATGCCTAAGCAAACTAAATGGCTCATAGTAGGGGATTTCAATCTAATCAAAAACCTAAAGACAGGAACAAGGAAGGAGGGGACATAACAGAAATGTTTCTTTTCAACGATGCCATCAACACACTAGGACTGGTAGAGCTTCCTCTTCATGGCAGACATTACACATGGACAAACAAACAACTCTCTCCCCTACTTGAGAGATTAGACTGGTTTTTTACCTCAAATGCCTGGACAAAGAGATATCCAAACACTGTGGTGAAAGCTATGGTCATGTGGAGACCTCATATCATTGGCCCTGTGTAATAGAGATCAACACCAAAATTCCTAAAGGTCACATTTTTAGATTTGACAACCACTGGTTAGATAGAGATGACTTTGTTTTAGTCCTCATTCATGGATGGAAGCTCCTTTTCTGCCAAATGACCCAACCAAAGCCATAAATGCTAAATGCAAGAACTTGAGGAAATCTCTGAAGACTTTGGAAAGCCAACACACCTCCTTTGCCAAAATTAATTGAAAACTGAAAATAATCTTGAAACTTTTGGACATATTGAATGATTTAGAGACCTGTCACTTAGTGAATGGAATTTCAGAGAACTTTTGAGCTCCAAACTAATTTCTTACCTCAGACAGCAAAGATGCTACTAGAAACAAAGAGGAAAAATTAACTGGGTCAAAGAAGGAGATGCTAGTACTAGATACTTTCATGCCCATGCCGCCATCAATCACAAGAAAAATTCTATAGCCTTCCTCCAAGATGCTTCAGGTATTGATATTATAGATCATGAGCAAAAGGCACAAATTCTTTGGGAGGCCTTCAAGCAAAGACTGGAAAAGTCAGAATTCAACTCAATGCTATTCAACCTAAGAAACCTACTAAGTGCCAATAATAATCTTGGAGGATTAGAGACTCCCTTCAGTAGACAAGAGATTGATGTGGTGATAGCTGATCTTCGAAATAACAAATCTCTAGGGCCAGTTGGTTTCAATAATGAGTTTATTAAAGGCTGTTGGAATTTGATTGCACTAGATTACTACAAGCTATTTGTAGCTCTCTTTGAGGGAGAAATCTACCTGAAGAGCATCAACACATCATATATTACTTTGATTCCAAAGAAGGAAGGGCCGACCACAACTTCTGATTATAGACCAATCTCTCTACTCAACACATCCTTCAAGCTCATCACCAAGATACTAGCAAACAGGTTATAGAAAGTGATCAAGCAAATCATTCACAAAAACCAATATGGATTTATCAAAACTAGAACAATAATCCAAGATTGTTTAGAATATCTTCATCTGTGCCATAAATCCAGAAGGCAATTGGTCATCCTAAAACTTGATTTCGAGAAGGATTTTGACAAGGTGGAACATGAAGCCATTATTCAGGTACTAAGAGCAAAGGGCTTTGGTAATAAATGGATTAGATGGATCAAAGACATCCTAAATTATGGGACTTCATCAGTATTACTAAACGGAAAGGCAGGAAAGGTTATTCATTGCAGGAGAGGGGTCAGACAAGGTGATCCACTCTCTCCACTATTATTTGTACTTGTGGCAGACCTACTCCAATCAATTGTTAACAAAGCCAAGGATCTTAATCTCCTCAAGTTACCCATCCCCCTGAGGTGTTTCACTGACTTCCCAATAATCCAATATGCAGATGATACACTAATAATCTTGGAAGCCTACAGCAGTCAGCTTTTAACTCTCAAAGCTCTCCTACATTCTTTTGGGGAATCAACTGGCTTGAAGGTTAATTACAATAAATCAATCATGATACCCATCAACATTGAGGAAGAAAGATTGGACCATTTGGCTAGAATCTTTAATTGTGAGAAAGGCAAATTACCATTTACATATCTTGGGCTGCCTTTAGGATTGACAAAGCCAAAAGTGATAGATTTCTCTCCCCTAGTCACTAGATGTGAGAGGAGGCTGGCTGCCACATCAACCTTCCTAAACTAAACTAGAAGGCTTCAATTAACAAACTCAGTTTTCTTAGCTTTCCCTACATTCTGCATGAGTACTTTTGCTGTCCATAACACAGTAATAGCACAGATTGACAAATTTAGAAAACTCTGTCTTTGGAGGGGAGCTGATGTAAATGCAAAACAAAATCCAAAAGCTGCCTGGACTAATGTGTGCAAATCAAAGGAAGAGGGGGGATTGGGAGTAATCAATCTGAAAACTAAGAATGAGGCTCTACTACTGAAGCACCAGATTAAATTTTTCAACAAAGATGACATTCCATGGGTGGCACTTGTGTGGGAAAGTTATTATGAAGCTGGAAGTCTGCCATCATTGGCCAAGAAGGGATCTGGTGGAAAGACATCCTGAAGTTATTAGATAAATTTAAAGGATTGGCAAGAGTCAACATCAACAATGGAAAATCATGCTATCTCTAGTCTGATCTATGGAGTAACAAGGTGCCTATGATAACATACCCAGAGCTATATTCCTTTGCAAAGACTGGAAACACTATTCTTGCTGATGCAAAATCAAGAGAAAACATCCTGGATCTTTTTCACCTCCCTCTCTCACAGCAGGCTTTTGATCAACTTAATCAACTTCAGATAGACCTGCAGCTATTAACTCTCAATGAAAATGCTGACCACTGGTCATGCATTTGGAACTCTGGAAAATTTTCGGTGGCCAAGGCTTATAAACAGTTAAGTGGTCACACAAACATACATCCAAGCTTCAAATGGATCTGGAAAAGTACATGTCAGAATAAGCACAAGGTTTTTTCTTGGTTAATCTTGATGGATAGACTAAGCACAAGGGAACTTCTTAAAAGACAAAAAAAATGGAACTCCAAGACTACACATGTGTTCTCTGTAACAATTCAATAGAAGAATCTCTGCTCCACCTCATGATAGAGTGCCCTTTTGCTTCAGAATGCTGGAACTGGCTTGGAGTTCACACTCAACAAAGCTGGGAAATTTACCAATGTTTGAAAGAATTCAGAAGACAACTTCATGTCCCGTTCTTCATGGAAATCATAATCCTGATGAGTTGGACGATCTGGCAAGCAAGAAATGGTTTGATCTTCAACAACAAGCCCCCCTCAATTCAGGAGGCAAAGAGGGCCTTCAGATCTGAATGTGCGCTGCTTTTGCACCGTGCAAGAAGTTATTTCCCCACTATTGAATTATGGTTAAACAGCCTTGTTTAATCTTTCTAGTGAGACTTATTTTTTTCATTTCCTTTTTTGTCTCTTGAGCTTGTACCCTTCCTCCTCTCCCCCTGTACCCTGTATACTATACTTTTTATTTTCAATAAATTACTAGTAGGGGCTTGCCCCTCCTGTTCATCGTCAAAAAAAGGGCCGAGCGGAGCATGCGTGCAGGAGAAGAGCAAGGACCGAGCGGAGCGTCGCGTGCGAAGGAGAAGAGGGATGAGAGGAGACCGTGCGTGCGAGCAGAGGGCCAAGTGGTGAAGTGGAGGCGGAGCGTCGTGCGCGCCGGATGGAACGGAGAAGCGGGGGGGGCACGTGCGGGAGTGGAGGGGGAGTGTGCGTGCCAGAAGGGGCCGTGGCAGGGCGGCGGACAGAAGAAGGCAGGCAGAGCGGATCCCATCGGAAGGAGAAGGAGACGATGCTGCTCTCGTCCCAACGCTCAGGCCCTTTGGAACGGAATTTTATAGAAAGTGTACAAAAATTTGATAGGAATCGGTTTAGTAAACAAAAAGCCATAGAAAACATGAAAAATTCTCGCATTCCAAAGAGAACCTAAATCGGTGATTTTCTTGAGCATAGCAATAACAATCGACTCACAAGGTTGGACCACAAAAAATAAAATACAAATGTCTTCACCAAATGCAATTGTGGAGAGAGGACGACATTTTTTATTGCTTACTAGGATCATGTCCATGCGTTGCAATGGAAAAAATTAGACCATAATAATTTAAGTTTACACGTGTCGTAATTACCTAATATTGATGTGCTTGACTGTAATAATCTTCACATCATTCTATTTGTTGCCATTAAATTGATGTGCTTGAGTGTAATAATCTTCACATCATTCCTTTTGTTGCCATTCATCAATTTTTGTAGGAGTTGATTAGGTCGTTCAAGCCTGATCAGGTTCCCTCCAAGTTGGGACTAATTGGGCACCTATTGCATATCACCCTTTTTTTCTCAAAATTTGTAGACAACGATGCAAAAGTAAGACTAATAATATACATATTCATGGACTACAATCCTAAGCACCAAAATCGTGGCTCCACCATCATACCATGGAAACAACTTCAGTTCCTCACCAGAAGTGCTTCTCCTTCTCAGCCGTTTGGTGCGGCTCTAGCTCCTTGCAAGTGCTATCACCGAAGTGGCACCAGACATGGCCTAAAATCCCTATAATACTTTTAAGAGAAAATTTACGGTGCTTGGAAAAAAAAGGTAGCCGTTCATCTATCTAGATCTGATGGTTAAAAAATTCAAAGAACCTAGAGGGAGGAACTTAAGTTGTGAACCAAAACTTAATATTGGTGGGTCAAGAACTAATTCTAAATTTAGTTATAAGGGTATAATGGTATTTTAATAGGTTACTGGACTGATTAGTTCATGGGACATCAATACATCATTTTTCTCTTCATCGTTGGCAGTGCTGGTCTAGTGGCCTGATCAATTCGGCACTCTAGGAGCCGCCGTCTCCACGGACCACGTCACTGTTTTTGCTGCCCCATGCCCATACGTGCTGCTGCTGCATTCTCTTTCAGGTGAGCGAAGCAAGGGCCTTCATGCAGGAACAGAGGTGGCTCTGCTGCGCACATGGGAATAAAGCAGACCCCGACGCACATGTTTCCATAGATTAAACAGCTCCTGGCAACCCGCCAGAAACTATTGATAATACAAAGTTCGGTGCTTGGTCCAGCCACAGACTAGACTCACCAGCATCTAAGACAGCTCCATAGGAGGCTAATACATCAGCAATTAAATTACAATCCCTGGAGCACTTAGAAATTTTACAGCAAAGGAAATCAAGATTCATTCTAGTCTTAATCTCTCTGAAGATCATCCCCAATTCAGAACGATCACAGCTAGTAGACGTTAAAGCCGAAGCCAAAATTTGAGCGTCAGTTTCCAGAAGCACACTCGCATGCCAAGAGAAGAAGCAAGTTGTAGCCCATTTAAACATGCTAAACTTATAGCATGAAGGGCATTTGATACGTGATGCAAAGATCCAGCCTTGGCAGCCATGAATTCACCTTTATGATCTCGAATGATAGATCCCCAGCCTCCCTTTTAGTATCCTGCATAAATGCACCATCACAATTTATCTTGTACATGTTTTCTGGTGGTGGCTGCCATTTTTGTTTCTGGAATGAAGGACGCAGCAGCCCTCAGGGAGAGGAGAGCAGGAGCGGCTGGCCCCTGTAGGCCTTTGCAGGCGGGCGCCGACGAGCCCCTGTGGCCCTGCAGAGTGCAGACGATATATCGGCCGGGCCCCTGTAGGCTTCCGGCAGCCTGGAGGCTACAGGTGCGCCCGTGCACGCAGGCGCCGGCGGCTGCGAGTCCCTCCCCGCCTGGGGCGAAGCCCAGCTGTGGCTGCCGGGTGCCCAGGCACCCCCCAAATTTCCGAAAATACATGAGCACTAAAGAAATTTGGCCCATTAGGCACCCCCATGGCCCAAGATGAGGCACCCCCTGCAGCCCAAAAACTCAAGAAGCCCACGTCGCGCTTCCATGTTCCAGCAATCCAGCCCAAGCGTGTTGGCTAGCTGCGTCGTCCAGATTCCAGAGGCCGGCGCGGTTCCTCTTCCTTCATAGCGAATCGCAACTTCAGCTCGTTGAAGCCGTCCGCCGCCCACGCCCACGCCGGCACGCCGACACGCTGCACGCCGCGCCGCGAGCCCTGCCTGCCTGGCTGTTGTGCTGTCCGCGCGGCCGCACCGCGCGCCCTGCTCACTGCTCGGCTGTTACGCCGTCGCTGGCCGCCCGCCTGTTCCGGTCCGCGCAGTCTAAGCTCCGCCTCTGCCTGATCCCTGATGCCCGCCCGGTGAGTGTTTCTCTGTTCATCTTGTTCAAGTTATTTATACGTGAATTTTTGAACTGCAATTTGATTATGAATGAATTACATGAAGTGGCAAAGCTAGAGCAAGTGGATGGGGTGCACGACCTCATCGTAAATATAGTGACTCATGTGATGTTCAAACAAGTAGCACGACCAACTCACAATTTTTAAGTTCAAAGTTCAACTTCCAGTGATGGCAATGTCATATTGGTTAAAACATAATTAAAATGGTAGAGGCAAGGGCAATAACACTAACCATTTATAACAAAATAAAGATGACATTGATCACGGTCGTGTAGTGATTGAAAGAATGCTAAAATGATGAACAAAAGATGTCTCATATAGCAAAATATGTGATCCAGCCTAAAGAAAAGAGAACAAATAGATCAATTATTTAACAAAGAAAATGTAGAATTATCAATTGAAAGTAGATGCATTGCATTTGTATTATCTCTTAGAGATCATATTTACGCCATTTTCCTTCCATTGTCATCAAACGATGAACCACTGCCTCACTGCTAACTGTCGGTGTTTTGTAAACCAGACTATTAAATTTATACGATTGTCGCGTTGCTCTAGGAAGACGATGGTAGCATCAAAAGACACGAGGATTTATACTGGTTTAGGCCGGAACCCTAAGTCCAGTCTCAGAGATGATCAAGTGCGTGTTTCTCGCTTGAATGCTCTGAAGTTCTTACAATGGGGGTGCAAGAATGGTGAAAGAGGTTAGAGAGCTCGAGCTAGAAGATGGACTGCCTGAAGGGAAGCTCCACGAGCCCTACTATGATGGAGAATAAGTAAAAATGGTAGAGGATGATCGGAGATGGTGCCCTGACTGCCCTTATATAGAGTTGGGGGCTAGGATTTCTACAAAGATGAAGGTTCTCTCAATCGAAGGATCGTGAGCTTGAGAAGGTCCTAGCTAACTTGGCTTGCAAGCTACGCCGTCTTGTGGAGCATGTCTGGGCGTGGTTGTCGTCATGGTCTTGTGGCCATGTTGCGGCATGGTGTGACGTGGTGCCACTATGCCGACCGTGGTGGCACTGTAGGCACGATGTTGGTTCGTCAGCCGTCCTGTGCGACATAATCTCCACCGTGGTCTTCGTCATCGTCTCCTGGTTTCCTAGGGCGTCGTACGAGAGTTGGTAGCTGTCCCAGGTCGTCGGTCGCCTTGTTGGCCGGAGGAGCTGAGGGCCACGATCCCGATCGTTGGGGTCATGGCTCTCGCCGATCTGGATGGCTTCTAGATCAAGACCTTCGTTGTGGATCCCATCCCGTAGTTGGTGGAGTCGTACATTCGTCTTGTCGGACCGTATTTAGACCGTGGGCTCCGTACTGGTCGTCACCGTCGTGCGGTGTTGCCTTGTCTGTGCAGTGTGGCACAAGGATGGCTTCTGACCGGACCCAGTGCGGCATGCTTGTTCTTGTCAGAGGAGGCATGCTTTGATGGGTTCGACCTCTCCCTGTTTCCTCTAGGGGTCGTGACGGGGGACAGGTCGTGCACCTTTCGAGCATCTTGCAGCTAAGGCAGGAGGAAGGGGTCCTAGCTGACCCTGGCTTTAACGTCTGGCCTGGTTCGCTTGGCTTAGCTGGGCCTCAGTTGTTCGGGCCTACGCTAGATGAGATATTGCAAGCCGCGTGGCCTGCTAACTAATCAGTGCCTTGAGACACCCCGGGGTTATGACCCCGACAGCCCGAGTGTTTTTATGATCACGAAGTGATCGTGAAAGCGCTGATATGCGTGTGCGTTGTACATGGATCCGTAGTCGTGACTTATTCAAGCTTCGTCGCTCGACTTCTTATGGGCTTGGTGCGTTCAATGTGGTAGGTGGCCGTTGTGTTTTGCCCCGTCAGGACGCCATGACGATGCGGTATGTGATCGCTGAGCCCTGCCATGTGCCGTGTCAGTGTGCTGCGTATCGGGGCTCATGACCCAGGCGAGACTGAGTAGTCTTATCGACGTCCTACCGGTCCTGCCTTTGTGAGTCTCAATTTTCCCAAACTCACGCAGGCATCTGACATTGGTTGTGACCTCCCATGGTTTGCCACGTGGCGTGGGAGTCTCGAGCTGTTCGGACTGTCCTTTAGCCTATAAATATGTGCCTTCCTTTCGTATGAACCACTCATAGCTGTGTCTACAAACCGTTCCCTTCCTTCCTGCTGAGTGAGTGAGGAAATGGGAGGAATTTGTAGAGCATCGTGGCCGATGGTCAGCAGTGTCCTTTCCAATGGCTGGTGCTAGAAGGCGACTTGTGAGCAAGGGAGGACGAGATGTTACGAAGGCTAGCTTCATGATCATGCAGCCTTGGTTTTACCTATGCCTGAGTGGCACGGGTATCGATGATGGCCGTTGATCAGGGGAAGGTTTGCCCCATTACCGTGAGCCATCAAAGTGTGCAGGCAGCAAGTCGGTTCTCTGGTGAGAACATTCGTCGCTCCCTAGCCACTGAATGATGGAACTAGGGCATCGTTTATCACTATGCCTAGTCGTTGCATCGTGACGACGCAGCGAGATGTTCTGCGCCGGGGGCTGCTTCACCCTTGTCCCCTCCCTGCATTCTAAAGTCTTGGGGTCGCGATGCTACGAGGGGGGCTTTAAGGTGGTCTTTTCTGTGTAGTCCGGCCGCGCTTGCAGCTCGTACCTCCGGTGGCGTCGCCCTCAAGGCAGTGTTGGGTTTTTCCCTTTCTTATCTCCGCGGTTTGACCATGCGTATAATGCTCGTACCCATGGAATATAATTTTTTATCTTTATATTCCTACCTCAAAGTCGTGCCAAATCCTTGAGCTGCGAGGTCCTGTTGTGGGGCTTTGTTCCCAAAGTCAGGCCTTCCATGCGGGCGGTCGACCTTCCTTCCTATGGGATGGAAAAGTCACCCTCGGCCCAAAAGCCCTTGCTTCATTTGTGCTTTGTCCTATTTGGCCCAAGTCTCCCCATTCGTTGATTGGGTTATGACCTCGTTCTCGAGCGACAGTGTGATCGCGGGTGTTTCCCTCTAGCCAAAAGTTTACACTAAGGCTCAAGTAGGCCCAGACCGTGCATGCTTGGATCATGGTGAGGTTGTTTTTTGCATGGGGTTTGGCGTTGCCTCATGAAGAGGGCATCATCACAAGCCCCGGGCACCCGAGTGACCATCCACAGGGGCTTGTTGACCCCTATTGGTCTGTCGGTTTCAGGTCATGGATCTAGGATCCCGGAAGGGGCTTGTATCGGGGACTTAGCCCTTCTTGTTTCGGGATCCCCGATGGCCTCGTGGGTCGTTGCGGCCTATTTTTCGGTCAATTCTGATTTCATCCCATGCAGGGAGAGGCATGTCCACCATAACCACGCGGTCAGAGCAGTGGGCCTCGTCGGGGTTGATGGGTAATTTGAGCGGGACCCGATATCCTCCCCAATCGATGTGAAGTTCGGCTGTGCCTTGTCAAGAGACATCCCATAAATCATCGGCCGTCAATCTTGTTGGTCCACAACCGTCTCCGTAATGGCCAGAGGGCAAGATGCCTCCCCCAGACTGGGTCAACCCAAGAGACTTCAAAGGGATGACTTGAACACATGGAGAGATGGTCGTGTGGCTCCGCACCACCGATTAGAGCCACAGGGGCCCACCTCCTCCCTGCCCCTATCCCTTTGTGGCCTTGAGTCCTTCTAAGGACCGACTGAAAAAAAGAGTTCCTAGATACGATGCGAGGTCGTGGACGTGGTAGGTCGCATTGTGCGTGGACTCTAGGAATCGTTGCCTCCCTGATCGTTGTGTGGCTTAACGGCGACCACTTACCCATAGGGCAAGAAAAGGTTGCGTAGGAAATTAAAGAAACAGACAAGAGGGTGCTGGTCTTACATGCGCTCTGCTCGCTGCTTCTTCGTTCCTTGCCCTTTGTCTTGTTCCGCGGGGCCATTCCTATCTATGACCTTTTGTAGAAAGGTTAGTTTACCAATTCATGAGGACAGGAGGGTTAGTATATGTTTGGAAAGAAGGGCTAAGGATAGAATCTGCGTAGCTGCTCAATGTTCCAGGAGTTGGTGTAGATCTCGCCGGTGTCGTTCATGAGTCGGTAGGATCCCGGGCGAATGATTTTGGCGATGATGAAGTGTCCTTCCAAGGGTGGCATCAGCTTGTGCACATCCTTCGTAGTCTGGACCCATCTTAGGATGAGGTCGCCTGCCTATAACACTTGCTCTCGGACATTCTTGTTGTGGTATCTCCGTAGCACTTTCTGGTACTTCACGGAGCGGAGGAGCACTGTCTCATGGGCTTCATCCAATTGGTCGAGTGTGTCTTGGCGATCCTTCTCCGCTTTGGCTTTATCATATGCCAGGACTCGAGGTGCTCCGCAGTCGAGGTCGGTCGGTAGGACGGCTTCAGCGCCATACACCATGAAGAACGGTGTGTAACCGGTGGACTGGTTCGGAGTCATTCTCAAGCCCCAGAGCACGGCTGGTACCTCCCCTGCCCATCACCCCACAAATTTGTCGAGCCTGTTGAACATGCAGGGTTTAAGGGCCTAAAGGATCATGGCATTCGCATGCTCCACTTGACCATTGGTTCGTGGGTGAGCTATGGAGGCCTAGTCTACTCGAATGCCATAATTGTCGTAGAAGTGGAGGAATTTCTTTTCGGTGAAGAGCGTGTCGTTGTCGATGATTATGGAGTTTGAGACTAAAAATCTATATATGATGTCGAGGAAGAATTCCACCCCTTCTTCGGATCTTACTCTTGTTATAGGTTTAGCTTCAATCCACTTGGTGAACTTGTCGATCGTCACCAGAAGGTGGGTGTAGCCCCCGGGTGCTTTCCTGAATGGCCCGAGCAGGTCAAGCCCCTAGGTCATGAAGGGCGACATTAACAGGATGGTTTGCAACTCTTGCGTGGGTAAATGTGTTTGCCGCACGTAGAACTGACATCCCTCACAGCTTCGTACGAATTGTTGAATGTCCGCAGCCGTTGTGAGCCAGTAAAAGCCTTGTCGAAAGACCTTCCCAACCAGCGCTTTGGGCGCTGCGTGATGTCCGCAGATTCCTAAGTGGGCCTCCCGTAGGAGTCGTTGTCCTTCTTCTTGTGAGATGCATCTCTGGAGAATCCCTGAGGTGCTGCGCTTGTAAAGGATGTTTCCTATGATCATATAGGATTTGCAGCGCCTTGCTAGGCATCGCTCCTCCGTTAGGTCATCAGGTAAATTCCCCCATGCTAAATATTCTATGAAGGGGCGGTCCAGTCTGACCTAGTATCCATCGCCGCTCGGTCGATCGCCATCAGGCCAGGAGGGCATGTGGCCTCCGGGTTATGGCGGTGTTTAACTGGCAGGGCGAGCTCCACCTTGCCAGTCGTGTCCGTCGTTTGGTCATGCTACCAAAGAGCTTGCAACGATGATTCGTGCACGTCATTGACAAACACTCCTGGTGGGGTAGGTCCCTGACTTCATGCGATCTTGGCCAGGGAGTCGACGGCTAGGTTGTCTCGTCTAAGGATGTGGTGGAGTTCTAGCCCGTTGAATCTTTCTTTGAGTTTCCGAACCTCATCGCAGTAAGCCGCCATCTTGCTATCGCGATATGACACTTCCTTTAGGACTTGGCTGACGACCAACTTCGAGTCTCCTCTGATGAAGAGGCAGTGGGCGCCAAGCTCAGAGGCGATTCTGAGGCCGTGGATGAGGGTTTCATATTCTGCGACGTTGGTGGTGGTCCGGAAGTGGAGTCGGATGGCGTACACCATGCGCTCTCCTATTAGGGAGATTAGGGTGACCCTGGCCCCCGCGCCTATGGCCATGAGCGATCCATCGAAACATAGTGTCCAGTATGCCTGGCAGGTCGGAGGTGCAGGTGTCTACACTTCGGTCCATTCGGCGATGAAGTCTGCGAGGGCTTGTGATTTGATCGCTGTTCTCAGGACATACGTGATGTGGCAACCCATGAGCTCGGTTGCCCATTTGGCCACGTGGCCGGAGGTGTCGCGATTCTAGACCACGTCACCGAGCGGGGCGGACGCCACGACCATGATGGGGTGTCCCTCAAAGTAATGCAGCAACTTTTGTTTAGCGATGAGGATGGCGTAGATAAGCTTCTAGATTTATGGGTAACGCACCTTAGGATCCGAGAGGACCTCGCTGATGAAGTATACTGGCCTTTGGATCTTGTGGAAGTGCCCGCACTCTTCTTGCTCGATGACGAGTGCTGCGCTGACCACCTGAGTTGTCGTGGCGATGTAGAGGAGGAGCAGTTCTCCCTTCTCGGGCAATACTAGTGTGGGAGTTGTTGCTTGGAACGCTTTGAGCTTCTCAAAGGCCTCATGTGCTTCAGCCGTTCAAGTAAACTGATCAGCCTTTTTTAGGAGCTTGTATAATGGCATGCCATCCTCTAGCTAGGAGATTTAGCCGTTAAGGGAGGCCAGGCATCCCATGAGCTTTTGGACTCCTTTCAGGTTTGTGATGCGGCCCAGATTCTTGATCGTCGTAATCGTCTCTGGGTTGGCTTCGATGCCCCACTCAGAAATGATAAACCCAAGGAGCTTTCCCTTGGGGACCCCGAATACCCACTTTTCGGGGTTGAGCTTGATCTTGAATTCTCTAAGATGAGTGAAGGCGGCCTCTAGGTTGCTGACTAGCTGGTCGGCTTTCCTAGAATTTACGATGATGTCATCGATGTAGACCTCCACGATGTCCCCGATGAGCTCTCTGTGGCATCGGTTCAGGCACCTTTGGTAGGTGGCCCCATGTTCTTGAGTCCAAAGGGCATGGTGATGTAGCAATAGGCGCCGAATGGGGTGATGAAGGAGGTTACGAGCTAGTCGGCCTCCTTCATTGTGATTTGATGGTACCCTGAATATGCGTCTAGGAAGCATAGGGTTTCGCTACCCATGGTCGAGTCAACTACTTGATCGATTCACGGTAGCGGATAGGGTACCTTCGGGCATGCCTTGTTCAAGTTGGTGTAGTCCACGCACATCCTCCAGGTCCTGTTCTTTTTTCAAACCAAGACTGGGTTAGCGATCCATTCAGGGTGGAAGACTTCTGAAAGGTCTTTGTGTGGTTTTGGTAATTGAGTGACAACCTAGGTGGACTAATTGTGTTTATGTGAGATACATAGGTGATTAGTCCACAGGTACATGTGTGTGAGCAACATATGCCATGAAAATGGCTTGGAGATGTTGCAAAGCTCACACATGTGATGATGAAGGAGCTCATTGCACATGAGACATGACATTGAGTCATGTGATCAAGGTGGAGAAGATCAAGACAAGACTTGGATTGATGGACTGGTTGCAAGCGTGAAGGGCAAGTCAGAGGCTTTGGAGCGATGGACCGCGTGGCGGTGAAGCTTGAGCAAGACTTGGAGCCGATGGACGAAGGCAACGGTGAAAAGCAAGTGAAGTCAAGATCGATGAACCAATATGATCACATGATGATATGAAGTGGATCATATCATTGTTGATCATGTTGGTGCATGTGTTGCATCGAGATTGGAGGAGATGGAACGACATGCGCAAGGCAAAGGTATAACCTTGGTCTTTTCATTTCACCGGTCATAGGTGTGTAGAGAAGTTGATGACCGGATTAAGGATAGATGGCCGTACTATCAAGAGGGGCAAACTTGTTTGCATATCGGTCATCTAGTGCCACTCGAGTGATCTAACTTTGCATCATCGCTAGGATCGAGTGGCGTGGCAAGTTGAGTGGCTAATCCTTTGGGAAATGTTTGTGAAAAGCTAACACACATACACATGGTGGTGCACACTTGGTGGTGTTGGCATATTTGCAAAGGAGAAGAAGTTAGAGTTGTTGTGAATCAACTTAGAGAAGAGAAAAAGGTTTTTCGGTGTACTCCAAACTATAGGATGGTCCTTGGATTAGAATACTGCTTTGATCCATTGTGATTTGGATCAAGTATTCATGTGGGATGTGTAGCCCTCTGAGTAAGCTTTTCAAAATGTCCAAGATCATCGAAATTGGAGTTCGGAGCTAAGAGTTATAGCCATTTTAGCGCTTAAAGGTCTGTGACCAGACGCTGGCGCGAAAAACGACCGGACGCTGGAACCTAACGTCCGGTCAGCACCTGCGAGTCCGGTCACAGCGTCCGGTCAGTGTTTTTTAGCGTGTCCAGAAGCGACCGGACACTGCGAGAGTCCGGTCAGTGATGACCGGCCTCGTCCGGTCGCTGAAAACCGTCGCTAGAACCTCTCTGTAAGTGACCGGACGCTAGGTTCCAGCGTCCGGTCGTTATGACCTGCGTGTCCGGTCAGTACGCGCTTTACCCAGTGAAGGGGTAACGGCTATTTTAGCCCTTGGGGCTATAAAAGGAGTGTGTGGCCGGCCTTGGGCTGGTAGCTGAGCACCCTCACGCCTATTTGGCTTGTGTAGGAGTGCTTGGATGCCCTCTAACTCACTTATGCTTGTAAGAGTGCAAATCGATTGCGAGTTAGTGTGATTCTAGTGCGCTGCATTGTGAGATTGCATCGAGTGGCACCAGGTGATCGAGTTGCAAGCCGGTGGTGCTTGTTACTCTTGGAGGTTGCCACCTCCTAGATGGCTTGGTGGTGGTCTTCGTCGAAGCCCGCAAGAAGCTTGTGTGGTGCTCCGGAGAAGAGCTTTGTGAGGGGCATTGTGCTCGCCCCACGGGAGCCACGAAGAGCAACTCTAGTTGAGCGTCTCATTGAACTACCCTCACTTTCAGAGTAGGTTCTTGCAGTGCCCGATGTGCGGGCTTGGCGGATGATGCCAATTAGCCGCTGAATCACTAAGTGAGCGGTCGACACAACGGGGACGTAGCGTGTTGGCAAGCACGTGAACCTCGGGAGAAAATCACCTTGTCAACCTTGTTCTTCCCGTTGGTTTGCAATCCCCTTACACAAGCTTGTGATTACTTTTATATACATTGTGCTTGTGCAGTTGCTGTTGTGATTAGTTAGCTTGTGTAGCTCACTAGTTACCTTCTTGCTTGTGTAGCATAGAAGTAGCTCCCTTGCGTGGCTAATTTGGTTTGTGTAACCTTGTTAGTCACTTTGCTTAGTTTGTGTAGCTAAGTATTTACGCTCTCTAATTTGGCATTGGTTGCCTTGTTATTGAGCATTGCTAGTGAGCTTAGTTGGCTTTGTGCTTTTGCTTACTAGCATGTGTATGAGCTCCCTCATTGCTTGAAATACTAGTGGCATAGGTTTATATGACCTTGCTCCTAGAATTGGTTAGGTGAGCTCTAGTTAGCCTGGCACCTTTGTTGCTTAATTAGAATCTTTGCAAGGTGCTAGATAACACAGATAGAGGGGTGTAGTCTTGGCTAGACCGATAGTTTTAATTCTGCACTTGTTTCGGTTAGCCGACGCGATTAAGTTTTAGTAACAACTATTCACCCCCTCTAGTCGTCATCTCGACCCTACAAGTGGTATCAGAGCTAGGTCTCACATTTGTGGTCTTCACCGACCTGAGAGGATGGCGTCTAGTGGTCTAGATGTTTGTGAGACACATATTTTTGATGGCACAAACTTTGCACTTTGGAAAAATCACATGCTTGATCATTTTCATGCAAAATGACCTAAGTTTTGGTGGATTATCACTAGTGGTCTCACGCATGTCTTGGATCATAGAAATCACACCAAAGCTCAAAGAGTTCTCTATGAACTTGATGCAAATGCTTGTTGTTTTCTAATTGATGCTTTGAGTTTTGATTTGATGAAACAAGTAAATATCATGGGAACCGCTCGTGAGGTATGGGAGTCCATCAAGAGCACCTTCGGTGATTCCTCCACATGGGATGATGGAAAATTCAAGAAGGAGGATGAACCCAAGAAGGAGGCGCATGAGTGTGTCGAGCATGATCACAATTTGTGGATTGTGAAAGATTGCTCCACCTCATGGTCAAGTGATGATGATGATCGGTCCACCACAAGTTCACTTGGCAAGGTTGATGATGACACCACAAGTGTTGCACATGAAGATTCTACCTCAAGCGCACTTGATGGTGATCTTGATGATGATGGTTCATGCTCGGGCCATGATTGTGATGCTACTACAAGCTCTTCTCCATCACCACATTGCTTCATGTCACAAGGTGACACCAAGGTATCAAATGATAATGTGGTTGATCATGTTGATTCATATGATGAGCTTGTTAGTAGACTTGCTAGCATGACCATGTCTTTAGAAAATGAGAAAGCTAAAACAATGAAATTAGAAAATAAAAACTCATTTCTAAAGAACTCTTGTGAAGAACATAAGAAATTACTTGATGCTTTTAAATCTTCAAGTGATGAGCTAAAATTGAATCATGAGACACTACTTGCATCTCATGATGAATTATTAGAACAACATGCTTATCTCATTAAAGTGTTTACAAAAAAACTTAAAAATAATGAGAGCTCATCACATGGATCAAATGATAAATTGCAAAATGTTGCTAACCCTTGTGATGTATGCAAGAAGCATGTATCCACCTCTTGTGATGATTTATTAGATATGCCATGCTCTTCACATATAGATGCTTGTTCTACTTCTACGTCTTGTGAGACTAACATTTTGAAGGAGAACATTGAGCTCAAAAGTGAAGTGAAGAAATTGAGCAACAAGTTAGAGAGGTGCTACAACTCAAAAGTCACCTTTGAGCACATGTTGAAGACTCAAAGAAACTATGGTGACAAGCGTGGCCTTGGCTTCAAGAAGAAGATGACAAAGGGCGAAAGAAAGAGAGAAAGAAAGATGAAAAAGCTACAACAAAGAAAGCTCTCTCATACCATGTGCTACTGGTGTCATGAAGCGGGACACCTTGCAAATGGTTGCCCTAACATTGAGAAGCTCAAGAAGATGAAGGAAGAAGAGAGGCTAAAGCATGTGAAGTGCATCAAGTGCCGCACATGGGGTCATCTTACCTCAATGTGCCCAACCAAGCAATTGGTGAAGCAACTAGAAGAGCCTCAACCAAAGCCACAAGTTGAGCAAGAAAAGACACCTCAAGTTCGAATCAAGATCAACCATGAAGATGGTGGTGACTTGATGATGAAGAAGAAAACAAGAAGGGGTGGCAAAGCAAGGCATCCAAAGCAAACTCAAGATGCCAAGATGATGAGCAAGAATGAAGATGAGAAGAAAGATTATGCTCATATCAAGTGCTTCAAGTGTGGAAATACGGGACACTTTGCCTCTAAGTGTCCTACCAAGCTTGAGAAGAAGGCCCAAGCAATCCATGAGAGGCAAGGCAATGAGAAGCACCACATGAGCAAGGAAGAGAAGGCTCAATCAAAGAGAAAGTGCTATTGATGCCGGGAAAGGGGACACATGGCACATTCATGTCCCCTAGGTAACACTCCTAAGCCTATTTCAATTGATGATGACTCTATGCTTAGGAAGGATGATAATGGTACCTCTATGGTTGCTATTGCAAAACATCCCGCTACTCATACTAAGGCTTTGCTTAAGTATGTCGCTCCTAACTTGAGAGGACCCAAAATTGTTTGGGTACCATCAAAAAGTGGATGATTGATTGTAGGTACCATTGGCATTGGAGACTTGATTCAATTGATTTCATATTGATCATCATATATTGAGTCAAGATATGAAGTTTAGTGCACATCCAAACCCAATGCCATGATAATTGAGTGAAGTCCAAATGTGCTACAACATACAAGTGTCATATTCAAGTTGTTGGTGATTCATTGGATTATTTGATGGCTTGCAAATATTTGAGTTGAAGCTTGCTAGTTAAATGATCATGAGGTAACCAAGGTATATCTCTTGTTGATCATTTCATATGGGTGCATATAAGTTGATTGAATTGGATAAATGTGCAATGTTGCTTGCTATGGGATGATTGAATGGATAATTGATTAGTAGTCAAGTTTGGATTGATTTGTGTTGGATAAGTTCATAAGATGACATTTAGTAAGTGGATTTAATGGATTTATGTCTTGTGAAAGTATTCAAACGAGTTAGTTTCAAGTTTGATTCATATTTGATGAAGTATAGCTCAAGTGATTGAAATCTGTCCTATATTGAAAATCTGAGTGAGCTGTGATCTTAGCCATGTTTGAGTAATCAAAACTTATTGGATTAGCATAAAAATTGGTGTACATGCTCTAGACTTATGTTATAAGATGCTGTACAATTTTCATGAGAATTGGATTAGAAATGCTTCGGTTTTGGAGTGGATCTTGTCAGCTATAGTGCAGCAGTTTTCAGCATATAGCAGTGGTAGAAAAATTGAAATCTGGTAGCAATCTAGAAGTCAAACAAAGCTCAAATTTTTACAACTGCTATATAACTTAGTGAAGCACATCTCCACCAAATTTCATGATATTTGGATTTGTACTTTGGGAGATATGCTTATTTCTTTGAAGGGTACAAAATCTGCCAGAAAAGTGACAAATATTGGATTGATCTAGAGTCACTTTGATTGAAAGGTCCTCAAGTTGGAAACATGTTTACAAGTGTTTGAGGTACCTAAGTTTGGTTTTGAGATGGTCTTTAAGCATTACAAGCAAAGAGTACAAGGTCATTTGATTGTGGAGTGTAGTTTGCACACATTCGGTACTCAAATTGGAAGATCAAGATCAAACTCAAGATGAAGTTGAAGTTTAAGTTCTAGTGACTATTGGAAATCATTTGGCAGAAAGAAAATGACTTAAACAAGTAGAAAGAAAAGGACTTAAAGAAGGAATCGAGGTTACTTATCAAGTTAAGTCCATCACTTGGATCAATCAATCAAGTTATGTCAAGTGAGTATCAAGAATAGTTCTTGGAGAGATGTCACTTCTCCCTAGTGTAGGGGCTTGCCGCCTATGAGTAGGTAAACCAAGTGTGGTACTTGGAAGGTGTTGACACAAAATGTGACGCACTGTGCCTCACACACAGCAAGCCAGAAAGCGTGGCTTCAATCGAGTTCCCGGGTACTTTGTGACCCGGAAGCGTGCCAGTCAGTTTGACCTGAAAGAACTAACAAGGGATAAAACAGTTAAATGCCAGACCGGAACATGTCAGGTGAGACCAGACAGTTCCATATATACGGCCCTGAAGCCACTTACAACGACATACAGCTATAGGAAGCTGTCTGCCAACAAGTTTATAAACCATTCGGCTAATCGTAAGATGAACACACGTAAAGATCCGATTACCGAATGCATGTGCATGGGAAGACATGTTTGAACAAGTGAAATTAATTATGAATTAATGCATAACCAAGCTTAGCAATCCAACCGAGTTGGGATCCATGAAGAAGGAACATGCAAATAAACACGATTAAACTAATCTAAAACCTGCATCTGCCGCACGACACCTAGTTCCGTCAAAGCTTAAACGTAATTATCATGCATGAACCCACAACATGTAACAATCTAGATTAAAATAATTCAGCCATTATGAGCATGTTATCTATTTGCGAGAGGTAATATGACAAGAATGATCATTGAAGCACGAATAAAACCACAAGAGATGGCCAATAATGTCAATCTAGATTGGGCAAAAGTGTGTTACAAATATATGAAATATTTAAAACATGCAACACAGATAACTTAATGAATCTATTTAGATTTTGCCGTATCTAATAGAGCCGATAATCTGCCTTGCTTTCACTAAGCATATTGAGCAAACGCTGCGCATACGGTATCTACTCAATAACAAAGCATAAGCAAAGACTTCTTGATTGTCTAGCAAAGATCCGCCATACGATCATTGAAAACAAACAAGACTACTTGCATCACGCCTAAATCCACCGCATGATACTAAACATGATAACAAGGTTGTCGGAACTTACGGAGGTCGACGGATCGATGACTCCTCTCAAGAACTCGACGACACGACAAAAAAGGACTCGAAAGTTGGCACGGCGGTTGTATTGATTTGGTTGTGAACCTCTATTACAATGGTCGAGGGTCAATATTTATACCCTAGACAAAACACGAGTCCTAGAAGACTACGATTTACAAAGGAACTTCTAAACAAACTTGAAACTTACGATTCCTTACCCTAAACTCTCGTAGTCCTTTATTATTACAACTTTCATCTTTTCGATCGGCCTTGCCTCGCCATCTTCTGCTTTCCGAATGGAGTCACCGCTTACGAGTAACCGACCGCACAAGCATTTAGCCGACCGCTTGTTTTGTCTCGCCGAATACCCTTCTTCCCGCATGCGGGTCCACCATCATCCTCCGAATCGACCAAAATCCAAGGTGTTAACACATGCCCCTCAATTTCGGGATAAAAGTTGTTTTTATTCTGAAATTGACCACAAGCTCCTTCTTCTTCCTAGGTCAAGACTGTTCAACACCGCAGCCACTGCCCAAAAATTCAAGTTTTCAAATAAACTCTCGGACCTACTTGAATCTTCAATGGCGACCTGTGATGAAATCCCAGAGGTAAACTTTACTTATATTCGCAATTTTCATTTGATCCTCCTGCCCTCTTTTGGCTTATTCCTCTTTGATTTCAATCACCTTCTAAAGGAATACAAGAACCAGATTTTGATCCCCTATGCTACCAACCTCGATTCCTATTTCCTCGGCCCAATGGGAAATCCTGACCCTTCTGAGATTATCGAGAAGGAAACCCAAAGAATCCCCTTCAAATCTGGGATCACCTCGCCAAACCGATGGCCAAACACGTTCAAGAATTGGCCATTTCCCCCAATCGCCGGATGGCGGAATTGGTACAGGAGAACGCTAGAGAAAAGCAGCAGCCACTGGGAAAGTCAAGACATCAGTCATTGTTTGGAATTATCCTTAGCGTAAACACCTGTAAACGATTCCCTCCCCGATAGCAAATTTCCCATTTTGGTCCGACACCATTAATGCCTTCATCTTTGGTCATGGTATGATGACCATCACTCTAGCCGACGTGTTCATGATGACTGGCTTGAACGTGTCACTACCAGTATACCCCTATAAGTACAAGAGCAAAAGTAATCAAAGAGCCGTCAGCTCTGGATGTGGATGGGTCAAACACATCTAGAACTACATGAATGCATCTGGCACTGTCTCTGACAAAGAGTTGAAAGCTTTCATGAATATGTGGCTATGCAGATTCATCTTTTGTGGAAAATCCAATGAACCAACCCTGAATCACATGGTGATGGCTGAGGACTTAGCTGCAGGCACTCAGATCCCACTAGGCAAATATCTCTTAGGGTCTGTTTATCATATGATGCATCAGATTACTCTTCGGATGTGCCAAGGTGGAGAAATCTCTTGTGTGAATGGTCCCTGGTGGCTAATTCAAATGTGGCTCCAGCTATATATGCATCAGATAACCTCTGTGAGCCTCCTCAATCTAAGTTTTCCTTCAGTTAACTATGCTGAAGGTAGTACAGCAAAGGTTAAGGCTTGTCGGACTTAGGGAAGCAAAGATCATCTATCAAGATTGACATAGACATTGGCCATTTCTTCAAGCTATTTTTCAAAGGATTCGCAATGTACTCGTTCCTTTACAAAGAAAAAATGAAAATTTGACTTTGCCCTACAAGTTCAAATATGAAATTGGTTGTTCAGTCAAGAATCCACGGAGATCTTCAACTCCTTTATCAAACCTTGCACTCGCCAAATTTAATTTCATCATGGGAGGTTAGTGCAGTCCACCTATGAATTCTACTATCCAAATATGGTGGCTGAGACAATTAGGATGTGGCCACCGCCCCAAATTCCTCTTCTCTCAACAATCATGAAGCCAAGGGAAGTAATAATGAAAAGAATGGAAGCCAAGAAAATCTTTGAATTAGGATGGGAATTGCCAACATACGAAACCATCTCCATTTGGGCTAATAGATGTTGCTCATCCCTTCTTTGTCTCTTGGTGGCAAGAATGGCATGCTCATATCTTCAATATATCAGTTCATCCTTTATGCAAAAACTTGCAGCTTGACTTTGCTTCCGATAGTGAGGTAACTCCATTAGGCTCATCATTTCCTCCTTTTGAATTCACTTCCTATTTTAACATCCGGTTATGCACAGATTTTTGAGCCTACTTCCCCACCAAAGCAATCCAAAGATTATTCGGTTGGTCCCAATCTCGCTCGATTTGATGCTCCAAAATTAAAGGAATTCATGAAAATCCTCGCAACTTTGGATTCAAGACTTTTAAAGGCACTCATGAAAACTCCTCGCTACTTCGTCTTTGCATCTTCAAGAGGAAAAAACAAAAAGAAAAACACCGAAAGTTTTCTCTTGCCCAAGAAACCAAGGACCAAGAAAGCCAAATTATCTTTTGAGGTACGAACCCTTTATTCTCTATCAGTTAACAACCCCACTTAGCAATAAACCCGACCACCTCTATATTCATTACTTCCATCGCAGCATAAGTCGAAATTCCCAGACTAGACAAGTACCTCAAAGAATTTGCAAAACCAACTCCTGAAGTTTCTACCGAAAATGAAGAAATTCATGACAAAGAAGCTTCAGAGACTCATGAAGTCAAGGTTCAAAGGCTCATAAATCTGATGAAACTATAGGTAACATCGTTCGACTAATTTTCCTTTTCTCCTTTCTTTTTTTTTTAATAACATCTATCTCTTATGCTCATTATCATTTACTTTATTGAGGATAGATGAAATCTTAGATGAATTGGCAAGGGAAACTTCTCCCATCAAGCTCCAAACCTATCCCTTCGAACCTTCACCAAGTTCTCCAAAGAAGCCGTAGTATAACCCATCCTCGATGATCAATCACCAAAGAGTAATGCCTTGTCTTACACTATATTTTAGCAAAATTACCCAATCGGCTAACACCTCCTTTCTTCTCTTTTCTTTAGAAGAACATCACTAAACCGACCACCGCCACTCCTTCTCTATTGAGGACTACATCATTGATAAAAGTGAAGAGATTACTTCTCATCAAACCTTATCATTGGAAAATCGTGCTCGGCTAAAAGAGATGATCATTCTCAATGAACAAGGATACCATTAGTCCGGTTCGTGATGCGCACTTTATAAAAGACCTCCTTGAACTCATTGATCAAGATATCCCTCCGCTCTCAAGGCCCCCTAAAATCTGCAATTTCATCTTGATGACCACTTTGCTATGGTGAGAAGGGCAACCAAGAACATATCTTTGAGGGCTGCTCTGCAGAAGGATAGATCTTTGAAGAAGCTGGAGATTAAAGATCTTCATTCTCATATCCGCACTATAAGAAATTCCTTGACAACCTTGGAGCCCGAATCGAAAGCCATGGAGGATGAAAAAGCAGATTAGCAGCTCAACTAGCCGAATCCGAATGCCAAAATTTAGTCTCACAGGCCCATATAGCTAATTTGTCAAGAACATAGAAGCGACTTCACTAAAGATAACTTCGACCATCAAAGAAGACCAAAGAAATCAAAACTAAGTTATCCAAAGATCCGAGCTCAAGATGAAGATCAAAAGTGCTAGATAATGTTAGCCGAATCAGATCAAGCCATAGAGGCAATCAACATCTTCCGAACAAGTAGACATTGGGCTTGTAATAAACTTAAATGTGATATCCTTTTTCCTTGATCAACCAACTTTATGTTTACATATTTTTACTTTTTCAAAAATGAAGCAATTGGTCATTTTCCCTTAGATTACTCGATTAGAATGTAGCCGATTGTCTCCATTCTTCCAATAGCCGAATGAATCCTAATCCAAATGTTGTGAGGGTATAGCCGAACAATGTCGGCTCCAACAAATCGTGGAGATAGCCGAGTGACATCCGATTTAACCCATGCCTGCCCAGCCCAAAGAGCGGCCCAAATTAAAGGGAAAAACCCTACTCCACCGCTCGGCATTCTCGCCCCACGACTCAGTAGAATTCGCCACGACTCTTCGCTCCGGCTTATAAATAGACCCTCCGTTAGCCTTCATCGCTATCTCCGCTTTAGCTGCGTTCTCACATCCGCCTCCACTTCCTTCGCTCGATTCATCCCAAGAAAAACCCTAACCTCCACCAAAGTAAATGGCGAAACGAGGGCGACCGTGGGCGTCCCCCGCCGACGGGAGGTCAAGGAAGCAGAGCATCATGCGCCAGCGCCGTGGGTACGATTCGATTTTTTTTTGCCCCTTGCAATTTTCTTGTTCATCTCTTAGTTTTAATTTTTTCTTCCTCATTCATCGAGATAAGGGTCATCGAGTTCCACCAATATCATCTCCTTCCTCCCATGACAAAGAACTCAACCGGAACTCCATCATCCGGCTCTTCCAGCTCTTCAAGCTCCTATCATCCCAATCCTTGGGGCCCGGCGGAACCAAAGCAGATGCACACCATCCAGATTCTCACGAGGAGGCGCTCAAGTTTCGCCAGAGAGGGATGAAGCCCAGAGGAGCTAGGCGATGTCTCCAAGAAATTCGGCATCGAGCAAGCCGAATGGGAGGACCAATGAAGCAACTCTGCGACGCCATCACCGGTTTGATATCTTCATTTGGTTTTAGCATCCCGGCTTCCCTCGCTTGTCGACCCCATTTTCCTTTTCGCCCAAATCTTTCTGCGAGAATGACCGCTTTGAAGGCGGCGGCGAACAAGATCGCCGACAAAAGTGAATGCCTGGGGGGAGACATCCGAGGCACGCCGATGTCGTGGACGGCCGTGTTGATCGTGCCATCATCCAAGGTGTGCACCTCGGTGTTTCTCTCGGTCAAGGCGGCAATGACCTCCCGAACCAACGAAGACTACTCCTTCCAGCCGGTCGGCTTTTACCGAGGACGCCTTGACGAGATCGACGACATCGATGAGCGCCCGGAGGTCTCGATGATCATCATGCGTCGCCCTCGCCGAATCCACATCCCAAATCCGTCCTCAACAAGTTATTTGAGGAGTAGTTTGTATTAGGATGGACTTCAGTAAATAAACTTGTCTTTTGGAAGAATACTTATTTCTTTGATCCCTTTTGGTAAAAAATTCTGCTGCATGATCGTCGTAAAAATGCTGAAAACAACCCGGTCTTGCATAAACATTCTTGTGCTAGAGGCGATGCAAGTCGCATCGGCTATTTTCTCGCTAAAGGCGATATGAACAATATCGGCTATTCTCATCTATATCTGATTTTTAGGCTAAAGGCGATTTTCTTTTATC
Source organism: Miscanthus lutarioriparius (assembly GCA_904845875.1). Classification (NCBI taxonomy): domain Eukaryota; kingdom Viridiplantae; phylum Streptophyta; class Magnoliopsida; order Poales; family Poaceae; genus Miscanthus; species Miscanthus lutarioriparius. The sequence goes on from CAJGYO010000009.1 coordinate 92,860,532, forward strand.
GGCTTTTCTGATCTACATTCATGAACCAACCTCAACACTGGGTAATACTTTTTAAGAAATCTTCCATTGATAGCTCTCGTAAACTCCTCTCCAAATAAAGTCCTCAATATGTATGCATTACCGTGTACACATTCTACTATTCGGAAAGGACCTTCCCAATTTGGAGACCATTTGCCAACGCTCTATCCTTTGTTCCAACTGCAATATAGTTTTCCAAACCAAGTCTCCTTCTGCGAACGCCTCAAATTAACCCTTTTGTTATAATACTTGGCAACGCGTATTTTTTTTTTTTCTCAATATTTTCCAATGCCTTGAGACGAATCAAATGTAAATCTTCCAATTCATCCATCATCGATTCTTATAATCTTCTTCTACCAATTCTTTCAGAACACAACTCGCCTTGAACCCGACCATAATTCCCATGGTAGTACAAAGATGATGCCCATAAACCAGTTCATAGGGAGACGTTTGAGTGGACCCATGACAAGCCATTCGGTAAGCCCACAATGCTTCATTAAGAACCAAGTGCCATCTCCTTGGTTTTTCATCAATCTTCTTCTCGATGATTTTAATCATAACCTTATTTGATGCTTCGCTTTCACCATTAGCTTGTGCATAATAAGGAGAAGAATTATATAACTTAATCCCCATATCTTTGGCAAAATCACGAATTCAAGAAGTAAACCGAGTTCCTTGATCGCTTGTTATAGTTTGAGGAATCCCGAATCATGAATTATATGTTCCTTAACAAAACTGATCATATTCTCCGACGCTACCTTCTTCAAAGGGATAGCTTCAACCCACTTGGTGAAATAATCCGTGGCCAAGAGTACAAATTTGTGTCCCTTACTAGAAGGAGGATTGATCTCACCAATTAAATCTACACCCCATCCTCCTGAACGGCCAAGGCTTAATTATGGGATTCATAGCGATCTTTCGGAACTTTTGAATATTGCGAATCTTTGACAATTGTGACACCCTTTGTAATATTCAAAACAATCCTCCAACATAGTCGGCCAAAAAATAACCAGTTCTCCTAATTATCCACTTCATCCGATAAGTCGAATCGGTGTGCACCACACAATCCTTCATGAACCTCATACATCACTTTCTTGGCCTCTTCTTAACTTAAACATTTGAGCAATACTCCATCGATGGATTTGTAATATAACCGATTATCAAGGAACACAAATTTGAGAGCTTTGTATCCGAGTTTTCGGAAACTTTTGAGATGGATCTTTCGGATAATTGGTAATTTCGTATCTCCAATCACCATCTACTTGATCAAGATTTTAAAACACCTTCTTCTATAGCCAAAACTTTCCGACTCTCTCTCGATATCCGTAAGCGCTTTGAGCTAACTTATTTGCTTCTTCATTATACTCTCTAGGGATATGATGCAAGGTTACTACCGAAAATTCTTCAAAAGTTCTCTACACTCCTCATAATATTCTCTTAACACATTGTTCTTGCATTCATATCGACCACTCAGTTTGATTAATCACCAACTCGTAATCCCCAAAGATTTCAACAAAGAATGACTTTTACTTCTATAAGAAGTCAAGCCCTCTAAGCAACGCTTCAGATCTCTGCGATTATTAGTAACATGAAATTCAATAGGAACCGCATACTCAAAAGTTTTTCCTTGTGGGGAAATCAAGAGAATACCAGCTCCACCACCTTTGTTACAAGATGATCCATCGAAGAACAAGGCCCAAGGCACAATGCTTATCGCCTCAACAGAAAGATCCCGATGTTGGGTAATAAAATCGGCAATAATTTGACCCTTTACCGCTTTTGCCGATTCGTACCTTAAATTAAATTCGACAACGCTAAATCCATTTGCCAATTCTTCCATTCAAAATTGGCATCGATAGCATATGTTTGATTACATCAAAACTAGAAACTATCACGCATTCGGCATTCAACAAATAGTGCCGAAATTTGGTACATGAGTAATACACACACAAGCAAAGTTTTTCTGTAGCCGAATACCTTGTTTCCGGGTCTAGCAGCTTTTGGCTAATATAAGCTATGATTCTTTCTTTTCCTTCAAATTCTTGCATAAGGGCGATCCTATCGTTAGGCTATCGGCCACCACATACAACTTAAAAGGTTTGTCAAGTTGTGGAGGTACCAAAGACAGTATGCGCTTTCATATATTGCTTGATCTCATCAAAAGCCTTTTGTTGTATGTCACCCCATACAAATTTTTGATCCTTCTTGAACCTTAATAAAGGAGAAAAGGGTAAAACTCTCTCTGATAGATTGGATATGAATCTTCTTACAAAGTTGATTTTGCCTAACAATGATAGCAATTACTGATATTGGTTGCGGCACAACTTTGTCTATTGCTTCCATGCTCTTTTTCCCAACTTCAATTCCTCCTTTATGAACTAAAAATCCCAAAAACTCACCAAATTAAACTCCAAAGGCACATTTGTTTGGATTCATCTTCAAGCCATGCTTTCTTGTGCACTCCGAGTCTTTCTTAAATCGGCTAAATGTCCTTCACGGTTTCTAGACTTGACCACTACATCATCGATGTAGATCTCTACAATCTTGCCGATCACCGTGAAAAATATAATTCATAGCTCTTTGATAAGTTGCACCGCATTCTTTAACCCAAATGTCATGACTATCCATTCAAACAAACCAATATGACCAGGACATCCAAGGTCAAGTTTGAAATATCTTCCATTGCCATAAAAATTTGATTATAGCCAGCATTACCATCCATAAAACTAATGACTTCATAACCTGCTGCTGCATCTACTAGTAAATCGGCAACTGGCATTGGGTAACCATCCATGGGAGTGGCCTTATTAAGATTTCTGAAATCTATGCAAACCCTCATTTTTCTATTTTTCTTGTATACCGGTACTATATTTGAAATCCACTCTGCATACTTGCAGGGCCGAATGAAGTTTGCTTCTATTAATCTTTCAACCTCTTTCTTCACATCGGCCAATACCTCCTCTTTGTATATCTTCCGTGGAGGTTGTTTGTAAGGACGAAATCCAGGTTTAATGGGTAATCGATGCTCAACAATGGAACGATCCAATCCAGGCATTTCCGTATAATCCCAAGCAAAACAATCTTTAAACTCTTTCAATAGGTCTATCAACTTTGATTTATATTCTGGGTCTAACTTTGCACTAATATACATCAGCCTCGGCTTAGAACCATCACTAACATCAATTTCTTCCAACTTATCAGCCGACATAAAACCACGTCCCAACTTTCCTTTGTTGCCATCGACAGGATTTCCCATTAAAAATTACTATGAGAGCCGACTGCTTGGATCGGTTGTTGGCCTTCGCTGAAAACATTTACAGGACCTTCTTTCCACAGTTTTCCAGAGAAACAATCAATGCCTTCATATTCCCAGTAGGTAAATTCTGTGGCAGCAACACTTACCGAATCGTCAGCGTGTACAACTTCAACATCATCTCCAATCCATTGAATGAGAATTTGATGCATGGTCGAAGGAATGCAGCAATTAGCATGGATCCAATCTCTGCCCAAGAGTAGACTATATGCCCCCTTGCCATCAATGACAAAAAAGGTAGTAATCGAGTTTTTAGACCCAATAGTTAGCTCGACATGGATAGCACCTCGTATCGGAAGGGTTGCCGCAAAGTCCCTAAGCACCATGTCGGGTTTTCAACAATTCTTCATTAGTCATCCCAAGCTTTACAAGGTAGTATAAGGCATGATATTGATAGCAGCCCTCCATCAACAAACATCTTAGTTAAAGGCTTGCCATTGACATATCCCTTTAAATAGAGTGGTCTCAAGTGACGATTCTTGATTGGTTTGTCAAAACAAATTTCACTTTGTGTTAATACAAGTCGGGCCATCAACTCCCGACATTCACTTTCATCAAAATCGAGTACACCTCTTCTTGGACATATTGGCTTTCGGGAGCTATAAACTCTAATGGGAGGAAGAAAGCCATGCAAGCATCACCAAGGACCACATCCATCGCTTCTTTTTAGGACGCCATATTTGCTTTGCTTCGTAACTTCCCTGCTCCAACTCCCTATTCCTCGGTCGTTGAACTCTTCTTTTCTCGACTTTTCCTCAGCCCGGAGGACACCACTCGTCCTTTTTGCCATATGTATCTATAGGAATCAGCTTCTTCATCCTCACACTCTATCATGAATCCAACCTTGACCTCGCAAATCTTTTCCTTTGCCGATTCTCAAAATCATCTATTTTAAGCGCCGATCATCTTCAGGAACCTTCTTTCCAAGTCTTTCGTAGACGGGACGGCGGTTGACTCGAGATTGTCTATACTCGGAGTACTAGGCACTACACTCCGGACAATTATTTCTTGCAGGCAACCTCAAGCCTTCATTCCAACAATGCCTAAAGAATGAACAACCCCAATGAGACTGCTCCTGTTCAGTCACGTATTCTTCTTGCTCCCTTCGGTATACTTCTTCCTCATACCTCCGGCATTCTTCAATAAACCATTGCTTCTTATAGTATTCCTTCTCTTGTTCTCTCTGCCACTTGTTTAGCAAAATACGTGATGTAACTCTAGGTTTGGAAGTTTGACCTTTCTCGGTTCGGCTATTCTGAAACCGAACTCGTTGTCTTTAGCTTCTCATCGGTGACTTGCCGATCCGGGTCAACAGCACCACTTTCCTTTGCTCTATCAGAAGTCAACACCTTCATCTTGCCTTTACCTTTGAGATCATTGGCAGAGACCATATTCACAGAGAAAGAAATCATATTTTGTGGAAAAGGCTGATCATCAATTTTCATCTTGCCATCAAACTTCAAATGTCCCTCTTGGATAGCTTTCTAGATTCGGATTCTGAACACCCGGCAATCATTAATAGAGTGAGAATTAGTGTTATGGAAGCCACAATACTTTTTGTCTTTCACTCCTTCAGGACGTAGCATGGGATGTCCTTCTGGCAGTTTGATGCGTCCTTCCTTTATCAACAATGCAAAAAGCCTGTCTGCCTTAGTAACATCAAAATCATAGGTTACCTTTTGTTGTTTCAACCAGCGTTAACTAACTTGAGTGGGTTCCTTTGCCCAATTCAACTCAGCCGCAGCTATCTCATCTTCATCAATATACTCAGTCACTTCCTCCAAAAAACCTTGATACACCTCATTAGTGGCATTGTTCTTCTGAAAGTGATTATCTCTCCTGAATCCTTGGGCCTGATTACTCATAGCTGCTAAACGCTACGCAAGTTGGCCAAGATCATCAAACTCCATGCCGAACAACTTTTCCCTGATATTCGGCAACATTCCTGCTATAGCCATTCCAGGTAGTTGATCATCTGGTAAATTCAGAGAATAACACATATTCTTGGTCTCCCTAAATCTGCGAAGATATTCCAATGGTGTCTCATTTGTTCTCATCCTTAGACTCATGAGATCAACCAACTTTTTCTCATTAGTACCCGTGTAGAAATATGAATGAAACTTCTGCTCTAGCTCTGCCCACGTACCAATGGAATGAGCTGGCAAAGACGTGAACCACGTGAAAGCTGGTCCTGTAAGAGACAAAGGAAAATATCGAATCCTCCAAGCTTCATCTCAAGCGCCTTCTCCAAGTCGCATCAAATACCGAATCGACGTGCTCTATGGTACTAGTATCATCTTGACCGTAAAACTTGGTCAAATCTGCTGGAGGCTTCACCCTTGGAGGTAACGCCACTCTGTTGTACCACTCGGATAAGGAGACTTGTATGAATAGGATTGATTTTTGGCTTCAAACCGAACTGATTCTCGCATCATGTCGCCCATCCTGCATCAAAACATCAATGCCTCAATCCTGATTTCCTTGCACTTGCACTCCGTAAGGCAATCTCAAACACTCCTATACCTGGATTTGGCACAAAGATTGATAGCACCGTAATCAAGAAATTCTTGATACCCATCTCCATACATATTCTTCTACAATCTGCTTGATGTTTGGAGAAACTCTATAAGTGAAGGTGGCACTTCTCCTGTGGTACCAAATGTCACCGTCCATAGGTGGGATGTGATTGCTTTTCAAAGGTGAGTCAATCCACCTATATTTGAAGTCGACGCTACTTCTTTTCCAACAGCTTCTCTTGATGCTTTGGAACATTGAAAAGCGTCGGTCCACCGAGTGGTCCAACATTTTCTTCAAAGTATTTATCAACCATTGGACCAAAAGTACTTGATCATGATTGCCCGAAAGGTATTCGTAAAAAGTCGTGTGATGGTTTGTCATGGTTTCTCCCATAGCTTTATAGACCAGGGGCTGCCATCTTCTCGAGCATCCTCCTCTTGAAAGGTAATCGCTTTGATGCGGAAGAAGAACCCTTGGCATTGACTGCTTTTGAAACACTTTATTGCTCTTGTTTTTGGAAAAAGACATCAAACACTTCCGTTGGTATTGCTCACATGCTTGTAGCACTAAATCCTCAGTAATTATCTGGCAATTCTGCCATGCTCACATCCAGAACATGATCATTGTTGATCTCAGACGCCATCTTAAACTAACAGATGGTCCCACCAGGCGTGCCAAAAAGTGTGTTGACACAAAATGTGACGCACTATGCCTCACACACAGCAAGCCGGAAAGCGTGGCTTCAATCGGGTTCCCGGGTACTTCGTGACCCGGAAGCGCATACCATTGACTCGAAAGAACTAACAAGGATAAAATAAGTTAAATGCCGGACCGAACATGTCGGTGAGACCAAATAGTTCCATATATACGGCCCTGAAGTTACTTACAACGACATACAACTATAGGAAGTCATGCGCCAACAAGTTTATAAACCATTCGCTAATCGTAAGATGAACACACGTAAAGATCCAATTACCAATGCATGTGCATGGGAAGACATGTTTAAACAAGTGAAATTAATTATGAATTAATGCATAACCAAGCTCAGCAATCCAACCGAGTTGGGATCCATGAAGAAGGAACGTGCAAATAAACACGATTAAACTAATCTAAAACCTGCATCTGCCGCACGACACCTAGTTCCGTCAAAGCTTAAACGTAATTATCATGCATGAACCCACAACATGTAACAATCTAGATTAAAATAATTCAGCCATTATGAGCATGTTATCTATTTGCAGAGAGGTAATATGACAAGAATGATCATTGAAGCACGAATAAAACCACAAGAGATGGCCGAATAATGTCAATCTAGATTGGGCAAAAAGTGTGTTACAAATATATGAAATATTTAAAACATGCAACACAGGATAACTTAATGAATCTATTTAGATTTTGCCGTATCTAATAGAGCCGATAACTGCCTTGCTTTCACTAAGCATATTGAGCAAACGCTTTTGCCATACGGTATCTACTCAATAACAAAGCATAAGCAAAGACTTCTTGATTGTCTAGCAAAGATCCGCCGCATACGATCATTGAAAACAAACAAGACTACTTGCATCACGCCTAAATCCACCGCATGATACTAAACATGATAACAAGGTTGTCGGAACTTACGGAGGTCGACGGATCGATGACTCCTCTCGAAGAACTCGACGACACGACAAAAGGACTCGAAAGTTGGCACGGGGCCGGTTGTATTGATTTGGTTGTGAACCTCTATTACAATGGTCGAGGGTCAATATTTATACCCTAGACAAAACACGAGTCCTAGAAGACTACGATTTACAAAGGAACTTCTAAACAAACTTGGAAACTTACGATTCCTTACCCTAAACTCTCAGAGTCCTTTATTATTACAACTTTCATCTTTTCGATCGGCCTTGCTTGCCATCTTCTGCTTTCCCGAATGGAGTCACCGCCTTCTGGAGTAACCGACCGCACAAGCATTTAGCCGACCGCTTGTTTTGTCTGCCGAATACCCTTCTTCCCGCATGCGGGTCCACCATCATCCTCCGTAATCGACCAAAATCCAAAGGTTAACACATGCCCCTCAATTTCGGGATAAAAGTTGTTTTTATTCTGAAATTGACCACAAGCTCCTTCTTCTTCCTAGGTCAAGACCGCTTCAACACCGCAATTACGCCCCAAAATTCAAGTTTTCAACAAGAACCTCTGACCTACTTCGAATCTTCAATGGCGACCTGTGATGAAATCCCGTAGGTAAACTTTACTTATATTCGCAATTTTCATTTGATCCTCCTGCTCCTCTTTTGGCTTATTCCTCTTTGATTTCAATCACCTTCTAAAGGAATACAAGAACCAGATTTTGATCCCCTATGCTGCCAACCTCGATTCCTATTTCCTCGGCCCAATGGGAAATCCCAACCTTCCGAGATTATCGAGAAGGAAACCCAAAGAATCCCCTTCAAATCTGGGATCACCTCGCCAAACCGATGGCCAAACACGCTCAAGAATTGGCCATTTCCCCAATCGCGGGATGGGGAATTGGTACAGAGAACGCTAGAGAAAAGCAAAGCAGCCATCGGAAAGTCAAGACATCACCATTGTTTGGAATTATCCTTAGCGTAAACACCTGTAAACGATTCCCTCCTCGATAGCAACTTCCCCATTTTGGTCCGACACCATTAATGCCTTCATCTTTGGTCATGGTATGATGACCATCACTCTAGCCGACGTGTTCATGATGACGGCTTGAACGTGTCACTACCAAGATACCCCTATAAGTACAAGAGCAAAAGTAATCAAAGAGCCGCCACCTGGATGTGGATGGGTCAAACACATCTAGAACTACATGAATGCATCTCGCACTCGCCTCCTCGACAAAGAGTTGAAAGCTTTCATGAATATGTGGCTATGCAGATTCATCTTTTGTGGAAAATCCAATGAACCAACCCTCAATCACATGGTGATGGCCGAGGACTTAGTCTGCGCAGCACTCGCATCCCACTAGGCAAATATCTCTTAGGGTCTGCTTATCATATGATGCATCGATTACTCTTCGGATGTGCCAAGGTGGAGAAATCTCTTGTGTGAATGGTCCCTGTGGCTAATTCAAATGTGGCTCCAGCTATATATGCATCGATAACCTCTGTGAGCCTCCTCAATCTAAGTTTTCCTTCATTAACTATGTCAAGGTAGTACAATAAAGGTTAAGGCTTGTCGACTTATGGGGAAGCAAAGATCATCTATCAAAGATTGACATAGACATTGGCCATTTCTTCAAGCTATTTTTCAAAGGATTCGCAATGTACTCGTTCCCTTACAAAGAAAATGAAAATTTGACTTTGCCCTCGCAAGTTCAAATATGAAATTGGTTGTTCAGTCAAGAATCCACGGAGATCTTCAACTCCTTTATCAAACCTTGCACTCTGCCAAATTAATTTCATCATGGGAGGTTAGTGCAGTCCACCTATGAATTCTACTATCCAAATATGGTGGCGGACAATTAGGATGTGGCCACCGCCCCAAAATTCCTCTTCTCAACAATCATGAAGCCAAGGGAAGTAATAATGAAAGAATGGAAGCCAAGAAAATCTTTGAATTAGGATGGGAATTGCCAACATACTGAACCATCTCCATTTGGGCTAATAGATGTTGCTCATCCCTTCTTTGTCTCTTGGTGGCAAGAATGGCATGCTCATATCTTCAATATATCAGTTCATCCTTTATGCAAAAACTTGCAACCTGACTTTGCTTCCGATAGTGAGGTAACTCCATTAGGCTCATCATTTCCTGCTTTTGAATTCACTTCCTATTTTAACATCCGGTTATGCACGTGATTTTGAGCCTACTTCCCCGACAAAGCAATCCAAAGATTATTCGGCCGGTCCCAATCTCGCTTCTCGGGATTTGATGCTCCAAAATTAAAGGAATTCATGAAAATCCTCGCAACTTTGGATTCAAGACCTTTAAAGGCACTCATGAAAACTCCTGCTACTTCGGTCAACTTTGATCTTCAAGAGGAAAAACAAAAGGAAAACACCTGAAAGTTTTCTCTTGCCCAAGAAACCAAGGACCAAGAAAGCCAAATTATCTTTTGAGGTACGAACCCTTTATTCTCTATCGTGTTAACAACCCCACTTAGCAAAGAACCCCGACCACCTCTATATTCATTACTTCCATCGCAAATTAAAGTCGAAATTCCCAGACTAGACAAAGACCTCAAAGAAATGCAAAAAAACCAACTCCCAAGTTTCTACCGAAAATGAAGAAATTCATGACAAAGAAGCTTCAGAGACTCATGAAGTCAAGGTTCAAAGGCTCATAAATCGATGAAACTATAGGTAACATCGTTCGACTAATTTTCCTTTTCTCCTTTCTTTTTTTTAATAACATCTATCTCTTATGCTCATTATCATTTACTTTATTGAGGATAGATGAAATCTTAGATGAACTGGCAAGGGAAACTTCTCCTGATCAAGCTCCAAACCTGTCCCTTCTGAACCTTCAGCCAAGTTCTCCAGCAAGCCAGGGTATAACCCATCCTGATGATCAATCAGCTCAGCAGGTAATGCCTTGTCTTACACTATATTTTAGCAAAATTACCCAATCGGCTAACACCTCCTTTCTTCTCTTTTCTTTAGAAGAACATCACTAAACCGACCACCAGTTACTCCTTCTCTATTGAGGACTACATCATTGATAAAAGTGAAGAGATTACTTCTCATCAAACCTTATCGCTGGAAAATCAGGCTCGGCTAAAAGAGATGATCATTCTGCTGAACAAGGATACCATTAGTCTGGTTCGTGATGCGTACTGTATAAAAGACCTCCTTGAACTCATTGATCAAGATATCCCTCTCGCTCTCAAGGCCCCCTAAAATCTGCAAAATTTCCCATCTTGATGACCACTTTGCTATGGTGAGAAGGGCAACCAAGAACATATCTTTGAGGGTCGCTCTGCGAGAAGGATAGATCTTTGAAGAAGCCGGAGATTAAAGATCTTCATTCTCATATCCGCACTATAAGAAATTCCTTGACAACCTTGGAGCCTGAACTGAAAGCCATGGAGGATGAAAAAGCAGATTAGCGACTCAACTAGCCGAATCGAATGCCAAAATTTAGTCTCACAGGCCCATATAGCTAATTTGTCAAGAACATAGAAGCACTTCACTAAAGATAACTTCGACCATCAAAGAAGACCAGCAAATCAAAACTAAGTTATCCAAAGATCCAGAGCTCAAGATGAAGATCAAAAGTGCTAGATAATGTTAGCCAATCAGATCGAAGCCATAGAGGCAATCAACATCTTCTGAACAAGTAGACATTGGGCTTGTAATAAACTTAAATGTGATATCCTTTTTCCCTTGATCAACCAACTTTATGTTTACATATTTTTACTTTTTCAAAAACAGAAGCAATTGGTCATTTTCCCTTAGATTACTCGATTAGAATGTAGCCGATTGTCTCCATTCTTCCAATAGCCGAATGAATCCTAATCCAAATGTTGTGAGGGTATAGCCGAACAATGTCGGCTCCAACAAATCGTGGAGATAGCCGAGTGACATCCGATTTAACCCATGCCCTGCCCAGCCCAAAGAGCTGCCCACCGAAAAGGGAAAAACCCTACTCCACCGTTCGCATTCTCGCCCCACGACTCAGTAGAGATTCGCCCACGACTCTTCGCTCCGGCTTATAAATAGACCCTCCGTTAGCCTTCATCGCTATCTCCGCTTTAGCGTTCTCACATCCGTCTCCTCCACTTCCTTCGCTCGATTCATCCCGGAAGAAAACCTAACCTCCACCAAAGTAAATGGCGAATGCTGGCGATCGTGGCAAGCGTCCCCCGCCGACGGGAGGTCAAGGAAGCAGAGCATCAGCACGCTTGCCGCCGTGGTACGATTCGCTTTTTGCCCCTTGCAATTTTCTTGTTCATCTCTTAGTTTTAATTTTTTCTTCCTCATTCATCGATAAGGGTCATCGCCCAGCCAATATCATCTCCTTCCTCCGGCGCGACAAAGAACTCAACCGAACTCCATCATCCGGCTCTTCCAGCTCTTCAAGCTCCTATCATCCCAATCCTTGGGGCCCGGCGAACCAAAGCAGATGCACACCATCCGTATTCTCACGAGGAGGCGCCAAGTTTCGCCAGAGAGGGATGAAGCCCAGAGGAGCTAGGCGATGTCTCCAAGAAATTCGCATCGAGCAAGCCGAATGGGAGGACCAATGAAAGCAACTCTGCGACGCCATCACCGGGTTTGATATCTTCATTTGGTTTTAGCATCCTGGCTTCCTCGCTTGTCGACCCATTTTCCTTTTCTCGCCCAACTTCTTTCTCGAGAGAATGACCGCTGAAGGCGGCGGCGAACAAGATCGCCGACAAAGTGAATGCCTGGGGAGACATCCGAGGCACGCCGATGTCGTGGACGGCCGTGTTGATCGTGCCATCATCCAAGGTGTGCACCTCGGTGTTTCTCTCGGGCCAAGCGGCAATGACCTCCCGAACCAACGAAGACTACTCCTTCCAGCCCAATCGGCCATTACCGAGGACGCCTTGGACGAGATCGACGACATCGATGAGCGTCCGAGGTCTCACGATGATCATGCCGCCGCCTCGCCGAATCCACACATCCCCAAATCCGTCCTCAACAAGTTATTTGAGGAGTAGTTTGTATTAGGATGGACTTCAGTAAATAAACTTGTCTTTTGGAAGAATACTTATTTCTTTGATCCCTTTTGGTAAAATTCTGCTGCATGATCGTCGTAAAAATGCTGAAAACAACCCGGTCTTGCATAAACATTCTTGTGCTAGAGGCGATGCAAAATCGATCGGCTATTTTTCTAAAAAGGCGATATGAACAATATCGGCTATTCTCGATCTTATATCTGATTTTTAGGCTAAAGGCGATTTTCTTTTATCGGCTTTTCTGATCTACATTCATGAACCAACCTCAACACTGGGGTAATACTTTTTAAGAAATCTTCCATTGATAGCTCTGGTAAACTCCTCTCCAAATAAAGTCCTCAATATGTATGCATTACCGTGTACACATTCTACTATTCGGAAAGGACCTTCCCAATTTGGAGACCATTTGCTTAACGCTCTATCCTTTGTTCCAACTGCAATATAGTTTTCCAAACCAAGTCTCCTTCTGCGAATCGCCTCACCTAACCCTTTTGTTATAATACTTGGCAACGCTGTATTTTATTTTTCTCAATATTTTCCAATGCCTTGAGACGAATCAAATGTAAATCTTCCAATTCATCCATCATCGATTCTTATAATCTTCTTCTACCAATTCTTTCTGTAAATACAACTCGCTTTTGAACCCCACCATAATTCCCATGGTAGTACAAAGATGATGCCCATAAACCAGCTTCATAGGGAGACGTTTGAGTGGACCCATGACAAGCCATTCGGTAAGCCCACAATGCTTCATTAAGAACCAAGTGCCATCTCCTTGGTTTTTCATCAATCTTCTTCTCGGATGATTTTAATCATAACCTTATTTGATGCTTCACGCAATTCCATTAGCTTGTGCATAATAAGGAGAAGAATTATATAACTTAATCCCCATATCTTTGGCAAAATCACGTAATTCGAAGAAGTAAACCGAGTTCCTTGATCAGTTGTTATAGTTTGAGGAATCCTTAATCATGAATTATATGTTCCTTAACAAAACCGATCATATTCTCCGACGCTACCTTCTTCAAAGGGATAGCTTCAACCCACTTGGTGAAATAATCCGTGGCCAAGAGTACAAATTTGTGTCCCTTACTAGAAGGAGGATTGATCTCGACCAATTAAATCTACACCCCATCCTCCTCGAACGGCCAAGGCTTAATTATGGGATTCATAGCGAGATGCTGGAACTTTTGAATATTGCCAAATCTTTGACAATTGTGACACCCTTTGTAATATTCAAAACAATCCTCCAACATAGTCGGCCAAAAATAACCAGCCTCCTAATTATCCACTTCATCCGATAAAAGTCGATCGGTGTGCACCACACAATCCTTCATGAACCTCATACATCACTTTCTTGGCCTCTTCTGACTTAAACATTTGAGCAATACTCCATCGATGGATTTGTAATATAACCGATTATCAAGGAACACAAATTTGAGAGCTTTGTATCCGAGTTTTTCGGAAACTTTTTGAGATGGATCTTTCAGATAATTGGTAATTTCGTATCTCCAATCACCATCTACTTGATCAAGATTTAAAACACCTTCTTCTATAGCCAAAACTTTCCGACTCTCTCGATATCCGTATGCGCTTGAGCTAACTTATTTGCTTCTTCATTATACTCTCTAGGGATATGATGCAAGGTTACTACCGAAAATTCTTCAAAAGTTCTCTACACTCCTCATAATATTCTCTTAACACATTGTTCTTGCATTCATATCGACCACTCAGGTTGATTAATCACCAACTCGTAATCCCCAAAGATTTCAACAAAGAATGACCTTTACTTCTATAAGAAGCTGAAGCCCTCTAAGCAACGCTTCGTACTCTGCCTGATTATTAGTAACATGAAATTCAATAGGAACCGCATACTCAAAAGTTTTTCCTTGTGGGGAAATCAAGAGAATACCAGCTCCACCACCTTTGTTACAAGATGATCCATCGAAGAACAAGGCCCAAGGCACAATGCTTATCGCCTCAACAGAAAGATCCCGATGTTGGGTAATAAAATCGGCAATAATTTGACCCTTTACCGCCTTTGCCGATTCGTACCTTAAATTAAATTCTGACAACGCTAAAATCCATTTGCCAATTCTTCCATTCAAAATTGGCATCGATAGCATATGTTTGATTACATCAAAACTAGAAACTATCACGCATTCGGCATTCAACAAATAGTGCCGAAATTTGGTACATGAGTAATACACACACAAGCAAAGTTTTTCTGTAGCCGAATACCTTGTTTCCGGGTCTAGCAGCTTTTGGCTAATATAAGCTATGATTCTTTCTTTTCCTTCAAATTCTTGCATAAGGGCCGATCCTATCGTTAGGCTATCGGCCGCCACATACAACTTAAAAGGTTTGTCAAGTTGTGGAGGTACCAGCACAGGTGGCGCTTTCATATATTGCTTGATCTCATCAAAAGCCTTTTGTTGTATGTCACCCCATACAAATTTTTGATCCTTCTTGAGCCTTAATAAAGGAGAAAAGGGTAAAACTCTCTCTGATAGATTGGATATGAATCTTCTTACAAAGTTGATTTTGCCTAACAATGATAGCAATTCTGTGATATTGGTTGGCGGCACAACTTTGTCTATTGCTTCCATGCTCTTTTTCCCAACTTCAATTCCTCCTTTATGAACTAAAAATCCCAAAAACTCACCAAATTAAAACTCCAAAGGCACATTTGTTTGGATTCATCTTCAAGCCATGCTTTCTTGTGCACTCCAGAGTCTTTCTTAAATCGGCTAAATGTCCTTCACGGTTTCTAGACTTGACCACTACATCATCGATGTAGATCTCTACAATCTTGCCGATCAGCTCGTGAAAATATAATTCATAGCTCTTTGATAAGTTGCACCGGCATTCTTTAACCCAAATGTCATGACTATCCATTCAAACAAACCAATATGACCAGGACATCTGAAGGTCATTTTTTGAAATATCTTCCATTGCCATAAAAATTTGATTATAGCCAAGATTACCATCCATAAAACTAATGACTTCATAACTCGCTGCTTTGCATCTACTAGTAAATCGGCAATCGGCATTGGGTAACCATCCATGGAGTGGCCTTATTAAGATTTCTCAAATCTATGCAAACCCTCATTTTTCTATTTTTCTTGTATACCGGGTACTATATTTGAAATCCACTCGCATACTTGCGGGGCGAATGAAGTTTGCTTCTATTAATCTTTCAACCTCTTTCTTCACATCGGCCAATACCTCCTCTTTGTATATCTTCCGTGGAGGTTGTTTGTAAGGACGAAATCCAGGTTTAATGGGTAATCGATGCTCAACAATGGAACGATCCAATCCAGGCATTTCCGTATAATCCCAAGCAAAACAATCTTTAAACTCTTTCAATAGGTCTATCAACTTTGATTTATATTCTGGGTCTAACTTTGCACTAATATACATCAGCCTCGGCTTAGAACCATCACTAACATCAATTTCTTCCAACTTATCAGCCGACATAAAACCACGTCCCAACTTTCCTTTGTTGCCATCGACAGGATTTCCCATTAAAAATTACTATGAGAGCCGACTGCTTGGATCGGTTGTTGGCCTTCGCTGAAAACATTTACAGGACCTTCTTTCCACAGTTTTCCAGAGAAACAATCAATGCCTTCATATTCCCAAAGAGGTAAATTTCGTGGCAAAGAACACTTACCGAATCGTCGGTGCGTGTACAACTTCAACATCATCTCCAATCCATTGAATGAGAATTTGATGCATGGTCGAAGGAATGCAACAATTAGCATGGATCCAATCTCTGCCCAAGAGTAGACTATATGCCCCTTGCCATCAATGACAAAAAGGTAGTAATCGAGTTTTAGACCCAATAGTTAGCTCGACATGGATAGCACCTCGGTATCGGAAGGGTTGCTTAAGCAAAGTCCCTAAGCACCATGTCGGGTTTTCAACAATTCTTCATTAGTCATCCCAAGCTTTACAAGGTAGTATAAGGCATGATATTGATAGCAGCCCTCCATCAACAAACATCTTAGTTAAAGGCTTGCCATTGACATATCCCTTTAAATAGAGTGGTCTCAAGTGACGATTCTTGATTGGTTTGTCAAAAACAGCTCTTGTGTTAATAATACAAGTCGGGCCATCAACTCCCGACATTCACTTTCATCAAAATCGAGTACACCTCTTCTTGGACATATTGGCTTTGGAGCTATAAACTCTAATGGGAGGAAGAAAGCCATGCAAGCATCACCAAGGACCACATCCATCAGGCTTCTTTTTAGGACGCCATATTTGCTTTGCTTCGGTAACTTCCTGTTCCAACTCCCTATTCCTCAGTCGTTGAACTCTTCTTTTCTGACTTTTCCTCAGGCCTGGAGGACACCACTGTCCTTTTTGCCATATGTATCTATAGGAATCAGCTTCTTCATCCTGCACTCTATCATGAATCCAACCTTGACCTGCAAATCTTTTCCTTTGCCGATTCTCAAAATCATCTATTTTTAAGCGCCGATCATCTTCAGGAACCTTCTTTCCAAGTCTTTCGTAGACGGGACGGCGGTTGACTCGAGATTGTCTATACTCGGAGTACTGGGCACTACACTCCGGACAATTATTTCTTGCAGGCAACCTCAAGCCTTCATTCCAACAATGCCTAAAGAATGAACAACCCCAATGAGACTGCTCCTGTTCTGTCACGTATTCTTCTTGCTCCCTTCGGTATACTTCTTCCTCATACCTCCGGCATTCTTCAATAAACCATTGCTTCTTATAGTATTCCTTCTCTTGTTCTCTCTGCCACTTGTTTAGCAAAATACGTGATGTAACTCTAGGTTTGGAAGTTTGACCTTTCTCGGTTCGGCTATTCTGAAACCGAACTCGTTGCTGCAGCTCTCTACTGGTGACTTGCCGATCCGGGTCAACAGCACCACTTTCCTTTGCTCTATCAGAAGTCAACACCTTCATCTTGCCTTTACCTTTGAGATCATTGGCAGAGACCATATTCACAGAGAAAGAAATCATATTTTGTGGAAAAGGCTGATCATCAATTTTCATCTTGCCATCAAACTTCAAATGTCCCTCTTGGATAGCTTTCTAGATTCGGATTCTGAACACCCGGCAATCATTAATAGAGTGAGAATTAGTGTTATGGAAGCCACAATACTTTTTGTCTTTCACTCCTTCAGGACGTAGCATGGGATGTCCTTCTGGCAGTTTGATGCGTCCTTCCTTTATCAACAATGCAAAAAGCCTGTCTGCCTTAGTAACATCAAAATCATAGGTTACCTTTTGTTGTTTCAACCAGCGTTGACTAACTTGAGTGGGTTCCTTTGCCCAATTCAACTCAGCCGCAGCTATCTCATCTTCATCAATATACTCAGTCACTTCCTCCAGAAAACCTTGATACACCTCATTAGTGGCATTGTTCTTCTGAAAGCGATTATCTCTCCTGAATCCTTGGGCCTGATTACTCATAGCTGCTAAACGCTACGCAAGTTGGCCAAGATCATCAAACTCCATGCCGAACAACTTTTCCCTGATATTCGGCAACATTCCTGCTATAGCCATTCCAGGTAGTTGATCATCTGGTAAATTCAGAGAATAACACATATTCTTGGTCTCCCTAAATCTGCGAAGATATTCCAATGGTGTCTCATTTGTTCTCATCCTTAGACTCATGAGATCAACCAACTTTTTCTCATTAGTACCCGTGTAGAAATATGAATGAAACTTCGCTCTAGCTCCTTGCCATGTACCAATGGAATGAGTCGGCAAAGACGTGAACCACGTGAAAGCTGGTCCCGTAAGAGACAAAGGAAAATATCGAATCCTCCAAGCTTCATCTCAAGCAGCTTCTCCAAGTCGCATCAAATACCGAATCGACGTGCTCTATGGTACTAGTATCATCTTGACCGTAAAACTTGGTCAAATCTGTTGGAGGCTTCACCCTTGGAGGTAACGCCACTGTTGTACCACTCACGGATAAGGAGACTTGTATGAATAGGATTGATTTTTTGGCTTCAAACCGAACTGATTCTCGCATCATGTCGCCCATCCTGTGCATCAAAACATCAATGCCTCGAATCCGATTTCCTTGCACTTGCACTCCGTAAGGCAATCCTGAAACACTCCTATACCTCGGATTTGGCACAAAGATTGATAGCACTGTAATCAAGAAATTCTTGATACCCATCTCCATACATATTCTTCTACAACTGCTTTTGATGTTTGGAGAAACTCTATAAGCTGAAGGTGGCACTTCTCCTGTGGTACCAAATGTCACCGTCCATAGGTGGGATGTGATTGCTTTTCAAAGTGAGTCAATCCACCTATATTTGAAGTCGACGCTACTTCTTTTCCAATGTGCTTCTCTTGATGCTTTGGAACATTGAAAAGTGTCGGTCCACTGAGTGGTCCAACATTTTCTTCAAAGTATTTATCAACCATTGGACCAAAAGTATTGATCATGATTGCCCGAAAGGTATTCGTAAAAGTCGTGTGATGGTTTGTCATGGTTTCTCCCATAGCTTTATAGACCGTGGCTGCCATCTTCCGAGCATCCTCCTCTTCAATGTAATCAGTTTGATGCGGAAGAAGAACCCTTGGCATTGACCGCTTTTGAAACACTTTATTGCTCTTGTTTTTGAAAAAGACATCAAACACTTCCGTTGGTATTGCTCACATGCTTGTAGCACTAAATCCTGTAATTATCTCGGCAATTCGCCATGCTCACATCCGAACATGATCATTGTTGATCTCGAGCGCCCATCTTAAACTAACAGATGGTCCCACCAGCGTGCCAAAAGTGTGTTGACACAAAATGTGACGACTATGCCTCACACACGACAAGCCGGAAAGCGTGGCTTCAATCGGGTTCCGGTGCTTCGTGACCGGAAGCGTGCCGATCGGTTTGACCTGAAAGAACTAACAAGGATAAAACAGATTAAATGCCGATCGAACATGTCGTGTGAGACCAAATAGTTCCATATATACGGCCCTGAAGCCACTTACAAACGACATACAGACTATAGGAAGTCATGCCAACAAGTTTATAAACCATTCGCTAATCGTAAGATGAACACACGTAAAGATCCAATTACCGAATGCATGTGCATGGGAAGACATGTTTGAACAAGTGAAATTAATTATGAATTAATGCATAACCAAGCTCAAAGAATCCAACCGAGTTGGGATCCATGAAGAAGGAACGTGCAAATAAACACGATTAAACTAATCTAAAACTCGCATCGCATGCGACGACACACCTAGTTCCGTCAAAGCTTAAACGTAATTATCATGCATGAACCCACAACATGTAACAATCTAGATTAAAATAATTCAGCCATTATGAGCATGTTATCTATTTGCGGAGAGTAATATGACAGTAATGATCATTGAAGCACGAATAAAACCACAAGAGATGGCCGAATAATGTCAATCTAGATTGGGCAAAAAGTGTGTTACAAATATATGAAATATTTAAAACATGCAACACAGGATAACTTAATGAATCTATTTAGATTTTGCCGTATCTAATAGAGCCGATAACTGTCTTGCTTTCACTAAGCATATTGAGCAAACGCCTGCCGCACGGTATCTACTCAATAACAAAGCATAAGCAAAGACTTCTTGATTGTCTAGCAAAGATCCGCCGCATGATCATTGAAAACAAACAAGACTACTTGCATCACGTCTAAATCCACCGCATGATACTAAACATGATAACAAGGTTGTCGGAACTTACGGAGGTCGACGGATCGATGACTCCTCTCGAAGAACTCGACGAAACGACAAAAGGACTCGAAAGTTGGCACGGGGCCGGTTGTATTGATTTGGTTGTGAACCTCTATTACAATGGTCGAGGGTCAATATTTATACCCTAGACAAAACACGAGTCCTAGAAGACTACGATTTACAAAGGAACTTCTAAACAAACTTGGAAACTTACGATTCCTTACCCTAAACTCTCAGAGTCCTTTATTATTACAACTTTCATCTTTTCGATCGGCCTTGCCTGCCATCTTCTGCTTTCCCGAATGGAGTCACCGTCTTCTGGAGTAACCGACCGCACAAGCATTTAGCCGACCGCTTGTTTTGTCTGCCGAATACCCTTCTTCCCGCATGCGGGTCCACCTGTCATCCTCCAGAATCGACCAAAATCCAGTGTTAACAGAAGGCTAACATGGAAATGGTGATCCAAGAATTATTAGAGATGCTTAGTTGATGCAATCAAAAGGGTTGACCAAGAAAAGCAAGCAACACCCAAAAGAGAGCTAGTCATGATATTTCAAGTGGTATTCTCAAATTGATGCTCTCATGCAAGTAAAGATGAAAAGAAGAAGCAAGCCAACCACAACAAGAAAGTGCACTTGATCATAAGTGATATTCATTTCATATGGGTGAAGAATGGAATTCAAAATGGTATCTATTGGTCTTCACCAAGATTATAATTGGAGTTCACATTGCTATTGGAGTAATGAATTGGAATCTATGTGACTATCCTCTACTCCAACATAGCAAAGGCATCATTGTAATGTACATGATCATTTCATCCCTTACTAGTATGCGGTTAGTGCATATAGTTCATACTTCATAGGATCATGCATAACAAATGAAATATTTAAATTCATAGCCTACCACTATTGCTTGAATAATTAGTTGATCTAGTGGTTAGTATATGAATTTGTTCATGAGCTAGTGAACCCAAGTACTTAACTCAATTTGGATTGCTAACAAGTGACAAGTACAACATTGGCAAGATAACCCTTGCAAGAGGTGTGAAGAAGCTTGTCATCGGTTCAAACCAGACTTGAAAGCTTAGGCAAATCAATTTAGTTCAAGTCAACCATAGAAGCTCATGATAGTGGTAAGAGTACAAGCACAATACAACAATGCAAATGGATATCTAGTTTGTTTATTTCAAATGGTATCTAGACTCAAGTATTTCATCAAGAATTCACAAGTGATGTCTAGATCAACTCACAAGTGATATCCTATAAGTGGTACTCATAAAGATAACAAAGGTTCAAGAAATGATTTTTATTGATAAATCCAACAAGTGGTTCCATACTAGAAGATTATTTCAAGTGGTATCACATCTACACATGGTATCAACCATGCAAGATGATGGTTCCATAAGTGATCCTCAACTTTAAGTGATCATCAAATGACGAATGCATCCCTCACCTACAAGAGCTCAAGTGTATCAAATGGATGACCCATGCTATCACATAAGGGGAGGT
The DNA here is from genome assembly GCA_904845875.1 of Miscanthus lutarioriparius. Taxonomy (NCBI): domain Eukaryota; kingdom Viridiplantae; phylum Streptophyta; class Magnoliopsida; order Poales; family Poaceae; genus Miscanthus; species Miscanthus lutarioriparius. Next base: position 92,882,250 of record CAJGYO010000009.1, read on the forward strand.
GTCACACAAATTGATATCAAGATCAAAGATCCTATGTGTGGTATCACAAGAAGCCCTACACAAGATACAAGTGGTACAAGTTACAAGTGGTGTCATTCCAACAATCAAGTGATGTCCATCAAAAATGCATCTCAACCATCTACCCCAAATGCATACCTTTGCATCAATGAGAAGCATACCTTTTATGGAAATTGATGACAAAGGGGGAGAGATTGTACAAAGATATGAAAGCTTTAAGATTGAGATTGTACAAGGGGGAGAGATAAGATATGAAATCTTTGGGAGAGATTGAAACAAAGAAGTAGAGGTTGGACATGGACATGGACAAAGAGGGAGCAACATTGAAGAAAAGAGATGGATCAAAATTCTTGGACAAGAGAAGCACACAAGTAGGGGGAGCAAGCTCATGAACTTTGATCCATTGCATTTGATATGTGCATATTCATGTGCTTGCTTGCATTGCATAAGTTTTTAAATTCAATATGCATGCTTGTGTGGTGTATGCTAGTTGTAGAATTTGTTTGATGAAATGAAAACTAGCATGCATAGGATGATAGCTAGACACTTGGTATGTTCTTCAAGTAATGCTAGTACCTTGCTTTTAATGTTGATCTCATGAGGTATCTAGTGATTTTATTTCCAAGTGATATCTAGCTAACCATGGTGCTAAGGATGAACTTAAAGATGCAACTCCGATTGGTATCACACTTCAAAGATTTACTCTATACACCTTAGCATCATTTAGTAGTAATTACTCTCCCACAATTTCAATCTATGCATATGTGCGAGCTTCAAAACAAACACTCTAGAACATATGTAGGGGGAGCTAATACTACCATTTCAGGTTTGTGGTACTTGTCCAAAATCATTTACACATGGTAAAATTTCTTGGGCAAGCAACATGAATCCAAAAGAGCTTAATTTCCATATCTTTGTAGAGTTGTCATCAATTACTAAAAAGGGGGAGATTGAAAGGTCCTTGTGTGGTTTTAGTAATTGAGTGACAACCTAGGTGGACTAATTGTGTTTATGTGAGATACATAGGTGATTAGTCCATATGTACATGTGTGTGAGCAACATATGCCATGAAAGTGAAAATGGCTTGGAGATGTTGCAAAACTCACACATGTGATGATGAAGGAGCTCACTACACATGAGACATGACATTGAGTCATGTGATCAAGGTGGAGAAGATCAAGACAAGACTTGGCTTGATAGACTGGTTGCAAGCGTGAAGGGCAAGTCGGAGGCTTTGGAGCAATGGACCGCGTGGCGGTGAAGCTTGAGCAAGACTTGGCGCCGATGGACGAAGGCAATGGTGAAAAGCAAGTGAAGTCAAGATCGATGAACCAATATGATCACATGATGATATGAAGTGGATCATATCATTGTTGATCATGTTGGTGCATGTGTTGCATCGACATTGGAGGAGATGGAATGGAATACGCAAGGCAAAGGTATAACCTAGGGCATTTCATTTCACCGCTCATAGGTGTGTAGAGAAGTTGATGAGCGGGTTTAGGATAGATGGCCGTACTATCAAGAGGGGCAAACTTCTTTGCATATCGGTCATCTAGTGTCACTCGAGTGATCTAACTTTGCATCATCGCTAGGATCGAGTGGCGTGGCAAGTTGAGTGGCTAATCCTTTGGAAAATGTTTGTGAAAAGCTAACACACATACACATGGTGGTGCACACTTGGTGGTGTTGGCATATTTGCAAAGGAGAAGAAGTTAGAGTTGTTGTGAATCAACTTAGAGAAGAGAAAAAGGTTTTTCGGTGTACTCCGAACTATAGGATGGTCCTTGGATTGGAATACTACTTTGATCCATTGTGATTTGGATCATGTATGCATGTGGGATGTGTAGCCCTCTGAGTAAGCTTTCCAAAATGTCCAAGATCATTGAAATCGGAGTTCGGAGCTAAGAGTTATAGCCATTTTAGCGCTGAAAGGTCTGTGACCGGACGCTGGCGCGAAAAACGACCGGACGCTCAAACCCAGCGTCCGGTCAGCACCTGCGAGTTCCCTCATAGCATCCGGTCAGTGTTTTTTAGCGTGTCCAGAAGTGACCAGACGCTGGGAGGACCGGACGCGTCCGGTCGCTGAAAAACGTCGCTGGAACCTCTCTGTAAGTGACCGGACGCTGGAAAGCGTTCGGTCGTTATGACATGCGCGTCCGGTCAGTATGCGCTTCGCCCAGTGAAGGGGTAACGGCTATTTTAGCCCTTGGGGCTATAAAAGGAGTGTGTGGCCGGCCTTGGGCTGGTAGCTGAGCACCCTCACACCTATGTGGCTTGTGTAGGAGTGCTTGGATGCCCTCTAACTCACTTGTGCTTGCAAGAGTGCGAATCGATTGCGAGTGAGTGTGATTCTAGTGCGTTGCATTGTGAGATTGCATCGAGTGGCACTAGGTGATCGAGTTGCAAGCCGGTGGTGCTTGTTACTCTTGGAGGTTGCCACCTCCTAGATGGCTTGGTGGTGGTCTCCGTCGAAGCCCGCAAGAAGCTTGTGCGGTGCTCCGGAGAAGAGCTTTGTGAGGGGCATTGTGCTCGCCCCGCAGGAGCCACGAAGAGCAACTCTAGTTGAGCGTGTCATTGAGCTACCCTCACTTTCAGAGTAGGTTCTTACGGTGCCCGACGTGCGGGCTTGGCGGGTGATGCCAATTAGCCGCCGAACCACCAAGTGAGCGGTCGACACAATGGGGATGTAGCGTGTTGGCAAGCACGTGAACCTTGGGAGAAAATCACCATGTCAACCTTGTTCTTTTCATTGGTTTGCAATCCCCTTACACAAGCTTGTGATTACTTTTATATACATTATGCTTGTGCAGTTGCTGTTGTGATTAGTTAGCTTGTGTAGCTCACTAGTTACCTTCTTGCTTGTGTAGCATAGAAGTAGCTCCCTTGCGTGGCTAATTTGGTCTGTGTAATCTTGTTAGTCACTTTGCTTAGTTTGTGTAGCTAAGTATTTGCGATCTCTAATTTGTCATTGTTTGCCTTGTTATTGAGCATTGCTAGTGAGCTTAGTTGGCTTTGTGCTTTTGCTTACTAGCATGTGTATGAGCTCTCTCATTGCTTGAAATACTAGTGGCATAGGTTTATGTGACCTTGCTCCTAGAATTGGTTAGGTGAGCTCTAGTTAGCCCTGCACCTTTGTTGCTTAATTAGAATCTTTGCAAGGTGCTAGAGAACATAGATAGAGGGGTGTAGTCTTGGCTAGACCGATAGTTTTAATTCTGCACTTGTTTCGGTTAGCCGACGCGATTAAGTTTTAGTAATGACTATTCACCCCCCTCTAGTCGCCATCTCGATCCTACAACTTCCTTGATGAATCCTGCTGCCAGGAGCCTAGCAATCTCTTCTCCAATGGCTTCCGCCTTTCGTCGTCAAAGCGGCGGAGGCACTGTTTGATTGGTTTGGCTCCAGGCAACATATCGAGTCTATGCTCAGCAACCTGCCTCGGGATTCCTGTCATGTCGGAAGGTTTTCATACAAAGATGTCCTGATTTTGTAGCAGGAAGTCGATGAGCTCGTGCTCTTGCCGATCGGAAAGGCCACAACCAATTCGAACAGTTTCGCTGGTGTCTTCGGGGTCAATATGTACCTCCTTGGTGTCCTCTGTGGGCTTGAAGGCTCTCATGGACTGCTTCCTCGTGCTGGATTTAGGCACGACCTCGGTCATGGTAGCCTAGATAGTTCATAACTCTAAGGCTCGGCTCGTGGCTGTTATGTTGTTAAGGTTTTCCTCCCCGCAAGAGTGCGTCTGGTGTAGGTCACCGCTTACCGTGATGGCTCCTCGAGGACTAGGAAGTTTAAGCTTGAGGTAAGCATAGTTAGGAACGGCCATAAATTTAGCGTAGCATGGTCGGCCTAAAATGGCTTGATAAGAGCTAGGGAGGTTGATTTCCTCAAAGTCGAGCGTCTTCGTATGGAAGTTCATGCTCCCTCCAAATGTAATGGGTAGGGTAGCCTGCCCGAGAGGAGAAGCTCATGCTCCGGGTACAACCCCATAGATGGGGGCGCTTGTTGGATATCGCTGCTCTAGAGAGGCCCATAGCGTCGTATGTCTGTGAGTATAGGACATTGAGTGCGCTCCCCCCATCCATCAACACTTTGGTGAGACGCGTTTCTCTAACTGTCATGCTGACGACGAGGGGAAACCTCCTCGGTGGCTGAATGTGGTTGGCATGATTGGACCTATCGAAGGCGATCGCTGCTTCTGACCATTTCAGATAAGCCGGGGTGGCTTTGGCTTGAGTTGTAGTCATGTTGATCTCCCTCCCTATGGGTGTCTTCTCCCACTTTGACTCGTCCATAGATGGCTCACTGATAAATGGTATCGGTCATCTTGTTGTGGCAGGCTCCCGGGCAGGGCTATTGAAAAGCGTTTTGTGGGTCTGCCCACCATGGGCCAAGGGGTCCTAGCCTCTAGAACGTAGGATCTGGTCATGATCTTTGGCGTGAGAGGGTGTTGACCTCCCCATCGTGAAAAGCACTTGGATGTGGCCATCATGGGTCATTTCGTGAGCTTGCTCACCAATGATGATGAGAGAGGGGGTTGGCCCTCCTATGTGGGTGGACTCTAGGATGCAGCCCCTGAGGGCAGTTCCGAGACTATGTCCGCCATGGACCATGGAATCTATATCTCCTGGGTGGAGGTCCGGGTCGTGGCTAAAGGCGGACACAGGCGTTGGCCCTTTGATGCCAAGGAACTTGTAGTTTTCATGGCGGATGTGTCCACCATGGGCCATTCCATGGGCGAGTCGACCGATGGTGTGAGGAGCCATCACTTCCTTCTCAACAATCAAGAGTGCGCCACTGTCCCCTACATGACGCACCAACTATCGGTGTTTTGTAAACCGGACTAGCAAATTTATACGATTGCTGCACTGCTCTAGGAAGACGATGGTAGCTTCCAAAAGACATGAGGATTTATACTGGTCCAGGCCAGAGCCCTACATCCAGTCTTAGAGATGATCGAGTGCATGTTCCTCACTTGAATGCTCTGAAGTTCTTACAATGGGGGTGTAAGAATGGTGGAAGAAGTTGGAGAGCTAGAGCTGGGAGATGGACTGCCTAAAGGGAAGCTCTAGGAGCCCTACTATGATGGAGAATGAGTAAAAATGGTAGAGGATGATCGGAGATGGTGCCCTGGCTGCCCTTACATAGAGTTCAGGGCTAGGGCATGTACAAAGATGAAGGTTCTCCCGACCGAAGGGTCGTGAGCCTGAGGGAGGTCCTAGCTAACTTGGCTTGCAAGCTACACCGTCTTGTGGAGCACGTCTGGGCATGGTTGTTGTCATGGTCTTATGGCCATGTCGCAGCATGGTGTGATGTGGTGCCACGATGCCAGCCGTGGTGGCACTATAGGCACGATGTTGGTTCGCCAGCCGTCCTGTGTGATGTGATCTCCGTCGTGGTCTTTGTCATCATCTCCTGGTTTCTTGGGGCGTCATACAAGAGTTGGTAGCTGTCCCCAAGTCATCGGTCGCCTTGTTGGGGTCGTGGCTCTCGCCGGTCTGGATGGCTTATAGGTCAAGACATTCGTTGTGGATCCCATCCCATAGTGGGTGGAGTCTTACCTTCATCTTGTTGGACCATATTTGGACAGTGGGCTCCGTACCGGTTGTCATCGCCGTGCGGTGTTGCCTTGTCTGGGTAGTGTGGCACAGGGATAGCGTCTGATTGGACCGAGGTGACCATTGTCCCCTTGGTCCTTGTGGGGTCAGTGCGGCGTGCTTGTTCTTGTTAGAGTAGGCATGCTTTGCAGTGCCCGACCTCTCCCCATTCCCTACAAGGGTCATGATGGGGGAGAGGTTGTGTGCCTTTCGAGCGTCGTGCGGCTAAGGCAGGAGGAAGGGGTCATGGCTGACCCTGGCCTTAGCGTCCAGTTTGATTCGCTTAGCTTAGCTGGGCCTCGGTTGTTCAGGCCTTCAATAGCTGAGATATTGCGGGCCGCGTGGCCTGCTAACTAATCAGTGCCTTGAGACACCCTGGGGTTATGACCCCGACACTAACTTTCTTCATTTCTTCTTTCTCTATATAGAAAATAAGTCTATGACTCAAGTGTTGATCACTCATGCGATTAGACAAACTTGTTTTTACAATCTTCATGCTCGAAAAACATCTCTCAACTGTTGCTGTAGCGACCGGTAATACTGGCACAAGCTTCAAAAGTCGATAGACCAATCTATACAAACAATGTTTCTCTGTCTCTACCATTTTCTGAGAGAGCTCACCAATAGTGTTTATGTTGGAGAATCTATTATCTACTCTCACATCAGCAATATAAAGACGAAGGTCATGGCTATCAAGATCTTGAACTAACCAATCATTAAAGCAATCCACTGCATAGTGATGCTTGTTCGTAATTCCTGATTTTTTCCTAGGTTGTCGCGGATCAATATATGTACTTTCCATTTCCACTCTATTAATTTCATGCAAGTCACAAAACTCATTCACTTCATCTAATAATTTCTGCCAACCATCTCTTCTAAGATCATCTAAATGGAGTCTAGTTTATTTCACACATCCAATAGCATTTGCAATATCTTTATCCTTGCATTGCAACGCTAATGACAATGTATTTGTGGTAGTTAATGTAGTCAACATGAGATGCAAATAAAAGGCAAAGTCAAAAGATTAGAAATATACTAGAAGATTTGATGCTTGATCTCTATTTTTCCGATCTTATCATGGCCACGAAGAGGCAATCCTTGCTTCAACAATAGTCTAGTTGTATCAATGGACCCATTCAACTGAGTAAAATAGGCCTTCTTAGCAACTTCACTGATCTGATTGTAAGCAACATCTATGTGTTGCTTTCTTTGTAACAAATCATCACACTTCTTCATTGCATTATACTGTAAACCACCAACCTCACCAATATCTGCCCTTACCCTTTCTTTCCTATGATATCCATTCCAACCCTTAACCACAAATGCATCATATCCTACATCTTTCTTTTCTCTAAACAAGAAACAATAAAAGCAATATGCTCTATCCTTTGCCTCACTATACTCATGTCAAGGACCAAACTCATCAAACCATTCTAGAATAAATCTTCTCGGCTTCTCTTTTTGTAACACCTCTGGTGTTACGAGCTCACTTAGCACCTAGGTTAATGCCTAAGAGTAATTAGCAAAACAATTTTTATAAACAAAACTAAAAATATAACTTGTAATTGGTACTTAAATAAAATTTGAAGTGCAAGTTTAGTAGATGAAACGACGAGTACCTTGGCTTGGTGTAGTTCGTAGGTTGGTTTGACGTTGCGGGGTTACCCCAAAAATATCCCAAAGTTCTTTCAAAACGCACTGTAACCCATGTTATGAAACTTAGTTCGCGAAATGGTGCCCGAGTGACGAACCCAAGTTGGCGCGCTTGTATCTTCCTCTTAGGTGGCCCGTTTGTTGTGCGTATTGCTTCGCTGGGTAGCCGGTGGTGTGGACTGTAGGTTTGTGAAATAGGTTTAGCTTTAGTCGGCTTTTTAAGTGGTTTTTAGTCTACTTCAAATAGCATGCACGACACTAGTTTCGGCTGCTCAGTCTGTGGCCGCGGTCACCACGCGTCTCATCGCGTCTGCCGTGTCTGGCCACGCCGTGGCCGGTCCTACCGGCTGAGCGCCTGGCCGAGCCTAGCCACCGACGCCGCGCTGCTGTCACTGAACGCTTGGTCGCCCTCCTGTCGTGCCTTGCCCCGCTGCCCCGCTGGTCAGCCTTGTGGCCATCGGCTGCACATCGGGCCCAGCATGGTCGCAGCTGCTCCCTGCTGTGCGCATGCTGTAGCCAGCCATGGCGCTGCTCTTGCTTATCGGCATAGGTCTGCGCCCTTACCCCTTGTCACCTCGGTCGCTGTAGAGCTCGTCCTCTGCCACGTGACCCACCTAACTCACCCTATTCTCGACGTCGTCGTGTTGCCTGTTACGTCGCTGTTGTTTGTGACTGCGCACAGGCACATCTTTATGGCGCTGTCCGTGCTAATCGGCGTGCCCTGCCGGCCATGCTGTGCCTTGTGTGCCCCTACCCATGCCCTGATCCCTCGACCAGTTAGCTCGCCAACCTGCCCAACTTGGAGCTATTAAGTCATTTCGTCATCGCCAGTCACCATGACCGTCCCTCCCTCTTCTCCAAATTATTCATGCACGAAGCGCCTCACTCCAATTCCTTGCACTCACTGGTGCCCAAGGACCATAGCTTGCCACTGCAGTCAACCGTGGTGGAAATCGTCCACCAGAGAGCACGCACGTAGCATCGTCGTCGCCGCCGGTCAGTTCGCCGTTGGAATAGAGCACGGTTGGGGGTAAGGTCTTATCCCTCAGTGGGGTTCCAATTAGTTGTTCATATGAGCTCACATCGATCCCCTCGTGCTGTTGCTCGTCCCCGCCTGGCCAGCGAGCTCTCCGTTGACGATGTGACACGATGGTGCCAGGCTAGAGCGCGCACAGCCTGCTGGTGCGCACGTGGTCGACTACATTGTCGAGCCTTGTGACCTCGACCGGCCCTTCCTACATGTTTCTGGTGAGGTCCTTCTGCTTTTGTGGTAGTCGGTTTGACTATCTAAGCTTCGTGCTCACCGGGACACTTTCGCCGCCACTAGTGAGCTCAGTTTAGATGCCGTTCCCAGGGCTGGGCTGATAAGGAGTAGTGCTGCTGGGAGGGCTGTTGTCGTCGGCGTCGACGTACCCGCGGCCGTACCCCGCCACGGCACATGTCCCCGCTGTGGTACCGCACCGTTTTGTGTGCGAAAGACCTTGATCTATTGATCTTTACGTGTGTAGTCATTTGGTAGTGTTGGTTATCGCCGGTGGGGCCGTATACGTTGGCGTTTGGCCGGAGTTGCGCGGCCTCTGATTAAGTACGGCCAGGGACCTTTGAAATTAAGAATTTGAATACCTCTAGGGTTCCTGATATAAAGCTCTTAACTCAATTGAATAGTACTATCGGTAGCTTCACAAATAGAAAAGAAAACGGGGACCCTTTAGCAAAACGCTAGCACCCGCGCTGGATTTCCGTCTTGGGGAGTTGCTGGGCCAGCCTGTTGCGCGTGTAGCTGTTTCTGCGCGGGCCATTTTGGGCTACGGGGCCGAAAGGGGTTACCGCCGGCCTTTGCTGGGCCATCGACTGCTCGCACTGGGCCGCACGACGCCCGTTACTGCGTCGCGCGTGGTTTGGTGCCTGGGCCGCACGTCCGCATGGGCCAGCCGTTCCGGCTGCTGGGCCATCGCGCGCCTGCGGGCCGAGTTTGGCCGCCTAGGCCTTGTCTGTTGCGTTGTTTTGGTTTTGTTAATTCAGTGCCTTTCTAAAATTGGAAATAAAGTGTAGAAAATCATAAAAATGCCAACCCAGTTTTGTTGAGTTTCTAAAATCATGATCTACCTAATAGTATATTTTGTTCACATAGTTTGATAATATTCTTGGAATCTATATAATTAATTTGGGATACTTAATATTGAAAGAATATAAACTTATAGGAATTGTTGTGATAAATTGATAATAGTATTGGATCTGAAATTTTTACAGTAGGTTCCTAGCAATATTAGCTGCTCATTGTAATTTTTGTCGCTCTAGAATAATTAGTTTGCTAGATAGATAATGATGCCCTATTTTGAATAAAGATTAAATCGATAGGATAAAATAAAGAAACAACTTGGGTTTATATAACTAAAATAATTGTTAGGAAATAATGTCCTATTCGACAACAGGGATACGTAGACCAGCGTTAGAACTAGCTCGTTAGCGTGTGAGGCATGATCGGATTTCTAAGCGTTTCGACTATCGTTGGTTATTTACATCTATGCATTTGCATCAATGTATATCATATAGGTATGATGATGGATCAACGGATCAATTGAAGGATGATTGGGATCCGAAGATGGTGTAATGGTATTCTCTCTAGGAGATGATGCAATGGGCTTTCTATTTAGATAATGGTGGATGATCTGAAGATGCAAATACTAACTTTTGGTTATATTTTACCCAGGCAAGCCCCGGTGCATAACCCCTACTTTTCTGCAGTGAAATTATATTTATGCATTAAGTTTTAAGGAGTTGAATGAAACCCACTTGCATATATATATCTTTATCCTATGAGTCTTACTAGTATGACAGGATCGGGTAGATTGCTATGCTACAGGAACCGGTAGAAGTCGAGTGATTGCCTGTCACTCGTGAGATATAGGAAATATGTTACTATATCATTATCACTTGGAAAATATAAATGGTGGAAAGGAAAATAGTGACCGAGCAGAGATATGGTTTGGGTATTGGTGGGTGTAAGAGGTTGTGTCGCCATGGACGCGGGGCATAGCTTAGTTACACTGCTTTCCATGTCTATGTCGATTAAGGACCGATCGTTGCATAAGCCATCGAGGCAAGTCACAGACTTATTATCTCGAGCACATACTTGGGTATGGGCGCTTGGAAGACTTGTTGCTCTCTTGTCGTGGGTTCTGACTCTTTTCAAACCGACTGTCAGGGTTTTGTTTTGGTGGAGGTCCTTGTACCGCACTGAGTCCGGGACTCAGGGGTGGGGGCTTGGAGTCCCAGTTTGGACGGGGACCTAGGACCCCAGGACAGGAGGGTGACGGGTTGGTCCTGCTTGTGTCTTGGGCACAAGCGGGGCATGTGTTTTCGGGGTACCCAGCTAGGGGCATTGATTCGGCATATCCTTGGAGTCTTTTCTTTCCTCCTGTCGGGTAAGTCTTGCTGAGTACAATTGAGTACTCAGGGTTTTATTCCCCCTGTTGCAGGTGACAGGTGGATGCTAGAGCTGACCCTTGTGTGTGGATACCTCCTGGTGGGCTCAGCGAGGATTCCTTTACGCTGCAATCATAGTTGTTCTTTATAACTCTCACCAAATGCTTTTATAAATGAAAGTTTCATAATCTGTTGTCGTAGTTATATATCAATACTTCATCATGTCATGATTAGATATTCATTTCTGCTGTAATTCTGATCACATGGTTATATTCCGTTGTTCAATTAAATTGTTTATAACTCTGATAATATGATTATATTCTGCTGTTATAATAATAAATATTATACTCTGATGTTGTATTAAAAGTGATGTAAGAAATGGTTAAGAATGATGTAAGATTTATTCTCTCATTTGTGATCCTGTTGGAAAAATGTGGATTTTCGGGTTCTCCCCTGGGGTGTGCCCAATGGAACCGGGTAATTTAGTGTTCTTCCTTGAGTGCTTAGTGTCTAATGGAAGACGAGCACTCCTGTGGGGCATTAGATTAAGCAGTTCTGCCACACTTTCTCTCCAATTTGTGTAACAGAAAATCACACGCGTGCGAGGCTGGCAAGGTTCATTCTCCAAGTATTTTCTTCTCACATTTTCTCTATGTTCGGATGATAAGCATCAATTTATTTCCTCAAATTGGGGTCATACTTCTCGTCCCAATTAATTTCATCTAGAGATGAAATTCTATTAGCATCGATCGTGTCTTGAGCTTTCCGTTTATAATACCTCTCCATGATTACCTATAAATACTCCAACCATTGGAACAATGACTAATCTCAAGCAATCCACTGACTCTCATTCCAAAGTCTCGAGGAGAAACTCTCTAAACGATGGTCAAACCTAGACAAGGCAAGGTCAACAGACTTCAAATGCAAGATTAATACAAGGAAAGAAGTCGGGTTAAGAAGCCCCATCAAGGACTATGTGTCGATGTTTCGGATAATCACCAACTAGTAAATTTATATTTGTTGCGCATTAAGCCCGGATGGTGTACTAAAGGACACAAGGTTTATACTAGTTCGGGCAGAACGTCCCTATGTCCAGTTTGCTACTGCTCGTGTTATTAGCACCGAAAAAGGTTCGTAGTAGGGGGTACAAACGGTCGAGAGCGGGACAGGTCCCAAGTCTCTGATGGAAAGGTCGAAAGGATGCCAAGAGCTCGGTTGCTGCTTGGCTGTGTGTGTGATGTGTTGTGTGTCGAAATTGATCCCTCCCTAGTGGGGCGCCCTGCCCTCCCTTTTATAGACCAAGGGGGAGTAGGGATTACAGATGGGAGAAAGAGGAAAAAAACCAGAGGTAGAGAGGATCCTTCGAAGGTGCCGGGTCTTCCTTTTTCCTTGAGCCTGCCCTGCTGTCATGACAGACCATGCCATGGATAGCACGTTTCACTGATCCTGATAGGGCCATGCCTTGGCTTCGGTTAGCTAGTGGTCGCGTCCTATCCTACTTCGACAGACGAAGCGACGCGTTAGGGTATCGAGTTGTGACCCTACAGGGAGCAGATGGGGAAGTGACCATACATTCATTACTGTTGATGATGTGAGTTCCCTCCTGGACTATAGTGGTTGTCGTATGCCTATGTTAAGATCCACGCGCGAGGGCTGATGGCGGCGCCCACAACACTATAGGACAAAAGTCGGCGCCTACAACACTATTCGGGCTCTGCCATGCCTTGGAGGGCTTAAAGCGCCCGTGTACCTTCTCGTAGGTGTGCAGGCAATGGTCCTCAGTACTGTGGTTGACCTGAGTGTCCTATTTTACCCTGTACTCATCATTATAAAGGGGTAGGGTGTAGACGTCGGGCAAGGCGGAGCCAGCCCCGGAACTTCGGGTGAGGCGAAGCCAGCCCTCAGCCGTCGGGCGAGGCGGAGATTGCCTTTAGCCATCAGGCGAGGCGGAGCCTACCCTCAGACATCGGGTGAGGCAGAGCCTGCCCTCAGACATTGGGTGAGGCAGAGCCAGCCCTCGGCCATCGGGCGAGGCGGAGCCTGCCCTAAGACGTCGGGCGAGGCAGAGCCAGCCCTTAGCCGTCGGGCGAGGTGGAGCCAGTCCCCGGTCATCGGGTGAGGCAGAGCCAACCCTTCGGGTAGGGTGAGGCGCAGCCAACCTTCGGTTGTATGGATAAGGAGTGTAGTTGTGTTCCCGCCTGTTCATAAGCATCAGTGTTTGATGGTTATTAGTTCCACCTCTTTGGGTACCCTAGTAATCGGTCCCCGATAGTAGCCCCTGAGCCCCTAGGTGATTCAGATAGAATCGCTCGGGGGGGTGTTTTGACTTGCCACATGGTGCGCGCGAGCACACCCGACGGGTGTAGCCCCCGGGTGATTCGGAAAGAATTGTCTGAGGGGTATTTTGATTCGCCAGAGGGTGCGCACGAGCGCACCCCATCAGGTGTAGCCCCGGGTGATTCGGATAGAATTGCCTGGGGGTAATTCAGACCCTTCATGGGTATGGCTGTGAAATTTAGTGTTTCGACAACTAGATAGCTTAAAGGGAACCCTGGTATCCCGTTCGTGAGGATTCGTCCAGGGTTAGCCCGGTTGAGACTCGATCGTAGATCGAGACTCCCTTGAGGCTCGTGCGCCTAAGTTTTGGCCGCTCACGAGCCCATCCCTCATTGGGACGGCCATTGAAACTATTGGGCCAACCCTCGAACTCCTAGGCCCGAACAGGCCAGAGAAATGCTTCTTGACCCATATCCCTTCTGCGGGAAAAGAGTCCTAGTCTACCCGGGAAGGCAAAACGTCCAGCGCGACTTTGGTGGGAAAGGATAGGGATTGCGGGCACATATCCCATGACGTGATGTGGTGGTGTATCGTGGTAGGCGTGGAGATCTAGGAGGACAGGTGCCCATCTCGCATCCATCGCCCCTATCAAACCAAGGGGTTCGCCCCTAGGGTTCCATACTTTGCCTCCTCGCCTTCACATCCACAACCTCCGCTGCCAATTGCCTGAGCCTCCCGCACCCGCATCGCAGCCGTCGTCAAGCTCACGTCCACCCTCCTCCCAATCATTCAATGGGGCCATGGTGTAGATCCAACATCACCCTTCAGCGCCTGGAGGGCCTCATTCATCGTGGCCTCCTTTGCCCGCTGACCGCAGTCGAGGAGTGGCGGCTGCCTGACAATGAGGACAAGTCGTCGCCATCCGAAGGCTATGTGGTGTCCTTCGCTCGCTTTCATGAGCGGGGATTCACCATCCCTGCCAACAAGTTCCTTCGGGGGCTGCTGCATTACTACAAGGTGGAGCTACAGCACCTCACTCCCAATGGAGTCCAGCACATTACGGTGTTCGTCGCCCTATGTGAGGGGTTCTTAGGGATTAGTCCCCACTTCGACCTGTGGCGGTATTTCTTTGTCGTTAACCTCTTGAAGAAGCGGGATAAGAGGCAAGAGCTGACCGTGCTAGTGGGATGTGCTGGCATTCATCTCTGCAACAATCGGGTAAACAAATACCCATCGATGCGTCTATCGACCTCCAACAAGGTGGGTGGCATTCGCATTGGTTTTACGCCAAGGACGATGCAGCCACCCCCTTGCCAGCGTTCTCCGGATGCATTATCGAAGAGGTCCCGGAGTCATGGAAGTGGGTTGTTCCGGACAAAGACAAGAAGAAGATCTAGGACCATCTCACCGCCATCCGAATTCTGAAGGAGAGGGGCGTGAAGGGGTCAGGGATCATCGGTGCCAAGCATACGTGGAGGGTGGCACCGCTGATGAGCCACGCGCTTCCCCTGTACCTAATGGCGCCTGGAGCATCACTCGTTGGCACGGTGCTTGTCGATGAAGCGCTCCCCCCTCCGAGGTGGCGCAGCGCATCAAGGAGGCGATGGAGCCTTTGAAGGACGACGCCGGCATCATCCTTGATTTTGTGTATCCGATGAAGGGGCACCCCCAATGCGGCTAGAACCAGGATTCATCAACTTCGTAAGTTCCCTTTCCAGTGTCTCCTTTTTACTAGAATTCCCGACCCCTTGATGCTGACCTTGGGATAGCGGGACCAGCCGAAGAGACTCGTCTTCATGGATAGCCTGGCTCCGCTGCCGAAGGACCCGCTCGTGGCGGTGGTGAATCGCACCACGGCCGAGTGGGAGAGGAAGACGAAGGAGTTTAAGAGGAAGAAGATGCTATAGAAGCAACAAGCACGGGAGTGAGGGGAGGAGATAGATAGTGACGACGACGAGGAGGAGGAGGAGGAATATGATGAGGTAGTTGCCGACATTGAGTGGGGCGACCTAGGAGGCGAGGACACACAGACAGGTGCCCACTTGTCAATGCAGGGACCCTTCCTGTTCCACGCAAGGGAAGGTGAGGCCGCGAGGCCGGAGGAGGAGGTAGGCCAGACAGTCGGCCCGCCCTTAGCATCATCAAGAGTGGCGGATATGTCGCCGTGCCTGAGGTGCCAGTGGGAGTGAGCGGATCTGCCGCCACGCCCATAGTGCCGAGAGAGGGGGGTGGCTCCGCCACCATGCCTCCAGATTTGAGGGAGGCGAGCCCCTTGGTCTGAGAGTAGGGCACGGGCTTGAAATGGTCCTGCCCCGACGACATGGAGCAGGGAACTAGGGGTTCATCCCCCAAATGTCTCCACCGGCCAACAGCACCAACGTAAGTTGTCGATTCCTTTGCTTTTTCTACATTTTTCTATGTTTTTCATAGTGACCCACGCCTTCTGTTTCTCTTGCAGCGTCGGCAGACTAGTCAAATGGGGTACTTCCGTGGCGCTAGCACCCAAGAAATCCCTCGCCCTTCAGGCAAGGCGGGGGCCGCCGCCTGACGTCGCTCCTGTTTCGGGCGAGAGCGGAGCCGTGTCACAACCTCGTTGGCTGGTCTGGCGCCACCCGTGGTGGTGCCCATGCCCTTGATGGGTCAAGCCATCGGCGAGGCTAAGGAGGCACCCACGGAGGTTGCCGCTCAACTGGCGACAGAAGTGATGCCGCCACCGACGTCGGGCCAGGCGGAGCCGTCGGCCGCACCCGTTGTGTCGACCACGGTGGGCGCAGCACAGCCGGATGAGGTTCTGCCGATGGAGGCGAAGGTGATGGTGGCCCCAGCGGCTGGGTTGCAATTAGAAGCCATGGTGGCAGCGCCCGAGGCAGCGGCGAGTGCCGTGCCACCGATGGCCCTAGAGACGACGCCCGCCATGGGCGGGATGGAGGAGGTCCTGGCCGAGGGACCCTCGGACACTATGGCAGTTGCTGAGGAGACCGACAGGGAGTTGTCCCTAGCCCTGCCGTCAGAGGGCTGCCACCCGCCCGAGCAGGATGAGCCCCCGTTCTGGTGGATGAGTCCGTGGGACCTGTTGTCAGAACTCTTCACCCTCGACGATGTCGCCGAGGGCATAGAGCAGGAGAAGCTCTGTGAGGGGTTCACGGCCACGCTGGAGGCTCTGAACCAAGCCAGCGGGGCCCTTCGAGACGTCATCGTTCCCACCGGCCAGGTATTCACTTGGTCGTGCCTCCTGAATTCTTTTTTCTTCATCTATTTTTGTTTTCTGACCACCTTCTTCTCTTAGTCGCTTATTGCCCGCAGCCAGGAGAAATCCCGGTTCCTCCGTGAGAACAAGGAGGATTGGGACTACCTCATTGATGACCCACGACTACATAGGGACATGACCACCCAACTCCGCCAGAGGGTGGCCGAGCTGACTCCCCTTGCCACGGAGGCGGACAATCTTCGACGGTAGGAGGCCGAGGCCCACTGGGATGCGGATCTTGATGAGAAGTCTTTTGATGAACTATCAGAGAGGGCACAGCGGGATCAGGAGGAGGCTGCTGGAGTGCGGAAGGAGCGGGACAAGCTACTCCAGCGGGACGCCGAGGCCCGCCAGTGGATCATCAACCTCCTGGATGAGGCCGAGAAGGAGCGGAATCTCAAGCTAGTAGCCTAGGAGAGGTCTGTGGCCCCTGAGCAGAGGGCAAAACTGGACACCAAGACGGTCGCCCGGCTACGCTTGAGGCAAGACGAGCTACGCCATACTGCGGAGAGGCGTGGCCTGCGGGGAGCGCGACTAGGCCGTCCGAGAGCATGACGAGGCGCAACAGAGGATCCACTCCCTCTAGGCCGAGCTGGAGACCGCGAGAGCCTAGAAGCTAGAGGCCGAGGGTGCCACTACTGGACTGGCCACAGATCTCGCCAATGCGAGCTCGGCATCCTGAAGGTTGCCCTTGGCGTGGTCTCTAACGACCTACAGGTGGTGCAGGCGGAGGGGACCAGCTCGCTCGTGGCCCGTGTGGCAGATATCACGGCGTGGGTGCACCAGCTGGAGAAGGAAGCTCTTCACACAGGGATCACCCAAACCTTCGCCATCGCCCATTCGCATTATGATGACAACATTGATTTCGAGGCGATGAGCCTTGGCTTCACGCCTGGTTATGATAACTCCGAGCTGGATGCTGTAGAAGCGACGATGACTCCTTTTGCGGAAACCCTGGCGAGCAGAATTGAAGATATGGTTCTCCACGATAGGGGGTAGTTAGTCAAATGAGTCTGATAA
This sequence comes from Miscanthus lutarioriparius, assembly GCA_904845875.1. Taxonomy (NCBI): domain Eukaryota; kingdom Viridiplantae; phylum Streptophyta; class Magnoliopsida; order Poales; family Poaceae; genus Miscanthus; species Miscanthus lutarioriparius. Next base: position 92,899,491 of record CAJGYO010000009.1, read on the forward strand.
AAATTTATCTGTAATCTGTGGACAAGTGTTGGTTCTTTTGAAAACAGATTCGCAACTTCATTTTGTTAAACAAATTCGCAATTTTGTTTCATTTGTTTGAACTTGCTTTCTTCTTTTTGCATTCAAAAAACGATGCTTGTGCAATTTGACCCTTCCGTTCATTAAGACCACAGGGCCCGAGGTGTATAAGAGGGAAATTTCGATTTATGCTGGTGAGCAAAGTTACCATAGCCGTCGGGGCGTGGGATTTTTGCAGCCTTACCATGCATGCTCGGTAATTTGTTCCCATAAACCTTGCGGCTAACCTTAACACGAGGAAGAGGTCTGACGCAGCAACGGTTTTGAAAAAAAACAAAAAGTATTCATACCTTTATCAGCCCCCAAGTGAGATCCGGCCCCTTGCGGTTGCTGGGACAGGATGTTACTGGAGACTGAAGCGAGGGTAGCGAACTTACTCTTGTATTCACACGTACCCCCTACTTAGGATTTGAGCTATCGTTCTACGACCATGCGTTCGGTCTCATCACAAGTCCGGCCTTCCCTGAGCCCCCACGCGTGGCGGGGATTCGGTCAAGGGTCGGCTCGTTTTTGTGATTGTCGCCCTGTCTGTGGTTTTTGCAGCTAGAGGGGTTGATGCGACGTCACTTGCCTCGATGGCTCGAGTGACACGCTTGATGAGCTCGCTAACAGGGTTGTTCGAACGGAATCCGGTCTCATCGCTTGTGACAGGGTCGGTAAAGCCCTCGGGTCGCTTTCCGTTGCTCCTTACCCCACCTTCCAACAGATTCCCCCTCAATGGGGATTCTATGGGCTCGGCTAGAGGCTTGGATTGAACTGGAAGGTTGAGATGACCCTAATTGCCTCTATGCGGGTTGGGCGAGGGCCACTGAGGCTCATCTATGTTTTCTCCCTTGGCTCTTGTTCGACGCGAGGTAGCCTCGAGCCCTTCGCGGGCTAGCCTTTGAACCTCGGTCTCCCGATCTAGGATCGGGAGGCTCGAGCCCCCGAGCCCCTTGGGGTCTGATAAGGGTCGGCCATGTTTCGCGCGTCACCCCGTCCTTGGTCTCTGTAATCGGAGGGGCTGAGCTGATGACACTTGCCTCGATGGCTCAAGTGTCACGCTCAATGAGCTCGCTAATGGGCATGTTCGCGTGGAATCCGGGTCTGTCATTCGCTGACGGGGTTAGCAGAGCCCTCATGTGGCATTCCACTACTTCTTAACCCGCCTCTCGGCAGATGCCCGAGCCATTCGATAGGCTCAGGTGGCCCGTTGGCCTCTCCTCGATGGATATTCTATGGGTTTGGCTCGAGGTTAGAATCGAACGAGAAAGGTCGAGATTTCCTGTCCGCTTCTAAGCGGGGTCGGGCAAGGCCGCTGGGGCTCATCTCAGTTTTTCTCCCCTGGCTCTGTTTAACACGAGGTGGCCTCGAGCCCTTTGCGGGCTGACCTTCGAACCTTGGTCAGTTGCCGCTCATATCGAATGAGGCGACTACCGCTTCGTGATGCGACATGAAGCGTTGAGATGCAGCAATTGCATATACAGCGTTTGGATGTATGGGATTAATGTATGATTTAATTGAAACGAAAGCGGGGGTTGGTGATGTTACCTTGGTGGCATGAGCAACAAGAAGCTCTTGCCAGACATGACCATGCAGGGTTCGGGTCCAACGTTTGCGATGGGGCCGGTGTAACCTGCACGAGCATAGCAATTTTTCGTTTCTGTCTCTCGGCGGTGATCTGAGCCGTTCGATTGAATTAGGCGGCCTGACAGCTTCTCCTTGAAGGGGATTCCGTAGGCAGACCCTCCAAACCCTTCTCAAGAAGGCGGATGCTAAAGCTTAGGGTGTGGGGAACTGTGAATTCGATTATGCTGGAGAATAAAAACACCATAGCCGCTGGGGCATAGGGTCTAATGGTTCGTCCAGTTTTACTTAAAGTTTTACACCTGCACGCCGAAGAGGATGTCTAAATGAGTAGACACTCTCGACAACCCCAGAGTGATGTCCGTGCCCCTGCAGTTGCTGGGGTCGGTGGCTCGGTAGTAGAATTGACGCGCAAAGCAAGTAAACAAAGGTGCTTATATTTCAGCGGCTGTTTGTTCAGCATTACCCTAGGCCATCCGATTGACTCAGGAGGCCCGTTGGGCTCCCATTGATAGGGGTCCTGTCGTTGGGTTGTTCCGGGTCATACCTGGGGAAGCGAAGAGTGTATACCCTGATTCTCATCGATCAGAGAGCCCTGATTCTCGCGCCCGGCATGCGGTAGTGGTGGGCCATTCCTAGGCAACATCTTGTTTGACCAGGCGACGTCTCATCGATCAGAGAGCATCCCGTCGGTCTAGGCACGTCCCCTCGAATTTTCGTCAGCATCGATTTCCCATCTACATTGAATAGGGGAAGGGAGAGGGTTTTTCATCCCAACCTTTTGCCTTTCCTCCGCTGCTGTGTCTCCTCCTTAAATAGGGGGAGGGAGGTGGTTCTCGTCCCCATTCCTTCGCCTATTCCTGAGCTGCTACCACCTCTCCTTCTTCCTTTTCACCGAATGCGTTCATGCATCACAGCGGTTCCTAAGTGAGAGAGGGTAATGCCAGGGAGAGAATGACTCATAGATCTGCTCGTGAATCTAGGGCATGATGTTGAGCTAGAGGTCATCCAACATAGATGAGATGGAGTCAGCCGCCTTCTCCGAGAAGGAGCCGCTTCAACCGAGGGAGGAGGCGCACTAGAGGGTGATGAGCGTTGTTGGCTTTGTCGTCCTCCATGGGGCCTTCGTCGAGATGGATCTGTACGGGGGCCTCCTCTGATAAATCTTCTCTGGACGAGCCTTGTTGGTGGGGAAGCCACGTAGGACTGCGTCGATGGGGGGTTTTGCCCTTGCAGCCGCTCAGATCGGCCAGTTCATGAAGCTTGATGGGAAGTCAGAGACATCCATCAGCCATGGCGGCCTTTCTTCGACAGGGAGCGCCCCTCATCCAGGTGTCGTTGTTAGGGTTGCGGCTGATCACGATGACGTAGTCCCTGGATGCCCCAGCGAAGGATCCACGATCACCAACATGGTGCTCGACGTTGTAGACGACGGCACCCTCAGGGATCCTGTGGAGCGGTAGGACGTTGCCGATGGAGAGTGTGGCGCGTCGACCGTAGTAGTACTTTAGAGTAGATCTAGTCAGAAAGTGTAATCGTTTAAGTTGTGGGGGGAGCCCCCATGGGAACAGTCTTTTGTATTCATGAATACATCAGTCCCTTTTTGTGATGAAATCACATTGTAAGCGATGAATTTGTGCAAAAAATGAACAAGTTTTTAAATTTTGTTACGGCAAACAGCTTTTCAGCTCTTCTCCCTCTTTTTCTAAAAGAGGTTCAGTGCCTTCTAACCCTTCCCGTAGTTAAGGTCGCAAAAAACTCATAGTGCGGGCGAGCCAATTCTGATCACGCTGGTGAGCAAGGAGACCGTAGCCACTGGGGCATGGGTTGCCGCAGTCCTACCAGTTGTACTCAGATTTTGTTTCTAAAATCCTAGCCCTTAGGACTTACCATGAGAAAAGAGGGAAAACACAGAGAATGTTTGCAAGATAACACAGAGAGTGTTTGTAAGATAAACGTATTTATATCAGCCCCCGAGTGAGGTCCGACACCTCACACTTGCAGGGGTCGGATGTCACGAAAGATCGGGGATTTTGATGACAAAACTGATAAAAGAAAGTAAGCGTTTATTTAGGGGTAAAAATGATGTAACTGCTCAATGTTCCAAGCATTGATGAAGACCTTGCCGTCAATGGTTTTTAATTTGTAGGTGCCTGGCCGGAGTACTTCCACGATGATGTATGGCCCCTCCTAGGGCAGGGAGAGCTTGTGGCGGTTCTTGTTGCTCTGTACAAGGCAAAGAACCAGGTCCCCTACGCTGAAGGCTCGGTCCCACACCCGTTGGCTGTGGTACCATCGTAGCGCCTGCTGGTACTTGGCCAAACGGAGGAGGGCAACATCGTGAGCTTCGTCTAGTTGGTCCATGGCGTCTTTGTGGGATGCCTCAGCTCCCTTTTCGTCGTATGCTCTGATCCTTGGCGCCCCATAGTCGAGGTCGGTTGGGAGGACGGCCTCGGAACCGTAGACCATGAAGAAAGGCGTGTAGTCGGTGGCTCGACTAGAAGATGTCCTTAGGCTCCAGAGCACCGCGGGGAGCTCGGTGACCCACCATGCGCCAAACTTATTCAACCGGTTGAAGATCCTGGGCTTGAGGCCCTATAGGAGCATGCCGTTTGCGTGCTTGACCTACCCATTCATTCGAGGGTGCATGACGGTAGCCCAATCGACCCGGATGTGGTTTTCATTGTAGAATCGAAGGAATTTCTTGCCAGTGAACTGTGTGTCGTTGTCCGTGATGTCGAGGAAGAACATCATGGCTTGCTCGGATTTGATCACGGAGATCGGCCGAGCTTCGATCCATTTTGTGAACTTGTCTATGGTGACAAGCAGGTGGGTGTGGCCCCCGGGCGCCTTCTTGAGAGGCCCAACCAGATCAAGCCCCCGACCGCAAAGGGCCACATGATGGGGATCATCTAGAGTGCCTGGGCTAGGAGGTGAGTTTGTCGAGTGTAGTACTGGCACCCTTCATAGGTGCGTACAATCTGCTCAGCGTCGGCTACTGCAGTGGGCCAGTAGAAGCCCTATCGGAATGCATTCCCAACCAAGGTTCTAGGCGTGGCATGGTGACCGTAGATCCCACCGTGGATATCGCTCAGCAAAAGCTTCCCTTGTTCGATGGGGATACAGAGCTGTAGGATCCTGGTGTGGCTTCATTTGTAGAGTTCGCCTTCTACAAGAACGAAGGACTTGGCGCGACAAGCGAGCCATCGAGCTTCCATCTTGTCTGTCGACAGCGAGGCTAGATCAGACGGACCATCATTGGCCCATCTCGACCCTTCATAGTGCACCGAGGGCTTGTGTTGGTCGCTGGCGAAGACACCTGTTGGTACCGGCTCTCGGCCGGACACCGCTTTTGTGAGCGTGTCGGCTGCCTCATTGAGGCGCCTCAGGATGTGATTGAGTTCGAGGCCGTCGAATTTGTCCTCTAGCCATTGGACTTCTTGGTAGTACGCAACTATCTTGGTGTCATGATAGCTCGACTCCTTCATGACTTGGTTGATGACCAGCTGGGAGTCACCCCGGATGTCAAGGCGTCGAATGCCCAACTCGATGGCGATGTGTAGGCCGTTGATGAGCGCTTCATACTCAGCCACATTATTGGATGAGGGAAAATGGAGATGAACCATGTACCTCATGCGAACCCCAAGGGGTGATACGAAGACCAGCCCCGCGCCGGCGCCCTTCTTCATTAGTGATCCATCAAAGTACATCATCTAGTACTCTTGATCGATGACCGCCGGTGGTGTTTGGACCTCGGTCCATTCCGCGATAAAGTCAGCCAACACATGGGACTTGATCGCCGTTCGGGAGGCATATGTGATGCCCTGATCCATCAACTCGAGCGCCCACTTTGCGGTTCTTCCCATGGCATCCTGGCTCTGGATGACCTCGCTGAGGGGGAACGACGTCACGACTGTCACCGGGTGTGATTCAAAGTAGTGGCGTAGCTTTCTCTTGGTGATGAGGACGGCGTATAGGAGCTTCTAGATTTGGGAGTAGCAGGTTTTAGAGTTGGATAGTACCTCGCTGATAAAGTACATAGGGCATTGGACCTTGAGGGCGTGCCCTTCTTCCTCCCGCTCCACTACCAGGGTGGCACTAACCACTTGCATAGTGGCCGCTATGTATAGCAGGAGGGATTCTCCATTGGTTGGAGGAACCAAGATCAGGGCCCTTGTCAGAAGCAGTTTGACCATGTCAAGTGCCTCCTAGGCCTCGGGTGTCCACTCGAAGCAGTCGGCTTTCTTCAGGAGGCGGTAAAGGGGGAGACCTCATTCACCGAGGCACGAGATGAATTGGCTGAGTGCAGCAAGGCGCCCTATGACACGCTGAACCCCTTTTATGTTCTGAATCGGGCCCATCCTTGTGATGGCTGAGATTTTCTCTAGGTTGGCTTCGATGCCACGCTCGGAGACGATGAAGCCGAGCAGCATGCCCCTCGAGACCCCGAAGACACATTTCTCAGGATTGAGTTTGTTCGCTCGGAGTTTTGCAAAGGTTTTCTCAAGATTGGCAATGAGGTGGTCAGCCCATTTGGACTTAACTACGATGTCATCAACGTAGGCCTCAATGGTCCGCCCGATGAGGTCCCCGAAGCATTTGAGCATACAGCGCTGGTACGTAGCCCCAGCGTTCTTTAGACCGAACGACATTGAAATGTAGCAGAACGATCCGAAGGGGGTGATGAAAGATGTCACGAGCTGGTCGGACTCTTTCATCATGATTTGATGGTACCTAGAGTACGCATCAAGGAAGCAGAGGGTTTCGCACCCCGAGGTAGAGTCGGCTATTTGGTCTATGTGCGGCAAAGGAAACGGATCCTTTGGGCATGCCTTGTTGAGACCTGTATAGTCTACACACATCCTCCATTTCCTACTCTTCTTTCATACAAGAACAGGATTGGCTAACCACTCTAGGTGGTATACTTCTTTGATGAATCCGGTAGCCGATAGTTTTCCTATCTCTTCACCGATGGCCCTGTGTTTCTCCTTGTTGAAGTGACGCAGACGTTGCTTCACCGGCTTGGAGCCTAGGCGGATTTTCAAGGTATGCTCGGCGACCTCCCTCGGAATGCCTAGAATATCTAAGGGTTTCCATGCAAAGATGTCTTTGTTGTCGCGGAGGAAGTCGACGAGCGCGCTTTCCTATTCGGAGGAAAGTGTGGTACCAATGCGTACCATTTTGCCCTCGGCACTCCTGGGGGCTATGAGGACTTCTTTAGAGCCCTCTACCAACTCGAACAACCCGATTTCTTAGTATTGGGCGTTTCTTTGGTGACCTCCCCCTTGAGGGTGGCGAGCTCCCTGGAGGCGACGATTGCTGCGGCGTGACTGCAGCACTCGACCTCGCACTCATAGGCATGCTGAAAGGAGGTGTCGATGGTGATCACCCCATGGGGGCCCAGCATCTTCAGCTTGAGATATGTATAGTTGGGTAGTTGGGGATGGCCATGAACTTCGCGTAGCATGGACATCCCAGGATGGCGTGGAAAGTTTCGGGGAACCCAACCACCTCGAAGGTGAGGGTCTCAGTCCTGTAATTGAACTGATCCCCGAAGGTGATGGGCAGATCGATCTACCCGAGTGGCATGGCCTGCTTCCCGGGCACGATGCCATGGAAAGGTGCTTGGGTTGGGCAGAGGCTTGTCCGGTCGACGCCCATCTCGTCGTGCGTCTTGGCGTACATGATGTTGAGGCCGCTGCCTCTATCCATAAGTACTTTGGTGAGTCGCTTTGGGCTGATGATTGGGTTGACCACAAGCGGATATCTCCCTGGGTGGGGGATGCTATTCGGATGGTCGGTTCGGTCAAAGGTTATGGCAGACTCTGATGACCAGAGGAAGGGAGGTGTGGCCAGCTCGGCCATGTAGAATTCGCTGCGCGCGACCTTCTGACGACATTTGGAGTCATAGGCCGCTGATCCTCCGAAGATCATAAGGCAGTCGTTCGACGTCGGAAAGCCATCGTCCTTCTCCTCGGCATTGTCCATGGTGGGGGCAGGGTCCTTTCCATGCTCCCCTTTGTTGGAGCCTCTAGATAAGAATCGCCGCATGAGGCTACAGTCCTTGAGCAGATGCTTAACCAGGAAGGCATGGTTCGGGCATGGCCCCTCGAGTAATTTCTCGAAGTGGTTCGGAGTGCCCTCCGTGGGCTTCCAGCCACCCTTGCAGTCAGCAATGGCCATGAGCGAGTCCTCGTCCCGCCTGGAGGTGCCATCGCTAGCACCCTCGTCCCACCTTGCCTTGCCCTCAAGGCGATCGAAGATCGCTCCGACCGCCTCCTCTCCTAAGGCGTGGCTGGTGGCGATGTCCAGGAGTTCCTTGGTGGTTCGTGGGCCCTTGCGTCCCAGCTTATGAACCAGAGACTCGCAGGTTGTCCCGGACATTAAGGCTCCTATCACATCAGCGTCGGCAACGTTAGGGAGCTCATTACACTACTAGAAGAAGCGCTAGATGTACCCATGGAGGGTCTTGCCGTTCTTATGATGGTAGTTCTTGAGGTCCCATGGGTTCCTAGGGCGCTTGTACGTGCCCTGGAAGTTCCCCACAAAGATCTCCTTCAGATTCGCCTAACTCTAGATCACGTTGGACGATAGGTGTTCCCACCACGCTCGTGCCGAATCGGCTAAGAACAGTGGAGGGTTGTGGATAATGAAGTCGTCATTATCCGCACCACCGGCTTGGCAGGCAAGCCGATAGTCTTCGAGCCAAAGTCCGAGGTTTGTCTCCATAGAGTACTTAGGGATATTGGTAGCTGGTCGGTACCTTGGCGGGAAAGCAGCGTTGAGGATGTGGCGGCCGAAGGCCTGAGGGCCCGGTAGGCCTGGGCTCAGGCTCTAGTCCTCGCCACTACTATAGCGCTCACCGCGATGAGGATGATAGCCGCGGCGGGCTCCTTCTCTCAGGTCGCTGTAGGTGCGTCTGTGGTCATCAAGAGTGTTGTGTGCGTCGCGGTTGCGACCGAGATGCTGATGTATTGGGACCACAGCGCGCTGCCTGCCGCCATGTGGTGCCTGGTGGACTAACGCATCCTTGGTGAGGCGCGCCGAGGGCATGCGCTGGCTGATGTCGAGCTCGCGTCACCGAGACAACGAGCTCTCTGCCTGCTACGTCACCGCACGCTCGAGCAGCGTGCGAATCTCATGGTGGACCTAATGATCCTCGGGTGTCGTAGCCTATAGAAGGCCATGGAGCAAGGCCATCGCGGTGGCGATGTTCTGGCTCGCCTGGGCGAAGCGAGGAAGGGCTTCATCATCGGTGATGATCCTTTAGTTTACATCACGGGCCCTGGCGCGTGCGCGCCCACTGTCTCCACGGCATTCGATCTCCCGATCGACCTCCGTGCATTCCTGCACAAGCTGGATTCCAGCTTCCTCGATCTCCCTCTTTTAGGCTCTTAGCTGCTCCACCCCTACGTGAGGTGGGGCTGATATCTCCCCTTCGGTTTCACCACCGAGGTTGCCACCGGGGTAGCCTCCTCCATAGAGATGCTTTTGACGTGCCCCTCGGGGGTACCCGTCATGAAGCATTCCCGGGAGGAGTGATGGCTTCCCCTGCTGGAGTCAGAGCCAGAGGATGACCCTGGCTCTTCTGTGAGGAGGTTGTGGAGAGATTCCATGACATGTTCGATCACCCCCATGAACTCATTGTTCGCGGGCGACAGGACCATGCGTCGTGACACAAGGTGGCTAACGGTCGCCGTAGCGTTGCAGAGACCGAACAGAAATGCTTTCGGGGCACTCCGTTGAAAGCTCTAGTTTGGTTTTAGTGAATTGATGAAACCCTAAGTGCTAACCTAGTTTATCAAAGTGATTATGAGATAGGTGGCACATTCTAAGTGGTGGAGTAAATGAAGATCATGACATGATGATGGTGATGCCAAGGTGATGATCAAGTGCTTGGACTTGAAAAGAAGAAAGAGAAAAACAAAAGGCTCAAGGCAAAGGTATAAGTGGTAGGAGCCATTTTGTTTCGGTGATCAAGACACTTAGTGAGTGTGATCACATTTAGGTTCGATAGCCATACTATTAAGAGGGGTGAAACTCATATCAAAATGTGGATTATCAAAGTGCCAATAGATGCTCTAACTCATTGCATATGCATTTAGGATCTAGTGGAGTGCTAACACCCTTGAAACACATTTGTGAAAATATGCTAACACATGTGCACGAGGTGATACACTTGGTGGTTGGCACATTTGAGCAAGGGTTAGGAACTTCACCGGCGGAGTGTCCAACGGTGCCACCGGCGCCCTATACAGAAAGACAGAGGTCACTGTAAGTGACCAGACGCTGGCCTCGGTTGGACCGGTGTGTTCGGTCAATAGAAGCTACAAAGACGCTGGCGTCGGTCTCTGACCGAACGCAGGGTCACTTAGTGACCGGACGCTAGAGGGGTGCGTCCAGTCCTACTGACGTGGCAGCGCATAGGGGAGACGCCTTGTGACCGGACGCTGGGTGTGTCCGGTCGTGATTTCTCATTTTTGGATGCTTACTGGAAACGACCAGACGCTGAGGTCCAGCGTCTGAAAAACTTCTTAGTAGCGCGTCCGGTCATCACTTGACCATTGGGATCGGGCGCTCAGTTTTTAAAGAAAGGGGACATGTGGCGTACATCGCACGACCAGACACTAGGGACCTGCGTCCGGTCGATTTGACCGGAGCGTCCGGTCACCCCATGTTGTGCCCAGTGAAGGGGTACAACGGCTCTATTTCGTGGGGGCTTCTATTTCAGCCCCATGGCCGGCTCAAGCTCACTCTCTTGGCCATTTGCATTGACATAGCAACCTTGTGAGCTTAGCTAAAGCCCTCCCACTCATCTCCACCATTGATCCATTATCATTGTGAGATTGGGAGAGAATCCAAGTGCATTTCTTGAGTGATTGCATCTAGAGGCACTTGGTGTTCGTGTTTTGCTGCGGGATTCACTTGTTGCTCTTGGTGGTTGCCACCACCTAGATGTCTTGGAGCAGTGGAGGAGGATTGGCATGAGTTGGTGATTGTTCGTGGCCATCTCCGATGATTGTGAGGGGATTTGTACCTTCCCCAGCGGAGCGCCGAAAGGTAACTCTAGTGGAGTGCTCCTGTCATTGAGTTACCTCACTTGTAGGTAGGTTCTTGCAGTGTCCAATTATGTGGACGAGGTTCGTGCAACACCTCTTAGCCGCCGAACCACCAAGTGTTGGTTGACACAACGGGGAAGTAGCGTGTTGGCAAGCACGTGAACCTCGGGAGAAAATTGGTTGTCTCTTGCCCTTTGGTATTCTCCCGGTGATTGATAAAGTATTCATCTTGTGATTGGTTCACTCCTCTACGTGGCGGTATAATCACCCTACTCACTCATTTATATTCTTGCAAACTAGTTGTAATAAGCTCTTTAGTGTAATTAGAATTGAGAGCTTGCCTTGTTGTTTTAAGTTCATCTAGTGGAGCACTTTAGTGTAGCAAGTGTGAGAGCTCTTAGTGAGTAGTAACATAGCAAATTGTGTGTCTAGTAATCATAGCAACTAGAATTGTTGGATAGGTGGCTTGCAACCCTTGTAGAGCTAGAGCAAGTTTGCATTTCGCTATTTGTTATACTAATCAAATTGCTCTAGTCGGTTTGTAGATTTTTAAATAGACTATTCACCCCCCCCCTCTAGCCATATTAGGACCTTTCAAGTGGTATCGAAGCCGTGGTCCCCATTTGATTGAAGGCTTAACAACCTCGGTATCGAATTATGGCTCAAGTTGTGTTCAACCATGTGGGGGGCAAACCACCGTTCTTTGATGGCACATGCTATGATTATTGGAAGAGAAAGATGAGGATGTATCTTGGTTCAATCAATGATCAAGTATGGGATGTGACCGAGAATGACTATGCTATCATTGATCCCGACAATCCCACCAACCTAGACAAGACCAACAAGCAATGCAATACAATGGCTCTCAACACCATATACAATGCCATTGATTCCAAGGTGTTTGAGCAAATCAAGGATTGTGAAAGAGCTAATGAGGTATGGAGGAGATTGGAGGAAATATATGAGGGCACACGGCAATGAAGAGTGCCAAGTTGTATATCCTCAAGGATAAGTTGACAAGCTTCAAGATGAAGGATGATGAGAGCATTCTGGAGATGTTCCATTGGCTACAAGTAATTGTCAATGACTTGAAGGCTTTGGGAGAAAAGATCAAGGATGATGATGTCTCTCATCGGTTCTTGATGTGCCTACCTCTAAGATTTGAAATGTTGAGATTGCTTATCATAAGAGGAAGATTAAAGGAGATTACCCCTAACCAAATACTAGGTGATGTCATGACACAAGAGACATACCGTGTGGAAAGGAAGGGGGTTGACAAGGATGACAAGAAGGAAGATGAAAACAAGAAGAAGAAAAGTGTAGCATTCAAGGCTAGCTCATCATCCAAGAACAAGGGCAAGTCCAAGAAAGAATCAAGTGATGATGAGGATCTTAGTGACATTGATGATGAAGCCATGGCTCTATTTGTGCGCAAGATGGACAAATTCATGAAGAAGAAGGGGTATGGTGCAAGAAAGAGAAGAGATCACACCAAAAGCAAAGGATATGTGAGAAGATGCTACAATTGCAAGAGCCCCGATCACGTTGTAGCAGATTGTCCCTACAATAGTGACAATGATGAGGATGACAAGAAAAAACACAAGAAGGACAAGAAAGAAAAGAAGGAGAAGAAGGAGAAGAAAATGATCTTCCAAAAGAAGAAGAAGGGTGGAGGCCATGTGGTCACTTGGGATAGTGATGGCTCTTCGGATAGTGATGACTCTAGTGATGATGGCAAGAAATCTATCAAGAAAGCACTAGCAAGCATCGCCATCAACAACAAGCCCTCCATCTTCGACACTTCATCGGCATGCCTCATGGCAAAGCCTACCAAAGTAAAATATGATGTGAGTGATGATGATGAATGTGAAAGTGATGCTTGTAGGAGTGATGATGATGATGAGGAATACTCCAAGGAGGAGCTCATGGACATGTGTGAGCCAGTGCACACTTGCTTTGAGATGAAGAGAAAGGAGTGCAAAGAATTGAACAAGAAAGTAAAATTTCTTGAGCAATCTCTTGATGAGCTCAATGACACTCATGAGAGGCTAATGGAAGCCCATGAGAAGCATGGCAAAGCTCACTCTAAGCTTAAAAAATCTCACTCCTCTCTCATCGAGCAAGTCAAGAAGGAGGAGGCCAAGAAGGAGCAAGTGATCGTGTCTTGTGATGTGGGACTAACATGTGATCTTATTGATGAATCTTTTTATAAGCCCATTGTAGTTGCTCCCACTAACACTTCTTGTAGCACTACTACTTCTACTTCACCTTTGAGTGATGGTCTCACTTGTGATGCCTCACTAATGGTGGAAAATGAGACCCTCAAGAAGGAGGTGAATGAGCTCACTCGTGCCTTAGGCAATGCCTATGGTGGAGATGCTCGCTTGCTAAAGTGCTTGGGTAGCCAAAGGTTTTCTTTCAACAAAGAGGGATTAGGCTATACCCCTAAGAAAGGCAAGGCGGCCTTTGTCACTCCCAAAGTTAGCTTTGTGAAGGGCAATGGTCGGTTTTGCAATAGATGCAAGCAAGTTGAGCATGTAGAGCAATATTGCAAGATTAACAAGAACAAGCTACCTAATGTATCCTCAATTAAATTTGATTCTTGTTACATGCTTTTTAATGGTGCCAATGGTGTGAAGGCTAAGTTCATTGGTACACCAATTGTGGGCCCAAAGAAGAAGGCTATTTGGGTACCAAAGACCTTGGTAACTAACCTTGAAGGACCCAAGCAAGTTTGGGTACCTAAGAAGAATTGATCTTCTTTTGTAGGTCAATTATAAAGCCGGAGGAAGGCATTGTGTACTTGATAGTGGATGCACACAACACATGACCGGTGATCCAAGAATGTTCAATTCAATCAATGAAAACAAGAGCAATGGGATTGATAGTATCACATTTGGTGACAATGGCAAAGGCAAGGTCAAAGGGCTTGGTAAGATTGCAATATATAATGACTTGAGTATTTCCAATGTGCTACTAGTAGAGAGCTTGAACTTCAACCTATTGTCGGTAGCTCAATTATGTGATCTTGGTTTCAAGTGCATATTTGGTGTGGATGATGTAGAGATCATAAGTGTAGATGGCTCTAACTTGATATTCAAAGGATTTAGATATGAGAATCTATACTTGGTTGATTTCAATGCTAGATAAGCTCAATTGACAACATGTTTGATCACTAAGTCTAGCATAGGTTGGTTATGGCATAGAAGGCTTGGTCATGTTGGAATGAAACAATTGAACAAGTTGATTAAGCATGACTTAGTTAGAGGCTTGAAAGATGTCACATTTGAGAAAGATAAGCTATGTAGTGCATGTCAAGCCGAAAAGCAAGTTGGTAACACACATCCTAAGAAGAGCATGATGAGCACATCTAAGGCATTTGAGTTGATGCACATGGACTTGTTTGGACCAACCACATACACCAGCATTGGTGGAAACAAATATGGATTTGTGATTGTGGATGATTTCACTAGATACACATGGGTGTTCTTTCTTGTTGACAAGAGTGATGTGTTTGCAACATTCAAATCATTTGTCAAGGGCATTGACAATGAATTTGAAACAACCATCAAGAAAGTTAGAACTGACAATGGTAGTGAATTCAAGAACACTAGAATTGATGAGTTGTGTGATGAATTTAGAATTAGACATTAATTCTCGACCAAGTACATTCCACAATCAAATGGCTTAGTTGAAAGAAAGAATAGAACTTTGATTGACATGGCAAGATCAATGTTGACTGAGTACAATGTGAGTCATTCATTTTGGGCCGAAGCAATCAACATGGCTTGCTATTATAGCAACCGACTCTATTGTCACCCCATGATGGAGAAAACACCTTATGAGCTATTGAATGGAAGAAAGCCCAACATAGCATACTTTCAAGTTTTTGGTTGTAAATGCTACATATTGAAGAAAGGCACTAGATTGAGCAAGTTTGAAAAGAAATGTGATGAAGGTTTCTTGCTTGGTTACTCCACTACTAGCAAGGCTTATAGAGTTTGGAATTTGGCTAGTGGTACTCTTGAGGAGGTTCATGATGTGGAGTTTGATGAAACAAATGGTTCCTAAGAGGAAGATAAGAATCTAGATGATGTAAGAGGCACTCAATTGGTCAATGCAATGAAGAACATGGACATTGGTGATATAAGGCCTAGAGAGGTGATTGATGTTGAAGATGACAAGAATCAAGTGCTCTCTAACTCAAATGTGCAAGCTAGTGGTTCTCAAGATCAAGTTCAAGCAAGAACTAGTGATGACAAAGTGCAAGATCAACAACAAGTGGCTAGTTCATCATCTCAACCAAGTGATCAATCAAATGCAAGCAATCGAGTGCAAGTGCTTCAACCAACTAATGTTGCAAGAGATCATCCATTGGACGCTATCATTGGTGATATTTCAAGAGGTGTGCAAACTAGATCAAGATTGGCTTCATTTTGTGAGCATTTCTCATTTGTGTCATCCATTGAACCTAAGAAGATAGATGAAGCTTTGAAGGATGTTGATTGAGTAAATGCTATGCATGAAGAGCTAAACAACTTCACAAGAAACCAAGTATGGGAGTTAGTTAAGAGGCCTATGGATCATAATGTAATTGGAACCAAGTGGGTCTTTCGGAACAAGCAAGATCAAGATGGGATAGTAATAAGGAACAAAGCAAGATTAGTGGCTCAAGGTTACACTCAAGTTTAAGGTCTTGACTTTGGAGAAACATATGCCCTGGTTGCAAGATTGGAAGCAATTAGGATCTTGTTAGCCTATGCTTGTGCCCACAACATCAAGTTGTACCAAATGGATGTGAAGAGTACATTTCTCAATGGGTACATCAATGAGCTTGTGTATGTTGAGCAACCTTCTAGTTTTGAAGATGAAAAGAAACCCAACCATGTTTACAAGTTGAGAAAGGATTTGTATGGATTAAAACAAGCACCTAGAGCATGGTATGAGAGTGAGGGATTTCCTACTCTCTAAGGGATTCAAGATGGGAAAGGTTGACACCAGTCTCTTCACCAAGAAGCTTAGAAATGACTTGTTTGTAATGCAAATCTATGTTGATGATATCATTTTTGGGTCAACAAATCAAGATTTTTGTGAGGAGTTTGGCAAGATGATGGCTAGTGAGTTTGAAATGTCCATGATTGGAGAGCTTAGCTACTTCCTTGGTCTTCAAATCAAGCAAATGAAGAATGGCACATTTGTGAGTCAAGGCAAGTATATCAAGGACATGCTCAAGAAGTTTGGAATGGATGATGCTAAAGCTATTAGTACACCAATGGGGACAAGTGGAAGCTTGGATAGTGATGCTAGTGGCAACATGGTGGATCAAAAGATGTATCGGTCTATGATTGGAAGCTTACTCTATGTGACCGCATCAAGGCTGGATGTGATGTTTAGTGTATGCATGTGTGCTAGATTCCAAGCCTCACCAAGAGAAAGTCATTCAAAAGCAACAAAGAGAATATTAAGGTACTTGAAGCATACACAAAATGTTGGATTGTGATATCCCAAAGGAGCAAGATTTGAGTTGATTGGATATTCGGACTCCGATTATGCGGGATGCAAAGTTGAGAGAAAGAGCACATCGGGCACATGTCAACTATTGGGAAGATCACTTGTGTCTTGGTCATAAAAGAAGCAAAATACTGTAGCACTTTCAACTGCTGAAGCGAAGTACATTTCGGCCGGTAGTTGTTGTGCTCAATTACTTTGGATGAAGGCTACTTTGAGTGACTTTGGAATAAAATTCAAGCAAGTGCCATTGCTATGTGACAATGAGAGTGTCGTAAAGCTCACCAACAACCCGGTTCAACATTCAAGAACAAAGCATATTGATGTCCGCCATCATTTGATAAGAGATCACCAACAAAAAGAGGACATTTGTATTGAGAGTGTGGGCACCGAAGATCAACTTGCTGATATCTTCACCAAGCCACTTGATGAGAAGAGGTTTTGCAAGCTAAGGAATGAATTGAACATACTTGACTTCTCCAATATGTGTTGATGCACCCCCCACTTATATGGCACGCCTCTCCTTCGACCAATCCAAGGTAAAAATTGATTGGCATGGCATACATCCTTGCTAAGGACATGTTTAGTGCATCTAGACATATTTCATATTTGAATAGGCTCACTCATGAAAATCAAATGAATTTGATGCTTTTAGGGTACCACTATTGCTTGTATGCTTGAAATGAACTAGTGGTAGCATATGACATGTTTGTGGGCTTGTAAACCTAGTGTTTGATCTAGAAAATAAGCTATAAGTGTTTAACTCAACATGGTACAAGATAACCCTTATTTGGAGGTGTGAAGAAGCTTGTCCTTGGATCAAACCGAGCTAAATATCTTTTGCAAGTGATCTAGATTGAACCAAATTGGGAAAATGATCCTCACTTCACATGGTTTCACCCCAACCTATCTAAAATTTGAGCTCACCTTTTTGTGCTAATTGTTGACAAAGGGGGAGAGAAATTCACAAAGATAGCACCAAGATAGTAAGATAGGGGGAGAGCAAACAAATGAAAATGAAATGACATTGTAAGGGAATCAAAATCAAAATTGCACACAAGTAGGGGGAGCAAGCTTATAAACTTGTATGTTGTGTTCAAATGTGCATTTCATATATTTGCTTGCATGGCACAAGTTTTAAATTTCAATATCCATGCTTGTGTGGTGTATGCTAGTTGTAGGTTTGGATGATGAAATGAAAAACTAGCATGCATAGGTTAAGTAACTAGACTCATGCTCACATTATGAAAACTAGACCCTTACTTCTAATGTTGATCTCACGGGGTATTCTAGTTTTTGTGTATGTCTAGTTACTAATGATGCTAAGGATGGTATATTGGTGCACTTCGATTGGTATCACGCTTCAAAGGTCCACCTCTTATACCTTAGCATCATATGGTAGACATTGACTCCAATATGTCCTATCTAAGCATATGTGCAAGCTACAATCCAAACTCTTAGCACATATGTAGGGGGAGCAATTGCTACCATTTGGGATTCATGAAACTTGTCCATATTCTTTTACACATGTTAAAAATGCTTGGGCAAGCAACATGGATTCAATTAAAATTCAATTCATATCTTTGTGTAAGGGTTGTCATCAATTACCAAAAAGGGGAAGATTGAAAGCTCTAGTTTGATTTTGGTGAATTGATGAAACTCTAAGTGCTAACCTAGTTTATCAGAGTGATTATGAAATAGGTGGCACATTCCAAGTGGTGGAGTAAATGAAGATCATGACATGGTGATGGTGATGCCATGGTGATGATCAAGCGCTTGGACTTGAAAAGAAGAAAGAGAAAAACAAAAGGCTCAAGGCAAAGGTATAAGTGGTAGGAGTCATTTTGTTTCGGTGATCAAGACACTTAGCAAGTGTGATCACATTTAGGTTTGATAGCCGTACTATTAAGATGGGTGAAACTCGTATCGAAATGCGGTTATCAAAGTGCCACTAGATGCTCTAACTCATTGCATATGCATTTAGGATCTAGTGGAGTGCTAACACCCTTGAAAACATTTGTGAAAATATGCTAACACATGTGCACGAGGTGATACACTTGGTGGTTGGCACATTTGAGCAAGGGTTACAAACTTCACCGGTGGAGTGTCCACCCATAGAGTGCGGATAGTCCGATGGTGCCACCGGCGCCCTATACAGAAAGACGCAGATCACTGTAAGTGACCGGACGCTGGCCTCGGTTGGACCGGCGCGTCCGATCAATAGAAGCTACAAAGACGCTGTCGTCGGTCTTTGACCGGACACAGGGTCATTTAGTGACCGGACGCTGGAGGGGTGCGTTTGGTCCTGCTGACGTGGCAGCGCACAGGGGAGACGCCGTGTGACCGGACGCTAGGTGTGTCCGGTCGAGCATGACCGGACGCATCCGGTCGTGATTTCTCGCTTTTGGATGCTTACTGGAAACGATCGGACGCTAAGGTCCAACGTCTGGTCACTTCTCAGCAGCGTGTCCGATCATCACTTGACCGTTGGGATCGGGCGCTCAGTTTTTAAAGAAAGGGGACACGTGGCGTGCATCGCACGACCGGACGCTGGGGACCTGCGTCTGGTCGATTTGACCGGAGCGTCCGGTTACCCCGTGTTGTGCCCAGTGAAGGGGTACAACGGCTCTATTTCGTGGGGGCTTCTATTTAAGCCCCAAGGCTAGCTCAAGCTCACTCTCTTGGCCATTTGCATTGACATAGCAACCTTGTGAGCTTAGCTAAAGCCCTCCCACTCATCTCCATCATTGATCCATTATCATTGTGAGATTGGGAGAGAATCCAAGTGCATTGCTTGAGTGATTGCATCTAGAGGCACTTGGTGTTCATGTTTTGTTGCGGCATTCACTTGTTGCTCTTGGTGGTTGCCACCACCTAGACGGCTTGGAGCAGCGGAGGAGGTTTGGCACGAGTTGGTGATTGTTCGTGGCCATCTCTGGTGATTGTGAGGGGATTTGTACCTTCCCTGGCGGAGCGCCGAAAGGTAACCCTAGTGGAGTGCTCGTATCATTGAGTTACCTCACTTGTAGGTAGGTTCTTGCGGTGTCCAATTGTGTGGACGAGGCTCATGCAACACCTCTTAGCCGTCGAACCACCAAGTGTTGGTCAACACAACGGGGACATAGCGTGTTGGCAAGCACGTGAACCTCGGGAGAAAATTGGTTGTCTCTTGCCCTTTGGTATTCTCCCAGTGATTGATAAAGTATTCATCTTGTGATTGGTTCACTCCTCTACACGACGGTATAATCACCCTACTCACTCATTTATATTCTTGCAAACTAGTTGTAGTAAGCTCTTTAGTGTAATTAGAATTGAGAGCTTGCCTTGTTGTTTTAAGTTCATCTCGTGGAGCTATTTAGTGTAGCAAGTGTGAGAGCTCTTAGTGAGTAGTAATATAGCAAATTTTGTGTCTAGTAATCATAGCAACTAGAATCGTTGGATAGGTAGCTTGCAACCCTTGTAGAGCTAGAGCAAGTTTGCATTTCGCTATTTGTTATACTAATCAAATTGCTCTAGTTGGTTTGTAGATTTTTAAATAGACTATTCACCCCCCTCTAGCCATATTAGGACCTTTCATCCGTATGTGGTGTTCTAGAGAGAGGGATCATCCTCTGGAAAACCGCACCATGTCGTTGGCGTCGGAGAGGGCGAGGCGGCGCCGGTCCTCCCTGGACTGCTAGGGTCCAAGGGAGACACCGAGCCAGTGCTCAAGCCTCTTGTTGTTGAGGCCAATGGAGGGGAGAGTTGGGATGGCGGGGAGAGTTGGGATGCCAACTCTCCTCCCACCGTGATGATGAAGTCTAGGTTCTCGAAGCGCACGTGTGCGCCTGGGACCCAGCTAACACCGTGGCTAGCCATCCATGGCCTAATGTGGAACGCGCAAAGGTCCCCTACCTGGCGCGCCAACTGTCGGTGTTTCGAATAAGCACCAACTAGTAAATTTATATTTGTTGCACGTTAAGCTCGGATGGTGTACTAAAGGACACAAGGTTTATACTGGTTTGGGCAGAACCTCCCTACGTCCAGTTTGCTGCTGCTCATGTTATTAGCACCGAAAAAGATTTGTAGTAGGGGGTACAAACGGTCGAGAGAGGGACAGGTCTCAAGTCTCTGATGGAAAGGTCTAAGATGTCAAGAGCTCGGTTGCTGCTTGGCTGTGTGTGTGATGTGTTGTGTGTCAAAATTGATCCCTCCCTAGTGGGGCGCCCTGGCCTCCCTTTTATAGACCAAGGGGGAGCAGGGATTACAGATGGGAGAAAGAGGGAAAAACCAGAGGTAGAGAGGGTCCTTCAAGGTGCCAGGTCTTCCTTTTTCCCTCGAGCCTACCCTGTTGTCATGGCAGACCATGCCAGGGATAGCACGTTTCGCTGATCCTGATAGGGCCGTGCCTTGGCTTTGGTTAGCTAGTGGTCGCGTCCTATCCTACTCCGGCAGACGATGTTGCGCGTTAGGGTACCGAGTCGTGACCCTACGGGGAGCAGATGGGGAAGTGACCATACGTTCGTTACTATTAATGATGTGAGTTCCCCCCTGGACTATAGTGGTTATCGTATGCCTGTGTTAGGATCCACGCCCTAGGGCTGATGGCGGCGCCCACAACACTGTAGGACAAAAGTCAGCGCCTACAACACTATTCGGGCTCTGCCATGCCTGGTAGGGCTTAAAGCGCCCATCCCGTCGTATCCTGATGGTACCTTCTTGTAGGTGCGCAGGGCATGGTCCTCGGTACTACAGTTGACTTGAGTGTCCTGTCTTACCCTGTGCTCATCATTATAAAGGGGCAGGGTGTAGACGTCGGGCAAGGCGGAGCCAGCCCCGAAACGTCGGGCGAGGCGAAGCTCGCCTTCAGCCGTCGGGCGAGGCGGAGCCTGCCCTCAAATGTCGGGTGAGGCAGAGCCTATCCTCAGTCGTCGGGTGAGGCGGAGCCAACCCTTAGCTGTCGGGCGAGGCGGAGCCTGCACTGAGACGTCTGGTGAGGCAGAGCCAGCCCTCACCGTTGGGCGAGGCGGAGCCAGCCCTTAGCCATCGGGCGAGGCAAAGCCAGTCCCCGGTCGTCGGGTGAGGAGGAGCCAACCCTTCGGGGTAGGGCGAGGCGCAGCCAACCTTCAGTTGTATGGATAAGGAGTGTAGTTGCGTTCCCGACTATTTGGAAGCATCAACATTTGATGGTTATTAGTTCCCCCTCTTTGGGTACCCCAGTAATCAGTCCCCGACACTTTGCAAATCTCTCAACTAAATTAAAGCAACATCTCAGGGATCATATCTCCTAAGTTTGGCATCAAATCAGAACCCCAATGAATCCACAAACTACCTGATGTTGTTTCTCGGAGACTCGAACTGTCCATCGATCCTGGTTAACCCTAGTTGACTAGTCAACAAAATGCAGTCTACAATGGACCATCATAGTGTCTGATGAGACACTAGTGACTCAGCAAACAAGTAGATGATGTGTTCTCCACTTGTCCCCACATGGTAGCCCAAGCAAGACCCAAATCACCAGCACTAACCCTCCACATTCTCATCTCGATCACCACTCTTCATTCTCTCTCTTTCTAGGACCAAGAACAAGAAGCGTAAAGGTAAAAGCAAGAAAGTGAGGAGAATTTGGAGAAGAATTCCATGCTTGGGAGAAGAAGGTGAGCCTAGGACCTTAATCTCTAAGCCAATCCCAAGTGTAAGCCTAAAATCCCTCTCAACTCAATCTCATGAGTTCATCCTCATCTCTAATCCATATGCCCATGCTTGATGCAGTTCCCTCACCCTCAAGCAAAGGAACCACTCTTATGGGTGCAAGAAGACCAAGATGACGAGCTTGAGCTTGGTGAACTCAAGCACCAAATCACTATAGGTAAGCTCACAAACCACCTCTGTCAATCTTAGTTTTGAAAAGAACACACCTAGAATAGAGCACTTAAGAAACTTGAACAATTAAGGCTAGGCTCCGAATGGCCTTCGCTTCTGCTCGCTCACGGAAGGCAACAACATTGGCCTAGAAACACCTGATCCCATCCTACCGCCATCGAGCCACACATCCTCTACCCCATCCAACACCACCCAGAACCCCACCGGCCTCACGCCATATAACCCCATCCAACATCTTGGGAAAGGTTGCGGCAACGAGATACCCCTTATGTACTGATAGGTCGTATGAGTGGTATCCTTTGTCTTTGGTAGGGTTATTGTGCACCCCCTCTACAAAGTTCAAAGTATTATGTTCTATGCTTCTAGATACAAACTAGTGATAAGAACCAGATTCATGTAAGATCGAGCTCCACCTTTACTAATTGCTTCATATTTGTCAACGGCTATGCTTGCTTAGTTGATATAGTCACTTTGCTTTATGTATAAATGTTTTTATGCAAAACCAACCATATTCCTTGCTACAATCCTAAAGTGCATAATTCCTTGTTATTGTTATATGGGTAAGTCATGTTGAGTATAACTGTGTACTCATCATCTTGTTATTTAAGCTTTTACAAGTACGACAACCACTGTGTATGGCTTCTTCTATGCCCCTAAGTCCTCCCAGGATCATGAGTGGTAGATCATTGCCCTATGTGGCATAGGCTTATGGATGTGCCATGCTTACCATAAGCATGTATCAAACTTATGTTGTTAGAATTAAGACTTCTACTTGTACACTGAATGTTTGTGTGATGGCTAAGTGTTTGGGACAACATCTTGTAAACTTAACTACCTCTTTTAATTGTGACGTGAACTTGAAATGAGTTGTAATGTATATCTCGGTTGTAATGGTCATGGACGAAGATCAGACATTAGTACACTATACGGGTAGTATATCGGGACGATCGATTGAGTTAATTTATCTAACTAATGATAGCCAATGAAAGACTATCTAGTTAAGTTTTTGGCCCGAGAGAGATGATCCTAACACATCCTATAAATATAAAGGGCTGGTGCCATGGACGGTTAAGGGCATTCAATCGATAAAAAATAAAACAAATATGCTATTTTATCTTTCCCAGATTCTAGCTTTTTTAACTCATGTACTCCCTCTGTCTTAAAATAGAAGTCGTTCTCGCTTCTCAAGAAGTCAAAACTTTGACCAATTATATATAAAAGAATATTAATATTTATAATATATAATTAGTATCATTAGATAGATTGTTGAATATACTTTCATAATAAACTTATTTGAAGATATAAATATTACACACATTTTCTATAAACCTAGTCAAAGTTGAGAAAGTTTGACCTGCACGTATACCATAGTGACTTTTTTTCAAGGATGGAGGGAGTATCTGCTATCCCCTTTTTGCCTCTACGGTGCCTTGAGGTGTTCTAGGTCACCTTAATGAACCTAGAGCCCTGATGAGATCCCTCTCCTTAGAGCATCTCAAGAAGTTTGGTACAGTTTACTTTTTATATATATCTAGCAAGTTAACAGAAGAAATAACAACCTTAAGTTTTATTCTCACCAACCATCTGCTATAATAATTTTTAAATAATTTTTGCATTGGAAACCCCAAACTATTTCTAACCAACTAATTTTTTAATAGTTTATTTGTCTCTTATTGCTTTCTCATCCATTTATTTTTTTACTTACTTATGCACCCAATTTACTCTAGTTTCCGAGAAAAACATCGAATGGGAAGCGGATACAGAGTTCATCTCGACTGCGGAAACCTACGAGTTAGAAAAGATATTTAATATTTTTTTATTTTATTAAAGAGTTTTTTTACCAAACTGATAGATAATACTTTTTCTTTTTCTAAAAATAAAAATAGGGAGTTGTATTAAAGCAACTCCAGCAGAGCCCCTACATGAGCCCTGTACCCTACTAGAGCACCCAAATTTGGGTGCACACTCAAATCCTCCCTCTGGTACCCATTGTTGGGGGCCAGCTCTGGGTATGCAAAAGGCCGTTTTTGGCCGTTTTCCTCCCGCCCATGCACGGAACCAGTGTGGCAGCACCTTCCCTCCCTTGGGCAGCACCCGCGACATGACAGACATGACGGCACAGGACTCGCACGGCCACCTGAGGCACGACGGTGTAGATCCGGCCTTCCTGATGGCTCCTCTAGCCCCACGCGCGGCTCTTCCCTCCCCTCCCGTCCCTCCGGTAAGGCTTGCGGCGACGCAGGGCCTGCGCGGCCACCCGGAGGCGTGGCGGCGTGGATTTGCCCTTCCCGGTACCCACCGGATCTCCCTCACGCTCGCCTCTGGTTCCTCTCTCCTCCGGCGGCACGGTCTCCTTCGGTGGCGCAGCCGCGTGCCCCCTCTTTCCTCCGGCAGTGTGGCCGTGTGCTCCCTCTTGCGGCGCCGGTTGCGAGCTCCGGCGGCCGGACCCCTCCGCAGAACGTGAAGAAAAGGAAACGAGGAAGAGAGAGGGAGAGTCGCTGACAGGCAGATCCCATGTGTCGGTAGCTAAGGAAAGAAATTTGAGGGCCTTTATTTGAGTGCTACCGGTGGAGCGGAAGCACAAATTTGGTCTAACAAAAATGAGGGTGGACAACTAAATCGAAAATAGGTGTTACTGTTGGAGACTTGGAGTTACTCTTACAGACCTCGGAGATTCTAACGCTCTTCGAAGGTCTCTGTATCCTACAAATACGAAATAGAGAGCACTTAGCGGGCCTCATTCCACGGTCCGGCATACACGTTTCTTCATATGCAAACCGCGCGATTCCAGCGCACCTCGGTTATTCGTCTAGCGTGTGCCGAGTGGTCTGGTGTGCGAGGAGTTCACTGATCGATCCACGCTTTGACAGCTTTTGCGCCAGAAAATTATATTTTTAATGTAAATTTCCGCCAGAAAAAAGTTTTTTTAACGTAAATTTGCGCCGGCAGAATGGAAAGCAGAGTGCGCACTCACGCACAAACCAGGCCGAAATGGGACGGAGTATACAGGCCATGAAGATCCACTTCTCACTTTCCGGGCCCAACGCCAACCAAGATCGAAGTCGACGCCCACGCCGCCCGTCAGTTCCCTGACCCCTTCCTTCTCGTTGGCGATGCCACTTGCCAGTTGCCACCAAACCGAGCGGAGGAGGCAAGGCAGGGGATCGCCAATGGAGCCGGATCTCGTCTTGACCCAGCTCCTGCCAGTTGATTTCGTCGGTGCCATCTCTGCCGGATTCGGTCCGCCTCCATCGAGTTTCAGTTCGAGCCTGGGTTACTCCTGCACTGCGATGAGAGGATGACCCCCGCGCAGGATCCCTTCTACATCGTCAAGGACGAGATCCAGGACTCGGTGAGCTGCTCTCCACCCGCCCGCCCCCATTGCTCCATCCGTCCGTTTGTTTCGTCGCTTGTATCCGCGTCGGTCTTGTTTGATGCTCAATTGCTCATTCGTCAGCATCCTAGCTCGTGCGCGTGTCGGGTGGCCGTTGCACAGGCCATAGGGAGCAGTGAATCAGGCATTGTTCTAACGCTGTTTCTCTTGTCCCTTTTTTTTTTTGGGGGGTCCCTATTTCTTTAGTCTGGTGAACCGCTTATGAGAAAAATACGGAAAATGTACCTCTTTTTTGGTCAATGTGTGTAGTTCAGACTGGTTATGAATCTGAAATTCTGAAGAGCCGAACTCCGTTTCATGCGGTTACCCGCCTTCTCTCAGTTTATTGTGTTCGTGGCTGCTTAAATGTAGGTCACTGGGTATTGGGATGGGGGGTTTCGACCTCACTTGCGAGAATTTGCAGCTCTGGATCCATTTCCTAGGTTGTTCTGTCTCATTGCTGTACATGTGTGGGAGGCAATTGCAGAGAATATAATGTAGCTAGGTAAATTACAAGGATACATCTACATGGATCTGTGGTGGGGAACTACTTTGCTTGACTTTTAAGTACTAGCTGCATATGTTGATTCGCAGTGGCAGATCAAAATTAAGGTATGGTGCAACTTGGCTGACAAAACGAAGACTGCAATATAGCATTAGGTCTGAGTCTGATGTCTAAAAGGCTTAAACACTTAACGAGATAATTCTTCAGCCCAAGCTCAAGCATGTACTCCTGTCAAAACTTGAGTTGTGCGCTGATGCTATGCAAAGTCGTTGAACCAAATATTTACCATTGTTGTACTGGGAAGCTTGTTAATGATGTCCAGTTTTTATTTGCATTTGTCCCTCCCCCAGTTGCTTGGTTTGGTATAAGTTTTAACATTTGCTTCTACAATGATACATTCTATTATATTCTCATAGATGTTGGAAACATATGCTGATAATATGTATGGCAATATTCAAAATATTAGCTGTTACACTACTAGTCATATTCCGATCCCAGAATTTGTCATACTCATTTATGATGCATATGACTAAAGTTTGCTTCTTTTCATGTTATTTTATAGATTGATCAAAGTGCAAGATACTTTCCACCAAAGGAAGCAGACACCTGAAAATACTGGAGAGTATGTGCATCTGACCAAAGAACTACTAACCAGCTGTGAAAGTATCCAGTGGCAGGTGCATGGAATTTTCTCACCATTTGTATTATTATTAATTTTTTGAAGCAAAACTGTGGAGCAAGAACTCCCCAGCACTTTATTACCCAATCCATGCTAGAAAGAAGTCCGTGTTAGACTTTTTCCTTTACATGTTTGCAACATCTCAGGCGGTATCAATCACTCATGTAGTCCTGTTATGTTAAGTACCAGAATGATTTTAGTAAATTATGATCTGCTTCTTTTGTCATATCGCCACGGTCCATTACTCACTTGTTGCAACCTTTAATTTTACAAAAAGGTGGATGAATTGGAGAAGGCAATTCATGTTGCTGAGAGAGATCCAGCATACTACGGACTTAATGAGGCCGAAATTGGGAGAAGAAGGAGCTGGACTAGCACTGCACGTAACCAGGTATCTTTCACAGGATAGTTTTTAGTGATGTGAGCACATTTAAATCATAATTTCACTGCAATAACATATCCAAGTATTATGGGGCGTCTCATGCGGTTTCACACGACACAGGTTCTTGCTTTAAAGCGAAGTGTTGAAGGTGGAAGACAGAAGAGTGTCTATGGACGTTCAAACAATCCTTGTGAATCAATCAGATCGAAGAAGAATATTGCACAAGACGATGATGAATTCATTGCTTCAGAATCTGATCAGCAGATGCTCCTGATAAAGTAATTCCATGAAACTTAGCTTGTTTCCTAAGTGTTATGTTGCTCTAGTACCCAATCTACTAATCTAGCACTTCATCAAGCTTAAATGGACTAAACTTCTGGTGCATGGAAGATGATGAATGCTAAACATGATCCTTGGATGAACTGAATGACACCTTTCATAATATAATTATTATGCTTTGGTTTAATACTAGTTATATTTACATCTTCAATAGGCGGCAAGATGAGGAGTTGGATGCGCTTAGTGCTAGTGTACAGCGAATTGGAGGTGTAGGTCTTACTATTCATGATGAGCTTGTCGGACAGGTATTTTCTTTTTGCATGTACAATAATTCCTATGAACTCCATTCCCACCTTCCTTTTTTACACGAAGTGCATATCTACTGTGTTATGTCAAATTTCATACCCTTTCTCATGCTGATATTTATGCTCCCTTTGCACGTTGCACAGGAGAAGCTTCTGGACGAGCTTAGCCTCGATATGGAAACTACTACGAATCGGCTTGACTTTGTGCAGGTGTCTTTTGTACTTTCTGCTCCAGCACAGTTTACTTTTCTTAGGAGACCCTGCCCCCTCATTTTCCTAACAGTTCAACAAGCATATTATGAAATTTCATTTTTGCCGCTGTATTACCAGTTACACTTACAAAGCTGGCAGAATATGTTTCACTTGCTTTCTTCTGACTTGGGAGTTCAACACCCTGAAACTTCTTCCCCTTTTGTTTGTGCAGAAAAGAGTGGCTATGGTCATGAAGAAGGCCAGCTGGAAAGGGCAGATCATGATGATCGCGTTCCTCATGATTCTTTTCATCATTCTTTTAGTTTTGGTGTTTTTGACTTGAGATATGTGGGTGACTTGTAATTTTGTACCTTGTTGAGTTCAGACCGGTGCTGGAAGAGCAGAATCTCAGCCATTCATTCATACAAATCATACAAGTGCAGTGTGCAGACAGTACATAAGCACACGTTTGTAAGATTACATTTGATAGGTTTGTCCATGTAAAAGCTTTTTTTTTCCATGCTTGGCGCTTGAATGCTAAAGAAATGGCATGTGAAGCTGAATATTCTGCATCGTATATATAAATATTTTCTATATCCTTTTCTTCTGAAAAAGATGAGGCTCGCTGCCCAATTCCATTACAGAAATACATGGTTCTGTTCAGAATGTTGACAACCAGGGTAAGAATGTCACCTATGCTACTAAACCTGATTCAAGCCAATAGCCTAAGCATATCAGCGATGCTATTTTCTGTAATGAAATGCCGGCTGGTATTTTTTTTTTTTTTTTGAAACAAATCGGTATTTGTTGAAGGGCGGGCCTGATGCTTACCGCTTGTGACCGGAAGGTCTCGGGTTCGAGTCGCGGTCTCCTCGCATTGCACAGGCGAGGGTAAGGCTTAGCCACTGACACCTTTTCCCAGACCCCGCACATAGCGGGAGCTCTCTGTACTGGGTACGCCTTTTTTAAATCGGTATTTGTTCTATTTTTTTTTGAAACAAATTGGTATTTGTTCTATCATGCCAACTGAATCAACCAAAAGGTTGCACAATAAAGAAAACAAAAATAAAATTTTAATTCTTTTGTAATATATATATGTCGCTCAATTACACGCTATGTTTTTGACTTCGTAATAAAGTAGAACAATATCAGAGAAAGTAGTAATAAAAACGAAACATATATAGGGACATTAAGTAGAGGAAATTGGCATGTAAACGAAAACAGAGTACTGGGCCGAACCCACAATACCACAGCCCAGAAGGCCAGACCAACAGCCCATACTTCAACAGGGACATTTCAGTCCTGCGTGAACGAAACCCTCGCACCCGGGACCCTCCTATATAACCTCTCCTAGGGTTTACGCGCGCACACACACACACAGGTGAGCGTAACGAATGCGCCGCCGGCGTAAACTCCTCCCGCCTCGATTCGCCTCGCTCGCTCGCCGGCGGCGGCCATTTCGTCGCCGCGGGGGCGAGCCGCCCACGTTGTGCTCGCGGCGGATCTGATGGGTTTGTTGTGATGTCCTGCAGGTAAGGAGGAGGAGGAGGAGGCGAGGATGTCTCACCGCAAGTTCGAGCACCCGAGGCACGGCTCCCTCGGCTTCCTCCCCAGGAAGCGGTCCTCCCGCCACCGCGGCAAGGGTATGCACGCATCTCTCACTCTCTCTGTCTGATGGTTCCGTCGTTCGTGTTTCCCCACGGTTGTTAGATTCGTTTGCGTGAGCCTGCCGATTGTGTAGTTCGTGTATCTTTAGGTCTCTCTAGTTTGCAACCACTGCTTTGACATGCCTTGTCTCCATACATCGTGATCTGATATGTTCTACGCTTCAGCTTGTAGAACTGAAGTGTTATTTATGTTACTTCTAGTTAAACAACTCATTCAGTGATGCTCCACTTGTGCTGCGTTTGTGGTATTGTTATTCGTCATGTAATGATTTTCATAGGTTTGTCTTGCTTCAGTGAAAGATTTGCATATGTATGTGCAATCCGACACTGTCATCATGTATAATCTGAAAACGTGATGTACATTATGTTGCTGTGAATACTAAACTATGGTTTGTTTTGGTCATTCATGCTGCACTAAGTGCTTTTATCTGTTTAGTATGATATGTCATGCTGCACTAAGTGCTTTTACCTGTTTAGTATGATATGCACATTCCTTTGGCAGGTTTACTTCGTGTCCAGACAATCTGATACTAGTTTCCCTGTTTTTGCAGTGAAGTCATTCCCCAGGGATGACCCCAAGAAGGCTTGCCACCTCACTGCCTTCCTTGGCTACAAGGCTGGCATGACTCACATTGTGCGTGAGGTCGAGAAGCCTGGATCCAGTATGTCCACCCCCCTTCTCTTTTTTAGTAATCAATTGATTTGATCACATTGTCCAGTTTTTTATATCTGAAAAATGAATTGTAACATATGGACGATTTCCAGCCAACAGTTTTACTTTTTTATGTATTTGAAAACACTTAACTTTAGATGATAAGCCACACAAGTATTTCTTCACAGGTCCATGGAATTACTCAAGACATAGTTTTTTTTCTTTTTGAATACACTGATGAATCTTGAGTACATGTATTACTCCATGATCATAACTGCCCTGCCTATTTGATCTTCTTCAGAACTCCACAAAAAGGAAACCTGTGAGGCTGTTACCATCATTGAAACCCCTCCTCTTGTCATTGTTGGGCTTGTGGCATATGTGAAGACTCCTCGTGGCCTCCGCACACTCAACACTGTTTGGGCTCAGCATCTTAGCGAAGAAGTGAGGAGAAGGTTCTACAAGAATTGGTGCAAGAGCAAGAAGAAGGCTTTCACCAAGTATGCTCTCAAGTATGACAGTGATGCTGGCAAGAAAGAAATTCAGCTGCAGCTTGAGAAGATGAAGAAATATGCTTCTGTTGTCCGTGTCGTTGCCCATACCCAGGTAAGAAGCCTAATTGTTCTCTGTTGCTCATTCATATTTGTAGGAACAAAGTTTCTTAATGATTGATAATGCAATTACTATTGGTCTCTTATTTGGCTTCATTAGTTTTATTTATGCAATCCTTGTGTAGTCAAATGGATGCTTATTTATATGTCAATGATCATGTTGTGTTTTATTTAAATATATATGTTACAATCCTTGTTATTAAATTTCAACTTCCATTGTATTATCTGTCAATGATCATGTTGAGTTTTTTATGTGTGTTACGATCCTTGTCTTGTTATTAAATTAAAACTTTCATTGTACTTCAGTGCCTGCAGTGAAGTAGGCCTATTAGCAAAATCTGACCTCTTCTGTATTTCTATCTTTCAGATTAAGAAGATGAAGGGTTTGAAGCAGAAGAAGGCTCACCTCATGGAGATTCAGGTCAATGGTGGTACCATTGCTGACAAGGTGGACTATGGCTACAAGTTCTTTGAGAAGGAGGTCCCGGTTGATGCTGTCTTCCAGAAGGATGAGATGATTGACATTATTGGTGTGACCAAGGGTAAGGGTTATGAGGGTGTGGTCACTCGTTGGGGTGTCACCCGCCTTCCTCGCAAGACCCACAGGGGTCTGCGCAAGGTTGCTTGTATCGGTGCATGGCATCCGGCTAGGGTATCCTACACTGTTGCCCGTGCTGGTCAGAATGGGTACCACCACCGTACTGAGATGAACAAGAAGGTTTACAAGATTGGCAAGACTGGACAAGAGTCCCATGATGCCTCCACAGAGTTTGACAGGTACTATTTCGGAGCTTCTCTGAAGCACTGTTTCATTAAATGAGAACCACATGAATCTGTAGTAACTTGCACAATCTGCTTTACCTTCGTTGCTCTTGTTGCTAATGAATGGCTGGTATCTGCAGGACTGAGAAGGACATCACTCCCATGGGTGGCTTCCCCCACTATGGTATAGTGAAGGGCGACTACCTGATGATCAAGGGCTGCTGCGTGGGTCCGAAGAAGAGGGTGGTGACCCTCCGCCAGTCCCTTTTGAAGCAGACTTCTCGGCTGGCCCTGGAGGATATCAAGCTCAAGTTCATCGACACCTCATCCAAGTTTGGGCACGGTCGCTTCCAGACTACCGACGAGAAGCAGAGGTTCTATGGCAAGCTCAAGGCTTAAGTTTGTTCTGGTGCTGGTGCTGTGGTGCAGCGAACAAGTCTCATTTGTCAAAACCAACCTGTGATACTCTTGTTACCTTGCCGTACTAAGTTTTGTAGCGGATGTTTTGGGAACATGTTCTGGCCTTCTATGGATTCTGGCCTTATGGACTTGTGCTCTACTGCAGACCTGCAGTGTCTATGTTCTGTGTGCTCTTTTGCTAGTTGAATGCCTAATCTTTGCATATAGATTACGAAACTGCGGGCTATTGTCTAGCGCTTCCATTTGTTCGCTGTTCTAAGCTGCGTGCTGGGAATGTGAACAATTATTCATACTATTTCCTACCAGTATCTTCCGATCAAACGGCATTTCGTGGATCTGTATCCTTAACCTTAAGAACCTTATGCAGCCAGAACCTAATGAGGCTTGAAGTTTTTCGAGTACACAGCAGTCTTCGGTCTTATGTATGCGTTGAGGTCAGAATATTTTCTGCTGGTTAATATAAAATGGACGCAGCTAAATTACGGCCATGCGACGCAAGACCGTCTTCAACCTTGCGTGCGTCCTCCCTTCCCCTCCCCCTTCTTCCTCCTAGCCGCTGGCCACGCTCTACTCATCGCCCACGGCGGCCTCCCCTTTCTCGCCACCGCCATGACCTTCTCCCCGAGCTCCACCGTCGCAACGCCCCTTCCCCGACCTATCTCGGCCGGCTCCATCGCCGTCATGGCCCCTAACCGTTCTCCAGGCATCCCCACCGTCTGACCGGCCTTCCTCCCTCCAAACCTTCCCAGCCTCCCCTTTCTTGCTGCCGCCATGACCTTCTCCCCCTGCTCCACTGTCGCAATGCCCCTGCCCCGACCTAGCCTAACAGCCCTCCAGCCATCCCCACTGCCTAGCCCGCCTTCCTCCCCCCCCAAACCTTCCCTTCCTAAGCCCGTTGGAGTTTGTGGAAGATGAGAGAGAGAGCTCACCGGAACACTAACTCATAGATCTAGGAGGAGGGCGACATACCTAGCTGGATCTGCCATGGCCGCCACCGGATCCGCCCGAAGTCTCCATGTCGTCCGACTCCACGGTTGGGCGCAGTCGCTCGCTAGATCCGCCATGGTTGCCACCGGATCCGCCCAAAGCCTCCATGTCCGCCCGAAGCCGCAGCGACCATGGCGTGGTGGAGAGAGAGAGAGAGAGAGAGAGAGAGAGAGAGAGAGAGAGAGGGGGAGGGAGGGAGAGGAGAGAGGTCGCGTGCGGGCCGCAGGCCTGCGGGTAACAAAGACAAAAAACCATATATATTGAGTTATTCTTATTGTGATTGTGGACTTGGATAGTTCAAACTCGGATCTACGTTGTGACATTTATAGATGATTTGTCGATTAGATGGTCTGGTTGTTAGATTGCGTTATGGTTTATATACAAATTGGGGTTTAAAGTATGAGTATATATATAAATAATAGAGTAAAGTATGCTAACGATTCGGACCCTAGACTATCAAATTGCACGTTTAGCTATCTGGTCCGGTCCTTAAACCAAATTTGTTCCGGTCCCTAAACTATCAAATCGCACATTTAGCTACCTGAATATTGTTTGGGTTTCGCTTTAATCCTATCAGATCTGGACGTGTGGTCCATAATGACGGTTCAATATTTGAGCTCTTATGTTGTTGCCAAATTGGATGAGTATTTGGAAAGTGGAAACCAGCTCCTCCACGTTTCATCCCATGCTATTCTGTTTCATCTTGACGATGGCGACAAGATTGGCTCTGGCAGCGATCGGTGGTAGAAGGAGGTTGCCAAATCGAGGAGAAAAGGAGGCCATGACAAAGCCACACATCGGAGCAAGTCACAACCACTGGGTGAGGATGGTGTCGTTGCTACGAGGGAAAGTGGAGGCGCCACAGCCATAGAGTGAGTTAAACATCCCCTCCGCTTTGTCAATTTCTGGGTTATGGATATTGATTTTCGGAGTTGTAGTGGTAAGGGTAGATAAGAAGGATTGTTCTTGGTCTATTGATTGTGGTTTTGGGGGTAATTGATAGGGTTTTGAATTTGAGTGATAAACTGATCAAGGTGCACTGCTAATGTAGGTTCTGGTGTTGATGAATTTCCGATTGAGTTACACCATGAGGGTTTTCTTTGTTGGATTTGGTCATCTCAGGTCGTATGTGGATGAGAAAATCGACTGGTTCGACTGGATCGAGTTTGAGAAGTAGTCTGCTTTGTGGTTTGAGGATTTCCTTCAACAACTAGGATATGAGAACAACAGAAACATCAATCTTTTGGCCGTGCCAGGGAAAAATCTTGCTAATGGATTGATGGTGATTGCATCAGATGATGATGATACAAATCTGATGATCAGTGTGATTGAAAGGTGAAGAATCGGGTTGTGTATGTTGATCATGATGACAATTTGGTAAGTGTTGATTGGGATGACATTGTTGCCAATCCAATGAATGAATTTCCTAAGGTATTGAGCCACCATAAAATTGTTTGCTGAAAAGAAGACATGAGACAAGTTACGTATGTTCTATAGTAATCTAAAGAAAGTAAGAGTTGATCAAGCTGTACCAAGCCAGGAACCTGATCATGAAGCTGACAATGGATCTGAAGTTCCATGAGTTCATAGATAGTGACAATGAAATTTGTGGTTGAGATGATGATCTCATGGAGGATGCTATTCATTTGGAGGCCAAACAAGTCAAAGGCAACAAAAAGGCAAAAGGTAGCTAGGTGAAGGCTACTGTGATCAGTAAACCGCCTCAAGTTCATGAAGAAACTGACACCGAGGATGAGGGACTGGAACTGCCGCGATCAGATGGGGAAGAAGAACAGAGGCTGAGGTTCAATTCATGAAATCCAGAGGACATGAGCAACCCAACGTTCTTTGTTGGGCTTGTTTTCCCATCAGTTGAGAAGCTTAGAGAGGCAATAACAGAGCATAGTCTGAGAAATAGAGTAGAAATCAAACTACCTAGGAATGACAAGAGAAGATTGAGGGCTCATTGTGCTGAAGGATGCTCTTGGAATCTATATGCATCATTGGACAACATGGTTAGATCATTTCTCGTGAAGTCATACCGTGGGAGTCACAACTATAAGAAGAAGTGGGTGTTGAATTTTGAGATGCAAGATGAGTATTACCAGCTTTGGTAGAATTGTTCGGAAGGATTGGAAATTAGAATATGACACCTTCAAGGAGTAAACGCCCTGTTCGTTTGGGCTGGTTTGACTTATAAGCCATTGCTGAAAATACTGTTGGTTGGTTTGGTGTGAGAGGAAAATACTGTTCGTTGGCTGATAAGCCATGGCTTATAAGCTAAATACGACAAAGCGAACAGGCTGAAGATTGCTAGATCTAGACGAGGAGCGCGAAGAGCTACGGCGGAGGACAAGGGCAGCGCCGTGGCGTGGCTAGATGGGGAGGGTGCGTTAGCGGCCAGAGCGTGTGCGGTGGACCACGACAGGGAGGACGCATGTGATGGAGCTGGACGGGGAGGGAGTGTCCGATGGCAGCAACAAAAGAGAAGCGGTGGTGGACAACGATTTGGGATTGGGGTGGACCGGTGGACCTCCCAGATTCGACATCGTCATTGGGTCACAGATTGTAACCCGATACAGGACTAAAGCGAAACCCAATGTTCAGGTAGCTAAGTGTGCGATTTGGTAATTCAGGGAATGGGTTGACACAACTCAATAAATTTAAGGACCGCTAGTCTATCTTACTTCTGAATAATAAGTAGTTGTAATAAGAATAATTTCAATTATATCATTGAATTCATATTTTTTTTAAAAATTATATACATAATTTACAGCAATCACAGTAGATATATGGTCTTAAAATCGGATTATAAAAGCCGGATAGAAAACCATTTCAGAAATAAAACTAGGGGACAGCGCCAGCCTCAGCTTGGCTTCGGGTCAAACAAACTAGGGGGGCCCGGCCAAGCAACCTACACTACACACGCCAGTCGCCGGGTCCTACCTGCCAGCGAAGTACAGCCCCTCCCCTTATCTCCAAGCCTCCAAGCGAAGGCACCCTTATCTACGAACGACCCCGCGATCCAGCGCAACGGACGGCTCTCCGGGCGACCGCACGAGACGCTCCCCGTGCACCGGGACCAGGCAGGTGCGTGAGGATAACCCCGAACCCGTCGCCCCGCTTCAGCACGCCACGCGGCCCGGCCCAGTGTGCGAGGACGACGCGGGCGCACGCAGCAAGCCCTCCTGAAACCGCCCCACGCCCCCACCTCTCCCTCTCGCAGCGCCGCAGAGCCAGCCAAGCCAACCAGCCAGTCAGAAGAGGAGCACGGGGGAGCGGCAGCCGCAGCGACCGAGGGCGGAGCACGCGAGGTGAGATTTTTTTTCCCTTCTCCTTCCCCTCCACTCCTCCTCCGCTCCGTCTCGATTCGGCGCGGGTTCGTGGGACGGCAGGCGGGGCGGGGCGGGGCGCCGGTCCGCTCGGCGGGTGGAGGCTCCGAGGTCGGGGGAGGCACGGGGGTTGACCGAGATGTTGGGGCGCGGGGTGGGGGACACGGGTTCGGTCGTCGCCTCCGGGCGCCTCCGCTCCGCTCCCATTCGCGGCGTCGTTGTCACGGGAGCGGTTGGGGCTCAGGCGTCCAGGGTGATGCGGTTTTCTACCCCTTTTTCCGGAGGGATTCGGGGGGTTTTAGGGGCCGCGGCCGGCAGCGGTTCTGGCTCTGCTGTGATGGATGCGTCGTTCTAGGTGTGCGCGTCGCGGCAGAGAATCGATTTTGTGCTATCCAAATCGTGTGTATACTTCTGTGATTTATTATCTGCCCCATTGTTTTTGGTGGGGTGGGTGGCGGAGGGTAGGATACAATTGGGAGTTTGCCAGGGTCGGGGTTCATTTCACTATCTTTTACACCGTCAGTCACTGCACTGTTTCATACATGCGCCCTGTTTGCTTTAACTTATCAGCCATGGTATATCGCGCAACAAAACAGCATCAGCCAGCTTATCAGCCGCAAAAACCATCAGCCAAACAACATGATAGTTCCTGTATGTTTCCTTGGTCCATTGCTTGCCCATTGGTGTGGGGTTCTGAATACTTATACCTGTCTCCCTAAGATGGTCTGTCTTTGGCAGCATAAGGGCTTTGCAACTTATCTGATTTGGTGGTGCTCAAATAACCTGCCCTTTGTTTTTCTAGCACGTCAGTTTGAGTAGGATATACATGTTGCTCTCAGTTTCCACTGGTAGTGTGGGACATCAAGATAGACTTCACTGTTTCAGATTATTTTTTTACATCAAAATCAAGGCTTTTAACTACTATATAAAAAAAAGGAACAACGAAATTCGAGCCTTGAGATAGCGTATTGTTTGTATCCTCTTATCTTGTGAATTATGGATGTGGGTTTTTCGAGTCGATGCTGATTCATACTTTACCTTTTGAATGATCTCATCACACCAGTATGGTTTGCTTCTGCCAATATGTGTGGTTTATTGTTTATTTAGATTTACCTTCGCCTGTTTATGTTCAAGAGCTTCCGGTTTAAAGACATCAGAAGAGGCTGTGGTAGTGCCAATATGTACTTTTAGTATTTAAACTTGATTTACTCTTTTCCTTCATACACCATCCTACTAAATGCAATCAGCTCTTAGTGATTCTGTCGGTGTTTAGATATTTATTTATTATGGGTTCCAGGAGAAGTCTAAATCTCGGTTGACTCATTGCCTGTGCTGTAGAGATGCAATTTGCCACATTTTATAACTTTCTCTTCACTTTTTCTTCTTCAAAGAGACGTGCATGTTATTTTGAGCAGTGTCTGTACTTTTCATCTTTAACTTGTTCTTAGGTATGGCTTAGATTTCATGGTCCTTTTGAAGTCCCTGTTGTTTTTGATATTATGAGTTTTTGCCTGTATTATTTCTAGTGTACTCTCTTCTGAAATTTACCTGTTGATGGTCTATTGAATATTTTGTACTGAGTTTTTTTGTCAATTTATAGGCATGGATAGATACCACAGGGTAGAGAAGCCTCGGAATGACACACCAATCAGCCAGAATGAGATCAGGATCACTACTCAGGGGAGGATGAGGAACTATATCAGCTATGGGATGTCGCTGCTTGAGGTGACTTGCTGTGATTCAATCTTGGCTTTGTTGTTACCTGTCATAAAAATAAGCATTCATATTATTTGTCATATTTAACTATTGCTGGGAAGTGTTTGCAATCTGAAATTATGTGAAGTGGGGATAGTGTTAGGGGCAAAAGTTTAACATTCTCATTTTTTCAACATTAATGCACGGCTTAAACAGAGACACCTATCGAATGGAAGGCCTGCTATTTTGTTTGTTGTGGTATAGTACATGGTTTGTTGCATTGCCAATACTTTCATCTCCCTTCACAAGTCCTTTGCCCTTATGTCCTAATGTCCTAGTGTTCTTTTCCTTGCACTATTTCTGATTAGACCTTTTCACCTGAATTATGTGAAGCTCACATTATTTAAGAAATAATAGTGCTGATTTTGTTCCTTGCACTATTTCTGATTAGACCTTTTCACCTGAATTATGTTTCATCATCTTGTTCATTGTTCTTCTGAAAATTGCGCACCTGCTTTATTTTAACATTCACAATATATATAAATTGTCAAATGGTAAGTTTACTCCATTAAATCTTCCATCTAACATCCTCATTTTGTTCAATGTTCACACATCGAATGCACATCTTAATCAGAGACACCTTTGGATTTTCAGTCTGATATATTTTGCTTTTATGATAGTTCCTGTCCTGTTTCCATTATGATACATAAAATTCTTAGCCCTTCACCCTTACTGGTGACTGTTTAGCGATCCTTGCGTTGTGTTCAGAGTTTGTTGTTTCAGCTGCTATGAAGCTTATTGTTTTGATACAAAGTACACAAACTCACATATAGTTCAGAGCATTTAGAAATTTTTGCCATTATTATTTGCACTTGTTTCTTCAATATATATAGCATCCTCTTCTGACCATTGTTTTAATGGTTATAGGCCAAAGATGCCACACTACCTTTGCCACATCTCTTTGTGCAGTAATCTTACCACAGTTGAATTGATACTTGATCCAGTTTTTCTTATTATGAACTTATTCCCTTCCACTTTTACAGGAAAATGGACATGATGAGATTAGTATCAAGGCCATGGGACGGGCCATAAATAAGACAGTGATGGTTGTTGAATTGATCAAGGTTAGTAGTAGTAGCCTCGTCTGCCTTATAATGCTGCTATTAGAATTTTTATTAATGTCTTGTTTTTTTTATCTGGCACTTGACTGTTCATCCAGAGAAGGGTTGGAGGTCTTCATCAGAACACTGCTACTGAATCTGTTGATATCACAGACACATGGGAACCTTTGGAAGAAGGCCTTCTCCCGTAAGGATATTCTTATATTCCTTCAAACAGAAGGAGATTGAAACACTAACGCACTTCTTTACACAGACTAGAGACAACTCGCCATGTGTCGATGATCACTGTGACACTGTCAAAGAAGCTTCTGGATACATCATCTCCAGGGTAAGTCGAAAACCTGTCCTCTGGCTACATAACGCAGAAGAGTTCAGGCTTGATCACTTTTCCTTCCCTAATTTGTAAATGGCTGTTCAGAGTTTTGAAACCTTCTGTCAGCTTGCCTGCTCATTATTGGTTATGTTTGATATGATGTTGTACTTAGATACCAACCACCTATCCCAGCTGAAGAGGTGAAACCTGCCTTTGACTATGATCATGAAGGTGGTATTCTCAGTTGATCTTCTCTACCTAATGCTGTAGTTAGGATCACCTCATAACCACCATTTTGTTCATGGTTTTTTAGAATCGTATCCCACTGGTCGTGGAAGAGGACGTGGTGGTGGGAGAAGAGGCAGGGGAAGAGGTATGTTCTCTTATCGTCTATATGAGCAGCAAAGTCAATAGTAGTTTTCTGGACAGTATATCTTATAATTTTATAATGCTGACTTGTTGAGTTATGGTCACACTACACTCAGTCCTGTACTTGGTACTTAGGCCTGCTTTTATGCTCAATATCATAATAGCTGTTTGAGGCATGCACATGATGTAAAACTAATCAACTGCAGCTGCTGTCCAGGTCTCAGTTTGGGATATCTGTAACTTAAGTCAGCACATATACTTTATTTCCTGAAATCGGTAGTGTTTGAAAAAGGAATGTATTTTTATTAATTCTTGCATTTGAATATGCACAGGTATGAGCAATGGCCCCCCTCCACCTGCTTATGGTTACAATGACGAGTGGGAGGAGGAAGGAGATTATTACAACAGAGGGCGTGGGAGAGGAAGGTCACGTGGACGAGGAGGGAGAGGCCGTGGTGGCTACTATGGAGGTGGGAGGCGTGGTGGCTACGGTTATGATTATGGCTATGGCCTGAGAGGCGGGTACTATGAAGAGCAAGATGAATACTATGATGAGCCCGAAGAATATGCCCCTCCCCCTGGCCGTGGTAAGCCCCAGACTGATGACATTACATGTTGATGTGGATTTTGCTTTGCATTCCCAAGTTCTTATGGTTTGTGGTCTGCTGTTTCGCAGGGCGTGGCAGAGGAAGAAGGGGGATGCCTTGGCGCGGGCGTGGTGGGCGTGGGCCACCGCGCGGCGGCCGAGGAGGCTACTACTAGACAAGAAATGTGACGTGCCAAATTGGTGTGCTGAAGCTAGCAATGGCGTGCTTAGTTATCTGTTAGGTTTGCTCTGTGCTCTTCTATGAAGCTCCGACCCCGGACCAGAATTATCCCGTAGGCCTTTCCAGGTGCTACTTCAGCTGCTGTGCCTGTGCAACTCGTCTGGGCAAGTTTTGTGGCTCGCTCGTGGTTTTGTAGCTAGGTTAAGCGAGTGAAGTTACACTCGGTAGTGCAGTGTTTCCCCATCGTTGTTTATTCTGCTGTTAATCTACCTACCTTCCTATTTCGTATGGATGATGGATACTGGATGTATGAGTTTCATGTTTATTTATTTCCTTGTATAATCTAGTATCCCTCATACTAGACAGTTTGAGGGCAAGAAAATTATTAAACTGCTAAAGCTGCTGGTGTCATCTAAGACTTCAGATCACGCAAGGCAAAACTGAAGCTACCTCAGGGCTTGTTAGGTTAATCCCCGGTCCAAACGGATAGAGGGGGATTTTACTTGTAGAGATAAAAATCCCCTTAATCCCACTGAACAATATGGAAGCTGCTCCTGCTTGGCAAACTACAACCTGTTTGTCCGCGGCCCTACTACTGCTGAAATGAAAACCATACACAAAAAAGATGTGTATATTAGAGGAGCAATTACATTTGGATAGCTAAAACATACATGGAAGCTGATTAAAAAACAGATGAAATACAACAGTTCAAATATTTCATGAAAATCATACCACTAGATAGCTAAAACATACATAGAAAAGCTGGCATAACTTTGTCTATGATCACAACTTTAAAAAGGACCCCTAAGAGGGGCTAGGTTGTTTTATTTAAAAATAAAAATCACCACCAAAATTCAAGCTGAAGAGGAACACATAGGTCAGGGGTTGGCAGGGGTGGCACACACCTCCTCCCAAACTTAACACCATAGGTTAAAAGCTACAGCTGATACAAAAGAGAACCAGCATGACTACACTAGAGAAACATGGGGATTCCATCCAAGATTGCCTGCTCCTAGCTAGCCTACTAGAAACAGTGCAAATTTGCGCATACAACATGCGAGAACCATGAATTGGTCAGCAGCTAGGCGATGCAAAAACATCTCTCTTCCAGAGTCAAGGGGCAAATTCCCAGTCCCCGTCGATGAAAGAATCACCATTGTTGACGAAATCCTGTTGAAAGAAAACAAGTTTAGTTAGATAAACATCATATAAGTAGTAGTCATCAATTCCACATGCAAAGCCTTAGTCTAGACAGAGTAAATTTAAAATAAGCTAGCAATTTAACATGTCTTATGGTCGGGTTATGCATGAACAAGCATGATGAATCTGAGCAATACACTGAGCCACTAAGTACTAACAACTAGAAGTATTTTTTATTTAACTAGAAATAAATAAACCAACATAAGTTAGGAAATTCCTCATGTGTTAATTTACTTTTGCACAAATGCGAAATGGAATACAATGAAAATAAGGACAGATACAGATTGTATGCATAAAAAGGAGGAGAAAGGATCTTACTTGATTAACCAAGTTAGCAAGGAAATCATCCAAGTCATCACTCTCCGCATTCTGTGCCTCACTTGTTCCCATGAGGAATTCATTGATGTTATTCACTTGGTCATTAACTGCTTGCTGATTAACAGTGCTACCTTCATGGAGGTTGTCACTTGCACCATCGCCATTCAGCACCTGGGTTAGCATGGCAGAATTGTCTATCTGAAGGTTAGGTCTCGTGCTTGAAGAACTAGCCAAAGCAGAATTGCCAATCGGCGTCAATGTAGAGTGTGTGTCGTTTCCAAAGCTGAATGGTGCCACTTGCTCTCTGAAACCTACCACTTGTATGGCTTTCCCCATGATTCCTGTGATTGTCTTTTGATACTCATTTCCGAAAGTTGGAACCTGTCCAGAGGAGCGTGCAAGTCTTGACAACTGGTTGATCTTGAAAATGTTACCTTGAAAAGGATCTTCAGACGTTCCGACATTACGACCAAGATCAGAAAACCTTGATGGCACAGTAGCTTTCCAGGAGTTGCTAGGTCCTGCAAATTGGTGAACTTCCCTAGCAACCTTGTTAAATAAGCTAGCAGAACATGATTGAGGCTGAACCGAAGGTTGGTTCACCAACTCAGGAGACTGCAATGGTAAATGACCAGGAGCCAGCATCTCACCATTTGCTATGTCTTCGAAAGGAATACCTCTGCTTGATCCCAAAATCTTGCCACGCAATATGCTCGCATAGGAGCTGCAAGAACGAGACGAAGAAAAGCACATGTTCGAGGTCAATGGTGGACTGTCGTTTGAGCTGTTTGCAAATGAACTCCCAGAAATATCAACAGAGAAAGGTTTGCTTGCGTCCAACACCACACCATTTGAAACATTTCCAAAGGAGTTGCCAGAAGGACCAGAAGGGAAGCACTGGCTTGCACCTGGCAGCCCACCACTCGATACAGGTGCATAGGACTTGCCAGAAGAGATGAATCTGCTGATATCCTGCACTGGCATAGGCATAACATCTTTGGGCTGGTTGACATCGTGGCCAACTGTTTCCATGTCTGACCGAGGAATGCCCAAGTTTTTTTGTGAGCTCATGACATGAACTGACTGTGTGGGCAGCAAAGTTTGCGTTCCAATTGTAGATGAGGAATTCATCTTTGCAAAATGGTTGCTTGAGCTCGGAGAACCAATGAAGGATGGGACATTCATGTTTCTCCACAATACTTCAGTTTCATCAGCAAATGGATTAGAATTCCTCAGTGTGCTGTCGCCGAGCTTTTGCAGGTAGATTCGGTACTTCTGAAATCTCAAAATAGAAGAAAACGTTTTGTTAAGAAAAAATGACAAATCCATAAAATGAATGAAGTGGCCTCTTAATCATGGGAAGAAACAAAAAAATTCAGGGCAAGAAAAACTAACTCTAGAAGTGCACATGTGTATAACATACCAAACTCAATACATGTGTGTACGCGACTCGAGCTTTGTGTGTATATCTTTAACAATAGTATAGTTGATAGGAACACAAGCATAGTGATCGAGCATAAGAGTAGAAACCAAACCTGAAGATGACTGGCGACATTCTCTCTATTAAGTCCTTCCACATTCATGATTTCTAATATCTTCTTTGGAACAGCCCCTGCATTTGCATCAACAAAATATTTGTTAAGAGAAACATATTTAACTGAAGAATTGTTGATAGATAAATCCATGAAACATGAGAACTTACTGTCGACGCCAATCTGACCGACAGCTTCTACAAACTTCCGGTGTAGTTTACCACACCACCGGACCCTTTGCTTCTTCTGGGCTGATGTGTTCTCATTGTCCTCATCAGCAACATCCACAACCCTTTTGTTTTTCTTTGAATGCTTCTTTCTACGGTTTGCTCCAATCTTCTCACCTTTATCATCATCACTTTCACTGCTGATGCTGTTCCGTAGATCAGTCTTACTATTCTTCACCACATGTGTCCATATGCCCCTAAGCTGTTCGAGGCGCACTGGCTTTACAATATAATCACAGGCCCCATGCTTTATCCCTGTCATTATAGTTTGTATCTCGCTGTTTGCGGATAGCACTGCATGACATAAGGCAACATAAGTGAATTATGATATACACAAGTCAATAAGCTCAATAGACTAGACAATGAATGATCTAG
Organism: Miscanthus lutarioriparius; assembly: GCA_904845875.1. NCBI lineage: Eukaryota > Viridiplantae > Streptophyta > Magnoliopsida > Poales > Poaceae > Miscanthus > Miscanthus lutarioriparius. The sequence goes on from CAJGYO010000009.1 coordinate 92,943,627, forward strand.
TGGCCTTCATGTTCAGTTGACTAGGCACATGTTTCAATTTCCGTTTTCTTTAGGCATTGCATGTGTCATTTACTTTCATTTTTTAAGAAAACATGTCATACAAATAGTAAATGCAATTCTGTATCATTTCCATTTTTGTCATTTCAAATAATTTAAAAGAAACTTTAAAAATTTATTAGAATGGGGCATTGTTCACATCCTTATGGAAATGACTAGTTATTATGAAAACCAACACTAACGAACCAAACTGCAGGCGAGAAATTCAGAAGTTATCTTGGTTGCACCTAGGGCTTACTAATCCATGGCATTGTATGAAACCGTGCATAAATGACAGGATTCAATTGTTAGATTGATTGCTCCTGTTACTTAAATAAGAACAAATGGTAGCACACGAAACTACAAGAAACAATATAGTAGTTACTGATTGCACCTACTACATATGAACAAATAGTAGCATATGAAATGAACTACAAACAACAGTTCGGTAGGTAGATTGATTCAGAGATTTGGATTTGGATTTGTTAAAATTTCTTTTGCAGCTGAAATTGTTGAAATTCACAAAGTTTCGATCCAAATTGCAGTAAAAAAAGTTAGATAAAATCTGAAAGTGTGAATTTCTAAATGGTTCACTAATATGCTTCCTACTTTGCAGTTGTAACTTAGCCGTAGACCAGAGCCTAGTGGACAAGCTTCAATTATGACTAGAAGGGGTGGCTGGTTTGAACCATATAGTGCAGTAATTTCCCCCCTCTTAGATGCAAGAAAATTGAAGGAAAAAAATATGGTTTAGATGATAAATCTACCCCAAGACCAATTAGACACAGGAAAGGGTGCTTACCACATCAGAAAAGTATATGACAACAATACAATTCCAACCTCTCCTCCCCTCCCCTCCGCCTACCCCTGGCGGCCACCCCCACGCCACCACCGCCGGCGCCGGCGGCCGCCCCAGCCCCGGCGCCCGCCTCCCCCTCCCCTCCCCTCCCCTCGGCCCACCCCCCTGCCCAGCCGCGCGGCCGCCGCCACCGGTCGCCGCTCCATTCCTGCCGCCGGCGGAGCCGGATCCGGCACCCACGGCACCTCCACGACTAGATCCGGCGGCCAAGGCCCCATCCCCGCTGCTGGGTGCTTCTCCACCTCCACGGGCTGCTCCCCAGCGCTGTGGCCCGCCGCCGCCGGCGGCTTCATCTCGTGCACCCCGTGAATTTGGCTAGCAGCGGATCTTGGGCCCGCCGATGGATCCGGTGCCCTGCTCCGCCTATAGCGGCCATGGCTAGCCCCTCTCTCCTGACGCCGCACCCTTCTACCCCAGCGGTGCCTCGGAGGGCCGCTCCAAGTTCCGCCAGTGGGCGGACGATGGCTTCCGCGACGACTACGACGATGAGCCCACGCCGATGGCCTCACCAACTCCCTACCTCGATGCGGTCCGCAAGCCGTCGCCGCGGGGACCTTCTCCGGTCAGGGAGCCGGTGCCATCCCAGGCTCCCGCTACAGGGGGCAGTCCTGGCGGTGGTCGCACGCTCGCTAGGCGCTCCTTGCGGTCTCATCACAGGAGGCAGCAGCGCAATCCCCGCGGTCCTCCTTCCATGGGGACAGGATTGCGGGTGGGTCTGGCGTGGCCCGGCGTGTGCCGGCTCACCTGAGACTCGGAAAAGCGAGTCCCCAAAACCCCCCGGCGCCGCTTCTCCTCCCCCGATGCGGATCTTGGGTGCCGCAAGCACAGGCACAGGCGCATGGGAAGGCGTCACCGGCCCAGTCGATCCGGCGCGAACGAGGCTTCCGTGCGTGGGCGTCGTCGACCAAGGCGCGTGAGGCCGAAGGCCGGTCGTGGGGCACATCGCTCCGTTCCGGCGACGGACACCCGGCGTGGAGCGGATTTTGGTGCACCAGCGGCTGGGTCCTCGCCGCAGGTCCACCGCACCTGACGCCGATGTGCCACCACGTCAGGCACAGCGCCCGGCACACGCCACCGTCTCCTCATCGCACCCACCGCGCAGGGCATCTCCGGCGGATGCGGTGGGGTTACTGCACAGCCAGCTTGGCCCCTATCGAAGGGCCTCCTCGCCTGATCGTGATGGGTGGCAAGAGGTGCTGCCCCGTCAGGGAGTCGTAGCCTCGCAGCACCATCGTCAGGTTCAGCAGGTCGTTGCCGACGAGCTCCGGGGCCGGTGTCATTGACGTCGCCGCCTCCAGGACGCGCTACGCGATAGGTGCCTCAATTGCCTGTCGTACACCCACAGGGTTGCCACCTACCGCCGCCGAGATGCTCGACCGCCATGAGATTACGGCACCGGCCGGGGATCGCAAGCGGCCTCGTGTTTCTCGCCGATGGGGCGGTGGTGGCGATGGCGGAGGACTCCTACAGCTACTAGTACAGGCAGCCGGCCACGACCACCCACCACCCGCCCACGGTGGTCCGGTGGAGGTGGGACCTTACCCCGGCCACCCAGCCACCCGCCCATGGTGGTCCGGTGGAGGCGGGTACAGTCACGTTGTCTGCTCCAGCGTCTGTCGGCCCAAGGCGGCGACGGCGGCGGCGGACAAGACGCCGGACACAGCCGGTGCTAAACATCATCGACTTCCCGGCGACTGTTGCAGAATCGATCATGGCGAGGCCATCGGCACCATCTGCGGCATCGAAACCACTCGCAAAGAACCAATCGTACTACCGGGAGGGTCACAGTGACCCCACCAGCAGCTTTCGTTGCGGGCGGCGGACCACGGTGACAACGCGTCGTTCTCGCCCAATGCGGCGGCCAGCGACACCAATGACGAATAAGCGTCTAGGAGGTCGGCACGGGCCACTCCGGGCGACGGGGGCGGCTTCTACCGCTGCCGGTGCTCGCTTTCGAGCTGCACTGCTGGTCTTGGAGCCCTATGCGGGCGTGGGGCCTCCCGCGTGGGTTGACCCGATGCTAGAGGAGCTCACCGCCTCACTCGTCGCGCCCCGGCCAGCGGGACCAACAACGCCTTGCTGCCCCACTACTCCGGCGAGCGCCTCCCTAACGATGGATTCGCCACCGTTGTCACCTCAGCTGGAGATGCCGTAAGTCACGCCACCAAGGATGGGACAGCATGGCGTTGTGGATCAAGCGGCCGATTCTGCGCCAACGCGGGTTGGCCATCCGGGCGCCGACAACGCGGCACCGCCCGTATCGAGGGCTGAGTCCCTGTTGGCACAATTGGAGGCGCGGGTATGCATCCCGCTCGACACCCCATTGCTCAGCAGGCCGAGGTTGAGAAGGTCCAGACACCGTCAATGGTGATGCGTCGGAGTGGGAGGCTGGCAGCTAAGACCAAGGCCTCCAACCCAACTCTCCAAGCACAAAATGTGCTCAAGCAAAAGCTAGGGATTGCAGATAGGCCGCAGGGTACGGATCTTGTCGCTTTGGACAGTATCAAGGCCCTCTTCGCTGCGCCGTTGTCGCCCTCCAAACTAGAGGCCCTTTAGGCGCTCTTCGCTCCAGACTTCGATCCGGTTGCCATGGAGCTGAACCTCACTGACTTCGAGGACGCCGCTCTTTAGCCGCTGAGCTCAGGGCCTCCGGGTGCTTGTTCCTTCTCTTGGTCGCTAAGTATTTTCTTTTGTAAATCACAATTGTGGGATCTCTGTCAGTGTTTGGCTCGGTAATAAAAAATTATCGTCCTAGCTTTAATTTGTAAAACTCTACTTCTGCTTAATGAATACCGTTCCAATGGCACGTTCGAGAAAAAAAAACAATACAATTCCAAAAGAAAGGTACCCCCTCTGGTCACAAAAACATGTCATTTTGGGCAAGCTTTGGTCAAAGCTTAAAAACTACAAACATTATTAACTTTTAAATTAATGGGTTTTAAGATATATTAGTTATATGTACAGATTTGTATTCAAAACAATTGCACAGCCTCATGAATTTGAACAATTTTAAGAAATATTCTAGAACAAATTAGAGGTCAAAGATACACATCGACATTTTAGGGAAAAAAAAGATACGCATCAAGAACCGTGAAAAGTCAAATGTGACAATTATTTTTGACCATAGGTAGTACTTCAGAAGGAATTTTTGGTGAAATATTTTTTATCAATGAACAATCGATAGTGCACAAATCGACAAATAACAAAATTCAATTACATATAGGAAAAACTATAACATATGTGTAACTAAAACTGAAAACAATGAGATATTGACTTGGCTATGAACAAATAGTAACACACAAAGTACAAAAAACAAAATTTATTTTCCATAGGGCTAATGAATGCGCCGTAATGTACGAAACTAAAAACAGTATCATTAAGAAGTCAATCAACACCATCTAGCGCTTTTGAACAAACAGTAACGGTCTAACGCATACTGAAAACAGACAAAAGTTTAGTTTCCTTGCAAGGCTTACAAGCAAACTGTGAGTATGAAGCTACAAATGACAAAAATAAGTAGCCAGCTCCCAAACAGTTATTAGCTTGATTGTATCTGAACACATGCACCCCCAAAATCAAGACTTTTTGATTGGCATATGTACCATTTATTGATATCCTACCCAAACATTCATAACCAGCAGCTCTACTGAGTTGTAATAAGCAATCCATTCAATGCATCTATCCAGAACAACATCCAAAAATGGCAGTACAACAAATTCTCATGATTGCTATTCTCTGTACGACCAGAATTGAAGAATGCCATGCATAAAAATGGGAAAATGAGTTTGATCAAGGGCTTTACTGATGACTGGGAGATCCATCTCCAGGCCGATGAGCTCGAGGAGCTTGAAGCCGTCCATGTTGGGCATGACGACGTTGCTGATCACCAGGTCGAACTGGTTCCCGTCCTTCCTCTCCCTGAGCATGTCCAACGCCGTCCTGGCGTCCGTCACCACCGTTGCTGCGTCGCACCACCAGAATTCCAAAACAATTTCATTGTTTGGCCTAAAATTCTATCACAATGGAATCGGGGAAATAGGGGCGGCTAAGAACGCAAGAACACACACCGTTGTAGTTGCAATGCTTCAGCTGCCTCTCTAGGATCTTGAGGCAGACGCGGTCATCGTCGACGGCGAGCACGCGCAGTCCAGCTGGGAAGGTGTCCGCGTCCATCTCTTTCGATCCCCTATATCGAAAACATACACGATCAGTTCCAAGAAAGCAACCTCCGACCACCAAATCCCCGCAAGGAATCTGAGAAGACACGAACTTTCTTACCTGCTGCAATGGTTTCTGTCCAAGAACCTCCGGGGAGCAACAGAGACAGAGGTTAAAGCGAGGCGATTTCCAGGTGAAGAAGAGCAATGCAGCGAGTGCGAGGGAAGGGGATTTATAGCAGGGGCAAGGGGGATTGGTGGGAGGAGCGCGGATCGGAATGGATGCGCATGGCAGCAAAGATGGAAGGTGTTCATCCTTGCGATCTGGAATTTCCCTCGCATTAATTCCTGCCTTCAGTTATCCTGTGCTTCCACCACCAGACTTACTGGGTTTGCTCGTCGCTTGTGTGCTGTGGTTCGTTTCAGTTTCTTGATGGATGGAAAACCAGCCAAACCACCAAAGAATCGCCCATGGTTTAAGAATTGCGGTCTGCAGTGGCCGGACTCACCCGTCTTCACCACCGGACCTGACGCAGGAGCCTCCCGAGATGTGGATTTGGCGGCCATGGCATACACGCACGATGCAATTGGAGACCTCCAACCTGCTTTTTCGTTCACGAGTCTCCATCCCCACTATCTATCGGCCACCCAATTTGTATTCTGTTGGTGCATCTGCTGCGTGGAGGTGCCGGTGAGGGGGTCGAGCGGATCGTGGTATGGCAAGCGCTGACCTGGTGACAACAATAGGGTCCACACCGGTCAAGCTGTGTATCTTCTAGCTCGTTTATTTATTATTATTATATATGTATGTAAATAGAGAATTAATGAATATATATAAATATATATAATAAGACTCTAATAGAATGGTTTTGATCACAAAAGACTGAAGGGCCTTGCTGCCGTACTCCATTACCCTATAGGAGGTAAGATCTTAAGTAAATCACAGCCTTTAATTTTTAAAATATATACAATAGTTAAGTAATTAATAAATAATTTAAAAATAACAAACAAAATCACATAAATCCCGCCAGATCTCCTTCCTCTGGGCCAAAACAGTCGAAATTACTAACAAAATTTCTAAGAACTATTTAGTCCTTAACAAAATCCCTGCTTGGTCTTCCGGATTGAGTTTGCAGGATAAATAAAATTATTTAAATGTATATTTAGCCAAATTACTAACAAAATTTCTCAATCAAATGTCTTCATAGTACACATGGCGCAGGGGAGAGGCGGCGGCGCTCGGGATCAAGAGAGAGAGAGATTTATTTAAAGAGCAAGGCTTTATTTCCTTCTTGAGTTGGAATAGTTACAATGCCCCTATATTTATAGTCCCTATTCGACCAAACAATCTATCAAGGAGTCCTTATAGATTTGGACTCCGCTTTCCTAAAACCAAACTCTCTCCTTTCCTAAGAAATCTAAATTCCTTCCCTAAACAAAATCTATATCTATTTTCCCTAAATATCTTTATTAATTCTCCAAAATCATCTAGAACTCGGGATGACGTGAAGGTGGAGGGCCGCCACCGCCCTTGCTGTGCCTCCTCTTGGCGTGCGCATGTGCCCCATGGCCTTGGCTGCTGCAAGGTCTCAGGCTCCCGCTGGCCCGCTAGGCCCGCTATGGGGGACTCCCTTTGGGAGCATGACATCTCCCCCCATCTTTGCTCAGCTCATCCCCGAGCCAAATCATTAGCCAGTTGTCAATGCCTTGCGGTGGTGTAGTCGATCTGGCAACTCACTCAATGTGGACCAGTTGACCATGGAGAACTCCTGTGGATAGTAGGTTGCAGGGCTCTCGGTCGAGGATGAACGCGAAACAGTATTGGAGATTGCCGATATAGCCATGGAGCTAGTAGTGGTGTTCTCCCATGGCTGCCTCCGGGAGGAGCAGCTACTAATCTCGGACAAGGGTCGCTCTGGCAATGCTAGCGTCAAAGTGGAAGTGGTGCGGTCCCTACGATGGTTGCTCAAAACCCCATACCTTGTTGTTCGCGTTGGGGAGGATGAAGCTGGGTATTTTGCGGCAGATGGTGGAGGGCTCATGAATTGCTGGCGTGGTTGTCAAGTAGAGCATCTCACCAAACATGAAGTTGATGCCATTGAGGTCATATGGCAAGATCAAGGGGCGGCAGTTGTTGGCGTTGGTTTCAATGCCGATGGCGATGTTGGTGACGCTCAAGCATCGGCACCCCTTGTTGTCGAAGAAGGTGACCGTTGCCTAGAGTGGTTGCCCCTTGCTCATGGGCGAGTGAGCAATATGCTAGATGGCAAGCTGTAGGTCTATGTCGCTGACATTGGGAGGGTATGGAACCCCACCGCTAGATAGCTGAGGTTGTGGACGTGGCCGTCGCTGATTAGTGCATCCATGAGAGCTGGAAGTAGAGGTGAAACCGCTGGTATGTAGAGGCGCTCGTTGAAGAAGATGTAGCCGGCTTCCAGCGATCATGCTCGGGCTGTCATCTTGTTGATGATGGTGATGGAGACGTCGCACAGTTCCGCCTCTTGCAAGGTTGCTCGGTGGAGTGTGTCAAAGACCGGTGCCTCCATGTTGATGTTGGCGAGGTAGTTTGGTCGTCGAGGCCGTGTCACCTTTCTCAGAAGGCAGTGCGCCGGCGCTGGTTGTGGAGGGGACCATGGCTGCTGCGCGGTTGGTCTAGGTGTCGTTGTTGCCAGAGTTGGGGAAGGGAGCCACGGTGGTGCCACAGCCCATGCGGCTGGTGCTGGTGTTGCCGCCCATGCGACCAACGTTGGTGGTGCCGCACATGCGGCTGGCGCTGTTGCCGCTGCCCATGTGGCCAGCGTTGGTGCTGCCGCCCATGTGGCCGATGCTGGTGCCGGCATTGCTGCTCGAGGTGCCGGTGTCGATGTAGGTGGTGCTGGTAGGGTGAGGTGCCGTGGTGGCGCTTGGTGGTCCTGGATGCTGGTGAAGATGACCGTCCGATTGTCCCGCCAGAATTGCATCTCTATGGATGTAATATTCCAGCAGGTGTTGTTGACGTCTGTCAGCCATGGAGCTCCAAAGATGACGTCGATGTTATCGCCAATGGAGAGGAGGAAGGCATCAATATGGAATGCCCCGCCAACGATGCGGAGCGGGATGGTGAAGCAGGATCCTTAGCAGGCTAGCTCCATGACACTATCAACGAGCACGGTAGTGGTGATGTGACGCTGGTCTAGGCTAATAGTACGGGCGGTCCTACTGTCGATGACGTTGTGGGTGGCACCGGTGTCGATGAGGATCCAAACGCCCTAGCCGAGGATAGCACCTGCCAAGATCATGGTACGTCCTCCTCGCACCGCTGAATTCGGGGCGCCTATAAGCATCATCATGCACGGGGAGGGGGGAGGGGGCGAATGGCCTCTTGTGTGGTGATGGCGAGGCCGGCGCGGCTCCCAGCAGCATGGCTCAGGGCCAGGCGGAACCTCGGCCAGCACAGGCGCGGACCAGCACCACCACCATTGGTAGCACAAAGGGGCGGGCGGCGCCAACGGGTAACGGTGTGGCCTGCAGCACCCCTAGCAAGCGGTTGTAGCTGGCGATGGCAGAGCCTAGCACCGCCCCCAGTATGTAGCATGGTGGGGCGAGCGACTCCTGACCGGGTTAGCAAATGGGCGCGCGAGAGGTTGGGGACGACGTGGTGGAGATAGGCAGATCCACCCGATAGCAGTGACACTCCGAATCTTGCTGCCTCCATGGCGGCTCAGGGTCGTTGCATGGCTAGGCTTGGCCGCCACCACGGTGGCGCAAGACGGGGCGAGATCCATCTGCCTCCACATGACGAAGATCAAGAAGGTGGTGATGGCGACAGCCTAGCGACAAGCTAGGGGATGAGGCAGCGGCAGCCCGGCGATGACGAGCGCACGAGGGGGGCCCCGATCTGTTGCGCGACAACGATGAAGCAAGATCAATAGGAACCAGCGCCTAAACATTAGCGTTGCCCCTGGTGGAGATCGATCTCTCTCCGGGGGCGTAGTGTGGAAGCTGCGGCGGCTAGGCTTAGGACCTAAACCTAGACTCATGATACCATGTAGAAGAATGTGATTGGTGTAATTGGATGGATTGTATTAGGCCTCATGGGCTAAATATATAGAGTACATATGACTAACAACCCATGTTAGTAGAGAACATGGTACTATTCTTATTTACTTTCACACATTTAATAACTACCCATATTTGTAGGTCGGATGAGTTCACATAATGCCAAATAATTTTAGACCATTGAATTTCAATTAGATTTCCTTTTCTATTTAGATTAGAATCGAACCTACCTCCAGCGCAGCGGAACCCCTCCCCTATCCAGCTTCCTGTGCGCCACCAAAATGTCATCTTCACGTTTCCTGTTCCGCCGCCGCCCTACCTTGTGTGCCTGCTTTCTGCAGGTGCTATGTCGCTGCTCCGGTTGCTGTTTTCCCCTCGATCTGCACCAGTGTGTCACGGTCTAGGGATACAAGGAGGGGTTGTCGGCGTATACACACGGCGAGGAGCATGGCAACGCTGCCTCAGAAACTGGTCAGCACCAGAAGGAAGAAGAAGATTGGGAATTTAGGTTTTGCTCATTGTTGTCCGCCCAACCGCCCACACAGCAAGTTTTAGTCATAGTACAAAACGATATTGGGCCAAGCCCATGAATACACCCCTACGACATACAAGTCGGCTTACGGGCCCATTAGCTAGTGCAGCCCAATCACTATGCATGGCATAAGGCCCATTCCGTTACAATCCCTCCTCCTTAATTGCAATGTGTCCTTGCGATGCCGTAGTCGCCGTGGATAGTGCCCTGGGTATGAGTTCGGAGATGGTAGCAGCTGGTTCCGAGGTCGCCCAATGCATCGGACAGGACTCCCGCTGCACAAGCAAAGAAGGAGTAACATGACGCCCAACCAGACTTAGACGTTCAGCTAATACCTAGGAGGGTGGCAGAGTATCCATAGTGAGCAAGCAACGGCAGTTCAACATCCTTGGACAGAGAAGCATCAGGAGGCAAGGCCTTCTTTAGTTGAGATACATGCAACACTAGATGAATCTGACTGGTGGCTGGAAGTTGGACCTTATAAGCAACATTGCCAACAGTTTGCAGAATCAGATAAGGGCCAAAGTATTTATAGCTGAGTTTGTGATTGGATCTTCGGTGAACTGAGTGTTGAATATGAGGTTGCAGTTTAACATAAACCCAGTCACCAACAGCAAAAGTTCTTTCTTGGTGATGCTTATCTGCCTGATGTTGCATGCGCTGCTATGCCTGAGCTAGATTCTGTTGGATGTGCTGCATCATAGTATTTCTTGACTGAAGCCAGTCATCTAGATCAGTATCTGTGCAAATGTCAGTAGCTGTGATGCCGAAGTGTTTGGGAGGATGGCCATACAAGGCTTCAAAGGGTGTATGCCCATGTGCAGAATGATAGGTTGTGTTATACCAAAACTAAGCCAATGGAATCCATTGTGCCCACTTTTAGGGACAGGAGTGCACCATGCCGTGGAGATAGGTTTCAAGGCACTGATTCAATCATTCGGTTTGGCCGTCGGTTTGTGGATGGTAGTCAGAACTCATATTGAGTGTGGTTTCTGTGAGCCTGAATAGTTCTTGCCAAAGGGCACTAGTGAAAATTTTATCTCTATCAGATATGATGATGGAAGGCATGCCATGCAGTTTGTACACATTGGCCAAGAAGGCTTGGGCTACTGATAAGGTAGTATATGGATGGGCCAAACAAATAAAGTGTGCATATTTTGTGAGTTTATCAATGACAACTAGGATAGTGTCAAAGCATTTGGATTTAGGCAAGCCCTCAATGAAATCCAAACTAATGGTGTGCCAAGCATGAGTAGGAACAGGCAGTGGTTGCAACAAACCAGGTAATTTACAGTGTTCAGGTTTAGCCTAGGCACATACCTCATAAGCATTAATGTAATCTGTGATAGACTGCTTCATATGTGGCCAGGCAAACAGTGACTTCACCTTGTGATATGTGGCTGTAATGCCACTGTGTCCTCCCAAGCCACTAGAGTGAAGAGCCAATAAAACAGCTTGCTGTGCTTCCTTATGGTTTCCCAACCAGATTCTATTTTTTGTACTTGATTAAACCATCACTAAGAGTAAAGCCTTTGTCATTGGATCCAGTAATACTGAGCTCAGTGAGCAACTGTTTGGTTTGGTCATCTTGCTGATAGCCCTCCAAAATGATTTCCCACCACTTTAGAGTGATTGGCAGTCAAAGATACATGCTTAGCTTGTCTGGAAAGAGCATCTGTAGCTTTGTTTTCCAAACCCTTCTTATAAAGAATTTTGTATTATAAGCCCAATAGCTTGATGAAAGCTTTTTGTTGCATACCCTCATATAGCTTATGCTCCCCGAGATGAATGAGGCTCTTGTGGTCAGTGACAATGGTGAATTCCTTGTGCTAGAGGTAAGGCTTCCACTTGGTGATTGCCAGAATGAGTGCCATGCACTCCTTCTCATATGTTGAGAGTGCTTGAGCTTTGGGGCTAAGGGCCTTACTGAGGTAAGCCACTGGGTGTGTGTCTTGAGATAGCACTGCACCAATACCAGTGGATGAAGCATCGGTCTCAACTATGAAGGCTTTGTGGAAGTTTGGTAATGCTAGCATAGGTGCTGAAATGAGAGCTTGTTTCAAGTTGTCAAAACATGTTTGTAGTTGTGGTGTCTAATGAAATAGAACATCCTTTTTTAATAAATCAGTAAGAGGTCGACTCAGGAGGCCATAATTCTTGATGAACTTCCTATAGTAGCCGGATAGACCGAGAAATCCTCGCAACTGCCTGGTGTCTGATGGTGGGGGCCAATTAGCCACAGCCTCAATTTTCTTGGGATCTATCGCCACACCATGTCCACTAATGATATGACCCAGATATTCTAAAGTTTGTTGAGCAAAAGAACATTTAGACCTCTTAAGCAAGAACTGATTATCATTTAGAATGGTGAAGACTTGCTACAAATGTTCTAGGTGAGTCTCTAATGTTGGACTGTAAATAAGTATGTCATCAACAAAGGCTAGGACACATTTCCTCAATAGTGGTTGGAAGATAGTGTTCATCAAGGCTTGAAAGGTAGCTGGGGCATTTGTGAGTCCAAACGGCATGACTCGGAATTCCCAATGCCCACTGTGAGTACATAAGGCTGTTTTGGCCTCATCTTTAGGGGCCAACCGAATTTGATGATAGCCTGATCGCATGTCTAACTTGGTGAACCAAGCTGCTCCATTCAACTCATCTAGAAGTTCATCGACCACTGGTAATGGATACTTGTTTTTGATAGTTATGTTGTTGAGTTGCCGGTAATCAACACAAAAGCGCCAACTGCCGTCTTTCTTTTTGACCAAGATCACTGGGGAAGCAAAAGGACTTTGGCTTGGCCTAATGATGCCATTGGAGAGCATTTCTTTGATCTGACGCTCAATCTCATTTTTTTGTGTCGGTGAGTATCTGTAGGGCTTGACATTGATAGGCTTCACACCAGGTAATAGAGGAATCTGATGATCAAACTCCCTAGACGGTGGCAAGGAATCTGGGTCCCTGAAAAGATGAGCCTGACTGTCCACTAACTGCTGTACTGGCACAAGAATAGTGTCTGGATGCAAAGGTGTTGTTACATGACATAAGTGAATCATCTGAGCTATGCCACCTTTCCTGATAAGGCCTTTTAATTTCCTAACTTTCACTTTGGGACAACTGGATAAGGTATCTTTGACTCCCTTTAAGCTGATTCTGCTGCCCTGATAAGAGAACCTCAACAACTTCCTTTTCCAGTGTATCCACATGGGACTATGTTGTTCTAACCAGTCCATACCCAACACCATATCATAGTACTGCAAGGGCAACACACGAGCATCCGTTGTGAATGTGTGCCCCTGCGACCACCAGCTGAAGTTGAGGACCTGATGGGTGCTATGAAGTTTATCACCATTTGCCACAGCTACTTGAATGGGAGGAGCAGGACATCAGGACACAATTCAGTGCGATAGCCGTTTTGGTGCTAATGAATGTGCAGGTGCTGCCCAAATCAATGAGGATGAGCAGTTCTTGATCCTTGACGATGCCATGGAGCTTGATAGTTTTCTTGCCTGAAACACCGACTACTGCGGACTAAGATAGAGCAAACATAGCTTCCTCTTCATCACTAGAATCTTAAGTATTCTGGTCAGGTAGGCTGTCATCTGAAAGCAGCTCCATGAATTCTTCCAAGATGTGCAGAGCTACTTTATCAGGGCACTTATGGTTGCGACCCCATTTCTCGCCACACTTCATGCATAGGCCTTGGGCACGCCGCTGAGCTCGCAATGTTGCAAGCTTGTCTTCCCACTTTGGCTTTGTGTCGGCGGCTGGTGGTGCTCCCAGAACACCAGGTGTTGCGGCTTGCGGTGGCTTGCCGGGATACTTGTTGTAGTCGATAATTACGCTTGCCAAAATACTTGGGTTGAGATTCCAACACATCGGCCTGCATAAGAGCCATTGACAAAGCCACATCAACTGTTCTCGGCTTATGTAAAACAATAGCAGCTCGGATGTCAGTGATGCAAGCCTTGAAGAAATTTACTAACAAAAAACACATCATCTAAATGATTGTTATGCACCAGCACTTTATGCATGACAGTTTAAAATCTATCATAATAGTCCGGAACATCAGAGATTTGCTTAATGCTCAGTAATTCTTGCATGGAGTTATGATAGAGATCTTTCCCAAATTTAGATTCAATAGCAATGCAGAGGTCAACCCAGTTATCCACCCCATGATGTGCCTCATAGGTTTGTAACCATAAGGCAGCATGCCCTTTGAAATGTAGGGTACCATACTGAGCCCAGCGATGGACTGGGACATTGAACATATCAAAGTATTTTTCTGCTTTTTCTTTCTAGACTTTTGGGTGAGACCCATCAAATTTGGGAAACTGGGCCTTAGGTAAATGACATTCATTGTGTGTAGATGCAGTAGGATAATGAACTGGGGAGTTGGAGGTGGATAATTGACCATTGGCCAGGGGATGAGTGAGGATCAGAGTCCCCCCCTCATTCCCCTGGGGTGATGTTGCAGCGCCGTGGCCCATGGCGCGCCCCTCTTCCTCGTGCTTCGGGGCTAATGGCGGAGCGTTGTTCGCTTCCAATGCCTCAACGCGTGATGTGAGAGTCCTGATCTCCTTGGTTAACTCGTTGGAGAAGTTATCAACCTCAGGACGCCAGCGATTGAAGGTCTCCATGAGTAGAACATGGACTTCATCTGGGCACCGAGCGAGTCGAGCTTTTCCTCAGCTGTTGCCATACGGGAGGTGAGGGTTGGTGGTTTGGGTTTGCGCGCCAGCGAGTGGGGTGACGGGAATGGATTTGGTGGTGGATCGATGGGAAGTTGAGAATCGATCGGATGCGGTGGTCGGGAAGCGATTGGGGTGGAAGGAAAAAAACTGGCGGGCGCAGTGGAATCAGGTGGTGGACAAACAGAACGGCAAAGAGGACGAATCGGGCAACGGCGGCGATGGGAAAATCCGGTGTATGACCGCGCGACAACTCTGGATCCAACCGTCAGCGATGGGATTTTATGGATCCAGTATCGGCGACGGATTAGGAGGCTCTAGTACCAAATGTCATGGTCTAGGGATACAAGTAGGGGTTGCCGGCGTATACACATGGCGAGGAGCACGACAGCGCCGCCTCAGAAACCGGTTAGCACCGGAAGGAAGAAGAAGGATTGGGAATTTAGGTTTTGCTCATTGCTATCCGCCCAACCGCCCACACAACAAGTTTTAGTCAGAGTACAAAACGATATTGGGCCAAGCCCATGAATACACCCCTACGACATACAAGTTGACTTACGAGCCCATTAGCTAGTGCAGCCTGAAAGCATGTAGGCCCCTAATTGGGTTTCGTTGATTAATGACAATAAAAGATTACTGTGACTAACGTGTGTTTTGCAGAGGCAATTAAGTTAGGTCACGGTAATGGAGATCGATTAGGCAATCGTGGATGTCATGCCCCTACGATGGAAATCGTTTCGGTTTTCAAAGGATGGATGACAAGGTTAAGGATGACTAGTTCTAAGTGTCGTTTGGAGTTGAAGAGACACTTAGAGTAGTTTAGGCCTTTGTTTTTCCTTTGGCCGTACTATTAAGGGGGGTATGGACGGGTAGCTTGACCTAGGTGAGTCTAGTGAGTTAGGTGTGGTGCACACTTATTAAAAATAGCACTAGGTAGCTACTAAATATGCCTAAGATCCTTTGGAGCAAACTTCATTCACAAATGATCGAGAGTTGGAAGTGAATGGAGGGTCAAAGACTGACCGGACGCTGGCCGCAGGGTCCGGTCAGTTCATTTGACTAAGGTGAACTAGTCCAGTTTGACCGGACGCTAGAGAGGTCAAATGACCAGACGCTGAGGGCCAGCGTCCGGTCGACTCCAGTAAGGTTCCAGAGAAGAGAATCTGCGACCGGACGTGTCCGGTCAGTGCTGACTGGACTCTGGGGGTTCAGCGTCCGGTCGAGTATAGTAAGCATCCAGTGAGGGAAAAATGAGACCGGATGCGTCCGGTCAGTGGTGACCGGAACCTGCCAGCGTCCGGTCAACTCTTAATCACTGGTGTGCGGGTTGAACTGACCGGAGCATCTGGTTAGAATGACCGGAGCGTCCGGTCACCCATCAGAGGCACATAACGGTTCGTTTTTTAGGCTGTCTTATAAATAGAAGCTCCACTCGTGCGTGGAGTAACTTTTGCTCATTTCAACAGCTGAAACACACCTTAGAGAGTGCCAAGAAGAGCAAGGTCCTAGTGAGGTGATTGAGATTTGAGAATCCAAAGAGAGCCCTCATTAGTGAAGATCAAGAGTAGCAAAGTGTGCATCCACCCTTCTCCCTAGGCTTGTTGTGGTCAAGTGAGAGTTCGTGCTTGTTACTCTTGGTGATCGCCATCACCTAGACGGCTTGGTGGTGATTGGGAGCTTGGTGATCATCCGGAGAGCTTGTGAATGACCCAACTCAAGTTGTGAGCGGTTGTGGGTGATTCACCGCGACGGAGTGTCAAAGAATCAACCCGTAGAGAGCACTTGATCCTTGCGTAGATCAAGGGGGAGCTACACCCTTGTGCGGGTGCTCCAACAAGGACTAGTGGGGAGTGGCGACTCTCCGATACCTTGGCAAAACATCGCCGCGTTTCCTCTCCTCTCTTTACTTTGAGCATTTACTTTGAGCAATTCAATTCTTGTCATTTACATTCCTAGAATTGCCATGCTAGAGTTGGTTTGGAACTAGGTTGCTAAACTTTTGTGCGTTAGATCAATAGAAACACTTCTCTAGGCACAAGGGGTTAATTGGGCTAACCATAGGACTTGTTTATTGCGAAGAAATTTAGAATTAGCCCAATTCACCCCCCTCTCTGGGCATTTTGATCATTTCAATTGGTATTAGAGCCACGTGCTCACGTTTTTAAGCTTAATCGCTTAGAGCAAGATGTCTCACGGGGATGGACCTCCTCCTATCTTTGAGGGGGATGATTTTCCATATTGGAAAATTCGCATGGAGGCGTACCTAGAAGCTCTAGACGTTGGAATACTTAGAGCCGCCTCTCATGGGTTCCCAAGACCTAGGAATCCCGCACAACTTCAAGGCGATGAAGTGAACTATGAAAAATGGAATGCAAAGGCTCGCAACACCATCTTTAGAGGCCTTTGCAAAGATGTGTTCAACCGTGTAAGGAACCACAAAGACGCCCATGCACTATGGTCGGACGTTTGTGCGCTCCATGAGGGAACAAAGAGTGAGCGTGAGGAACGCTATCATCTTGTCATGAAAAAGCTCAACTCTTTTGAAATGCTTCCTAAAGAATGTGCTAATGAAATGTATTCACGTTTGAATGTTCTTGTAGAGGAAGTCAATGGGCTCGGACTTACTCAAATGTCACCATCCGACGTTGTGAGAAAGATCTTGAGTGTCCTTCCCATTGACAAATATGGGCATATTGTGACCGTGCTACATCAAGATGATCTTTCCACCGCTACACCAACACAAATTTTGGGAAAGATCAATGCTCATGAAATGTACATGCACATCACACCTCAAGATGGCTCATCCTCTACTAAGAAGAAAGAAAAAGATTTAGCATTCAAAGCTAGTCAAGATAAGGGCAAGGCAAGACTTGAGTATGAGAGCTCTAGTGATGAAGAAGATGAAGATGAAGATCTTGCTCTCATGGTGAAGAAAGCCACCAAGATGCTAAAGAAGCTAAACAAGAGTGGCATCAAGTTCGATGGCAAGAAGAAGTTCTTCACAAGCTCTAGGAGAAAGCCAATCTCCGAAATGGATTGCTTCAATTGTGGTGAACTTGGTCATCTAGCACACCAATGCACCAAGCCTAAGAAAGACAAGTTCAAGAACAAGTTCAAGGGCAAGAAAGATGACTCAAGCAATGAAGAAGAAGATGAAAAGAAGAAGAACAAGCCATACAAGAAGAGAGATGGCAAGAAGAGAGACTTCCACAAGAAGAAGAAAAGTGGAAAGGCCTACATTGTCGGTGATTGGCTCACGGACATTGATTCATCTAGTGGATCATCCGATGATGATAGTGACGATGAGAAGGTGGCTGCAATAGCTATTGATCTCTCATCTTCAACGCCACCACCGCCATCATCCTCTACACACCTATGTCTTATGGCCAAGGGTGAACGCAAGGTAACTAATAATGATGATAGTAGTGATGATGAGCAAGCTAGTGATGATGATAGCGATAGCGATGATGATGATTCACCTTCATATGATGATCTTGTTAAAATTCTAAGAAAATACACTAAGATCATTAGAAAGAGTAGAGCTAAAATTGAAAAACTAGATGCTAAGAATGATTCACTTTTAGCAAAATTTGATACAATAGAAAAGGCTAATGTTGAGCTTAGAGAAGCAAATGATGCTATATCATCCAAACTCAAGGAGCTCAAATCTTCTAAGAAAGAGCTTAAAGATAAATATGATAAACTTGAGTGGGTGCACAATGAGCTCATCACTAGCCACAACAAGCTAAAAGATGAATATACTACTCTTAAGATTAATCATGATAATCTTGCTATTGCTCAAGAATTTCTATCCAATGAGCCGTATGATGCTACTAACCATGTTGTTAAGATTGATATAGCTACATCATGTGATGACTTGATCTTTGAGAGCATTGAGCAAGGTTCTAGTATCAAGGGCAAGCAAGTGGTTGAGTGCAATGACTATGATGAGTATGTCAAGCTCAAGAATGACAATGCAAAGCTCAAGAGAGATCTTGAAGAAATCAAAAGCCACAACACCATTGTGCTAGAAACCCTTGATCATGATGGTGACTTGATCCTTGAGAATGAGAAGCTCAAAGAGGAAAACAAGAAGCTCAAGGAAGAAAAGAACAATGATGCTCTTAAGGAAGAGAACAAGAAGCTTAAGTTGGAGAAAGAGCATCTCAAGGTTGGATTGAGCAAGTTCACAAGAGGCAAATATCTTCAAAGTGAGCTACTTATGAACACCATCATGAAGATGGATAGAAGTGGCATTGGATATGTGGCACATGTAGAGAAGAAGGCTCAAGTTCAACAACAACAATCAAAGCCAAAGCCAAAGAGATGCTTTGAGTGTGGACAAGAAGGCCACTTTGCTCATGAGTGCCAAACTCCACCACCACAACCCTTGCCCAAGCATGCTAGACCCTTTGCCTTCAATGCTCATTACATGCTTAGAAATGATTCTAGTGAAAAGATGAAAGTCATGTTCTTAGGACCTCCTAACAAGAATAGGCCTAAGAAGATTTGGGTTGCTAAGTCACTTGTTGAGAAGGTGAAGGGCCCTCAACAAGTTTGGGTTCCTAAAGCTTGAATCTCTTGTGTGTAGGTGAACTACAAGACCGGTGGAAGTCATTGGGTTATTGATAGTGGTTGCACACAACATATGACCGGTGATCCTCGTATGTTCACCTCGCTTGATGAAGAAGTAGATGAACAAGAGAGAATTACATTTGGAGATAACTCAAAGGGCAAGGTTAAAGGATTGGGCAAAGTGGCAATATACAATGATTATTCCATCTCCAATGTGCTATATGTTGCTTCATTGAGCTTCAACTTGCTATCCGTTAGATAATTGTGTGATCTTGGCTTCCAATGCTTGTTCACCGAGAAGGAGGTTGTTGTATCCAAGAAGGACGATGATCAAGTGATATTTCAAGGATTTAGATACAACAACTTATATCTAGTGGACTTCACCTCCGAAGATGCAAACTTGAAGACATGCCTATTCACCAAAAAACACTTGGGTGGCTATGGCATAGAAGACTTGCTCATGTTGGTATGAGTTCACTCAAGAAGCTAATGAAGAATGATTTGGTGAGAGGATTGAAGGATGTGAAGTTCGAGAAGGACAAGCTTTGTAGTGCATGTCAAGCCAGCAAGCAAGATGCAAATACTCATCCAACAAAAGCTTTCATGTCAACCACAAGAGTGCTAGAACTCCTACACATGGATTTGTTTGGACCAACAACATACAAGAGCTTGGGAGGAAATCTTTATTATCTTGTGATAGTTGATGATTATTCAAGGTATACATGGGTGTTCTTCCTTCATGATAAATCCAAAGTTGCATCTTGTTTCAAAAAGTTTGCCAAGAGAGCACAAAATGAATTTGAAGTAAAGCTCAAGAAGATAAGAAGTGACAATGGAAAAGAGTTTGACAACACAAACATAGAGGCATATTGTGATGAAGTTGAAATCAAACATGATGTCTCGGCAACCTATACTCCTCAACAAAATGGTGTAGTTGAGAGAAAGAACTGGACATTGATCACTCTTGCAAGAACAATGCTAGATGAGTACAACACCCCCGAAGCTCTATGGGCGGAAGCAATCAACACCGCATGCTATGCATCTAACCGCCTATTCCTTCAAAAGTTTTTTGGCAAGACACCTTATGAGTTGCTCAATGTGAAGAAGCTGGACGTCTCCTTCTTTAGGGTGTTTGGTTGCAAATGCTACATCTACAAGAAGCGGCAACACCTAGGGAAGTTTCAAAGACGTTGTGATATTGGTTTTCTTGTTGGTTACTCATCAAAGTCCAAAGCATATAGAGTATTTAATCATGCCACCGGCTTGGTTGAAGAAACATATGATGTGGAATTTGATGAATCTAACGGCTCCCAAGGAGCACATGAGAATCTTGATGATGTAGGTGATGAACCATTGAGGGAGGCTATGAAGAACATTCCGGTTGGAGACATCAAGCCAAAAGAAGATGTACAAGTGATTGATCCACCCTCTTCATCAAGTGTGCCACAAGATGGTGAAAAAGATGGGAGAGTAGAAAATGAAGATACTCATGTATCCCATGAGCAAATGGTGGTATAAGCACAAGATGTTGATGCTCCACAACCTCCTCCTCAAGTGGTCAATAGAAGAAACACACCTCTACTACAAGACCATCCACAAGATCTCATCATTGGGAGTCCATCAAAGGGAGTGATGACACGTTCACAAAAACTTGCTTCATTTATTGCTCATCACTCTTTTGTCTCTTGCTTTGAACCTACTAAGGTAGAAGAAGCTCTTCAAGATCTGGATTGGATCAATGCCATGCATGATGAGTTGAATAACTTCACCCGAAATCAAGTGTGGACTCTTGAAGAGCGACCTAAAGGTGCAAGAGTCATTGGAACAAAGTGGGTGTTCTGAAACAAGCAAGATGATCAAGGTGTTGTTGTGAGGAACAAGGCAAGACTAGTTGCAAAGGGGTTCTCTCAAGTTGAAGGTTTGGATTTTGGAGACCTTTGCACCGGTTGCAAGGCTAGAAGCCATTCATATCCTCCTTGCATATGCATCATATCATGAAATAAAACTTTATCAAATGGATGTGAAAAGTGCATTTTTAAATGGCTTTATTAATAAACTAGTCTATGTTGATCAACCTCCCAGGTTTGAAGACCCTAGATATCCTAATCATGTTTATAGGTTGTCCAAGGCATTATATGGGCTTAAGCAAGCCCCAAGAGCGTGGTATGAGCGCCTTCAGGATTTCCTCATAGAGAAGGGCTTCACCATTGGGAAGGTCGACACCACACTATTCACCAAGAAGCTTGATGGGCATATCTTCATTTGTCAAGTATATGTTGATGATATCATCTTTGGATCATCAAATGAAGATTCTTGCAAAGAATTTGGTGAATTGATGTCGAAGAAGTTCGAGATGTCCATGATTGGTGAGCTTACATTCTTTCTTGGTTTTCAAGTCAAGCAATTGAGAGAAGGGATCTTCATCTCTCAAGAGAAATATACAAAAGATGTTCTCAAGAGATTCAAGATGGATGAATGTAAGCTAATCAAGACACCAATGCCTACTAATGGACATCTCGACCTATATGAGGGAGGTAACAAAGTTGATCAAACTCTCTACCGTTCTATGATTGGTAGCTTGTTGTATTTAACCGCATCTAGGCCCAACATCATGTTTAGTGTGTGTATGTGTACAAGATTTCAAGCTAATCCTAAGGAAACTCATTTAATTGCCGTAAAAAGAATCCTTAGGTATCTTAAGCACACACAAACATTGGCCTTTGGTATCCCAAAGGAGCTAGATTTGAACTAATTGGCTATTCCGATTCGGATTATGCCGGATGCAAAGTTGATAGAAAAAGCACATCCGGAGGGTGTCATTTGCTTGGTAGATCACTTGTGTCTTGGTCCTCCAAGAAACAAAATAGTGTGGCTTTGTCCACCGCCGAAGCGGAATACATTGTCGCGGGTGCTTGTTGTGCACAAATATTATACATGAAACAAACTTTGCTAGACTATGGTGTAGTTCTAGATAAAGTACCTCTTTTGTGCGATAATGAAAGTGCGGTAAAACTTGCAAATAACCCGGTTCAACACTCTCGCACCAAGCACATAGATATTCGCCATCACTTTCTAAGAGATCATGTTGCTAAAAATGATATATCACTAGAAGGTGTAAGAACCGAGGATCAATTGGCGGATATCTTTACTAAACCGCTAGATGAGGCTACATTTTGTAGATTGCGGAATGAGCTTAATGTACTTGATTTTAGTAACTTCACTAAAAGATGAGCTTGTGTTGTCCCTTGCATTCATTGTAATATACAACATGTTTATTTCATGGCAATGCATGTAGAGCTTGTCTAACATGGTTAAGATAACCGCCAAAAAGCATGTGAAGAAGCTTAACCTTGGATCAAACTTGACAAGCAACTAGATTTACTTACAAGTATTGCATATGCTTGAATGTTATTTTGTTGTTTTGTTCCATTTGCCCTCTTGTTGCCTATTTTCTTAAAAAGAATTATAGACTAAGGCAAAATATTCTGAAAAACTTAAGGGTTTGAGAGAGGTCACTCACATCAGTCCCAATTGGTGTTTATTTGGATCTTATTTCTATTGGGACTTGATTGGGAACAGGCAGCACGAAGGAACATTGAAGATTTGCTGCAAAAGAGTGACCGGACACTGCACCGGACCCTAATGTCCAGCGTCTGGTCAGTTCATAGGAGGTGAACTGCTGCTGAAGGAGTGACCGGACTCTGCCTTTCAGCGTCCGATCAGAAGACAACTCAGCGTCCAGTCGTTTGAAGAAGAAACATGCTGAGTTGACCGGACCCTGCCTGCGTCCGGTCATGGACCATCGGACGCATCCGGTCGTGATTCCAGAGGAATTGGACCTCTCTGGAATCGACCAGATGCTGGGTGGTAGCGTCCGGTCGCTACCACCGGAGCGTCCGGTCAGTAGATCTCGTGCAGCTTCAGGACTCTTCTTCTGTTTCCTATTCTATCGCGTTGGGGGACCCATATAACCGCGCGTGTCGTACCTTGCCCCGCATCCGCCGTGACCTTGCCCTAGCCAGCGCCACCGCAGCTCCTCCACGCCAGCCACCACCGTGCCTTAGCCAACGCCACCGCAACTCATCGCGCTGAGCTCCTCGCATCGCCGCGCCCGAGCATCTCCACCGCGCTCACTCCGCGCCAGCACCGCCGCATCGCCTTCCCACGCTCCCAGATTCCTCCCGCATGCCTTCGCTGTTGCCATGCCACCGCATGGTCCCATGCTCCTGCGCCACCCCGCTCCTCCACGTCGCAGTGCCCGTGCCTTCACAACCCGACCTCTCCAGCGGGTGCAGAGATCCTCAACTGCCGTGCTGATCCTCGTCCAGCGCCAGTAAGACCTCACCGTCATGCCCTAACCCACATTGCTTCGCTCGTAACCTAAATCGATTTCAAAGCATTGTTCTCCATTGCTTTTAGGTCTATCGTTCACTGCTCACCGTCAACCCTAACCCTAGATTCGGCGGTTCCCCACGTGTTGCTTATCTTTTCGGATCGTTGGTTCATCAGGTAGCAAGCCAGTCGTCTCTATTTCGTATCTACATTGCTTGCTCTCATATGGTTTCACATCTATTAGACATATTGTATTTATTTGTATATCTATCTATTCCATCGTACAGCGAGTCGGTGCCATTGAGATCATGTGGCAGTTGTCAGTCAACTCGGAGCCAAGCTCGCGAGTACGGATCGAGGTCAAGCCTCGGAAGTGTCAGGGCAATTACTCTTGACAGCGGTAGTTGTTCTTGTCAGCGGCAGTTTTTCTTGACAGATCAGATGGCTCGCACCAAGAATGTCGGGGGTGGTCCAGGAGATGATGATCGGAGGCCTCTGCCTGGCCTGCCTACAAATCCAAAAGGCAAGGTGACAAAGAAGATTGCATCCAAGAAGAGGAAGTACCCAGATGCAGAGACAGCTCGTGCAGCAGCAGTTGCAGAGGTCGTAGAGCGTGCCGAGAGAGGAGGTATTCACAGTGGGGTTGTGATTGCAGATCAGCAGCTTACACCAGCACAGAGGGCAGCAGTTGAGGAGGCTGAGCGTTTTCATGGTAGTCCACCTGGGACTGTCGTGATGGCTGGACGTCGTCTGGCGAATGAGGAGACTCAGCCTCAGAGGGAGTCACAGTAGCAGCCCCCACCAGCAGAGCCTCAGCCAGCTCAGGAGACACAGGAGGGCTAGCAGGCCGAGGAGGCCAAGGAGACAGAGCAGACACCACAGCCACAGCTACGTCGCTCTGGTCGTACCCGTGCTCCAGTCTCACCGAGGCCACCGACACAGCGGAGGGGATCTCATCCACCGCCTAGACCACATGGTCCTCCTCTAGTGGTACATCTTGACTTGAGGGCCGCCATGGCCAAGCAGGTTCAGCAGCTTCGCTTCGTGGAGTTTGATGTGTGGTTTCCTCTAAGGAGGGATGAGAGAGCAGCAGAGGGTTTCTACACGCCACTACAGGAGGATTTCTACAATGCTTATCTCAACAGTAGAGCAGTGTTTAGATCTCAGCGGGTTTGCAGTTTAGAGTCTATTGTGGCAGCAGTCGGAGAGCATATCCGCCCCTACTTATCATATTTGCCAGGGCTGACAGATCTGATTGGCCGGACAGGATTGTATGTACCATCTTGGGCTCGCCAGTTCTATGCTTCGCTCTACGTTGACCCGCATCATAACTTTATACACTTTGCATTCAGAGGCAGAGACTACAGAATGATGAGTTTTAGGGCCAGGGAGATACTGAGGCTACAGGAGCAGCCTGTCAAGTTACATGAGGTTTGTTATGGACAGCAAGAGCCTCCTAGGCGTCCTCATGGTGGTAAGGTGCCACCTACAGAACTTGTGCGCCATTGCTTCAAGGAGCCCTTTGGTGAGGGGTCGAGGAGGAACCCTAGTGACCTTACACCTACAGCTAGAGTGCTAGAGGCTATCATTAGGAGGACACTACTTCCCAGGTTGGGATACAGAGAGGGCTTGACTCGCCTCTAGCTTTGGCTCCTCAATGCCCTGATGTAGTAGACAATGTTCAATATTTGGGATCTTCTTCTGTCTGAGATGGAGGACACGATAGCTGAGGGCTTCAAGGGTCGCAGGCAGCTCCCATATGCACATTGGATCACATTCCTTATGCTCAAGGCTATGCAAGTTAGGACACCAGAGATGGTTGTAGAGTACAGAGGTGCCACCACAGAGTTCCCAGCATATAACATGGCACAAAGGATCAGACACATCACTCCTCAGGCACCCAGTCAGCCTCGCTGTCGCCCAGATGTACCAAAGTCCGCAGCTCAGAAGGACAAGATTATCAGAGGCATAGCAGCTACTGAGGAGGAGTAGCTTGAGGCTCAGCAGGACAGGAGCGAGTCTAGTGACAGTTCGGATGATGACTACTTGCCTATTCCTCAGATGCCTCCACGCAGACACGATGCAGAGGCCGGCAGTTCCAGCTCAGCTCCACCTACACCGCAGACGGACCCCGCTCTCATTGCTATTCTTGAGCGGATGCAGCAGGATCAGGCGCATCAGGCTCAGGAGACCGCTGCCAACTTTGCACAGTTTTAGGCTCATCAGGACGAGTTCCAGCGCCAGCAGCAGGTCCTCCAGTAGTAGCAGCAGCAGATGCATCAGCAACAGTTACTCATGCAGCAACAGCTTATGGGATTCATGCAGCATGTAGTGACAGCTCTTGGGGCCCCACAGCCATAGCCTTCGCCCCAGATTGCTCAGCCTGCCACCACTACGATGACTCTAGCAGTACAGCCTAGTGGGTTTCAGAGTCAGGGATAGCCTCCAGCTCAGTTTGCTTCTCCCCCAGTATAGGTGTCCTAGTGGTTATCCTCGCCAGTGGTAGCCCCGCAGTTCACACCACTTCAGACAGGCTTCACACTGAAACAGTCATCCTCGCTATTTGTGCCTGACACGTCAGTCTTCAGGAGTCTTGGAGCATCTTTCAGCGATTTGACAGGGATGCCTACACCGCCACATATGCATGCCCCAGGTCCTTCTACAGCAGCTCCTGTCGTCGTGACTACTCAGAGGCTCCCTTCTTCTGTCGCATCATTAGATCCTACGACAGATGTACCAGCAGCATCACAGGCAGCTCCTGCCCCAGCTCAGACTCAGACCGCTTCAACAACACTTCCTGCTTCAGAGGGTCAGTCAGCACAGAGCTCAGGGTCAGATGATGATGTTGCCCAGTTTCAGCTTGCTCCTCGTTCTTCAGCGCCCGACTCATCCGCTGCAGCTCCGCCGACCAGCCCTTAGGTTTTGGTGTTTGATGCCAAAGGGGGAGAGGGTTCGAGTATGTAGACTCAGGGGGAGCGACATTTAGGGGGAGCTAGTTAGCTATTAGTCTTTTATATACATTTGGAGTTTTATTTGTGTGATATACTATTACTATTATGCATTCGTGTGTTTACTTTCATGCATACTATTTTATCTATGTGATAGTGATATCTACGTGATTGTGATATATGACATGTGTGCTCTCTACTTTGAATTTAATATGTCATATCACTTGAGCTATGCTCATTTGCCTTTGCTTCTGTGTTTTTACTCCGATGCAAATGAGTCTTTCTTATTGTACTCATGCTTATTTCATATCATTTGAGTACATCATGATGGCTTGGGTTATATAAGCTTGACTAACTCTTTTGTTCTTATTGCTAAAAGCTTATATGATCCAAGCATGTTAAAAACCTCAACTCTTTCACATACTCGAGGTTGTATTGTCATCAATCACCAAAAAGGGGGAGATTGAAAGCATCTAGGCCCCTAATTGGGTTTCGGTGATTAATGACAATAAAAGATGACTGTGACTAACGTGTGTTTTGCATAGGCAATTAAGTTAGGTCACGGTAATGGAGATCGATTGGGCAATCATGGATGTCATGCCCCTACAATGAAAATCGTTTCGGTTTTCAAAGGATGGATGACAAGGTTAAGGATGACTAGTTCTAAGTGTCGTTTGGAGTTGAAGAGACACTTAGAGTAGTTTAGGACTTTGTTTTTCCTTTGGCCGTACTATTAAGGGGGGTATGGACGGATAGATAGACCTAGGTGAGTCTAGTGAGTTAGGTGTGGTGCACACTTGTTAAAACTAGCACTAGGTTGCTCCTAAATATGCCTAAGATCCTTTGGAGCAAACTTCATTCACAAATGGTCGAGAGTTGGAAGTGAATGAAGGGTCAAAGACTGATCGGACGCGGGCTCCGGTGCGACCGGACGCTGGCCGCAGGGTCCTGTCAGTTCATTTGACTGAGGTGAACTAGTCCGGTTTGACCGGACTCCAGTAAGGTTCCAGAGAAGAGAATCTGCGACCGGACGCGTCCGGTCAGTGCTGACCGGACCCTTGGGGTTCAGCATCCGGTCGAGTACAGTAAGCATCCAGTGAGGGAAAAATGGGACCGGACGCGTCCGGTCAGTGGTGACCGGAACCTGCCAGCGTCCGATCAACTCTTAATCACTGGTGTGCGGGTTGAACTGACCGGAGCGTCCGGTCAGAATAACCGGAGCGTCCGGTCACCCCGCAGAGGCACATAACGGTTCGTTTTTCAGGCTGTCTTATAAATAGAAGCTCCACTCGTGCGTGGAGTAACTTTTGCTCATTTCAACAGCTGAAACACACCTTAGAGAGTGCCAAGAAGAGAAAGGTTCTAGTGAGGTGATTGAGATTTGAGAATGCAAAGAGAGCCCTCATTAGTGAAGATCAAGAGTAGCAAAGTGTGCATCCACCCTTCTCCCTAGGCTTGTTGTGGTCAAGTGAGAGTTCGTGCTTGTTACTCTTGGTGATCGCCATCACCTAGATGGCTTGATGGTGATTGGAAGCTTGGTGATCATCCGGAGAGCTTGTGAATGACCCAACTCAAGTTGTGAGCGGTTGTGGGTGATTCACCGCGACGGAGTGTCAAAGAATCAACCCGTAGAGAGCACTTGATCCTTGCGCGGATCAAGGGGGAGCTACACCCTTGTGCGGTGTGCTCCAACGAGGACTAGTGGGGAGTGGTGACTCTCCGATACCTCGGCAAAACATCGCCGCGTTTTCTCTCCTCTTTTACTTTGAGCATTTACTTTGAGCAATTCAATTCTTGTCATTTACATTCCTAGAATTGCCATGCTAGAGTAGGTTTAGAACTAGGTTGTTAAACTTTTGTGTGTTAGATCAATAGAAACACTTCTCTAGGCACAAGGGTTAATTGGGCTAACCATAGGACTTGTTTATTACGAAGAAATTTAGAATTAGTCCAATTCACCCCCTCTTGGGTATCGTGATCCTTTCACAGCCCAATCACTATGCATGGCATAAGGCCCATTCCGTGACACAATGCTGCTGTTTGCTGACCTGCTGCCATGGCACATCTACTGCTGCCTCAGTTGCTTGATCGGAGGTGCCGCTGTAGGCAGTGGCGGATGCAGAAGGGGGGCTGATCTCTTCTTCTTCCTCTCTCTCTCTAATTTTCTTCTTTCCCTTCACCTCTTCTTCTCCCTCACGCTCCCCATATTTTCATTGATGCACCAGCTGTAGGGGGGCTGGAGCCCCCCCCCCCCCCTGGCTGCAGGGTCCGCTGATGCTGTTGCTGGTTTAGTGGAAGACCAGCCAAGGGGAGAGAGGAGGAATGAGGTTCGTGGAGTGCTGCTTGCATGCCGATCCAATTTGGGGTACTTATCCTGAAAATCTATTCTTAGCCAATCTCTTTGTTAATCCTAGATTGTTACGAAGCAGTTTTCCCTAGGTAATCTTGGGACTTGGAGAATTTGTAAATGTTTTATTAGCACAATGAAACGTGAGTATTCAGTAAGGTTCCCTGTCCTTTGATTTGAAGCACTCGTGAGTTTTTTTTTTTTTTTTTTTTTTTTTTTGACTGAAGCACTCGTGAGTTACGCAGATTATGGGATGAATTTCTGGGAGTAATTGGTGCAAAATTTCAACATCTCCATAAAGCAAAAGTTGTAGCCCTCATTTTTATCTTTCCAAAGGTGCTGGTTTCAATCAAATCAGATTAACAGTTTAGTACAAACGGCTAAAATGGTGCTCCTGTCCGAGTCCATGTAGAATTTTCTGAGCTGGAATATTTCAATAATTTTCGACATATATAGAATCAGATTTGGTCTTGGGCACTTAAACAAATGTTGTAGACACAAGTTGTAGGAAATTTTCTTTAGATGTCGGAGAACTATTTATTTACAGGAGATTCTTCCGTAAGGATATTCTTATATTCCTTCAAACAGAAGGAGATTGAAACACTAACACACTCTTTTACACAGACTAGAGACAAGTCACCATGTGTCGATGATCGTTGTGACACTTTCAAAGAAGCCTCTGGATGCATCATCTCCAGGGTAAGTAAAAAACGTGCCCCGTGGCTACGAACACAGAAGAATTTCAGACTCGATCACTTTGTCTTGCCTAATTCGTAAATGTTCATTTTTTTTTTGAAATCTTCTGTCAGTTTGCCTAATTATTTGTTATGTTTGAATTGTACTTAGATACCAACCACCTATCCAAGTTGGAGAGGTGAAACCGGACTATGATCACGAAGGTGATATTCTCAGTTGATCTTCTGTACCTAATGCTGTAGTTAGGGGCCTGTTTGGCAGAGTTGTGCTCCCTGATTCTCCAGCTGTGCTCCCTGATTTACTGGTGAAGTGATTCTGAGTGATTCTCTATTAGAATCGATTTTGTCTGATAAAATCGTTTGGCAAGTTGTCTGCGAAATGATTCCTTAAAGGAAGGATTTTTCTGGAATTGTCCATAGTACCCCTGTCTGTCTGAACTGAAGTATGCCCAATATTTGTATGATACATTATGGTTTTGTTAGAAATTGAGACTAGTAAAATTCTCCTTGTATTTCGTGATTTTTGCATGCAGTGTAAAGGACTAACACAAACAATTTTTACATTCTCATCACACCAGTCTGCAGCGTCTTCCTTCATGGTGCTTGATATTGTTTCATGTCTTAGAATTAGTATTAGTAGTCATACTTCAAAAACATGTAAAGGACTAACACTCATGCAAAAAAAAAAAAAAATCAACTAGCTACACACCAGCATCACATACAAAATCCATAATACAAGAAGAAACATGTCTCCAGATTGTAGATCTGAGCAAGAGGGGCTTGGATGGCAGCGAGAGGAGGTAGGAGGCAGCCTGCAGCAATACAAATAAGAGACAAAATCAGATGGATCTGAGGGAGAGAATGTATTTGAGAGGATGGGATGAGCATCGGCCTTCAACTCACCGGAGAGCAGTGGAGCAGCGGGCATCGGGGAGGGGCACAGCGGCCGGCGCGGACGAGCAGTGGAGGGGCCCGGCGGCCGGTGCATACGAGCAGTGGGCGTTGCGCCGGGACAAGGAGCGGGCGTCGGGGAGGGGAACGACGGCCGGCACGCTCTGCTCGTCGCTCGCGCGAGAGTCGCGATGCGGGCGCCGCACGGAGGGGACGGAGAGATGGTGTGGGAGAGGAGACCGAAGGGATTTCTATTTTTATACCAGTGGCATTTGCGGGTAAATATCATGAAAGTTTGTGGGGAGGTCTGTAACCTCAGATGGTGGGGATCGGGAGTGAATTTGGGGGAGCAGGTTTTTACAGCTCCCTCGGATGTACACAGAATAGAGAGCGATTCACTTAGATTCTCTGGAGAAGTTAGGGTGTATTTTTGCGTTTGGCAGCCGAGGAGCGATTCTCTTGGAGAATTTGCTCCATGGAGCGCTCCCAAACGCAGCCTAGGATCACCACATAACCACGATTTTGTTCATGGTTATTCAGAATCGTATCCCACTGGTCGTGGAAGAGGACGTGTTGGTGGGAGAAGAGGCAGGGGAAGAGGTATGTTCTCTTCTCTATATGAGCAGCAAAGCCAATAGTCATTGTTTCCTACAGTATCTCTTATAATTTTATAATGCTGACTTGCTGAGTTATGGTCGCACTACACTCAGTCCTGTACTTGGTACTTACGCCTGCTTTTATGCTCAATATCATAATAGCTGTTTTTAGGCATGCACAACATGTAAAACTAATCAACTGCAGCTGCTGTCCTGGTTTCAGTTTGGGATATCTATAACTTAAGTCACCGCATATACTTTATTTCCTGGAATCGGTATTTTATTAATTCTTGCATTTGAATATGCACAGGAATGAGCAATGGCCCCCTCCAGCTGCTTATGGTTACAATGATGAGTGGGAGGAGGAAGGAGATTATTACAACACAGTTTGTGGGAGAGGAAGGTTACGTGGACGAGGAGGGAGAGGCCGTGGTGGCTACTATGGAGGCGGTAGGCGTGGTGGCTATGGTTATGATTATGGCTATAGCGCGAGAGGCGGGTACTATGAAGAGCAAGATGACCTATGATGAGCCCGAAGAATATGCCCCTCCCCCTGGCCGAAAGCCCCAGACTGATGACATTACATTTTGATGTGGAATTTGCTTTGCATTCCCAACCACTCATGGCTTGTGGTCTGCTGGTTTCGCAGGGCGTGGTAGGGGTAGAAGGGGATGCCTTGGCGCGGGCATGGTGGGCGTGGGCCACCGTGCGGTGGCCGAGGAGGCTACTACTAGACAAGAAATGCGACGTGCCAAATGGGTGTGCTGAAGCTAGTAATGGTGCTTAGCTATCTATCAGCGTTTGCACTGTGCTCTTCTATGGAGCTCCGACCCTGGACCGGAATTATCCCGTAGGCCTTACCAGGTGCTACCTTACTTCAGCTGCAGTGCCTGTGCAACTCGTCTGGGCAAGTTTTGTGGCTCGCTTGTGGTTTTGTAGCTAGGTTAAGCGAGTGAAGTTACACTCAGTTGCGCAGTGTTTCCCCAATCGGACGGCATATGGGAGATTGTTTGTTCTGCTGTTAATCTACCTACCTTCCTATTTGGTTCGGATGATGGATACTGGATGTATGAGTTTCGTGTTTATTTATTTCCTGGTATAATCTAGTATCTGTCATACTAGACAGTGAAAGGGCAGGCCGCAGGGGTACACTAATGATTTGCGGTCAATATGGGGCAGGCATTTTATCATACTCCTTCCCATTCACTGTTCACTCACTGGTATGTCAACAAGAAAATTAAACTGCTAAAGCTTCTGGTGTCATCTAAGACTTCAGACCACGCAAGGCAAAACTGAAGCTACCTCAGGTCAGTCCAAAGGGATTGAGGGGGATTTTTACATGTAGAGGATAAAATCCCCTTAATCCCAGGAGATTAACCGAACAAACCTTTAGAGATACACTGAACAATATGGAAGCTGCTCCTGCCTGGAAAACTACAAGCTGCTTGTCCGTGGCCATACTACTAAGGTTGGGAAATAGGGATCCCAACAGAGAGAGTGAGAGTGAGAGGGGCAAGCTCGCTGCAGCTCAACATTGGGGGTCGAAGGCTCCGCTTTGCGGTGGAGGCCTTCGACTAGCGGAGGCACGGATACGAACATGGAGTTCACATAGTTACCGAGGCAATAGTTAGGGTTTTGAATTACACGCCATCCTCCCACGGGGTGGCTGGTTTCCCGCTTTTATAGGGTACGGTTACAATATTTGTCGGGTACAGAAACACTCCTTAGGCAACCAAGGCATATTCCAATATATTCCAGTACACTGTGCTTGCGCCTCCGGGGCATTGGAGTCCTTTTCTTTTGCTACCGCCTTTGTTGATGGGCCGTTGCCGAGTCCGGGCCTTCAGCCCATCATTCTTCACACCGCAACCTCCGACTGATCTTCGTGGTGCCTAGACCTCCGATTTTTCACCACAGCCTCTGACTGATCTTCATAGTGCCTCGACCTCTGACTTTTTGTCATGGCCTCTGACTAACCTTCGTGGTGTCTCGGCCTCGGACTCCTCATCACGGCCTTTGGCTTTTTCATAGTGGTTCGGCCTCTGACTTTTCCATCGCAGCCTCTGACTTTTCTTCAAAGGGCTCCAACCTCTGATTCTTTCATCGCAGCCTCTGACTTTTCTTCAATGTGCTCCAACCTCTGCCTTTTTCATCGCGGCCTTTGACTTTTCTTCAAAGTGCTCCGACCTCCAACTTTTTCATCGGCCTCTGACTGATGTTCAAATCGCCTCGGCCTCCGTCTTTTCATCACGGCCTCTGACAAATCTTCATAGCGCCTCGGCCTCTAACTTTTCACCACGGCCTTTGACTTTTCTCAAGCTACTACACTAAATTCTATTGGGCCTCTTCAAGGGGGAGTTGGCCCATATTCCATACGGGCTCCACAACACTAGCCCCTCAGCTACTAGGTTATGGCTAGTACTACATGACCTAGTAGATGTTCATATAAGAAGAGGCACAGTACAACTCAAACCTTGGTTGCGAGGATCACTCTTCACAACCTGTACGTGCACTGCTCGCTAGAAACTCCATCCCAAAAACCCTTTGGGAAAAAGGGTATGGAGAAAAGAGCATGCGCACGACTCTAACCTATAAATGTTCTAATTCTCGAGGCTTTTAGCTCCAAGTGCCTTGATCTTCCGGATGTCTTCATCTTTGGCCTTCGTCTCCTTTTGCTGCTTCTATAACATGGTTCAACGACTTCACTCAACGCTCAGGTCTTCATCTCTAGGACCTTCTCAATGTGCAGGTCTTCGTCTTTGAGGCCTTTGCCTCCGATATCTTCTCGGCGTGCAGATATTTGTCTCCAAGGCCTTCCTGATGCGTAAGCCTTTGTCTCTAGGTCTTCTTGGTGCGGAAGTCTTCATCTCCAGGTCTTCATGGCACGGAGGTCTTCGTCTTTAGGTCTTCTTGGCGTGGAGGTCTTCATCTCTAAGGCCTTCAATCTTCGTTAATGAGCGCCAGGCAAAAGACTTCAAGCTCTGGAGTGGATGGCCCTCCAGTGCACTCCCCTAGCCCCTCTTGGCTGGCACTCATGACCAAATCCTCAGCCACGCTTGGTGTAGTCGATGTAGTTGTAGTAGTGAAAGTAGATGTCTAGACCAAAGTTGTCGGTGAGTCCCTCGAGTTAGAGTGGTTGACGAAGGTGTAGTAGACCTTGGTGCCGTAGGAGTTGACGTAGCCCCTCAAGTTCAGCGACAGAGGCAAGTCATCGTAGGTGTTGATGTCGAAGGTGTCGATCTTGGCTCTCAAGCCATTGTAGTGGGTGAAGATGATGGCGAAGCCCCTCTTGCCAAAGTGTTGGTGGAGGCCAGTCGTAGAGGTTCGTTGATGATGTTTGCGAAGGCCCTCCTGCAAAAGGTGTTTGGCGGAGGTGATGTTGGTGTGGACGCTGAAGGTGTCGACAAAGCCCCCTCATGCCGACGTGTTGGTGGAGGCGAGTCATCATGGTTTTGTCGAAGGCCCTCCTAAAAATAAATGTGTTATGGCAGAGGCGATGTTAGTGTAGACGCCGATGCTGTGTGCCGAAGGCCGTAGAAGTCGCTTTAAAATGCGCCTGAGTTGATAGGGTGCATTTTTCATGGACTTAGGATAAGCGTTGCAACTTCATCGAATATCAACTTGCTTGGCAAGTTTTTTGATACTAAAAAAGACATTGACTTTCTATTTGCAGCAAAAGATGGTTAGTTATTTCATATAATAAGCAAGTGGTGAAGGTTTTTTTGAAGCTTTTGAAAGAGCAAAGGTCCCGATGCCTGATTATGGATAGATCTTTGTCGGAGGAAGCTTTTTGAAGCTTTTGAGAGTCTCTGAAGCTTTTTGAAGCTTGAGAGTGACGGCCCTGATGCCTGATTGCGGACATGTCTTTGTTGGGTTACCATAGTGCAATGTATTTATGTAATGCATGTTTGTAGGTGATGATGCAAGTGAATGCATTTGTATGAAGATATTAAAGGGGTAAACATATCCTGCACTCTGCAAAAATGATGGTTATGCTTGAACAAAAGATAGGCTTTGCATATAAGAAATAATGCCCTCGAATGAGAGGGTTGTAGTTTTGGATGGCTAGCAAAGGCTACCATTCAAGAACCTGCATGGGTATAGATGTGACTTGTAACATTGAACATAAAAAGGATCAGTTCCCTATAGAGGTTAGCTCAGATAAAATTTGGTTGATGTGTATTATAAAAACCTAAAAAAATTAGACAATACAACCTGCCAAAAAGAGCAAAACATGTTATTGTTTGTGGGTTCAAAGGTTGGGTGGCTATCGAAAGTCGATTTTTGATGGAGGCCGCTGATAGACAAAGGCTGCTGAATGATGAAGGCTGCCAACTGATGAAGGCTGCTGAATAACGAAGGCTGCTGATAGACGAAGGCTTCCAACTAACGAAAGCTGCTGAATAACGAAGGCTGCCAACTGACGAAGGCCACTAAGTGACTGAAAGGTCCCTATGTGGTTTTGGTAATTGAGTGACAACCTAGGTGGACTAATTGTGCTTATATGAGATACATAGGTGATTAGTCCACAGGTACATGTGTGTGAGCAACATATGCCATGAAGGTGAAAATGGCTTGGAGATGTTGCAAAGCTCACACATGTGATGATGAAGGAGCTTAATGCACATGAGACATGACATTGAGTCATGTGATCAAGGTGGAGAAGATCAAGACAAGACTTGGCTTGATGGACCGGTTGCAAGCGTGAAGGGCAAGTCGAAGGCTTTGGAGTGATGGACCGCGTGGCGGTGAAGCTTGAGCAAGACTTGGCACCGATGGACGATGGCAATGGTGAAGGGCAAGTGAAGTCAAGATCGATGAACCAATATGATCACGTGATGATATGAAGTGGATCATATCATTGTTGATCGTGTTGGTGCATGTGTTGCATCGACATTGGAGGAGATGGAATGAAATGCGCAAGGCAAAGGTATAACCTAGGGCATTTCATTTCACCGGTCATAGGTGTGTAGAGAAGTTGATGACCGGGTTTAGGATAGATGGCTGTACTATCAAGAGAAGCAAACTTGTTTGCATATCGGTCATCTAGTGCCACTCGAGTGATCTAACTTTGCATCGTCGCTAGGATCGAGTGGCGTGGCAAGTTGAGTGGCTAACATCCTTTGGGAAATGATTGTGAAAAGCTAACACACATACACATGGTGGTGTACACTTGGTGGTGTTAGCACATTTACAAAAGGAGGTGGTGTTTGCAGGGATGAGATGGGTTTGGGTCCCTCTCTCCCTCCTGCCGAGCTTGCGAGGCGGGATTCGACGCTTTCGGGAAAATGGAATGCCTATTTTCTATTGCGCCGGATGCAAATTCTTGTGGTTGGCACATTGGAGCAAGGGTGAAGATGTTAGAAGTGAAAACGAGTTGATCGCGAAGATGCTGGCGTCGGTCTACTGACCGGACGCTGGGTCATGCAGCGACCGGAAGCTGAAAGGCTACGTCCGGTCAAACTGACAGGTCGGCACAGTACCGAGGGTATTGCACCGGACGCTGGTCTATGTCCGGTCAAGGTGGACCGGACGCGTCCGGTCGAAGAAATACGCCTCGGGGAGCTTACTGGAAACGACCGGACGCTGGGGCTTCAGCGTCCGGTCAGTTTTACCGCTGCGTCCGGTCAGGTCAAGTGACCGTTGGGATCGGGACGTGTGGCCGTCTGCGGACGACCGGACGCTGAGGTCCAGCGTCCGGTCAACTCGATCGGAGAGTCCGGTCAGCCCGTCTTTTGCCCAGTGAAGGGGTAACGGCTAGTTTAGCCCTTGGGGCTATAAATAGAAGTGGCCCTCGGCCATGGCTGGTGTAGAGCACCTAAGGGGACTTAGTGTCTATGCTTGTGAGTGCTTGGGAGCCCTCCATCACACATATACTTGATAGTGATCATTCGATTGTGTGAGTGAGCGATTCTAGTGCGATTACACCGTGAGGTTGCATCGAGTGGCACTAGGTGATCGAGTTGCAAGCCGGTGGTGCTTGTTACTCTTGGAGGTTGCCACCTCCTAGATGGCTTGGTGGTGGTCTCCGTCGAAGCCCGCAAGAAGCTTGTGCGGCGCTCCGGAGAAGTGCTTGTGAGGGGTACTTGTGTTCGCCCCGCGGGAGTCGCGAAGAGCAACTTTAGTAAAGCGTGTCATTGAGCTACCCTCACTCAAGGGGTAGGTTCTTGCGGTGCCCGACGTGCGGGCTTAGCGGGTGATGCTAATTAGCCGCCGAACCACCAAGTGAGCGGTCGACACAACGGGGACTAGCGTGTTGGCAAACACGTGAACCTCGGGAGAAAAATCATCGTGTCAACCTTGTTCTTCCCGTTGGTTTGCATCCCCATTACACAAGCTTGCAATTACTTATATATATCTTAAGCTTGTGTAGTTGCTCTTGTAATTAGATAGCTTGTGTAGCTAGCTAATTACCTTCTTGCTTGTGTAGCATAGAAGTAGCTCCCTTGCGTGGCTAATTTGGTTTTAGTAACCTTGTTAGTCACATTGCTTAGTTTGTGTAGCTAAGTATATGCGCTCTCTAATTAGGCATTGGTTGCCTTGTTATTGAGCATTGCTAGTGAGCTTAGTTAGCTTTGTGCTTTTGCTTACTAGCATGTGTAGGAGCTCCCTTGTCACTTAAAGTACTAGTGGCATAGGTTTGTGTGACCTTGCTCCTAGAATTGTTTAGGAGAGCTCTAGCTAGCCCGGCACCTTAGTTGCTTTATTAGTATCTTTGCAAGGTGCTAGTGAACATATATAGAGGGGTGTAGTCTTGGCTAGACCGATTGTTTTAATTCCGCATTTATATCGGTTAGCCGACGTGATTAATTTTAGAAAAGACTATTCACCCCCCTCTAGTCCGCCATCTCGACCCTTACAGTGACGAAGGCTGCTGAGAACTAATGATAGATGAAGTCCACTGATAGATGATGAAGGCCAATAACTGACGAAGGTTGTTGTCTGATGGTGACCAAATAAAGAAGAAGATAGTTGGCTGATGAAAAGCTATTGATTGACGAAGGTTGATAACTGACTAAGGCTGCTGAGAACCAATGATAGATAAAAACAATTGACTGATGATGAAGGCTATTGACTGATGAAGGCTGTTGACTGATGAAGGCCGATGACTAGAAGGCTGTTTAATGACAAAGGCTATTGACTGATGAAGGCCAATGACTTAACGAAGGCCAATGAATGACAAAAGCCACTGACTGAGGAAGGCCAATAACTGACGAAGGCTGCTGACTGATGAATGCCAATAACTGACGAAGGCCGCTGACTGTTGAAGGCCAATAACTTGACGAAGGCATTGTCTGATGAAAAACCACTAAATGATAGAGGATTACTGAGCTATCTAACGATGGTTGAATATTTCAGGAGAATGACTAATTGATGGAGAGTACTGACTGACGAAGGCAAATAATTGATCAATGCCACTGACCAGATGAAGGGCAATAATTGATGAAGACCAGTGACCGATGAAGGCGAAGACCACTGACTGATGAAGGTCAATAAAAGATGAGATCTATTTTCTGGTGAAGGCTGCCCAGGCCTTTGTCCAAGTTAGGTGCTTTGTGCTGCGGAGGTCATTTTGTACCCGTGAGCCTTTGGCTTGGGGTGACAGAGGGTCCTCTTTGCACTGAAAAAGCTGTAGTCGAATCTCGTGGCTCCATTACTAGCCACTTTCAACTTAGGTTTTGATCTTTCTCATGGGGGTATTTACTCTTGGTTTAGTGGCATGTTCCTCGGGCTCTAGAAACACTTAAGAGAAACATTAAACTGATGGGTCATTAGAACACAGCTGCAAAGACGCAAGAATCTTGACCATCGTCGAAGGTTAGTTCATAAATGCATATATTATTGATTTTTATGACGAAGGTAAAGGAACTTCATATAATTGAATATAGCTCATAAAAAGGTGGGGGACACTTACCGTGAGCCCATGATGGCGAAACTGATCGAAGGCTAATGAAACTTATCGAAGTATGAGGTTATGAGAAAAATCTTAATTTCCAGCTTTGCTGACGAAGGCTGATGAAACTGATTTGAGAAAAACCCCAAGTTTCGGCTTCACTGATGAAAGCTGAGGAAACTGATCGAAGGCTGATATTCAAAAAGAAATAATCCAATTTTCAGCTTCATTGACGAAGGTTGATAAAATTGATCGAAGGGTGATGCTCTGAGAAAAATCCCAAGTTTTAGCTTCACTGACAAAAGCTAATGAAACTGATCGAAAGCTGATGCTCCAAGAAAACAATTTTTGGCTTCATCGACGAAGGCTGATGAAACTGATCCAAGGCTGATGTTCTGAGCTCAAGAGGAAGAACCGAGTATCCGGGCTTTGCATCTTCTAGCTTCTCAAACCAGGAAGTCAGGGCCACGTTCTGAACAACATAACTGCAATGAAGTACTTAGCGTAGAGACTTGATAGTCTTGAAACTGACTTATCTAATTGATGGTGATGTTTTTGTAGCTCGAAGGTTTTCTAACACCCGAAGGTGCACTGGGTTGATGAAGGTTGATTGTTCAAGACCCAGCCTTCTCATTTCTGGCCTTGTTTGTGGAAACCTGCTCATGTCAAGTACAAAGCCAAAACTATCATATCTGTCAACGCAGAGGCTCCCGCTCGTCTCATGGTGCACAGGCTCCCCGCATCATTTCCCAGTGCAGAGGCTCCGGCGCCATATTGCCATGTAGAGGCTCGCACGTCGGATGTTAGTGTAGAGGCTTCCGCGCCATCTCGGGGTGCGAAGGCTCCTAGGTCAGCTACTGGTGCAGAGGCTCCTGCGTCGTCTCACGGTGCAGAGGTGTTGTTGAAGAGGCTTCAGCGCCGTCCGTTGATGTAGAGGCTCCACGCCGTCTCGTGGTGCGGAGGCTCCTACATCGGCCGTTTGTGCGGAGGCTCCGGCGCTGTCTATTGGTGCAGAGGCTCCCGCACTATTTCATGGAGCGGAGGCTCTCAGTGCAGAGGCTCCTGTGTCGTCTCATGATGCAGAGGCATGTGGTGCGGAGGCCCCTATCTCATCTTGTTGTGCAGAGGCTCCCATGTTATCTCGTGATTGATCCCTCCTACACAAAAGTCACAAAACAGGCATCCGTGAGGCTGTCCTCAGGGCCTGTCAAAGGTTCAAACCTTCACTCTCGAAAAAATTATTCGTGCCGACCATGGTGGGCGCCAATGTTGGGATATAGGGATCCCGAAAGAGAGTGAGAGTGAGAGGGACGAGCTCGCTGCAGCTCGACATTGGGGGTCGAAGGCTCCGCTTTGCAGCGGAGGCCTTCAACTAGCGGAGGCACGAATACGAACATGGAGTTCACATAGTTACCGAGGCAATAGTTAGGGTTTTGAATTACACGCCATCCTCCCACGGGGTGGCTGGTTTCCCGCTTTTATAGGGTACGGTTACAATATTTGTCGGGTTTAGAAACACTCCTTAGGCAACCAAGGCATATTCCAATATATTCCAGTACACTGTGCTTGCGCCTCCGGGGCATTGGAGTCCTTTTCTTTTGCTACCGCCTTTGTTGATGGGCCGTTGCCGAGTCCGGGCCTTCAGCCCATCATTCTTCACACCGCAACCTCCGACTGATCTTCGTAGTGCCTAGACCTCCGATTTTCACCACAACCTCTGACTGATCTTCATAGTGCCTCAACCTCTGAATTTTCGTCATGGCCTCTGACTAACCTTCATGGTGTCTCGGCCTCGGACTCCTCATCGCAGCCTTTGGCTTTTTCATAGTGGTTCGGCCTCTGACTTTTCCATCGCAACCTCTGACTTTTCTTCAAAGGGCTCCGACCTCTGATTCTTTCATCGCGGCCTCTGACTTTTCTTCAATGTGCTCCAACCTCTGCCTTTTTCATCGCGGCCTTTGACTTTTCTTCAAAGTGCTCCGACCTCCAACTTTTTCATCGGCCTCTGACTGATGTTCAAATCGCCTCGGCCTCCGTCTTTTCATTACGGCCTCTGACAAATCTTCATAGCGCCTCGGCCTCGGACTTTTCGTCACAGCCTTTGACAAATCTTCATAGCTCCTTGGCCTCTGACTTTTCACCACGGCCTTTGTCTTTTCTCAAGCTACTACACTAAAATCTATTGGGCCTCTTCAAGGGGGAGTTGGCCCATATTCCATACGGGCTCCCCCAACATCCGCTGAACTGAAAACCATACACATAGAAAAAAAGAGGTGTATATTAGAGGAGCAATTACATTTGGGAGTATAGGGATTGGAATGACGCAGTCGGAAAAATTTAAGGCTGGATGACACTGCTAGACGAATTTAGAGCCGTGCTCTTTGTAAAATGAGTCCATATGTAAACATTAACATTCTACAATTTTACACTTATATGAGAGTGAAGGAGACAAGAAAGTTGAGATCACAGGGATGAATAGACCACTACCATCAGGATATGTAACAAATAACTTCATGAGGAAGCGCCATTTGTGTTGAAGTCAAGGAAATCGAACATAGTTTGCATTTGTATAAAAAAATAAAAAGAAAAATGACCTTTTCTTTCTTACACACAAGACTATCAACAGAGAAAAAAAATATGATGATATAAGGTGAACTGTCAATAAGTTATGAGCATCAGGAACTGTTTGACTCGACCAGGCATACATGAATTACGAATTGAAGGTTCCTTCATGTCTTGCACTACTATTTGGCTCGGAGTATAGGAATGAACAATGGAACTATGTCTCACTTATTCTGTCTGTTCTAGTGTTCCATAAAAAAGATATGGGCTATCAATCTAATTTCAAGAAATAGCAGCATTTCATTGATTCAAAAGCAGATGAAATACAACAGTTCAAACAGTTCATGAAAATCATACCACTACATAGCTAAAACATACATGAAAACTGGATCTATCTTACATAACTTTGTCTATGATCACAACTTAAGAAAGGACCCCTAAGAGGGGCTAGGTTGTTTTATATAAAAATAAATGTGACCATCAAAATTCAAGCTGAAGAGGAACACATAGGTCGAGGGTTGGCAGGGGTGGCACACCCACACCTCCCGCCAAACTTAAGACCATAGGTTAAAAGCTACAGCAGATACAAAAGAGAACCAGCATGAATACACTAGAGAAACATGGGGATTCCATCCAAGATGGCCTGCTCCTAGCTAGCGTACTACAAACAGTGCAAATTTGCACATACAACATGCGAGAACCATGATCTGGTCAGCAGCTAGGCGATGCAGAAACATCTCTCTTCTAGAGTCAAGGGGCAAATTCCCAGTCCCCATCAATCAAAGAATCACCATTGTTGACGAAATCTGGCTGAAAGAAAACAGGTTCAGTTAGATAAACATCATATAAGTAGTCGTCATCAATTCCACATGCAAATCCATAGTCTAGACGGGGTAAATTTAAAATAAGCTAGCAATTTAACGTGTCTTATGGTCGGGTTATGCATGAACAAGCATAATGAATCTGAGCAATGCACCTAGTACTAACAACTAGAAGTATTTTTATTTAACAACTAGTTAGGTAAATTCCTCTTGTGTTAATTTACTTTTGCACAAAAATGCGAAATGGAATAAAATGAAAATAAGGACAGAGACAGATTTATGCATAAAAAGGAGGAGAAAGGATCTTACTTGATTAACCAAGGAAGCAATGAAATCATCCAAGTCATCACTCTCCACATTCTGTGCCTCACTTGTTCACATGAGGAATTCATTGATGTTATTCAGTTTGTCACTAACAGCTTGATGATTAACGGTGCTACCTTCATGGAGGTTGTCACTTGCACCACCGCCATTCAGCACCTGGGTCAGCATTGCAGAATTGTCTATCTGAAGGTCAGGTCTAGTGCTTGAAGAACTAGCCAAAGCAGAATTGCCATTCGGCGTCAATGTATAATGTGTGTCGTTTTCAAAGCTAAATGGTACTACCTGCTCTCTGAAACCTACCAGTGGTACGGTTTTCCCCATGATTCCTATGATTTTCTTCTGATACTCATTTCCGAAAGTTGGAATCTGTCTAGGGGAGCGTGCAAGTCTAGACAACTGGTTGATCTTGAAAATGTTACCCTGCGTAGGATTTTCAGGCTTTCCAACATTATGACCAAGATCAGAAAACCTTGACGGCACAATAGCTTTCCAGGAGTTGCTAGGTCCTGCAAATTGGTGAACTTCCCTAGCAACCTCGTTAAATCGGACAACAGAACATGATTGAAGCTGAACTGAAGGCTGTTTCACCAACTCAGTAGACTGCAATGGTAAATGACTAGAAGGAGCCAGCACGTCACCATTTGCTACATCTTCGAAAGGAATACCTCTGCTTGATCCCAAAATCTTGCCACACAATATACTCGCATAGAAGCTGCAAGAACGAGATGAAGAAAAGCACATGTTCGAGGTCAATGTTGGACTGTCATTTGAGCTATTTGCAAATGAACGCCCTGAAATATTAACAGAGGAATGTTTGCTTGCGCTCAACACCACACGATTTGAAATATTTCCAATTGAGCTGCCATAAGGACCAGAAGGTGAGCACTGGCTTGCACCTGGCAGTCCACCACTTGATACAGGTGCATAGGACTTGCTAGAAGAGATGAATCTGCTGATATCCTGCGCTAGCATAGGCATAACATCTTTGGGCAGGTTGACACCGTGGTCAACTGGTTCCATGTTTGACCAAGGAATGCCAAAGTTTTTCTGTGAGCTCATGACATGAACTGACTGTGTGGGCAGCAAAGTTTGCGTTCCAATTGCAGATGAGGAATTCATCTTTGCAAAATGGTTGCTTGTGCTCAGAGAGCCAATGAAGGAGGGGACATTCATGTTTCTCCGCAATGCTTCAGTTTCATCAGCAAATGGACTAGAATTCCTCAGTGTGCCATCGTTGAGCTTTCTGAGATAGATTCGGTACTTCTGAAATAAAAAAATAGAAACATGTTTTTGTTAAGAAACAAGTTTTATCCAAATATATTTAACAATAATATAGTGGATAGGAACACAAGCATAGTGATCGAGCATAAGAGTAGAAACCAAACCTGCAGATGACTAGCGACATTCTCTCTAGTAAGGCCATCCACATTCATGATTTCTAATATCTTCTTAGGAACAGCCCCTGCATTTACAGCAACAAAATATTTGTTAAGAAAAACATACTCCCTCCATCCCAAAAAATATATGATCATGTGGTTTAAATTTTGTCTCAAAAAACATGTAAACCTAAGTTGGATATCAGATTTTAAGTGGAGCCCACCAAAAAAAACAAAACATGTATTTGACAGATCACCACACGCATGACCCTATCCATCCATCTGTCCTCCACCAAAGCCTCCCTCCCGCACCAGGAAAAAATAACGACAGATCAGAAGAATCCAGAAATGCGTTATGAAACAAAAAGGCAGGGGCACATGCGTAATTTTGTGTCTCTGCTAATCCCACCTTGAAACTCGAAATTTCCATGCTTTTTGGGACGGAGGGAGTATTTAATAGAAAAATTGTTGATTGATAAAGCCATGAAATGCGAAAACTTACTATCGATGCCAATCTAACTGACAGCTTCTACAAACTTCCAGTGTAGTTGACCACACCACTGGACCCTTTTCTTCTTCTGGGCTGATGTATTCTCGTTGTCCTCATCAACAACATCCACGACCTTTT
Organism: Miscanthus lutarioriparius; assembly: GCA_904845875.1. Lineage (NCBI taxonomy): Eukaryota > Viridiplantae > Streptophyta > Magnoliopsida > Poales > Poaceae > Miscanthus > Miscanthus lutarioriparius. Next base: position 92,987,929 of record CAJGYO010000009.1, read on the forward strand.
TGTTTTTTTTAATACATCTTTCTACGGTTTGCTCCAACCTCACCTTTATCAACATCGCCAGATGGCAACTTCTGAACATCATCATCACTGCTGATGTTGTTCCGTGGATCAGTCTTACTATTCTTCACCACATGATTCCATATGCCTCTAAGCTGTTCGAGGCGCACTGGCTTTACCACATAATCACAGGCCCCATGCTTTATCCCTTTCACTATAGTTCGTGTCTTGCTGTTTGCAGATAGCACTGCATGACATAAGGCAACATAAGTCAACTACGACATTCAAAAGTCAATGAGCTCAATAGACTAGAAGTGATGGCTGGTTTGAACCATAGCGCAATAATCCCCCCCCCCCTCTTAGATGCAAGAAAGTTGAACGAAAAATATGGTTTAGATGATAAATCTACCCCAAGACCAATTAGACATATGAAAGGGTGCTTAAAGCATCAGCAAAGTATATATAACAACAATACAATTCCAAAAGAAAGATACTCCCTCTGGTCACAAAAACATGTCATTTTGGGCAAGCTTTCAAAGCTTAAAAACTACAAACATTCTTAACTTTTAAATTAATGAGTTTCAAGATATATAAGTTGTATGTATAAATTTGTATTCAAAACACTTGCAAAGCCTCATGAATAAGAATTTTAAGAAATATTTTAGAACAAATTAGAGGTCAAAGATAAACATCGACCTTTTACGGAAAAAGATACGCGCCAAGAACCGTGCAAAGTCAAATGTGAAAATTATTTTTGACCAAAGGTAGTACTTCAGAATGAATTTTCTGGCGAAATATTTTTCTTTTCGTCAAATCGTCGGTGGCGCGTCGGGTTGACATGGCTTGTCCTTGAGAAGTAGACGCGGCGGCGGCGGAGCAAGGACCGGACGATGAATGGCTTGGGCGAAGTAAGATTGGTTGGATGGAATAGGAGCTACTCCTCGCAGCGGGATGATGCATAGCGGTATGGGTTCATCAACTCCGTAGGGAACGATCTCTCTACCGGCCATTGGAACTAGGGAGGAGGAGAGCTTTGGTGGTGCTAGAGATGGAATGCTTTGATAGAATGGCTATGGAGCTAGGCAGGGGCTCATTTATATAGGGGGAAAACTTGCAGTAGGGGTCAAGATCTATCTATTAGGAGTCTTGTAATGAAGGATTATGTGAATGCGGCAAAAAACTGTGGGATAGCGTAGGGAAAGGTTCTAGAATACATGAGAGAATCGACCGCACACGAGGTGGCTGACAGGTGGGACCGACCAGTCCCACATGGTGGCCCCCCATGGAGATTTTTCTTACGGCGGTTTCTAATCCCTATCTAATCCCAAAAACACTATTTATCCATTATGAAACATAAAGATGATAGCAGTGGTGTAAATCTATGGTAAAATCAGAAAATCTACCTCATCCAAATCCTCAGGTGTTTTTTCAGGTTCTAGAAAGATCTTGAGACGGTGGCCATTTACCTTGAATAATGTACCTTCATCATTTTGAAGTGTTACCGCTCCATGCGACGAAGTGCTTATAACCTTGAATAGTCCTTCCCATTTGCTTTGAAGTTTTCCGTGCCAAATAATTTAACCCTAGAATTAAAAAGTAATACCTTATCTCTGGGGGCGGACTACTTCTTCTTGATACTCTTATCATGCCATCTCTTGGTTCTCTCCTTGTATACCTTGGCATTATGATATGCTTTTTCATGCCATTCATCAAGCTCAGAGAGTTGCATCTTCCTCTTAGTTCCGACAGCTTCAAAGTCCATGTTCTATCGCTTGATAGCCAAGTGAGCTTTGAATTCTAGCTCAACAGGTAGATGACAAGTCTTCCCATAGACAAGTTGGTATGGTGACATCCCAAGTGGTGTTTTATAGGCCGTTCTGTAGGCCCATAGTGCATCGGGTAGCCTATCCTTCCATACAGTCCCCATCTCATTGACTGTCTTTTGTAGAATGTTCTTAATTTGTTTGTTCAATGTTTCTGCTTGGCCACTTGTCTGAGGGTGGTACGGAGTAGCGACATTGTGATGGATCCCATGCTTCAACAAGTACTTGTAAAAGTTCTTGTCAGTGAAGTGAGTGCCTCCATCAATAATCATAATCCTTGAAACTCCGAATCTTGAAAATATTATTTCTTCAAACATCTTCATGGAGTTCTTAGCATCAGCAGCTCTGCATGGCATGGCTTCAACCCACTTGGAGATATAGTCAACTGCCACCAAGATGTATTCACAGTTCTTCGACTTTGAAAACGGTCCCATGTAATCAATACCCCAGACATCGAAAAGCTTGATCTAGAGGTTGTTGGTGAGTGGCATGGCATCTCTTGAATTAATATTCCCGTGCCTCTGACACGCTCCACACCTCCGGATGAAGTCCTTTGTATCTTCATACATGGTTGGCCAAAAGAATCCACTTTGCCAAATCTTCAAATGAGTGCGGAATGCACCATAATGTCCTCCATATGGTGATGAGTGTCATCATTCTATGATCTTGTTGCCTTCCTCTTCCGGTACACATCTCCTGAGTAGGCCATCAGAGCAGACTCTGAAGAGGTACGGCACTCATCCCATATGTGGAGACGACTTTCATTGATGAGCTTCCTTTTGTTTTCCGACAAATAACATAATTCAATTACATATAGGGAAAACCGTAACATATATGTAACTAAAATTGAAAACAATGGGAGGTCGATTTGGCTATGAACTAATAGTAACACACACAAGTACAAAAACAAATTTTATCATAGAGCAATGCAGCGAGTGCGAGAGGAAGGGGGATTTATAGCAGGGGCAAGGGGGATTGGGGGAGGAGCGCGGATCGGAATGCATGCAAGTGACTGCAAAGATGGTAGGTGTTCATCCTTGTGACATGGAATTTCTCTCGCATTAATTCCTGCCTTTAGTTAAGCACCAGCCTTGACCTTGCTGGGTTTTCTCATAGCTTGTGTGCTGTGGTTCGCTTCAGTTTCTTCATGGATGGAAAACCAGCCAAACCACCCAAAAATCGCCCATGGTTTAAGAATTGCGGTCTGCAACGGAGTCCGGACAGAGGGACAATGGGGTTTGGGGGAGGAGCGCGGATCGGAATGCATGCACACGGCTGCAAAGATGGAAGGTGTTCGTCCTTGCGATGTGCATTAATTCCTGCCTTCAGTTATCCTGTGTTTCCACCACCAACCTTGGCCTTGCTGGGTTTGCTCGTTGCTTGTGTGCTGTGGTTCGCTTCAGTTTCTTGATGGATGGAAAACCTGCCAAACCACCCAAAGAATCGACCATGGTTCAAGAATTGCGGTCGATCTACAGCGGAGTCCTGACGGAGGGGCAAGGGGGATCGGGGGAGGAGCGCGGATCGGAATGCATGTGCGCAGCTGCAAACATGGAAGGTGTTCATCCTTGCGATGTGCATTAATTGCTCTCTCCATTTATCCTGTGCTTCCAACACCAGCCTAACTCTTGCTGGGTTTGCTCGTTGCTTGTGTACTGTGGTTCGCTTCAGTTTCTTCATGGATGGAAAACCAACCAAATCACCCAACAATCGCCCATGGTTTAAGAATTGCGGTCTGCAGCGGAGTCTTGACGGAGGGTCAAGGGGGATCGGGTGAGGAGCACGGATTGGAATGCATGCGTGGCTCTGCAAAGATGGAAGGTGTTCGTCCTTGCGATGTGCATTAATTCCTGCCTTCAGTTATCCTGTGCTTCCACTACCAGCCTTAGCGTCGTTGGGTTTGCTCGTTGCTTGTGTGTTGTGATTAAGCTTAGGGGGATCGGAATGCATGCTTGGCTGCAAACATGGAAGGTGTTCATCCTTGCGATGTGCATTAATTCCAACTTCATTTATCCTGTGCTTCCAACACCAGCCTTAGCCTTGCTGGGTTTTCTAGTTGCTTGTGTACTGTGGTTAGCTTCAGTTTTTTTATGGTTGGAAAATGTAACACCCTAAAATTTGCATTTTTGGAAATAGAGCTAAAAAGATTTAATTTGTAATTTTTGTGCTCATGAAATATAGAAAAAAATATTTTTTATTAAATTAAAATTCGTTATAAGGAGTAGCAACATGGATGTGCATACATGCCGGTGCATTTGATTTAGTTGGTTGAGTGGTTCTGATTAAAATTCAAAATGGTTTGAATTGCTTTTGGAAAGAAATTAAAATGGCTTTGAAAATAAAAGAAAAGAAAAGAAAATTTGAAAATAAAAGAATTTAAAAAGTTGTAAAATTTATTTTTGGAAAACTTAAAAAGATTGCTCATTTTTATTTGAATTGAAATAAGTATTTTAAACCATATTCAAATTTGATTTGGTTTATATTTGAAATTGGTTTAGAAAACAAAATAGAAAAGGAAAAACTCTCCGTCTCCTCAGCAGCCTACGCACAGGCCCAGCTCCTCCTCCCCACGTGGCCCAGCTCTGCTTCCCGTTTTTTGTTTTCCGCAGGACTGCTCTTAGGCTGGCCCAGACCGCAGCCGCGGCCCAGCAGCTATGCTGTGCGGAAACCGTGTCCTCGCCTCATCTTCCCCTCTGTCTGCTTGTCTGACCGTTGGACCCACCCTGTCAGCACCGCCTTCTCCCTCATGTAGCACCAACGAACTCCGCTCCACCGACAGCAGTCCGCCTCCGCCCCGCTGCACCAACTTGTGTGCGCTGCAAGCCGAACCGCCCCATAAGTATTAGCCGAGCACCCGCGCCGCTTTCCCCGAACCCGAGAGCGCTAGCCGCCACCCATATAGAGTCGCAGTGCCGTCGCCTGGATCTCGCCGTGTGAAGCTCGACACTGTCGGGACACCTCCGCAGCTTCACCGCCGCCCTGATTCCCTACCGAAGCTTCGCGTGGTGGTAAGAAGTCTTCCAGTACTCGTTTTTCCCGTCTCTCGCTCCGAATCGTCTTCACGAACTCGCCGAGGTAGCCGAGCCGCATGGATGAGTCCTGCGCCACCCCATGGCCATCTCAGTCATCCCTGACCCCCAAACCGTGTTCGCCCTTCCCCTCTCTACCTTCCCGAGCTCCTCCCACGTCAAACCGTGGCCCGTAGGACATTTTACGTGAACTCCGGCGAGGCCGAGCTCACACGGCCAAGGCGGCGCGCCTGGAAACCGCATGCCAGCGACCTCATCTTCCCCTTTCACTCTTGGCCATCCATCTAGAGATCTATGGCCCTGATTATAAGATACTGGTTCGCAGGTATTTTTGCTAAAGAGCCCCTGAATTTTTCTATTATTGAACCCACCGTCCCTGGTTTCTTTCAAAAGGACCCCTACCCTTTCTCCAAATAGTGCCCACCATCCTTTGGCCAGTTTTAATTCTGAAATTAATTATTTTAAATCCAAAAATACTTCGATTTATTTACAGAATTGCCACTATCTTCATTATGTCATATTTTCTCCGTTTCAACTCCAATTTGACCCGTTCAACTTGTGTTAGGTTCGTAATTTCATAATCTACATGTTCATACTACTGTTATATATGTTTTCAACTTTTAAAATTTAAGGTTAGATTTAATCTATTATTTTATTAAAGGAAATTTTGTTTAATTCATATCTTCTACGTTTTAGCCCCGTTTTGACCCGTTCAAGTTGCGTTGGATTCGTAACGACGTAATCTACGCATTAGTAATAATTTTTACTATGTTAATTAGTCTAGAATTTCATGGTTTAAGCTCTGACTTTAATAATTCTACAACTGGGTTTTATAAATAAAATATTATTTGTTTTACTTTAGTATTATAATTCAAACCTAAATTTGACTTAATTTATATTATCTATAAAATATCTTATATATGTTTTATATAGTTAAAACACATTAAGCTAATAGTTTTATATTTTCTTTTATAAGTAGATCTCTCGGTAGTTGTATCTTTTCAACTGTACCTCCGATTAGCGTGCTTTTTGCGTTTGTGTGTTTGTAGCGAGACGTAGATTTGTTATATAAACTTTTCATCTTGATTTTATGTTTGGTGTACTGTTCTAATTTGGATCTAATGTTTGCTTCATGTATGATTGCATGAATGCTTGTGTGGTGCTTTATGATCTTGTCTAGTCGGTGTGTTTTACGTGGCGATCAAGAAGCAGTTCTTTGGAGGCTACGAATCAGAAGAAGATCTGATCAAAGTTAAGGCAAGTATAGCATGGGATCTTTCTTGTTGTCGTATACACCTTTAATCATTTAATACATACTGCATGTGTCTACCTTGACTACCACTAAGGATTTCCTAGCACTTTGTTACCTTGTACCTTGATACCTATGGGGTATTACATTGGGTAGTATGATTCTAGTGCTCATCTACAACCATGATCTTGTAACTTGACTAATGGTATATGTAATAAACACTAAAAGATGCTTTTTAGCAACATGGAACAAGGGGGCTAGAGCATTGGGCTATTTTTATGGTGCTCTAGATTCCTCTCCCTAAGGACTTATCTGTAAGCGAACATCCAGGACTTACAGTACAGCTGTGAGGGCTATATGACTCTGGCTTTAGCTCAGTATGAGGACCTTTTCTAGCTTGTTAGAGGTTACCTTTATTGGCGTAAGAATGGATTGCCGCATCGGGTATAGGACAACCTCTACTCTTATGTGTATAGCCGTGATGGAATTGTGCCATTCGATAGGGGGTTCCTATATCTATTTGTCGAGTAAATTTAATGGCCCTAATTTGTTAGACGAACCTTTGAAAGTCTTCATAGTGAACCCTGCCGATCCTTCCTTGGTAGTGGGTTAAGAGGCTGATCACCTCGGGTGAAAGGGTAAATCACGACTCACAGTGAAAGTGTACAACCTCTGTAGAGTGTAAAATTGGTATATCAGCCATGCTCACGGTTCACGAGTGGCCTTGGACCCTTATGGAATAGACGATGAACACTGATGATACTAATGATAAAGATGCTCACTAATGATTACTGTTTATGCTATTCATTATTCATGTTTACCTGATCATGTGTTTATATGGGTTTGTGAATAATCTTGTTGTCACCAAATTGCTAAAATATGACTCATTAAAAGCTAATTGTAGTTAAACCAGTGTCAGTCGTTTGAGCCTTATGAACCCCATGATTTGTTGAGTACGACATATACTTATGCTTTCTTTACTTTTTAAATCTTTGGAAAAAAAATCCCAGATGGGTACCAGATTGCTAGAGTTTGGAGAAATTAGGCTTGTGATCAACCAGTCAGTTGTCTCTGTGAAATTGGAGTCTTCACCCGAAGATAGGTTGTCTTTTCGCTATTTGCTACCTAAGGTTATATTCTTTATACTAAGTATATTATATATTGAGCATTGTCTTTTGATATTACCCTTATTTGTAGCTATATGTGAGATTTGACTTCCTGTACTCACATATGGTGTGTATCTGGTTTTGTTCTTAAAACCGGGTGCTACAAAGTGGTATCAGAGCAATGCTGACTGTAGGACGCAAGCCTAGTTAGAACTAGATGTTTTAGCATGCTTTAATCTCTGCTTAGTTCTTGCTTTCTCTCTAACCTTGTTATTTGCTAAAAGTTATGCTCCCTTCGGCCTCAGTTTTGTTATGAAAACCTTGTCTCTATTCTCAATCCTCTCTCTCCATCTAAATAGATGGGTCGTAATGAGGAGACCACAAGCATCAAAGGTCAGGAGGACTAGGCTACGTTGTCCTTGATTGCATTTAACAAGGAGAAGCTTTTAGCTATGCAACTACAAGTACTAGAAGGAATGAATCAACATGGGAGTTATCAACAGTGCTTATCACAGGGTCAAACCAACATACTAAAGGGACCAGTGAAGAGACAAGTGGCAGAAGCTTGGAAGAAGATGAAGTCCAATGAAGGTGTTCATAGTAAGATGCTTGGAAGTCAGTATCAATGTCAATGCTGCAAGCATTATGGTTTTCCCTGTCTTCAGAGCAAGTCCAATAAGAGGGAAGTCAAGGTGAACCTGAGTTGTGAAGCTAATGTGGATAAGAAGAGGAAGGCAGTCTCACCAGAGCTAGAATTGGAAAGCCATCAACATTCGAGTTCGACTACATTGTCACATCCAGCCCCAATCCCTAGTCAGATAAACTCAGACTCTAAAGAGTCAGAAGTTTCTAAAGCTAAGATTACTCCACTCTTTCCACAGGAGGTATGCATAGATGGGTGGACAGTCACCTATAAGGAGTTTCAACCCCGAAAGATCAAGCGAGCTAAAAAACGGTCCAGTCAAACAAAGATGAACTTTCAGAGTCAGCAAGCTGACAATACTCTAAGCAAGAATTTTGTGGAGTATGACATCATGAAAGATCCAGCTAAGAGAAAGTGTTATCATTGCCAATAGGAAGGACATTATATTAAATCTTGTCCACAGAGGAATCAACAGTTGCACCATAGAAGTAGCCAGAGTCAGATCACTACAGGGTTGCCACTAGAAAGTGTCAGTGATACCTAACCCGAAAGAAGCACTCGGCGAGAGTGACGAATGAAGAAGCCATGCTAGACTATCCAAGATCTTTAGTTGAGGAATAGGAGTTTGTGCCCTTTATGTAATAAAAACGATAGTATCGCAAGTTGAGTCAATGATTGAGTTGTGCACCTTTATTGCTTTGTTGATTTGTCATTATGCTTATGCTTGTTTTGAATCTTTGTAATGATTGCAATGATCTTGTTGGGAGTACCCACAATTTCATTTAGTTTATGGGCCTAAGGTATAAGGATTAATGAAAGAAATAGTTGGGTTTTGGTTTTCTCCTGTTTCCTCTATCCTATCTTTTTGGAGCAGCCTGCACTCTACGACTTATATCTCTGATTTTGGATGATCAGAAATAATGAGAAAATTATGGACAATAGTAGACTTCAATATCTTTCTTTGAGCATAAGAATCAGCCCGATAGCTATTTTGGTTACGGAGATACAGAAATCACAAGGCAATGCATTTGTGCTGTTTGGAACCTGGAATAGTTTCTCTTGTGCACTATTTTCAACCAAGTTAACTGTAGAATTTGAAAAAATGTTCTATAAGGAAGCTGTGGAGAATTTGATAAGATTTCCAACGGTATAAGCTACAACTTCATTGGATTATTAGAATGTGAGTTACCTCTGTTTTACCGTACTGCTATTTTTCTGCTTGCGAGGAATTTCAGATTTCTTGTTCTTGCCCATACACGAGAATATCTCATTGGGATATCAGAACGTCTACCCTTCTTATGTCCCCTAGTTGTTCTTTCTTAAGGGGGGTAGCCAAGCTAAAGAAGTTGCAAGATGAAGTCTCATATGTTCTGGTGCTTCACTTGGAAGTATAGGTTATGTTTCTAGATGAGAAGTCACTATCAAGTGCAGTTATCCTTGCTAAAGATGTGTTACTTGTTGTAACAAGGAGCTCAGATATTTTCTTGTATTGGTTATCACTGCGAGCTATTATCAATTGGGAGTCCAATCTTCAACATACCTAGGATAAGTTGGCATGGATGACATAGGAAGGAGATGTTGGACATCTACAGTTGATTTAATGGAAACTCAGAATATCTCAATGTTTCACTAAGTTAGCAAGTGAGGTTGGTTGAAGGAAGTTCTCTTTTTGGGATATGTTATTTTTGATGGTAAAAAAATTGGGAGAAAAACTCAAGAAAAGCTAATGATAAGTTCGTTGTAACCCACCCCAGTGTGTAAGAGTGACGTGGAGTTCCTTGGAATAGTAGAATTCTATCAGAGGTTCAAGGAAAGTTTATCTAAGGTTATCAAGATATTGCTTATGCTGCTGGAGAAGGTTTTAAGTTAGTTTGGATCAAGAAACCTCAAGTAAGTGTTTGAAGGAATCCAGAAAGAGGTTGGAGTAAAACCTAAGTATTAGCTTTGCCAGATCCGAATAAGAGCTTCATATCTACAATGATGCACCTTGTCAAGGTGTGGGATGTGTTCTTATACAAGAAGAAAAGTAGTGGCTTGTTCATTAAGTCCACTAAAAAGGCGTGAGTTGGACCACCCGACCCGTGATGTGGAGAAGCTATTTCCTTGGACCTAAGCGTGGCATCTATGAGGACATGAGTGTGAAGTATATTTCGCTAAAGATTGGATCAAAATTTGAGACATTGTAGTTGGATTGGAGCAATCAAGAATTATGACTTGGAAAAGTGCTATCACCTGGAGAAGTAAAAGTCATAGCCGATGCCCTTAGGAACGGAGAGTTGTGCTAAGAAGGTTCGGGTGACACCAAGGACTATGAATTGTATCTAAGTTTGAGCAACTTAACCGGAATCATTAATGTTTTAGAGATTGGTGGTAGATTCTCTTTCTGACCAAGAAAGTGAAAAGGCTCCGTTAGAAGGTGAATATATGAAGTAAGAGGTCTAATAAGTATGGAGTAAAAAGGAAAAAAATGACCTAGTGATTGAAGTTACCTAGGCATGGTCTAGAGAATCTATCAGAATTTTAGAATCAGTTGGGTAAGTTACTTGGAGTAAGATTCACAGGTATGTAAAGTAAAGTGGAATCCTTATCAAGAGGATGGAACTACACGAGGAAGTAAAGGAGAATCCAAAGATGGAGTATCCTTATCTCCTAGCCGACGTCTTCCGAATCTCAGGGATGAGATTCATCTTAAAGGGGGTAGAATTGTAACACCCTAAAATTTGCACTTTTGGAAATAGAGCTAAAAAGATTTAATTTAGAATTTTTGTGCTCATGAAATATAGGAAAAATATTTTTCATTAAATTAAAATTCGTTATAAGGAATAGCAACATGGATGTGCATACATGCCGGTGCATTTGATTTATTTGGTTGAGTGGTTTTGATTAAAATTCAAAATGGTTTGAATTGCTTTTGGAAAAAAATTAAAATGGCTTTGAAAATAAAATAAAAGAAAAGAAAATTTGAAAATAAAAGCATTTAAAAAGTTGTAAAATTTATTTTTGGAAAACTTAAAAAGATTGCTCATTTTTATTTGAACTGAAATGAGTATTTTAAACCATATTCAAATTTGATTTGGTTTATATTTGAAATTGGTTTAGAAAGCAAAACAGAAAAGGAAAAACTCTCCCTCTCCTCAGCAGCCCACGCGCAGGATCAGCTCCTCCTCCCCGCGTGGCCCAGCTCTGCTTCCCGTTTTTCGTTTTCCGCAGGACCGCTCTTAGGCCGGCCCAGACCGCAGCCGTGGCCCAGCAGCTATGCTGTGCGGAAACCGTGTCCTCGCCTCATCTTCCCCTCTGTCTGTCTGATCAGTGGACCCGCCCTATCAGCACCGCCTTCTCACATAGCCCCGCCGAACTCCGCTCTGCCGACGGGAGTCCACCTCCGCCCCACTTCGCCGACTTGTGTGGGCTGCAAACTAAAGCACCCCATAAGTATCAGCCAAGCACCCACACCGCTTTCCCTTAACCTGAGAGCGCTAGCCACCACCCCATATCGAGTCACAGCGCCGTCGCCTAGATCTCACCGTGTGAAGCTCGATGCCGCCGAGACGCCTCTGCAGCTTCACCATCGCCCTGATTCTCTACCGAAGCTTCACGTGGTGGTAAGAAGTCTTCCAGTACTTGTTTTTCCTTGTCTCTCGATCTGAATCATCTTCACGAACTCGCCGAGGTAGCCGAGCTGCATGGATGAGTCTTGCGGCACCCCATTGCCGTCTCCGTCATCCCTGACCCCCAAGCCGCATTTGCCCTTCCCCTCTCTACCTTCCCGAGCTCCTCCCACGTCAAATCGTGGCCCGTAGGACATTTTACGTGAACTCTGACGAGGCCAAGCTCACCCGGCCATGGCACCGCCGCCTGGAAACCACACGCCGGCAACCTCATCTTCCCCTTTCACTCTCGGCCGTCCATCTGGAGATCTATGGCCCTAATTAGAAGATACCGGTTCGCAGGCATTTTTGCTAAAGAGTCCCTGAGTTTTTCTATTATTGAACCTGCCATCCCTGGTTTCTTTCAAAAGGACCCCTACCCCTTCTCCTAATAGTGCTCGTCGTCCTTCGGCCAGTTTTAATTCTGAAATGAATTATTTTAAATCTGAAAATACGTTGATTTATTTACAGAATTGCCACTATCTTCATTAGGTCATAGTTTCTTCGTTTTAACTCCGATTTGACCCGTTCAACTTGCGTTAGGTTCGTAATTTCATAATCTACATGTTCATACTACTGTTATATATGTTTTCAACTTTTAAAATTCGAGGTTAGATTTAATCTATTATTTTATTAAAGGAAATCTTGTTTAATTCATATCTTCAACGTTTTAGCCCCCATTTTGACCCGTTCAAGTTGCGTTGGATTCGTAATGACGTAATCTATGCATTAGTAATAATTTTTACTATGTTAATTACTCTGTAATTTCATTTTTAAGGTCTAACTTGAATAATAATTGTGCAACTGGGTTTTATAAATAAAATATGATTTGTTTTACTTTAGTATTATAATTCAAACCTAAATTTGACTTAATTTATATTATCTATAAAATATCTTATATATGTTTTTATATAGTTAAAACACATGAAGCTAATAGTTTTATATTTTCTTTTATAAGTAGATCCAACCATAGCTCCGATTAGCGTACTTTTCGCGTCTGTGTGTTTGTAGCGAGACGTAGATTCGTTATACAAATTTTTCATCTTGATTTTATGTTTGGTGTGCTGTTCAAATTTGGATCTATTATTTGCTTCGTGTATGATTGCATGGATGCTTGTGTGGTGCTTTATGATCTTGTCCAGTCAGTGAGTTTTACGTGGTGATCAAGAAGTCGTTCTTTGGAGGCTACGAATCAGAAGAAGATTTGATTAGAGTTAAGGCAAGTATAGCAAGGGATCCTCCTTATTGTTCTATACACCTTTAATCATTTAATTCATACTGCATGTGTCTATCTTGACTACCACTAAGGATTTCCTAGCACTTTGTTACCTTGTACCTTGATACCTATGGGGTATTGCATTGGGTAGTATGATGCTAATGCTCAACTACAACCAGGATATTGTAACTTGACTAATGGTATATGCAATAAACACTAAAAGATGCTTTTTAGCAACATGGAACAAGGGGGCTAGAGCATTGGGTTGTTTTTATGGTGCTCTAGATTCTTCTCCCTAATGACTTATCTATAAGCGAACATCCGGGACTTACAGTACAGCTGTGAGGGCTACATGGATCTGGCTTTAGCTCAGTATGAGGACCTTTTCTAGCTTGTTAGAGGTTACCTTTATTGGTGTAAGAATGGCTTGCCGAATCGAGTTTAGGAATGCCTCTAATCTTATGTGTATAGCCGTGATGAAATTGTGCTATTCGATAGGGGGATTCCTATATCTATTTGCCGAGTGAATCTAATAGCCCTAATTTGTTTGACGAACCTTTGAAAGGCTTTATAGTGAACCATGCCGACTTTCCTTGGTAATAGGTTAAGAGGCTGATCACCTCGGGCGAAAGGGTAAATTACGACTCACAGTGAAAGTGTACAACCTCTACAGACTGTAAAACTGGTATATCAGCCGTGCTCACGGTCACGAGCGGCCTTTGATACGGAATAAAGGATGAACACTAATGATACTGATGATAAAGATGCTCACTAATGATTACTATTTATGCTATTCATTATTCATGTTTACCTGATCATGTGTTTATATGGGTTTGTGAATAATCTTATTGTCACCCAATTGCTAAAAGATGACTCATTGAAAGCTAATCGCAGTTAAACCAGTATCAGCCGTTTGAGCCTCATGAACCCCATGTTATATTTATTGAGTATGACATGTACTTACGCTTGCTTTACTTTTTAAATCTTTGGAAAAAATATCGGATGGGTACCAGATTGCTAGTGTTTGGAGAAATTAGGCTTGTGATCAACCAGTCAGTTGTCCCTGTGGAATTGGAGTCTTCACCCGAAGATCGGAATTGTCTTTCCGCTGTTTGCTATCTAAGGTTATATTTTTTATACTAAGTACGTTATATATTGAGCATTGTCTTTTGATATTACCCTTATTTATAGCTATATGTAAGATTTGACTTCCTGGACTCACATATTGTGTGTATCTGGTTTTGTTCTTAAGACCGGGTGCTACAGAAAACCAGCCAAACCACCCAAGAATCGCCCATCGTTGCGGTCTGCAGTGGAATCCTGACAGAGGGGCAAGGGGGATCGGCGGAGGAGCGCGGATCAGAATGCATGCGCGCGGCTGCAAACATGGAAGGTGTTCATCCTTGTGATGTGCATTAATTCCTGCCTTCAGTTATCCTGTGCTTCCACCACAAGCCTTGGCCTTGCTGGGTTTGCTCGTCTCTTGTGTGCTATGGTTCGCTTCAGTTTCTTGATGGATTGAAATCCAGCCAAACCACCCAAGAATCGCCCATGGTTTAAGAATTGCCATCTTTAGCTGAGGGAGGTGCCTTCTGAGATGTGGATTCGCCGGCCATGGCGTACATGCACGACGCAATTGGGGACCTCCGACCTGCTTTAATTTTACGAGAGTCTCTATCCCCGCTATGTATTGGCCACCCAATTTGTTTTCTGTTGGCACATCTGCTGTGTGGAGAGGTGCTGGTGGGGGAGTCATGCGGATCGTGGTATGGCAAGTGCTGACCTGGTGATAACAACATGGTCCACGCTATTCAACCTGCGTATCTTCTGGCTCGTTTATTTATTATATGTAAACAGGGAATTAATAAATATACATATCTATATAATATAAGACTCCAACAGAATGGTTTTGACCACAAAAGACTGAAAGGATTGTTTCATAAAATTAGTTGTATGTATGGATTTGTTACATATGTCGAAACTTTATTTTTCAAATAAAGATTCCTTTATCTTAAGAAGATACCTTGAGGGAAAAATTCTAAAAAAAGCTGAGTTATTCATCCTTGACTCTAATATGTCTGGACATCTATACGCACATGCGGAATGTGCAAGTTCTCATTAGTTTTTTTGAAAGGTCAGCAGGGGGAGTCCCCTACCTACTTTTTTTGTATTTTCCCATATATGTGAAAAGAAAGTACAATATTTACAAGTTACAAGGCTCTCAGAGCCAACAAGCAAAAAGAAAAAGTACATTAGGGGATATTCTCACACCAACTAACAAGAGCATCACTGGTTTTTTGCTTGGCCTTGATGCAAACCAATCCAAGCTCCTCTTCGAAGGTGGTTTTCCATCCGAGTAGATTGCAGCTCTTCCCATAAAAAGTAATACTATTTCTAGATTTCCAAATCACCCAGCAGGCAAGTTCTCATGAGTTGGTGGAGTCAATGCAATGATTTCTATATCAGAGAGAACCGAGCAGGGGCTCGGCTGGTCAGCTGAGCGGGGTGCTCAGGCTGCCCGCCCGCGCTCGAGCGGTGGCTCACACGGGTGCCTCACCTTGTTCTTTAGAGTATCCGGGAGACTCCCCGTGCATTAATTTTTTTTCCATATCAGTATGATGGTGTGTAGTTATTGTATTGGTAAAAGTAGAAACGTGTTGATTATAACAACAGATAAATGCAATTGCTAGAACAGTGATGATACTCTCGAATCAAGAGCTCCAAGCCAACCCGTGTTGCACAGCTCGGAGATATGAATCATTCAATTGACCGTTCTCAAGGCACATAAGGAATGATATAGTCCTATCTTATTTAGAACAAGGTAGGCAATAAAACTAACATACATTGTCTATTTTATTCTGTCAATGGTATTGTTTATCGTCTTTAGGGTAAATATTTATCATTTACATACTATGGCCCTTTTGGCATAGAGTTAGCTTCAAGATCCATAGAGGATTGAGTTTGTAGGGTAACTAAAAATTGTTTAAATGTATATTTAGTCCAACTTACCAACAAAATTTCTCAACCAAATGTCTTCATTGTACCCATGACTCTAGCTCCAAAGATTTCTAGAGCTAGGAATGACCAGCTCCAAGAACTAATGGAGCTAGAAACAAAGAATTATGCTAAAAATAGGTCCTATAGCTCAAAGGCAATGTAAGGATCACTACAACAGCGCATCTAAAATTTGCTCCAATATCCAACCAGGAAGTTGTTGCCTGGAGAACATCTTCTCAATGAATGATCTTGTCACTAATTACAAGAGCAGTTAGCAAACAAGTCTACACCTCAGTAGAGCCGAGTATCAGTCCCTAGTGTTGATGTGTACAGCTAGTGTGGTTTTTTTGCTCTTGTTTTCTGAAGTTGAATAATTTTTTGCACAATATTAAGATGCTTACAACTAAAATGCAACTCCGATCCAATTCTATCATACACACATTCACAACAAAGTGGGTAAATGTGGCAACATTAGATAGGGTTTTTGAAGATGAGACTGGATAAAGAAACTACAATAGGGTTGCCATCCATACACTGTAAATATTTGCAAATAAAGAGATTCAATGGTCTTCTAGCATGAATATGTAGAGCAAGCAGAAAATTTGCTAATATTTCATCATGGTTGTTTGTGATTTATTGTTATTTTCATTATGAGCAAAATTTCTTCCCATATAATTAGTAGAATGAATTGTCCTCATCTAATAGCTTTTGTCATGAAACTTAATTCATCTACAATGATATAGGAGTATTTTTTTCAACCTTTTTTCATTATTCATGTAAAAATTCATTTAGGCTGATTAATTATCATCTAAGTGATGCATGGTGAACAACCAGTCTCGAGATAAATGGTTGTTTAGCCCACTTTTTGGCTAATAGTGGGTAGCGGTTGTTTAGCATTTAATATTTAGATGAAATATGCTTTTTCCTTAAGAAAATATTAGAACAATATAAATTTTCATCTCAGGGATGCTAATCTCCAAGCACAAAGTAGAAATAAGCATACGAAATGTCAAAAAAATGGAGCAACAAAAGTAACAGGCAAGATTCAATCTTAAAATACAATAAAACTAATAAGTATATATGGATATATAGAGAAGGACCAAGAGAGATGATAGCAACAACTCATATTCTTTTCCCAGCAGTGACATAAAAAATGTTGCTCAGTGTTGTGGGTTCGTAACCACGACGAGGATCATGGTTGTTTGTTGGAGGTCGATGTGTGGGTGTCCGGTGGCTCAGACACTAAAAACATGAAAGGGACATAGCTCAATTTATCCTGGTTCGGCTTCTGAGCCTTACGCCCAGCAGTATAGTGATCTTCGTGTAAGGAATGCCCAATCAGGTGGTTATAATGGTGGAGATCGAGAGAGATTGATATGGGATCGCTCGGTGCTATTCTAGAGTTCGTCCGTCTTCCTCTGAGCGTGAGCAAGAAGCCGGCCTCTGAGAGTGAGTGTCTCTATCTTCCCATAGTCTAGTCCCCCTTATAGGAGCCACACCTCCCTTATATTCCGAGGACATGGTGTACAAGTCTGTTCGTTTCTAGTCTACCGTCTATGCACTAGGTGCATGAGTCCTCTGCCGTGGCATTGCTGGACGTAACCTTGTCACGTAGGGAGGAGCCAACTATGCCGCAACAGCCCTCTAACATCGCTGCCATCGTTCTGGCACTTGACTGTCACGGGCTGCCTGCTGTGGCGCGACCTCCCCCAGGTGAGCCTTCTCGAGGCTTCCTTGGCTAGCAAGGAGCCCCGCCTGTGGGGGATGATGAGTGGGCCCTGGAGCCGTTCGCCCCTAGAGTTGGTGAAGTCCCTTGTCCTGTTGTGTCACACCGGTTGCATGACCCTACCGAGGGAGTGGCAGATAGGGCCTCACGCCCATTGAATGGGCAGACGACGCGACATCTCCATACATGTCATGCTTTGGGTGCCTGGCCGGTTCCTGACCTGTGGCTCAGGGCATTGGGTGCCGCCTGGGTGCTAGCCCGAGAATGCGTTTGGTGAAAGTCAGGCTCGGGCTGCTATCGCTCGGCAGCCCTAGGGTCATGCCGAGGCCCCTAGCCATGAGTAGTGGCCGCAGGTGTGCTTAGGCTCGCTCTAACACCTTATAGAGGGTACGTGCGAGCATAATTGATGAGTATAGCCCTTGAGCCCTCGAGCAATCCATGGGATCGGTTAGGGGTCCATCGGTCAGCATCATCTTTGCCAGGGACTTGTCATACCCCTATGTTAGACTCACGTCAGGAGCCCCTGAGGCCTTCATGGCCTTTCAGGTCGAGTCCTTTATGGCGACGAGGGGTTGAGCCTAATCTTTGATGACTAGGTCAATCGGGTGCACTGAATCCTGGTGGTCTTGGGTCGGATGCCCTCCTAAGGTCACCCGAGCCTTTAGGCGTGCACGCGGCTTCTCAGCGGAGTGATGCTGCGATTGAGCATTGTGCGAGGAGGCTTGAGCAAGTGTCTGCTGACCTGTCGGGGAGTCGCTAGCTCTAGGCCTTGGCCTACTGTGGGTCGAGCGATGAGGTGTCGAGGCCCTAGCTTGGTGCCAATCGGTCACTCAGTGTCCCACGCCCGTATGAGAGCTTGGTGACAGGCCTCCTTGGCTCAGGCCGCACTATGCGATGGCCGGGGGTGTTTTGTACGCCCTGGGCTTAGGTGGCCCTCGGTGGGCCCATCGCTCAGTGCCCTCTACTCCTATCTTTACTATGCTCGGGAGAGTCCATGAGTCGTTCGTCAGTCGGGCCCCTAAGGATGTCGTGGGGCCTGTTTGTCAGTGGGTGGGGCGGTTTCTCCACACGCCCTTCCTGCTGATGCTTAGTGTAGTCTTTTGATATTGCTTGGTCATCGTGCCCGCAAGTGGAGTAATGCATGTGGCTCTCCATGCTCCTTGAGCGGTGAACCGTCGCGCCACATGATGACGATCTGAGGGTCGAGGTGCTGCGGTGTTTTGAACGCACTAGGTCCTGCATGGAGGGTTCAAGAGGAGGCATGGCCCCTCAAATACCGCACCGTGGCATGCACGAAGTTGGCTTGGTCCCGTCATGTAGTGGCGTGAGTTGCAGAGCAGTACACTACTGGTCAAGCGCATCCCGTTGTGTCACACCTTTATGGCATGTGGTTCCCCCATGCAATTAGCTGGCTCGAGATTCGTGGCATAATGGTGGGGGACCAGCCCATGGGCTTCAGCGCCTTTTCATATTTTTCTTTCAAAGTTAAGATTGTATTGTATTGCCACCAAACAAAAAAGGCTTTAATCAACTTTGACACTATTTCCTATTAGAATCTATTTATAACGTCCAATAAATTATATGATTACGAAACTACTTCTTAAGATGTATGCTTTTACATGCCCACACTGAGTACTTCAAGAGTTATTGACATCAAAGTTCTAAATATTGGACCAACCTTGTCAAAATTTTTAATTTCTATGATTTGATGAAAAGACAAAGGATGGTGTAAAATCCTCATACAGAAAAAGAAGAATATAAGGAGGAGGTGGTTCTTGAAATATTTATATTTAAAATCTCTAAAAGATGCATATGGACCAAGAGCAGATATAATCTACAACCTTGAAGGTTCCATATGGATCCTTGTTCTATCCTGAACTGATGTGGAAAAAGAGATGTTTAGCTAACATTGCAGGTTCAATATGGATCCTTGTTCTAACCTGAGTTGATGTGGATTCTCTGTCCATGGTCATGATGTACACAACAACATTAGAAAGATCATATCTTCTTTCATGAGAGTCTCCATCAGCACCATCCATCGCCCTTCCAGATTTGTTTCCAATTTGTGCTTTTGATAAGTCAATGTCCCACTCCCACCAAGGGAGGCAAGGGGTGATCATGGGAAGCAAAGACCTGATGAGAACAATGTGGTCTAGGCTAGTCAAATTATCTGTCTTCTTTTTTCTTTTCCTCCTTTTCTATTAGTTTCTAGCTCATTAATTGCATGAAAAAAGGAAAAATAAATATATTTATAAATAATGAGAATCCAATAAAATGGTTTGATCCCAAGCTAGAGAGGATTCAAAGAAAGTTGTGAAATTATTTTATCCTATCTGAGTGCCTAGAGAGTCCCTTGTTGTTTTGGTGTAACAGCAAATCATGCCCTTTCATGCCATGAGAAAAAAAAATGGATTGAAGCTGTGATTGTTGAGTTCATCATTGACACCTAACATTTCAAACATCTATATGGACATTGTGTAATGAGTTAACATTTAGCCTTTTTTTTACAACAAATAATTATAGCATGAGCTAGATGGAGTCAATGTGATGATTACTATATTGGCTGGTTGGTGTATAGGCATATTTCAATTGGTAACTATAGGAAAATGTCATTTATAGAAACACAGATGCGATTTCCAAAACAACAAAGATATTCTCAAATCATGAGCTACAAGCCAACCCATGTTGGACAGCTCAAAGATAAAAATCAATAGATTGAATGTTCTTAAGGCAAATAAGGAATGAGATGCTTCCTGGGGACGCGTTTTCCTGCTGTGATAACGAGAAAGTCCGAGGCTATGTGTATTTAATGTGCCGAACAACAGTGTTGGTGGCTAGCGACTCCTCGAGTAGTAAGGCGACGAGCAATGGGAACATACTCGAGCGATGGAAAGTACATCACCGACTGTGACTCTAGCGAGGAGGAGGATGATCCGGAGGACTGCGACTCGTCAAGCGATGAGTCTAGCGAGTCTGTGAATCGCCAGAGCGCCAGCGAGGAGGAGGAGGACGACGAAGAGGAAGAGGAAGAGGAAGACGAAGAGGAGGAGGAGGAGGAGGAGGAAGAGGAGGCGGAGGAGGTGGAGGATGAGGCGGCTATAGATGTGGCGGTGAAGGTGCCAGTAGTCGCTAACAAGGAGGAGGAGGTGGTGGAGGTGGAGGAGGCGGAGGAGGAAGCGGTAGCGGAGGCGGCAGCAGTCGCCGACAAGGTGGAGGAGGAGGAGGAGGGTGGCGACAGCGACGATGGGAAGGTTGATAATTTCCCCACCATTCCGCCAGGCTTCTCTCCCACGCCACGCTACAAGTAGCACAGGATCAGCCCTTCATCTGCACCAATCAAGATCATGGAGGATGAGAAGGAGGAGGAGAAGAACGGTGATGACAACTCGAGCGATGACACCACGACGGAGGCATCCTTCTCTAGCAATGGCGATGGCAGTGGCGTGGTGTTTTTTTTCTTTTTTTTGTAATTTTTAGCTGTGAAATTCATGGCTCTTTTAATTAGTTAACATCCTGTTTTAGTTTTTTTGTTTATTTATATTATGAGAAAACTAAAAAGGCAATAACTATCTGATCAGATATCGGATATATAAATAGGTGCTCAAGAGAAAAATGAAAACACAGATATTAGGTAACATTTTGTCGTAATCATTTCCTATTAAAACATGGTTAAGACACATTAGTCTAGATCTATATATCATTATAAAATTCCAGTCTCTGCTGAGCAGACAAGGCGATCTGGCCACGCAAAAAAATTGATTTACGGTGAAAATTGTGCACCGCACCGAGCAGTGTCACCAATAGGCACCGAAAATTAGATCTCTCTTTTGCCATCCATAAGGGAAAAAGGTTTACCAAACCATTGATTTTAGACAAGGACAATTGTGGTATTGTGATGGCCACATAAAACCACAAGGAGTTGATGTCTCCTCCTTCATCTCTATTCTCTAGCCGCATCATATCTCCTCCCGCTCCAAAGCCATGCCCCGTGGCCTTCCCCTCCACTCTCCAGCCTCCGCCTCTGCCACCCCGCTCTGATCCCTAGGCACCATTAGCATAGTAGCTTGACTCCCTCTCCGCTCTCAAGCCGCACCCCCTCACATACTTTTCTGTACCCTAGCCAGTGGTAGATCCCCTTCATCGACAATAGGTCTGCTAACGGCAGAAGGACCGCCTCGACGATGATATAGGCTAGATCCGGATCCCCTACATTTGACCAGATCCAAACCCTAGGTGGAGCTAGATCTGGTACCCCTTCGTCAACACTGGCTGCACCAGTTCCGCGACCATGATGACAAGACAACAGTGCCAACGACTAAGCATAGCCAGGGAACATGGGCGTACAAAGAGGTACCCAAATTCCTTTTGAAATGTGTGATATATTGTAGTGCTTTAACCTGGGATATGTAGGTAGTGTGATTGGGTTACATGTTTCCCAATTGATTGTAGCTGACATATGCTTTATTGGATTAATGACTTTCGTATAAGATGTAGTTAGGCGCTTATTTGCTCACTCTTGCTCTGTTATGTTGACATTTGGTACAAGCTTTAGTTAATAAATGCCTTTGTAATCTAGATGAATAGCCACTAAATGCTTATGAACGAGTGCAAGAGGCACAAATTGCAAAGAATCTTAGAAAGATGGAAGAACTTTGACTACATGTGGGCTCAAAAATTGTGTCTCCAAAGGCAAAAAGTCTCACACAAAAGGGTAGACATGGTGAAGATTTGTAATATATCCCTGAAACAGGGGAGATAGTTGAGGGATTTGGTGATATAGATGCATTAGATTCAAATTTAGAAGATGAGCCAGTGGCCCTTGCAATTGAGGTGCATGTTCTATCTTCTATTGACTTTGGAGGGGAGGGGGTGGTGGTGTAGGTAGCAATGCAATCCTTTGCTGTTTGGATAGCCTGCTTAAGATTGTTTCTCCAATATCAGCATCTGGGTCGAGAAAGCCATAGAGGAGGCTCTGCCAGTAGGACAAAAGGCAGCGCTGATATGAGTCCTGGGGGAAGGCAGTCCAAGAGAGTGAAGTCAACACGACCAGGAGAGTTAACTCATGGAGTTCGTACTCGGTCCACCACTAACAAAATGTTGGACGTATCAGCAGAAAGTGAACACAATTCTCCACCACTAGCGACAACCATACATAGGACAGAATTTCACTTTCATGAATTGACTGGAGACGTTGGTCTGGACGGCACCCTACACAGCCCCGTGAGGGACTGGTCACGTCTAGATGATGATAGCTAATGCCAAAGTGGAGTCCACTGAGCAAACTCCCTTCTCCCCCACCCGTTGAACGATAGAAGTTGCAAAGATTGTTATTACCTTACAAATGTCTATCAAATAATTCGCACTAGCTATTTGATATCCATGTTACTTTTCTAACAATCTGAATGTATAAAGAGTAAGGAAGCTGAGGCTTCGAACTACTGGAATTTTGCTTGATAGGATGAGCAGATCACTGAGAGGACTGAGGATGCCTATCTCTGTTGCCAAGGGAACAGATGACCACATGATCCAGTGCAAGCTGCCAAGTTTGCCTTAGAGGCAAGTGTAGTAGTTAGGTGTCAAGTACCAATTTTGATGCATTGGAAAGAGTACAAGAATGAGACCGGCGTTGTCCATTACAAAGAATTTGTGAATAGGCTAACTGTATGTATGGGTATCCCCTCTTAACATTCAACTCTGCCTTGAGCAACTTAGTAACGGATTTAATTTGCATTCACACTACTGCATTCAAGGCTAGGCATTGGCAAGGATCACCCACCAACAAAAGAAGCTTGTTGGAATGTATTATAGTCTGGGGTACGACAGTGCGCTATAGGTTAAAGCAAACCTACTTAAATGGCGTCCCTACAGATCCCATACACCATCATGGATGCCCCCTACCATGCATGCCAAAACAGTTCTATGACTTTGATTTTTTAATCACGGATCAAACCACTTCTATGATGAGTATCTCAGGTTCGTCACATCACAACAAATATGACGCGTCATTTTTTTGATGAACGATTTTTCGTCATAAAACTAAAATTATGATGAATTTAACTTCTTTAGTCACGAAAACTATTCGTCATGTATGTGCAGGTTTCTACTAGTGAAGCCAAGCCATGTTGGACAGCTCAAAGATACAAATCGATTGACTGAATGTGCTCAAGGCAAATAAGGAACGGGATAGTCCTACCCTAAGAACTAGCTAGGTAATATATGGTGTGTTTTGTTGCTTTCATGAGTCTTGGACTCCATTATACCTTATTCAACACAATCTATGACGGTATAAATGTATGTAATGTTCTTGGTTGGTTGTCGTGCATAGGCAAGTTGCTTTTAGTAATATTGTGTTTGGTTGCTTACATTGTGTTCACCTACATGTTATATTAGTGGTCTAATGTTGTTATAGTATAGGTGGGGGGAGGTGAGAAGATTTCATTTTTGTGTGCATATCGGCTTGTGCAAATCTGCATTGCCTAATGTGACAAAAATGTGGCATACTAGCCAATGTTTATTAGGCCTTCTTTGAGCATTGTACAAGGCTACATAAGAGCCTCTGCAGTCAACAAAACATTGGTAAATTGCACCGCGCAAGCTGGATATAGACTAATGCAGGCAACCAAACAGACCGATATAGTATTGATGTGAGGGTCTGCAAACAAGTCTGCACCTTGATGGAGTTTAGTGTTCCCTAGTATTGATGTGTATAGTGTGTTTTTTGATCGTATTTGTAAGTATGAATCGTTTTAGCACAATACTAAGATGATACAACCAAACAGCAACTATAACTCTATTATATGCATGTTCAGAAACTGGCCAAACATGATTTCAATGGGAAGGGTTTCAAATTTAAGACCAGATATGCATTGGTTAACATAAGAAATCACAAAATAGGACACATATGTCCAAGGAAAGAGATACCTTGGTTTTTGAACATTGACATCCAAAAATGCTAGAAGTTAGAAAAATGCATGTGATAGCTCTGATGTACTCTTGATTTCATTGTGAAATTGGTATGCAATGATGTGACATAACCTTGAACTAATAAGCCACCTAAGTTCTAAGTAAAACACTAAAAATCTTCGTGCAGTCAATATGAAGGTACAGCATTGCAATGAAAAATAAGGTAAGATGAAGATGGATCATGATTTTTTTTGAGGAAAACAGGAGGGTGCCAGCCCCTACTCTGCTTTTATTAAAACATTAAAGAGTTTACAACAAAAATCATGATACAAAAAAGGTTACAAAGAAGATCAAAGCAATTACACATAAGCTTCTAGCCATTGACTAATAAATGGTTCATAACTCTTCTTTGCTCGAAGGATAACTTGAGCAAAATCAGTTCTGAAGTGCCTTCTTGCATTTTGAATGCTTGGCTGAATATTCCTGAAGTTTGCATCATTCCTAACTGACCAAATGGCCCAACACATAGAAATAAACCTCCATAGAGAAAGGAATGGCTAACTGATTTCTAAAAGAGGTGATTGTTTGAAACGGATTGGTGAAGTCTTCAATGTCTAAACCCAAAGTTGTCCAACAGTCCACTGCAAATGGACAATCAAGGAAGAGATGCAGAAGAGTCTCCTCTGTGCCAAGACTGCAGATAACACAATTATAATCATCTAGAGCCATGTTTTTTCTTCTCAACAAATTTCTAGTGCTGAGTTTATCTTTCATAAGCAACCAAAAGAACCTTTCTTTTATTTTGACTACAGCTTTTCCAAAGCCAATAATAAGATGGGTGTACCTGTCTTTTTCCAATAAGATGTACATAAGCTTTTTGAGATGAAAAAGACGGAGAGTTCCAAATATAAGTCCAATTGTCATTCTCCTCTAAGAAATGCAGACTGGCAAGGAGGTCTGAAAAATCTTGAAATTGCTGAAAGGCTTCCTCTGATAGTGGTAAGTGAAAGAGATCATGGATCTCTTGGCTCTGACCTACAACTCTGATTGAAATTGAAGTGTTTATAGCATGGGAATGCAATTCTGGAAAAGCTTGTTCTAGGACCTAATCAGACCATAAGTCTTGCCACAGAAAACAAGTAGCACCATTCTTAATTTGAACTCTTGCCATTCCTTTATAAGAGCTCAAAATCTTGACAACGTCTCTCCACCAAAAAGAGCCAAGTCTTGAGGTTCCAGGCAATCTACCATTTGAATAATACCGTTCCCAGACCAAATGCACCCAGGGGATGTCCCATCTGTTGAAAAACTTATGTAGATGCTTTAGAAGGAGACCCTCATTTTGGATGGATAAGTTCAGAACTCCCAAACCTCCACTGTCCATTGGGATGCAAACTAATTTCTTCCAAGCAACCTTGGGGCGAGCTTTATTATTAATATCACAACCTCTCCAGAGACAACGTTTTCTAAACTTGTCTATTTGCTTGACCACTGTTTTTGGCAAAAGAGAAGTACACATTGTAAAAGTGGGCAAGGCTGTAAACACTGCATTTGTTAACTCCAATCTTCCTTCTTGGCTAAGATAAATAGAAATAATGCTGAGCCTTCTTTCATTTCTTGAAACAAGTGGCCAATAGTCAGCTACCGAAGGTCTATTCAAGCTTAGGGGCAGGCCAAGATAGGTAAAAGGCAATGTGCCTATAGAGCAACCAAAAGTATTAGCAAGGATATCAAAAATTTCTGCTGCAATTTAATTGGAACCATAAAGGACTTATTGTAATTGACATTAAGGTCAGTGCTCTCAGCAAAAGAATTAAGCAAAGCCTTGAGGAAAAAAAGTTGCCTGGCATCACCCTCCATAAAAATCAAAGTGTCATCAGCATATTGAAGTAATGGAAAGTCCTGACTATGGACCAGATTGATTGGTAAAGAAAGAAGACCTTGCTGCTTAGCTCTGTTCAAGATGGTCTGCAGAAAATCAGCTGCCAAGACAAAAAGCAAGGGTGATAGGGGATCCCCTTGCCTAACTCCCCTTCTGCAGTGGAAGACTTTACCAGGTACACCAATCAAAAGGACAGAAGTGGTACCTGAGTTGAAAATCATATTCATCCATTGAATCCATTTACTGGGGAAACCTTTATGCTGCATAATTTCAATCATTAGCTGATGGTCTACCTTATCAAGGGCCTTTTCAAAATCCAGTTTCAAAATAATAATCTCCTTCCTGGATTGATGACAAATGTGAACGTATTCCAAAGCCCAAGCCAAGCAATCTTGAATAGCCCTAGCTTTAATGAACCCATATTGATTTTCGTGGATCAGAGATGGCAAGAGCAACTGTAATTTGTTAGCTAGCAACTTTGTCAAAATCTTAACTGAGATATTTAGCAGGGAAATAGGCCTGTAATCTGAAACCTTGACTGCATTGTTATGTTTTAGGACAAGAGTGATATGAGAGCCGATGATGCTTCTCAAGCATACATTACCAGCATAGAAGGCACTGCATAAGCTGTAGAAATCATGACAAATCAAAGCAACACTTTTTAACAAAGTCAGTATTGAAGCCATCAGGACCTAGTGCTTTATCAGAAGGCATAGCTTTGACAACTTGATCAATCTCTTGGTGACTAAAAGTGGCAATTAAAGCTGAAAGATCAGTAGCATTGTGCAAGAGATTATCAAGATTAAAGAGAACACCTGTAAAACCATCGACTCCAAATCTTTCCTTGAATGACTGCGAAATTAGGAGCTCCTTCTATTGATGATCAGTAACTAAGACACCTGAATCATTCTCCAAATGGGTAATCAAATTCTTCCTAAAACGAATAGTAGCATGAGCATGAAGAAACTTTGTACTTGCATCCACCAAAGTTACCCATTTAATTTGACCCCTCTGCTTCCAATAAGTTTTTTTTGCTGTTTGAACAAACTCTGAGCTTTAGCTGCAAGATTTCTTTAAAATTCCATTCACAAAGTGAAAGATCTGTGAATTCCTCAATTAAAGTTAGAAAAGAAAGAACTAACTTCACATTAGAAATAATAGCTTTCAAGTTGGACAGAGAGTGTTTCCAAAGCTTAAGAGACCTTCTCAAATTTTTGAACTTGGCACTTGAATTAGTGCTGCATCAGTTAGATGGGCAGGAGCCACCCAACTGTTTTGAACTTCACAGACGCATGGTGGTTTTCTCACTCGATAGCAATGTCGATGTCTTCCTCAGCAAGGCGAGTTGGCGAGTCGCCTGTAGCACATTATATCTGATAGCTCCTGTTTAGCAGCATGATGTCACTAGACAGTTAATGCCTACTGTCCAAACGGTGTAGGGCAGTTTATTTTGCTGCAGAACAAGAACAGCACGAATAGCAATATAATGAAGGGAGCACATCAGATAAACGTACAACACATTGCAATCAAACACAAGGTGACACAGATTGCTAAGTAAGATGGATCTATGGTTGTTTCCCTCACTCGACAGCAATGGCGATCTCTTAAACCGGTCCATCTTGGGGTTCAGAAGCTGAATCAATTGCATTGACTTCAATTCCTTCTCCAACATTTGTGCCTTGGAGTTGTGATGAAGCCGAACCGCCTGTGTTAATGTACATTTTAGTATTTCAGTTTCTTCTGCCTGTAGATTCCAGCAATGGTACCCCGTCGTCGAGAATATGCTTGAGCATGACCTCCTTGTCGTCATTGGTGTTGGTGAAGAGAGCTTGCCTTTAGTCCCTGGCATGAGCAACTTTGGGCGGATCAGGAGCATGTAGTTGGATATCACCTCGCTGTATCAACGGGTGGCGACAGATACTTGAAATGAAGCATCTGACGACGATGTTTGTTTGGGGTGGTGGCAACATGCCAGACCAGGGCGCTGTGGTCGAACAACACTTTCAAGCTCCAAAGTAGTAGCCATGGGTGCTTGTGCCTGCTGATGGCCCATTGCCCCTCAGATTGTTGAATCTCCTGTAACTGGCGCCATCGACAATGTATTGCATGTTGAAGCACCAGGCCTAGAACTCCAACGCTCGCAAGTTGAGACTCGTGCATGATGTACCAGTGCTTCTTGTTGTAGCCACTGAAACCCAAGACGACAGAGAACATCACAAGCTCATTGTCCTCACAGCTCATTGTCCTGCAAGCTATAGGCCGTAAACATGTGTCGGCTGTGATATGAGTCCTCACCAGTGGCTTCACCATCGTGCGCATCAATTGGTCTTGCATGGGGGCGAATAATCTGTTCACAGCTGAATGTTAGTTCATTTTTTATTGCCGGCGGTGATGAAACCAAATGGCAACTGCACCGAGTGTTGCCATTTTGGTGGTCTTTTGGTGCTGGCCTAGGAAAGAGATGAAGGGTAGACTGGTGTCGCTTGTGGGCTGATAGCTTTTTTGGCTGTTCCTCATTGGTGTCCACGAAACATCATGACTGTTCGCCTTCACACACATGAAAATATTATCCCATTATGTACAAATACAACCGATCTGCCCCGGGGAAGCTGAAGGATCTCCCATTAAGTACAAATAGACCCAATCAGCCCTGTGAGAACCTGCACTATGCTCTCTCCATGGCAGGCTCAAGCGAAGTGTAACACCCCATCCAAAATCTACTTACGACCCATCGTTTCTTGTTGATCCGCCTCGGGGTAGCTCAAGAGCATCTCCCATTATGTACCAATACACCCGATTAGCCCTGTGAAAACCTGAACTATGCTATCTCCACGACAGGCTCAAGCGAAGTGTAACACCCCGTCAAAAATCTGCTTACAACCTGTCGCTTCTTGTGGAAGAGGCTCGCATACGCGTAGGACCTCATTTACACTTTTGTCCTCGCTTCGTGTAAAAGAGTTAATTCGGAGGTAATGTGTTTAGAACGACAAGAATTATAAGCTAGTCCGCCTATTTAAACAACAAGAGTGGGATTCCACCATAATACAAGACATGGGCCAAACGGGCCATAACATGGATATTAATGGGCTAGGGTATTACATTCTACACGTACTCCTTTAGGATTGATACCCTCGGTAGCTTATCGCTTTCACGACGGACAAATACCCACAGATCTCCCCTTGGTGCCACGACCATGGCATGTCCCCTCCATGGGCCCACACGCATACATACGTGCAACAAGAGTAATGGCTCTGAATCACAAATATGTATAACGCCCTAGTTTTATAAAAGTAACGTGTCCACCAAGCACACTAGAGAGATGAGAGAATTTTGACTTTTTGAACCATAATCTGTATGGACCGAAAAAGTGGTTGCGTAGAGCTCGTTGAGACAAATCATTTGACTACCAATATGTCCTGTTTTGCAGGTTGGATCAGTTCACATCGAACCAAATAATTTTGGACCAATCTACAACTTAAGTTTGGATGAGTTCAGATACTACAACTTGTACTTAAAGTATTGAGGCATTCAAAAGAATAATTTTACACCATTGGTTTTTCAATTGGATTCCCGTTTTCTATCCACGGGAACTTAAGTTTTCTTTTTTGAGAATGAGAGTTTTAAGTTAAGTGTCCTGAGAAGCTGGTTGAGATTATTATGGACCTATTTGGTACAACCTAGAATTAGTTTTAAGTCAGCTTTTCTTCAGCTGCCCAAATAATCAGCTCGTTGAGGAAGTTGTCCATGGAAAAAGATTGGTGTTTGGCACCCCTGCTTTTCTATGTTTCATCATAGGGTCCACATGTCGTAGAGAGGAGGACGGAAGCCCTCATCATAGCAGCAGCCGCCATTCCCATCGTCTTGGTCCCTGGCCGTGCCGATCGGTCGTCGCCATCCCTCCAGTTGACGACAGCATGAAAAATGTCACTAAGCTTCTAAAAATTTTGAAAAAAAATCTTAGATATAGATTGGAACATGAGAAAACAAAATAAAAATATTTAAAGCTACTGAAATATATCTAAAAACTTCCAAAAATTGAATTTTGCTCTAGCACAATGGAAAAAATCTGCAAAAAATCTGATATTTTTTAAAACATTGTAATAATCGGTGTCCGATTCCAATTTGAATACTTTCTATTATAAAAAGACGAGATGCGGCTAGTATGAATGCATTCAACATTCATTTATGTTGCATTTATTAAGGTTGCATCTCATATCTATGCCATGGGAAAGTTCTTAAAATGTGTTTAGACAGGAACTAGAATACTGTGGTAGTTTATTAGAATTTTGGGGACATTTTCCTCATTTCCTAGAGCTAAATGTAATTTTTGGATGACATTTTAATGAGATCTTAATATAGGGTATTTGGGACTACTCCACTTCACGTTTTTTTGCCAAACAGGTCAAGCTCTATGCAGCTTTGCTCCGGAAAAAATGGTAGAGATGTGAGAGCACCTAAAGGGGTGCTCCACAGACTCAAGTTTTTTTTGTAGAGCTGCCCCACGGTGGAGTTTGCAGAGAAGAGTTCGTGAAGCAGTCCCAAACACGCCTCATATTATTTGGGTTTCTCACGTTTCAATCTATCTCTAGGACTTTTCTCTTAATATTTAGAACATTAGAGATATTTTTCATTGTTTTAACAACCTTATCTAGTGTTTAATAGATTTATTTTTAAAGTAGAAAACATAAAACTGCCTTTAAGAAATGCTTCTAACCAGAGCAAGAGGTAAAATGAACGGTTTCGAGGAAGAAACGTGAATTTCGGACATAATTTAGGGATATATAAAATGGACTTTTTCCACTGAAAAAAAAAGAGCCTTTCTTCTTCTCAGCGGCCCAATACGGCCCAGCAATACAGGGCTGGGTGCTCGCTAGGGCACGCTTTAGAGCACACGGTGAGGACGAAACCCGAGCAGAGCAACCCGATACGGTGAGGACGAGTGACCAGTTGGCTTGGTGGGCGTTGTTGGTTCCGATTCGGATCCAATCGCAGCGGAGCGGCGCCGGTGACTCCGATTACGACTCCCGGCGGCTTCGCCGTTACCAGGTACTGTACCGACCGATTTTCTATTGCTTTTGTGATCGATTCTGATTCGAATTCCATAGCTCGATCGCTCTATAAATTAAAATTCATGATGACGATGAATCCACACCACGTCCGCAGACACGCCCCGGACACCGCCTATTTCCTTCTGACGGATTGAAGCAAGCAGAGGGTGCGTCCATCCAAATCTGTTGCCTTTTCCGTGATGGGCGGCACATTGGAGGGATCATCATCCTTGCCCTCATCTACTAAGCGGCGGCGGGGAAACGATGGTTACCCAAAGCTGAGTACCCTGAGGTCCTCCCAGCGGAAGAAGCACCTCTATCTGGCGTTGGATGACTGGAACGGCGGGTACAGCCCAGCATCCACAGGCTTGACGCCGACGACATCCTGGATCAAGCCTTGGGCGATGCCATGGCTGTCGGTGAAACGCTGTATGCGCTAACAACAGTTCCCTTCCATATGTTATCCTCATCCTCCTTGCAGGCTCTGTCGTGGGTGCCAACAGTCATTCTTGATCGTCAGCCATGGGATCCAGCCATGGAGTGGTGCTGGAAATCTGGAAACTGGAATACGGTGCCCTCGCCGCCGCCGTTCAATGGAATTGACATAATCGCCTATGCGCGGTGCACCCGGATGGGCGCACCATCTTCATATCCACAGGCATCAGTACCCACACCTTGGACACCAGCAACGGTATATGGAAGGAGCTTGGCGACTGGGTATTGCCCTTCAGAGGCCAAGCCTTCTTTGACAGCGGTCTGGACTCATGGGTTGGGCTTCATCGCCAGTACGACGGATGGGTTTGCTGCTGCCCAGTCACCTACCTCAGCGCCAGCACCACACGGCAGCCGGAGTGCAGGATGCTCATGGAGAATCTGGTTCGGCGAAACGAGGAGGACCCAAAGCACTGGCCCTGTTTGAGAGGTAAGGCCACTTCTCTTGCCTACATGGGCGACAGCAGATTCGCCTTCTTTGAGAATGTCCTGTGCAGTGACGATTTCAATGACGGTTCTGTGATCCATATCACTTTGTTTGGCCTCAAGTATAATCACAAAAGACAGCTAAAGACCAAGGCTCAACATGCCACTAGATCATACGCAGTCTCCAAGAATACCCCCATGTTCTCTCATGCAGCATTTTGGATGTAATTGGGGCTTACACTGTTCGTTTGTTCTCTTCCAGAACGCTTGTTTGAGTAATATTCATTCATGAATTAAAGAGTGAAATACACTGGCGGCCCTTTAACTTGTCAGCCTATGCCAGTCCGGTCCACGAACTTACAAACGCGGAAAATGGGCCCCTGAACTTGTCAAATTGTTCACCGCGGGTCCATTTCCCATCCGGCGCGGCCTCCAGGCGACGTGGCAGCGCCAGCGTGGCGGACGAAGCACCAGAGCCGCACGTTTCAATACTGAACGCGGCGGGGTGGCGCTGCGTCCACGCTGTTTGGTGGACCAGGAGGCGTGAGACGCGGCGGCGCCCATGGCCGGCAACGGCGAGCTCGGCGGGGTGGCGCTATGGAGGACGTCCGGAGATGGCGGTACGTGCGGTGAGGCAGCTTGGCCGCGGCAGCGCAGCTCCGGCGAGCCAGAGTGACGCGCAGAGAGGGAGAGGAAGAGCGCGGGAGCACTGGAGGGTGCCTTAGCACGCCCCGAAGCTCGTCGACAAGCTCATGTCTTTTGGAAAGTGGCAGAGGAGGAGATCGACGGCGGCGGCGGCGCTGCTAGCTCAGGATGAGGCGGCGGCGCCTGTAGAGCGAGAGAGGGAGCACGGGGAGAAGCGGAGTGAGTGCGGAGTGCTCATGCGACACTCTGGGCACCATTTAGAGGGAGAGAGAGATCGCGGGAGGAGAGGAAAGGCCGGTCAAGGAGCTCGGCTCCATGCCAACAATGGCAGATCTCTGACTCGGCGCTGCGGGACGAGCGGCTCGGGGCGAGGGGCTGCAGCGCGTAGAAAGGGTCCGCGCGGGGTGCTCGGTCGTGCAGGGGACACGGGAGAAGGGCGCGGCTAGGCGTGGTCCAAGCGTTGCCCGCGACGGCGTTCGTCCCGTGCGGAGCGGGAGGTAGGGGGCGGCCCTGACGTGAGGGGCCTACATTGAAACGTGCGGCCACGTCGCCTAGAGGTCGCGCCAGATGGGAAATGGATATGCGGTGAACAACTTGACAAGTTCAGGGGCCCATTTTTCGCGTTTGCAAGTTCGTGGACCGGACTGGCACAGGCCGACAAGTTAAAGGGCCGCCAGTGTATTTTACTCTAAATTAAATCTAAATAAATGAAGCAGGCCCCGTTTGAATCCTTGAAATTGAATTCATTTTAATAACCATAATTTAGACACATATTAATTAAGCTAATATTTTGCAAATAAGGATCCAAACGGCCCCTTAGGTAATTCAAAGCGAATCTCACATGCAAAACGATTGGAGACACAATTCAGTGGACTTATTTGCTCGGTTGACTTCTGTTTGGCACTTCTACACGTGCTCTAATTATCCATTTAGTCTAACAATGTTAGACTTGGGTATTTGGGCATCTCGCTGGATTTTATTCGTAGCATCTATTTGCAGACTGCATATATCTTATATGCATATAGACTGATAATTTCTTTTTTGTTCACTAAGTTTCAAGAGACATTGATTCTCCTTACGCTTGGCAAATTGTAGTAAGACTGCATAGTCAATCCACACTACCGGAAATTGTAGGTTTGCCGAGTGCCAAGTTCTTTGTCGAGTGTATTCTATCAGGCACTCGGCAAATAAGCTATGTACTGAGTGCTAACACAAAAACACTCGGCAAACTATTTGCCAAGCGCATAAGCACTCGGCAAAGTTCTGCACTCGGCAAAAGAGGAAAAAAACACTAGGCAAAGGTAAACACTTGGCAAAGAACTTCATTTTGTTGAGTGTAAATCTGTGGCACTCGGCAAAGAACTTCATTTTGCCGAGTGCCGTGATCTGACACTCTGCAAAGCTATCTTTGCCGATGGTCCTCGATCCGACACTCGGCAAACTCGGCACGTTATAAAAGTTCTCGGCCGCCGCCCCCTCCCACCCACCCACCCCTCCCTCTCCCGGCGCCGCCCCTCCCCTGCCTCTCCCTCTCCACCCTCCCTCCCGACGCCGTCACTCCTGCGTCTCTCTCTTCTCTCCCTCACTTCTCTCGATGGCGAGAGCCCTGCAGCTCTTCTCTCCCTCACTTCTCTCAACGGCGGACAATGTGGCTCTCACCGGCGGGCGGTGTAGCTCTCTCTCTCTCGCGCGCCGAAGACCGGATCCCAGCGGGAGAGGGCAGATCCCGGTGGCCGGAGGCCGGATCCGGTGGGAGAGGGCAGACGTGGTGGTAGCGGCGTGGTAGTGGCGGCGTGGTGGTGGCAGCGACGTGGTGGCGGCGGGCATGGTGGCGGGCGTGGTGGTGGCGTCCTGGTGGCAGCGAGCGGCGTGGTGGTGGCGGCGAGCCACGGGCGGGCGGCGGCGCGGCCGAGCCGCAGGGCAGGGTGGGCGGCTTTTTTATATTTTTCGATTTTTTTTGCCGAGTGTCGGTTTTAGCACTTCGGCAAAGTCTTTGCCGAGTACGATAGAAAACACTCGGCAAAGAAACCTTTGCCGGCACTGTGTACGCCGAGTGTAACACTCGGCAAAGGCTTTGCCGAGTGTTTTTTGGGCTTCGCCGTGTGCTGTGGACACACGACAAACCTGGGCATTCCGGTAGTGCCATTGATTGCTGCTGTGTTGAGGTCGCTGTCCCATATCATATCCATATTGGTGTTCGTTTTGTGCTACACCCAAGTTCTATTCCTCCAGTATGACAGGCACCTTCAAGAAATTAGGCCTCCCCCAGAAAACTTGGACCATGGGCTAACTTTGTGGTGATATTGGCTATTGGGGATCTTTTAGGTTCACACACTTTTCCCTGGAGAATCATTGATGATGAGCTCACTAATTTCCATTCCATTTTTTTTGCAATTACATTCGCAATGAATCTTCGATAGCTTTCTGGTTTGATCACTGTGCTGGCTCCCGTAAGGGACCGCTAGCCACCTCTCATCATGCCCACATATTCATATGCCGCTTGACACTTTCAGGTAGGAGTAAAGCTGTTTGTCCTTGGTAGATTGTCACTTCCTCTTTATCTGATAGATGATAGATTACTATCAACGAACTAATGACTTCCAAAATTTACATCATCCCACTAGGGCTACATTCTGCAATTTCATCCCTGTACTCATGCAACCAAGTCTGTCTATCGATAAGTTACACAACTTGCTGTTTCATCTGGTTATGTAAGCGAACTAATTGTTCTCGTTATCTTTTCTCAACCTGATCCATGACATGTACCACTGCACACGTAGCCTTGCAAGTGGCTCGAATGGGTGGATCGGGAGCTGCCAGAATGGCCAAGTAGGATCCCAAAGGATGTGGAAAACAAAAGCCAGCCAATACGTTGTGAAGATGACTCACGCTTGCGAGGTGGAACGATAGATGAGGGAGGAGCAAGAGCGTCGCGTGAGGATGGACCAAATCCATCTGAAGGGCAAGGAGGATGAGCTTGCTAGGAGGCAAGAGCAGATAAGTCTGTGTGAAGCAGCCATCAAGCGTAAGAAAAAAGAGCGTGAAGCTTGTGAGGCAGCTCTCAAGAACAAGAAGGATGCAGTGGAACCATCTTCAGGGCGCGACAGAAAGGGGAAACAACAATGCTACACCTAGAAGAAAAATGTAATCAACCCAGCAAGTTATATTTCCTAAGGCATGTAAGGACGAGTGGTGGAACTATGAACATTAGAATATAGAGTTCCACACATGCCATTGCAAGTTGTGCTCTATTTATTTTCTCCAAGGCATGTTAGGATTACTGGTGGGACTATTTAGCTTCAAGTACCTAGAGTTCCACACATGCCATATATTGTTTCATGTACTATCCATGTAGCTCTGGGCTAACCAAACGTGTGTGTTGCTTCAAATGTTTCAAGTGTTCCTATCAAGTGTATGCACCTTTTTCATGTTACTGCTTTCAACAAAGTAGAACTTTAGTTTCCGTTACAAGTTCTGGCGTTTCATCTTTAATCAAAGTTGTAGATTAGGATGTGGTGCTACAAATTTTATTTTCGGACCAACACACTCGGTGCCAAGGCCTTTGGCACCGAGCTTGCGCTCTAAGCACACTGCAGCGCCCGACCTCGGAGCCAAGGTCTCACGGCGCCAAGCTCGAGCCATGCATCTCGGTGCTGACCTCGCCGCCAAGGCGGCGCGACATCATCGCCACACCAGCGCCACGCTGAAATGGGCCTAGGACCTTGGCGCCAAAGCCTACGCTCTTGGAGAGGCGTGGTAGCTCGGTGTCAATGGTCATGGTGCCGGCGCAGGTCCATGAGACAAGGAAACTTCCATGGTCTATTTGTGAATATTTTTCAAAAAGGGCCAAAAAAGTTCTGTCTAGTAGCAACAAAGCATTGCTAAAGTGCCATAGCCACACTCTGACATACCTCTCTAGTACCTCTTCAGGGCTCCTGTGTGGGCAGGCGTTGAAGTTGGTTGTGATCCAACCAGCCGGAACTCCCATGGTTCTCTGCAATTTCAACGACATGGAAGTATTAGCCATTTATTTAGTGGTGCACCTAACAGGCTGATTACCAAACAGTTATTAAGTTACTTACTTGGAGCTCACCACGTCAGCAGCGTCTAGGGGCCTGATACCCACCGCCTGCTCCACCATGTTCTTTCAACCGTCGTGGTCCAAGATCCTCGTGACCGTGGCCCCTCCAAAGGAAGCCCCAAAGAAAAGGGCCATGTCCTGTAGCGCGATAGTCATCTCGCCATAGGGGAGGTGGAAACCGTGGGTCTCTTGATACTATCTATATCGATCATGGCGGTGATAAGAGGCCCATCCATCCATGTCATGTAGGCCATCATTGACAACATGGGCTAGCTCGAGAATGCCGGGCAGGTATATACGACATGTACCTCTCGTCCCCACCGGTGTGGAGTCGGTCCCGAGGCCTCAAGGGGCCCAACTGTGGGTGTAGATACATCTATCTGCAAGTGGGCCCAGTGCTTGCTGTCTTAAAACAACTCAAGCAGTGGGTATACCTGGGTGTGCCATCCTATATGACAAAAACCAAAAAAACAGTAGAACAATTAGAGTAATAAACAATAATAAAGGAACCATGAATATGAAAAAAAAATAACTGCAAAGCTTCTTTTACTAGCTGGAAAGCACACATACACTCTGCAGTGCTGCCTAACTTATTCTGTGAAGGAGATATATTGCACTTGTATCCTGATCCAATGTGTTTCATGATATGGAATCATGGACATTACGCTAAAGTAAATTATTGAGGTTACTATATTACTGTGAGATCGTTTCCTTGTCCCTGAACTATATAACTGTACACACAATAAGGTTTTAATTAAAATATACTATTCAATAATTTGTGGATCATCCTTCTCCAATACAAGCCCAACAAGAGCCCACAAATGTCTAGGGTTTTCACCCCTCTACTATAAATACCATTCCTTCAATAGAGTATTCACACATATTTCCCATTCCCCATTTTCTTCTTCTACTCCCCATATCTTTTCTGTTGGAAGAAATAGATCTACAAGATCAAGGTGGAATTTCAATCCACTGGGAAACACCATAGGTGAGAACTCATACTTCCAAGATGCATCAGCTTGACTTTCCAATTGCTCATATTGTCCCATCTTCTATCTAGTTCAGGGCAACAACTAGATCAGTTTTTCTTGAAATACATTCTATTTTGTTTCTGTTGGCAATAATCAATCTGCACAAAAGTTTATCTCCATCACCAACCATGCTTAAGGGCATAATTTTTGGATGTTTTCTTGATCTAAGCAGACCTAAGCTAGATTCTTTGAATGTCACAAGTGTTTGACCATATCACTACGCATTTTGGATGGCCTTATCTTGAGGCTTATGTTTGGTCATTATTTTGGGAGTTGTAAGATTTCTTTTGTTGCAAGCGCATGCATTTCGTGGTCATGGTGAGTCCTCTACATCAAGAAACAAGGGAAACTGTCTAGAGATGCTAGATTGGTATAAGAAAAGGGATGAAAGTGCTGCACAGTTACTCAATACCGCTGCTAAGAACCATACAATGACATCACATACAATCCAAAAAGACCTGTGCAAAGCTTGTGGAGACTTAACTGTGAAGGCAATTGTTGACGACACTGGGGATAAGTGCTTTGCTATTCTTGTTGATGAGGCAAGGGATGCATCTATTAAGGAACAAATGGCTGTGATAGTGAGGTTTGTATCTTACTAAACATTTAGTTTCTTGATTTACATTGCTATTAAATTACTAAGTATCCTTCTTGGTTCATATAGGTATGTGAATTCGCTAGGGCAAGTGATAGAGAGATTTATTGGGGTCAAATCGGTTGCCGACACAACTTCAGCTGCTCTAAAGGAAGCTTTAGATGGTATGTTTGCTCTCCATGGTTTGTCTATGTCTAGATTGCGAGGTCAAGGGTATGATGGAGCATCTAACATGAGACAAGAGTTCCATGGGTTGCAAAGACGGATATTGGATGAGAATCCACATGCTTTCTATATACATTGCTTTGCACATCAATTGCAATTAGTGGTGTTTTGGTTGCTAAGTGTTATGTAACGCCCCAGAGTCTAAACGGCTCAGATCCACTCTACACGCTGAGCGAACCACACCTATCACCATCCCACTTACGCTTTCGTCCTCGCTTCGCGTAAAAGGATTAACCCGGGGATGGTGGGATGGACTCTAAAAGCCTTATATGTTAGTCTGTCCCACCTTTAACAACCAAGGTGGGACTAAACTCTCCACAATATCTCATTAACTTGCATATGGGCCAAATTCCAAATTGGGCCGGATGTCACATGTTGTTCTTCGGTATTTGATTTTTTAATATCACTGCTATGATTGTCGATACCGTCAATGGTTCATGTAAGAGGAGAGATCAATTAGCCCAACAACACCATGACCACATTGTAAATCAGTTGGAGGGTGGTACACTTTTTAGTGGAAGAGGGAAAACTCAAGAAACTAACCTAGCAAGGGGTCGTGGAGGACTGGAGGTAACCTACTACCATCACTTCAAAAATGAAATATTTAATGTAGTGCATGACAAAGTTATTGTGGAATTCAACAATCGTTTTGCTGAAAGGGCTACTCAGTTATTAAGATGCATTGTCTCTAGATCCAAAGAATTCCTTTGCCAATTATGACCATGAAAAATTGGTTCAACTTGCTGAGATATATATGATCTTGACTTCTCCGAATATGAGTGTCGCAAACTTTGGGCACAACTTGATTATTTCATTGATGATGTGAGAGCTGATCCTTGTTTCTCAAATTGTTATGATCTTGGTGTTCTTGCTATGAAGATGGTCGAAACTGATAGGCACACAACATTTCCATTAGTTTATCGTCTTATTGAGTTGGCCTTGATTTTACCGGTTGCAACTGCCACAGTGGAAAGGGCCTTCTCAGCTATGAAAATTATTAAGGCTGACTTGTCAAATAAGATGGGTGATGAATGGTTGAATCATCGGATGGTTTGTTATATTGAGCGAGATATATTTGCAAGCATAACCGATGATGATATCTTACAACATTTTCAAGAATTGAAGTCTCGTTTGAAGAAGTTACCTAGTACAATTCGTTATAGTGGTATGCTACATTCAGATTATAAATGTATGTTTAACAATTAATCTTTTTTATGACATTTTCATTTATATTTTGAACTTATTTATATGCAGATCTTGACGAGGCAAAGGAAGATGCGAATGCACAATATTCTTAGCTTCTTAGAGGCCCTAGTCTTGAGTAAAAGCTAGCTCCGTCACTGGCTCGGAGCTTGGAGGCAGGCCTGGGATTGCGGTGGCGCAGGGCGGAGGGGCACTAGCCCATGGGGCTCGGGCGGCGGCAGACCCGCTGAGGAAGGGGATAAGAACAGCGGATCTGCCAAAGTTGCGGACGCCAGGAAGAATACCTGCAAAGTGGAGAAAAAAATCCCGTGAGAAAAAAATAGAAGAAAAAAATTAAACAAAGGGTATTATAGTCATTTATTTGTTTAGTCCATTATGTGAAGCTGTTTTGCCAAACAGTTTTTCTAAAACAGTTTAGTTTCATCAAAAAAGTTGCTTGTGAAGCTATTTTGGAAAAAAAAAAACAACTGGTAGGACTGTAGGAGCAGGAGATAGACAGAGCACAGCAGCGATCGGTGCGTCCATTGCTTGCGACGGCGACAGAGACGAGCCAGGGTTCCTTTCCTTAATGCCCAAGTCAAAGTACAGTGCTCCCTTTCTCTTACCACCGTTGCCAAAACTCCATTCGCCACCGCCGTCCGTTTCAGTTTTTGACGCAGACGCACCTACATCTCGTCGACGAACAGGGACAGGGACAGGTTCCGGCGGCTACGGTTCACACCGCAGCTTCCTCGTACCTACGCTGCGACTGCATGCGAGCTGAGCCGCCGCTCGCCACCAAGCTCAGTGCACTCGCAGACTCGCTCTGCGTCCCGACAACGGCAAAGGCAAAGGCAATGCGTCCAAGAAACTTTTGGGGCGGCGCTTAGCTTATTTGCACCGTTGGTCAGTCAATGACCTGACCTGCACTGTCTGCCGGTGTTTGTTGTCGTCATATCCGCAGGCGTTGATCGCGCTCCGCTAGTCAGTCCCCTGTTCCGACGACGACGACAACGAGAGCTTTCTGAATTCTTGTGATCCGGCAGTAAGTGTGCGCGTCGTTTTGGGCAGCATGGCCGCTCTTCTGCGTCCAAAGTGGCAAAGATGACTTCTCAAAAAAAAAAAAAAAAAGATGAACCGAGCCCAAAGCACGACTTAGACATCGCCTGCTAATTAACTCGCGTCCTCGTTTCGTGCAAAAAGTCCAAACCAGAATACATTAGCCTCCCAGAGCTAAGCTTTTAAGTTGGTTCAACACTTCGTCTGGTTCCGAGGCGGTACTAATTCCCGCAGTTCAGCGTTCCGCGAAGCTACAGTACCTCACATCGCCCCTGTCGCTACAGTACTCGGGCATTCGGCCCGGCCCAACTTGGCCCATTTAGTGAGGTCTCACAAGATTCCTAATAAATCTTTCTGTGAAGCAATGGGAAGCTTTTGCCAATTATGAAAAATCGAAGCGAACTAAGGAAGCAACAAGAAACCAAGCATCTCGAAAAGAATGAATCCAAGAATACGAATTACAGATGCATCCTCCCCAAAAAAGTGCCACACCTAAAATTTCTACCTGACGCATGCGCGTATTTTGTTTAGATGGGGGGAAAAATAGGTACACGTGTCAACGAACGTGACAAAATCTGGCCAAAATTTTCGAGTGCCCTCGGTGAAAGACTGCATATGGCTTGCGGAGACACAAGCCTGACATCAACGTCATCGTGACGGGTCCCGCGGCGGTGCCGGCCACCACCCGGAGTCCGCCCAACTCGATGGCGGCGGCGACGGGTATCCAGCCCCGCCGTCGCTCGCGGAGCTGCTTCCCTGCGGCCACCACTGACGGTGATGTCCCGTGGAGCCGCTACTGTCACCTCCTCGGCCAGGGGCGAAGCTATCATCAATGTTGACGGTGCCCAGCCACACGCGCGCCGCCTTGCGCGGGTCCCGGATCTCCGCCGCCCACTTCCCCCACGGCCGCTGCCGCACGCCGCGGTACCGCCTCCGCGGCGTGCTGGCGGAGTCGGTGGAGGACGGAGACGGGAGCTGCTCGCTAGAGCCGGGTGATGCCGCCGCCGCAGGCGAGTGCTGTTCGGGAGTACCTGCCGCCCCATGCTCTGCTCCTGAAAACGGAGCGACAAGAATATCGCAATTAGTCACCACTGACCTGCTCAAAGATTACTTTTTTACTCTTCTCTTAATCATAGGAATTACTGTCAGTCACAATTCACTCTGCTCCTCACCTCACTTGTACCTTGTAACTTTGTATGACTTACTTAAGGGTCACGAACATGAATTCTTTTTATTTCTGCTCAACTAAGTGTGGATGATGCGTGTTGCGTGTGGATGAACTGTCAAGAGCAGTGGATTTTGGTGTGTTAATTAAACGTGGTTCTCAATGGAACAGTTTCACACGAAGCGTCTTATTAACGCAGAGGAATCTCGAGTGTGTGTATGCATCCGTCTCTGTTTAACCAGGAAGTGAGAAGCACATGCTTGATTTGAAGCAAAGGACAATTTAGGTACCTATCTGATGTATTTGATCCAAATGATTATTTCTTATAGTTGCCCTAGGTGACACGGCAAAGAGAATGCTCTTGTAGCTTCTTCTCTCTTTTCTTCCCAATGCAACAGTGACACGATATAATCGCGCTATCATTCTACGTAACACATAAGAGGAGCCAAACCTTTGGTATCAACTAAAGATGAGCAACGGGCCGGCACGGCACGGCACGGCCCGAGCCCGGGCCAGGCACGGCCCGATCGGGCTCGGGCCCTTTTGGCCCGCCGGGCCACCGGGCCGTGCCTGAACAGTCCACCGTGCCTGTCGGACGGCCCAGGCACGGTCCGTGGGCCGAATATCGGGCCGTGTCAGCCCGTTGAGCCCGCGGCCCACTGGTCCATCGGGCCAGCCCATAGCCCGTTACACAGTAAACACCATATTTAACAGCACAATCACAGGTTCACATATTCATATTTAACAATCACAGAAACACCAGATGACAAAATATTTGAGCTTTTTATGCAATGCCGCCTCATTAAAAACCATTCTAGGTAAAACTCACACCTCGTGAGATAAAACCCTAGAAAGAAAAATAGTACTAACAGCTCAATAAATTAAAACGGGCCTCCACCGGGCCGGCCGTTGTAAAACGGGCCATGCCGTGCCGCCCGGCGGGCCGAGGCCTCAGCCCAAGCCCGGCCTGCTACGGGCTTCGGGCCGGCATGGGCCCGGTTAGGGTTCGGGCCGTGCCGTGCTCGGGTCGGGCCCAATAACCGTGCTTTGGGCCGGGCCTTTGGCCCACGGGCTGCATGCACATCTTTAGTATCAACTGGTTAAAAGTGTGGAGCCACAATGGCACTTTGGCACTGACATGTCTTTTAGTAGCTTTTTCTGTTTGTTTTCTAGTAGTAGCGGCGAAGTATGTATCATGCTTTGGGTTGGTACGGGTGGGAAAGCACGTTCTCATCCATGTATCTTGTACTCGTGACAAATATGTGAAGAGGCTGAACAAGTTCAGGTAGCGTCGTACAGTACACACACTAAAGAAAGAACGAAAAAAAAGGGTCACGCAGCATCGTACAGTACACACTAGCTAGGTGCATGTCTAGAGCTGGAGACCCTCAAGTTTTTGGTGAACTTTGCAAGGCGAAGATTCTCTTGTCTTCTGAGGTCAAAGGGCAATATTGTATATGCCCTTAGGTTACTAACTAGAGCTACATCTAGCGATACTGAATAGGGCCGTAACTCGATTTTTTTTTGGTGAAAATGACACATTATGCTCCGTTAGATCTTGTTTGGCAACTCTCCTATGAGCTTCAGTTGTCCCAACATTTGCAGTGGATCTCCATGTAGAACGAGATCCTCTGACGTTGGGAGCTCAACGTCTGGGGGCTACAGTCCCCTGACTTTGAATGGCTTTTAACCTTTGGATGCAAAATGGAAAGCTCAGATCTGCTGCTATAGTGCTCGGATAAACAGTAAATCGATGCAGTGTCCATCGAACAGTAGCTGCAGAAATAACTGTTTCGTACTGTATGGTAGACGCAACCTACTGTTCATGTGTGCCGTTGGAGCGGAACCGGTTCCCGCCTGGGACGGCTAGATGGGCTGCTGGTTGGAGTACTAGGCAAAATACGGGAGATTACCTGTCAAAAAAAGGGAGAATACGGAAACAATCGAAAATAGTTTAAACCGTTTTCCTATCATTTCCTTATGTTCGGTTAGTGCTACCGTTTCTATTTTCCAAAAAAAAAAAACAGAAAAACCTTGAAAACGAGCCCCAATTTACTGAAATTTCGGTTTCTGTTTTGTTAGCATCGTTCCAGCATGTAGTACCGTACTAGTAACAAATCTGCTGTTTTTATATCTTGACATAAGGAAACTGAGTTCGATCTTAATTAAATTGGTACACGGAGTTGTAACAGTATGCCACGCCACTTTTTTCATAACAGTTCTCGGGGACTCTCCAGAGTCCCGTGCACAGCGCAAATTGCTTCCTGCGGCAATCGCCCTCACGGCCACAAAACTGAGAACTGAAGGAAAACTTGTTGTCACACTGTCCCGTGTATTATTCCAAGTGTGAAGCAACCACATCAATCAGACTGGTGTGTTCGGCCGGGGCAAGAGCTGGCTATCGCCAAAAACCCTGAACCGACGATAAACGAGCAGCTAGCGTGGCGAATTCTGTAAAGAGCAGAAAGTTCACACTCCATGCCCGGCAATTATTACTAAGCACATCAAACGTACGGCTTATTATTAGTGCGTGCAAGGAGCCAAGAACAAGCCAAGAAAATTTGTGCGACAGGCAAGGCTCCACGGCGGTGATGAATGGTGGCACTCGGCACGCCGCGTCCACAGCATCGTCTCCCGGCGCGTGGTCCACG
This sequence comes from Miscanthus lutarioriparius, assembly GCA_904845875.1. Lineage (NCBI taxonomy): Eukaryota > Viridiplantae > Streptophyta > Magnoliopsida > Poales > Poaceae > Miscanthus > Miscanthus lutarioriparius. The sequence goes on from CAJGYO010000009.1 coordinate 93,032,747, forward strand.
CGGGGCCGTCGCCGGCGCCGGAGACCATCCACCAGACGACGCGGGACCTGCCCCGCATGTTCGATGTAAAAAATGATGTGCAATGTAAGAAGATCCGGTGGTGTTTTTTGAAAAAAAAGAAGAAGTAATCTAGATCCTGATCTGATGTGATGCGATAAAATGGTCTCAGAGACAAATAGTCAACTCTTACTTTTTAAACTAACTTAGAGCATCTCCGGCAGCTTACCTGGAACCATCACCTTTATTTCATTTTAAATAATACCTCAAACCCACCCTCTGATCATAGGAGACATATCAACCTGTTCGCTTGCTCGTAAACGATCGTAAATTTCTAAGTGGGAACAGTGTTTTTCTCTCACACCAAACCAACCAGCAGTAAATAATCCACGATACGATACGGCCTCCCAAACAGGCGGCTGATGTCCTCCAGTAGATTACCTAAAGCATCTCCCATATACTACCTTTTTCTTCTTTTCCTCAATCTTTCTCGTCCTTCTCCCTTCCTTCCCTCCGCTATGCACCACCGGTCAGAGCTCCTCTGGAGGACTGCCTAGATCTCGCAGCCATGGTGAGACACTGCTATAGTGCATTGGGGGCGAAGCGCATGCCCTTTCTTTAGGTAAGAGGGAAAGAGTTTTTGGGCATGACCCAACAAATTGTAGGTATTGGGGTGAATTGTGATGGGTAATCTACTAGAGCTGCTCCCATCTCTCATATCCAAATTTTCAGGTATTAGGGATGGAATAGGTAAGCCACCGGAGATGCTCTTTCCACAATTAACCGGAGGGTCCTTTTTGGAGCCTCCATAATATCTACGACAAGCGCTAAAAAAAAGATAAATTCTAAAATTCACAAAAAATTCAGAAACATCCAGCCATCAATTTGCTAGGCCCTATAATTATCCTTGATAATAATAGCCCTTTGATCAATATTTTTTTGAAAACTTACTCACCTTTGCCATTATAAAAATGGTCTATAGTAATCCCTTAAATCTATAGGTAAATTATCCACATCTGTGATTATGAAAATTAACGTAAAGTAACCTCTAAATTTTCATCTAATAAATTATGCACGTTTGCCATTTTTAATAAGACCTAAACTAACCACCTAAATCTGTATCCGAATCTCATGCCTCTACCATTATTAGAAAAGTACACAAAAATACTTCTATTTATGCTTCTAAATTAGCCATTTTACTTTTTTATTTAAAATAAATAAACTAACTTAATTAGACATGCATGATATGTGTCATCAAGTGGACCACGTATATATGTAATCATGTATACAAGGGATGTACTGTGCACATTGATTTCAATCGCAAACATATACACACACAGCTCATGCAAAAATTTTGACTAAGCACAACAAATGCTCATAGATGTGCGATATAATGGGAAAATGAATATAAATAAAAACATATAGAGTAATACTAACTAAAATCTATATATCACAATTGAATTATATGTTTTTAGATACTGGAAATTTATTCTGGTCTCTGCAATAAACATGCACTCAACAATACATTATTACAAAGTCTTAGCCGAAACTAGAACAAGTCCAAAGACTAAAGCACAAAGTTTAATAGAGTTTGGCTAAAACAAAAGTTCTCTTCATGATGATAAAATCTAGATTAAGCACACAACCGCGTAGTAGGCATTCACACATGGCTGGCGAAGATCTCTTCATGATTGTTGTTTACAAGATGCAACATGGCATGTCAAAATTAGTCGGATATGGCCTTCTAAGCAAATACCAACACCGGATCCACAGAGTGAAAATAACCTGCATATGTAAATATTGAGTCTATACATGTACCCTACCCTATGCAACTTTCAGCTTATTCGTTTCGGCTGGATTGGCTTATAAGCCATGACTGAAAGTGCTGACTGGTTTGTTTGGTGCGAGAGAAAAATACTGTTCAAGCTATGACTTATAAGCCAGATACGAGCAATCCAGCCTGAACGAACACGCTGTTTATGTGATTGAACTAGTATAATTTTTGCATAATTTTAAAATAATGGTTCGTAAATTATAGCTGTACCTGGCAGCCACCTGAGAATGTGTGAGAGCAATAAATGAACAAGGGAAAGACGGCCTGTTCGGTTAGGGTGAAATTATTATATATGATCTTAAATTTCTAGTTAGAATAATATTTTTTTTTCACATAAATCAGTAAGTAATAATTTTTTACGAACCAGCAATGATACGAACCAGCTAACCGAACTGAGAGAGAGAGAGAGTTCAAACCGCCAACGTTCATGCGTGCATAAAGGGCCAAAATCTGGTGCCCTTGCCGGCTGGGGCCTCCGTGCGGTCGCCAGTCCTACACATGGGTATTGACGGGCATGGGTATGTTGTACAGTTGATGTGGTTTTCTTGTGATATTATATAATGATATTGTATAACGGAAACATAGATAAGAATTTACTAACTATTTCTCCTCAAAAAAGTACATAAAACGTACAGTTGATGTGGTTTTCTTGTCAAGTTTATTTTCTTTTCTCTCGTCTAATAAAAATCCGGCAAAAACTTTTTGCCGTCTTTTGAAAAAAATTAAAAACTGAACCAACAAGTAACAAAAAACACAAAAAGAAAGAATCCAATAATACGAATTTTGAATGCATCCTCTCCAAAGTGACACACACCTGATAAAAAGCCTAAAGTTTCTACTTGACGCGTGAGCGTATTTGTTTATATAAAAAAAGAGTACACGTGTCAACGAACGTGACAAGATCCGGCCAAAAATTTCGTAATGCGCTCCGTGCAGAGGGCAGATTGGCTTGCGGAGACACAAGCCTGACATCGACGTCATCGTGACGGGTCCCGTGGCGGCGCCGGCCACCACCCAGAGTCCTCCCAACTCGCCGTCGGCGACGACGGGTAGCCAGTCCCAGCCCCACCGTCGCTCCCGGAGCCGCTGCCCTGCGGCCACCACTGACGGTGACGTCCCACCGCGCCGCTGCTCTCACCACCTCCTCCGCCTCCAAGGCTGAAGAGCACCGGGAACGACGGCGGCGAAGACGACGAGCCGGAAGCCGCGGTCACTGCGGGCGGCCGGACAGCGCGCGCGGGAGCCGCCGCCACCTGGTCGTAGAGACGCGTTGGTGCCTCGCCGGGGCCCTGCAGGAACCTGGCGTACTCCGAGTACTCCCCGTCGCCGCCCGCCAGCGCCAGCGCCTGCGACTCCAGCAGCGCCTCGGGCCTCTGCGGCGGCGGCAGAGGCAGAGAAGGAGGCGGAGGACGAACCATCGGCGGCGGCGCCGACACGAGCGTGGCGGACTCCGGGAAGTTGACCTTGGCGCGGCTGCCGCGGAACCTCAGCGCGGCCTCGTCGTAGGCCCGCGCGGCGGCCTCCGCGGTGTCGAAGGTGCCCAGCCACACGCGCGCCGCCTTGTGAGGGTCCCGGATCTCCGCCGCCCACTTACCCCACGGCCGCTGCCGCACGCCGCGGTACCGTCGCCGCGGCGTGCCGGCGGAGTCGGTGGAGGACGGCGAGGGCAGCTGCTCGCTCGGCCCCGGTGACGCCGCCGCCGCCGCAGGCGAGTGCTGCGCGGGAATCCCTGCCGCCCCGTGCTCTGCTCCTGAAAACAGAGCAACGACAATATCGCAATTAGTCAATACGAGTACTGACCTGCTCAAAGATTACGTTTTTACTCTCGTCTCCCAATCATAGGAATTACTATCAGTCACAATTCACAGTTCCCAACATACGCACGCAGTTAATTGTTAAAAACAAGAGAGGGACCTGTTCATTCTACCTGCTCTTCTGTTGTAACTTCATAGTATGACTTTACTTATCTCAATGGTCAAGAATATGAATCCGTTTTATTTCTGCACAATTATTAAGTGCGGATGATGCGTGTTGTGTGTGGATGAACTGTCAAGAGCAGTGGATTTTGGTGTGTTAATCAAACGTGGTGCTCAATGGAACAGTTTCACACTAAGCGTCTTATTAAAGCAGAGGAATCTCGAGTGTGTGCATCCGTCCGTCTCTGTTGAACCATCAAGTGAGAAGCACATGCTTGATTGGAAGCATGGGACAATTTGGGTACCCATCTGATGTCATCATATAGTATATTTGATCATGTTTATGTTGACAAATGATTATTTCCTATGGCTGCCCTAGGTACCACGGCAAAGAATGCTGGTAGTGGTGGGAAAGCGAAGTTTCTCTTGTCTTCTGAGCTCACACGTACTATATGGGAAGTAGACACGGCAGAGGGCCGTATCGTATGCCCTAGCGGTTACTATCTAGAGCTACATCTAGCACTACTGATTAGGGCCGTAACTATAATTTTTTTTTTGTTCTCACATTATGCTCTGTTAGATCTTGTTTGGCAACACTCCTGTTAGCTTTAGTTGCCAGAATATTTGCAGTGGATCTCCAAGGCGAAAGTGAAGCTAAAAGAACTAGTGTGACTAGATAGATCCTACTTCATTCTTAGAAGTGAAACGATTCTGTGTTATAGCATCAACGTCAGGTCAAGAAACCGAGGACATCTCGAGAGCCATGCCAAACAGAGTCGTCTCATCTTGATGGATCTGATCAGCGTCCGTGACGGCTGGTAAGCGTGCAGTACTCCACCCGGATGCCGTAGCTGCTACGGTCCTTTTAGCAAGTATGCAGGTCATGCCAACAAATTCCATGACGTGCTGTGCTGTACGTACTACATGTAGCTACCAATTTTTTCCATGCATGCACAACGGGAAGCGAGCATGTAAAGAGCAACCGCAAGGGCTGAGCAGAGTACGGCAAGCGCTGCTCTGTTTTGAGCGAGAGAAGGATCGATCGGTTACCGTGAGCGGCCGGCGTCGTAGGACGAGAGGACGTCGGCGGCGGCGTTACGTCTCCATCGTAGTAGTCGCTCCACCACTGCCCCTCCGACGAGACCTGACCGTGACGGCCACTGACCGGCGCCGGCGCCGCTGCCCCGCCGGCGAGGACCGAGGACAGCGCGTCGACCATCATGGACGCCTCCCGGCTCCGCTCGTACCCCGACAGAATTCGCCACGTGGCCGCCTCCTGCTGCCCGTCGTCGTCGTCCTCCTCGCCGGAGAGCCGCGGCGGCGGCCCTCCTCCTCCTCCTCCTCCTCCCTCCGCGTTCGCCACCCTGGGCGTGCAACGACAATATGGCTTGTGCTTCCCTCCTCTCGTCTCGTCTGGAGTGGACGACCAGCGCCATGTATGTTTATATATAGGCGGCGCATGGGCACGTGTCCGGCCCTGGAATTTCCACGGCGTTTTGCTTCTTCTTTTTTCCTGTGCCGAAAGGCAGCTCAGCCGTTTTGCGTACAGTGAGCAAGCAGTAGCACAGACGAGGTGCAATGCATTCGGCCACGCACGGCACGGCGCACGAAGCATCCTTTCCATCAGCTTTCGGCTCGGTTTGTTCGTTTCCTTCGTCCGTACGGCAAATTCAAACGTACGGGTCGGTCTGCAGGAGCTGGATGGTTTCCAGCTGCAAGTTCGTTTCATCCAGACGGACGCCTCTGTTTGACGCTGTGGAGTGAGAACGTCTAGAATCAAGGTTACGGTGCGATCAGTATTTTTTTTTTGTTGGTTCATAAAAATGATAGAGTATGTACATGAGTAAAATAAAACGGAGGAGAATTCGGGAGCAAATTGGTTGCGAATATATTAAACTGGAATTCAATTGTTCGCGGTGTTTCGGTGCGTTCACACACGGCCGACGACGCATGGTTGACCACCACAAATTGGTCTGACCACACCTCCACAATTGTGCGCGTCCAGTGCCCCGTTTGCTTGCCTAACAAGCATAGTTGAAAGTACCGTTAGCTAATCTGTTGTGAGAGAAAAATACTATTTATTGATTGAAAAAGTATGACTTCTAAACCAAACGAACGGGAAGCGGATTATTGGTTGCGGTGCTACTGTGACTGATTACCGGTGGCGGTCGCTGTAATAAACTAATAATAACACTCGTACTTGCAGTAATACTCCTACAGTAATTACATACCCGTTCTCCGCCGCGACGAACCGCCGAGAAAGCTGTAGCGAAATCCGAATAGGCTGTTGCCTTGTCCCAACGCGTTTTCCTCAGGACCAAGCCTCATTTATTTATACAACTACTACTGCTACTACACGTGCGTTAAAAGAGTCTGGTGCGGTGCTGACGTCCACGGTCTACCACTAGTGTACTAGACAGCTAGTCTTGCCTCTCTTGCTGGTGGACACTTGGCAGCAAGTAGAGTCTTCTCCATTCTTCTCCAATTAGGCAAAACACAAATATCATAGCTTTAGTGTGTGTGTGTGTTTTCCTATGCACCAGTATTGCACAGCGTTTGTAAACCACGCATTCCTTATTTTAGAAAGGAACTTGAATACTAAATACTCCTAGCATAATCAGTGGCTTCACAATATATATGGAGTCACACTCCCCACCTCTAGGACATAGAACAGTTCCCTCGATGTTCTCTAAACCACACATCCAATTATCCATCGATGATTACGACCTGTACAATTTCACATATACCATTTCATATTCCGGGGATCATTCGTGCTTCCATTCTTCTCTAATGACCTCACCACCTTCTACAACACTATTACCAAAAGTATTTTCAGTGCCCGACGTTTTTATAGAGCTAGGCAGACCAACCACGTAGATTAAATGCTATATGTTATCAGGTCTTTTACAGATACGGCCTATCCACATCTATAAATCGTTGGAGTCGCCGGTATCTCTTATTACTATTTAGGTCTTGTTTGGATATTATCGTATTCATCTTAATTACATGTGTTGGGATGGACTGGGGGTGAAAAATTTAGTTTAAGTTTCACTCTAATCCATCCTAGCATATGTGAATTGATGGGAATCCGATTACATCCGAACAAAACCTTAATAGGGTCGTAAATGGTACATATATTTTCTGACGGACTGATCGACCGAAGATGCTAGTGTGTCAAAAAAAAAAAAAACTCCAGTAGGATGGACAGTGTGTCAAGAATGGATGGGTTTCTGCCTTTTGAATTTGGTTAATTATCCGGAATCCAGTAGCTAGTCTGCCGCCAGCAGTAGTGCCGACATACATGTTACAAGATTATCCCGTTTCTTTTGCAATGTTGGGCCAAGAGGCCTAATCGTGCCGCTTCATTGCTTCTTTACTTTTTATTTCGTAATTTATTAACTTAATTTTTCCTTGTAATTAATGCCACGAACACTCTTCTCTTGATATGGAACAATTTTTTTTATGAAGCTAGAATACTTTTATTTTACCGTGAAGCTAGAATACTTTTATTTTACCGTGAAGCTAGAATACTTCTATTTTATTGTGACGCTAGAATATTTTCTTGTGAAGCCAAACCATTTTTGCTTTTCACGTGAAGCTAAAATATTTTTGCTTTTCACGTGAAGCCAAACCATTTTTGAAACCGACCTGATTGCACGCTATTAACTACTCCTAGCTAGCAGTACCCCGAACGCATCTTCTACACTAAAATTTAGGAGGTATCACATCGGGTGTCACGTAGTGTTCGGATACTAATCATAAAACTAATTACAGAAGCCGTGACTAATTCGCGAGACGAATCTATTAAGCCTAATTAACCTATCATTAGCGTATGTTAATGTAGCACCATATTGTTAAATTATGTACTAATTAAGCTTAATAGATTCGTCTCACAAATTAGTCTTAATCTATGCAATTAGTTTTGTAATTAGTCAATATTTAATACTCTAAATTAGGATTAAACTTTAGGAGATGGGAACCAAACACCCCCTTGGTAGTATAAATCATGCATTATATTACTTGTCATGTCTGAATTTGGAGTAGTCAAACACATGGAGACATTGCAATCATGCGTCGGTTGAGCCATCAAGCTCCATTGACGTACTCTCAGGTCACGTTTTGAAAAGTTGAAAGAAATTTGGGAAACCTAGCAAACAAACATCACGTGCAGATCGACACGCATGCGTACTCTCTAGAGCCTACATGTGAGTAGAGTAGAGTATACGTCATTGTGGTGTCGTAAGAAGAGCAAATTTATTGACTAGCTGTAGTCATATTATCACGAAGAAAGCTCTAGGAGACTTGGTCATGTTAGATTAGTCCACGTATATAGATAGCTTGAGTTCACTGGACGCCCAGGGGTGGATCCACTCGTAAGCCTGATTTCTGCCTTAAATCAGTGTTACTTAGCTTTAAATCACTATTAATGTTTAGCTTAGCACTAAATCTTCATTATTTAGCCTCGTTTATTCCTGTCCTGGATCCGCCCCGTGGACGCCATAATATAGAAACTTAGAAAAGCAATAGTAAAGTTGGGTCCAGTATGGTCCTCATGTCAAGCCTTGAACTTTCGATTGGCATTTACTGTATAATCTATCCTCCCAGTTGACTAGATTGTTGTAACATCAAGGGAGGAGCGCTAATGGAAATGGGACAGAGATGGCTAAGCGTGTCGATCGTAAATTTGTTAATGGAAAGAAAGTGTAACAACTCGGATTTTAGAGAAGCAAAAATACTGAACTTTTGAAATTTTTTCCTGCAATATGTGAAGCATGTAAATGCTAGGTCAAACACGAGTCCAACTCGCTAACAAGAAGTTGCATACATGTAGATGGTTTGTAGGTGATTGTCGGAGTTTTCGAGTTGTCTTGTGTTTGAGCCTCGTTTTTGTTGGAGAGCACAACCCATAGCAACCTCTTTGTGATCCTCGCGGGATTATTTCGAGTCTTCTATGAATCTCTCTCTATAATCCCGAACTCCACTAGAACCCGGACTTGCCATTTATATTTATGTCAACCATTGGACCGGAGTCCCTAAACCCTAAGACCCCTAGTAGACCATCACGATGAGTAAGCATGTTGTTAATACATGCGGGTACACACATATAAGACATAGGAGTAGGAGAACAAAGGAAAAGACCCTCTTCTCTAGTCGCCAGTGGAAATCATCTGGAGCCCCCTCTTGGAGCTCACATCTCAAGTGCCATCAATACCCCTTTCTTGAAATTCCTATTCAAACTCCATGCAGATCTCCCCGAATTTCCCCCCAAATTCTTCCTTCGAGTTTTTCCAAATATCCCCTGAAAAATTCCCATCCGAACACTCGTGGAAATTTCGTCTTGAGTTCATATGAATCTCTCCGAAAGATTCCTCGAACACCGCCTTATATTTCATCTTGGAAATCCTTCTCAAGATGTGATGAATTCTTCTCAAAACCAAATTCAAAACCATTTAAACTTAAATTGGAGAATCTATTTCCTTATCTCTCTTCTCTCCCCTCACACCTTGGCCCGGCCTAGCACTCCCTCTCTTCCCCTTCTTTCTGCACCGGCCCAGCAAGCTACAGGAGCCCAACCGAGCCCCCCTCTCCTTGCCCAGCCTGGCCTCTTGCCTTCAGCCCACGCAGGCAGCAGCAGCAGCCCAACAACCCCGGCCCGTCTCGCACCCCACAGGCCCACGAGCACGAGCCTGCTGGCCCAGTCGGAAGCTGCCCCAACCCAAGCCCTAGCGAGGCAGAGCTCCTAAGCGCCGCCGCCCAGCTCGCATGCCAGCCCCCCACCACCAGTGCCTCACCTGCTCCGCTCCTCGATTCGCGCCACGTGTACCTCCCCGGGCACGGACGCCGAGGATGGCTGGAGTGCAGTGCTATAAAAGGCCGCCACAGCGCCACCCCTTTCTCCTCCCTTTCTCAGTCGCCGCCGCCATCCCTCTCCCTCTTCCTCCGTGCGAGCAGCCACCTTCCGACGTGCCACCAGTTGCCTCGCCACCGCAAGACCCTACTCCACAATGCCGTGCCCCGCATCTCGCCGGAGAGCACGCCAAGCCAGAGCCATTGCCGAAGCCACGGCGCGCCATGACGCCATGCTCCCCCCCGCCCGACGAGCAGCGCCGTCCGGACTGACGCGCCCGAGGCACCGTCCTCCGTCTCCTCGCCCAAGCCTGCATCGCGTCGACATGTGTGGCCACAACACCGGCCTCGCCACGTCGCTCGACGCTCATGGCCACGCTGAGCCTGTCCGCCACCGCGCGTCTGCCTCTCGTCCGTGAGCACCATCTCGCCCTTGCGTTCGTGTTGTCCTCGACATCGTTCATGGCCGCATCTCCACGAGCGTGTCCGCGACAACCACCGCAGGCCGAGCCCGAGGACCCTGCAACGTCCACGTAGCTGCACCACCTCGTCGACGTCCACCTCGAGCCTCTGCTCTGCGCCTCATCCTCGGCCACGGCCACGCCAAGCCTTGACCCTATCTCGGCCACGACAAGCCTCTCCACGCCGATGTCATCGTGCTCCACCGAGGCCGCACCGATGCCCTCCACTTTGACCCGCACCGACGTCACCATGGCCGAGAGCAGGAGCTGCATCGCCTGCTGAGCACCCAAAGCCTAGGACCCCATTTTTACCCTCCCTGCCGTTACTTGTGCTGAGCCCGGCCTTCGAGCCATGCAACTCAATGTGCAGGGAAGAAGCCGGCCCCTTGCGGCATCCTTCGCGAACCATGGCCGAGCTCCATCCAACAGCCGCCACCTGTTCAGCAATCTATATCCTCCCCACTTTTGTGAACATGTATTTATCTTTCATTCGCACATGACCATCATCTATGTATCATCTATCTATCCATGATTAGTCAATGCCTGTGCTGACCATCGCCACCGGTCTACTCCTTTGTTTCCATTTCCCTTCATGACGATCTATCTATTACACGTGTCTATCTCTTGTACCTCGAATTCTTTTCCCAAGTGCTTCGATTAGGTGCTACATCTTCGTCGCACGATCACCCGGATGAGCCGAAGCCATTGGACGACCACAAGTGCGACCAACTACAAGCTCCGCCAAGATCGCGATGCCGAGCAACGCGGGTCACGTTCTTCCACTTCGACAAATCTCGGTGAGCCACCACCGTGCCCCTCTTTCCAACCCCGATGTTGCTTACCGGCCATGGCATTCCAACCATGGAACGCGTAGACCGAGGCCACCTCTGGCCTTTGGACACACAAGCACACACACACACACATGACTAACCCAAGCCAAATTGAACCACTGGAGTTCCAAGAACGCCGGTGTGGTTGCCGACCACCATTGAAGCATTCTCTAAAGCCATGTCTCGTCCACCGTAAACCACGCCCGAATGAGTCAAGCCTTGATCGCCGTCTCTGACGTTGCGACGGAGCTCTACCGCTCCTAGACACGCTCGCACTCACTAGCACGAGACCGGACTTAGCCAAACGGATCCACGGCGTAGGAGATGCCAGAAAGGACTTGTCGCCTGTAAAACCCACCGTGGCCAAGCCATGCCGCGGCGAAGAGTTACCATGACCTCATCGTGAGCCCCGAAGCCGTAATCGGACCACGTGGTATTGATCGCCGCATCATGGACTACAGGATTCCCTTTTTGGTTGCCCTGATGGGTTCGTGGAACCCTATGCCCGTGTTTCACCACTGTTCCGGCTACCTCGAGTTATGAGAACACGCCGTCGAGATCTACCGGGACCCACACTAAAGAACTTTTGAAGTAGTCACATTGCACAACTCACGGACAAAGCCTTGGCATACACCACATGACCTAGCACCGTGCCGTCGTTGTATTGAGTCCGTTCCCGACATTCTAGCTGCCTCGTTAAATGAGGGCGAGCCGTTGAGAAACCGTGTGATCCCTAGCATCGTACCGATGACAAGTGGAGTCTTTCCGACGTTCCGGTTGCCTTGCCTTGCAAGTGCGTGCCATTGAGGAGATATCATGACCCTTTCTACTGTGAGCCGTAACCTCTAGACCATGAACCCTAGTCATATGTCTTATCAAGACCATGGAAAGCCCCATCTCGCACCTTTCCGTATACGCAAATCTACCTTGTTGGGCCCTATTCTTATGACCTATCTGTCCATGACTATCTTACAGGATCTATCCATCACCAGCTATGGAATGTGCTACTCCGCAGTCGTGTCGAGTTGTTGCGTCTTCGGTCGTGTTTGGTTCTTATCGCTGTGTTGTTGCCTGTGTGTCGAGCTTTTGAGCCGGCTGAGGGATCGTACCTCATTCGGACGTTACGATCACGGGATTTGTCTCGCCATGGCCGTGATGCCGAGTGTAACTCGACCCCTCGCTCTTTAGTCGACTTCATAATACTATGAGTGTTAACTCCTACCTTCGGCCCTAGGACATGGTCGTGATGGATTCGATATTGATATCGATGCGGATATCACCCGCTCACATCGAGCCTTTTGTGACCTAGCCTGTGGGAGATGATCTGGGAGATAACAATCGTGGAACGATGGATGCTAACACATGTTGGTATAGCTTGTGGCTGCGAGTCCGCCTCACCATGATCATGGGGCTATGCCTCTCTCTTTCGTTTGCTTCTTCATGCTCAAGCCCTTGTGTGTTTGTACCCCATTCGACCATCGCGTTTCTTCAATTCTCGCGGTGACCACCGCACCGTTATGAATCAGAGAGATGACTTAGTGCCAGTGCACCCAGGTTAGGTACCCTATGAGTGGTTTGCGCACTTGTATTCTTTAGTGAGTCGCTCCTTCTGATGCACTGTCTTCTGTCGTGGCATGTGTGTGTTGGAAGGAGCAGACCTCCGTTCTTTGCTGTTATTGCCCTATTAGCCCGCTCTGTTCGATCCCAGCTTGTCCATGGCGATTGAATCAAAGACCGGACTATCTCTTTTTAGTTAGCCAAGCTATAGTCTATGTCGTACCTCGGACCCGTGCGTGTCGACCCGATCGACCGTCTAAAACCATCTTTCCCGAAGATGTGTCTGAGAACATGACATGGATGTGCCTAGCTAACCCCCGCTTCTTTTGCCGTGTTGAGCGACTCTCTTCTCGGCTCCCGACGCTATTGTGTCGTGTGGATCGAGAGGACCCATCGTTGTCCAATCTCTTTGTGCTACCGCTTTCTACCATAGCGGGCGAGCCGAAGTACGTTGGAGCCAAGTCACAATAGTGTTATTTGTTCTTGTTTGCATCTCGCGTCTAATTGTGACTTGCGGGAAAAGGCTACAAGAGCCGAAACCCGTCGTTCTTTCCTTACTTGGCCGTCCTCCGATTCCTGTCAACTCCATGACGCCCGAATCGAAAGACCGTAAGCCGTGGTGCTTGCTATGGATAAGCCTTGGTGGCTTAAACCAATTATCCTACAGCCGTTCCGGCTTGGCTATGACTTAAGCTTGTGCATAGCAAACCACCACTTTTGTTTCTTTGGCCCGAGGAAATCGGACAACCACCGAGAGGGCTAAGCTGTGTATCTTAACGTGTCTTGTTGGTGTTATTGGATCTTTCAGCGCCTTGCCGTCTTTTCGAGAGTTGAGTGTTCTCTTGCCTTGCGTATCGCTTCACGGAGTAGCTGACGATCGGGCCAAGGGAACATGATCGACGACAAGGACTGTGGGATGGAGTCGACTCCGGAGGAGGTGATCCCGCTGATTGAACACCAACGGATGGAGAATTGTACCTCTACATCGTAGGTGTCATGGCAGCACCCTCTTTTAGAGAATCCTATTAGATATTGCATAATATCTAGAACTACTAGCGCTTTATAATTATTCCTTGCTAGTGCTTTGATGCATGCTACTACCTGAGCCATTATTACCCTGATGCAACCCACTCTACCATGTCACCCTGCTTTGCGCATTCGCTCACTTATATATGCTTACTTGCCTGCTTGTTTGCATATTATACCACTATACTTACTTTTAACTCCACTTCGCATTATATTTGGGATGTGATGCTGGTGGTGAACCCCAGGGAATGGTTTGGCTATGGGTGCGGACTTGGTGGTGTGTGGCGTCTTTGCGTGTGTCTTGGGTGCATGGAGAGTGAGGGTTGTGTCGACCGAAATGGAATAACGACGAGCACAGGGCGAGTCTTGCCATGTGGTGATACCTGGGCACTTGGATATGGAATACCTGTGGCGGGTAAATGGTAACTGGAGGTGGCCTTGGGTGTGAACCTGTGATGGGAGGAGCCTAGGGTGGAGGTGCTGTGGTGGCACGTAAAATGGAAACCCTGATGAAGATATTCTGGCTTGGTCAATCCCTAAGGACTTACTAGTACTTAGATTCACCAGGAATCCTTTACATCCCACTCGCCCTATATGGTGCGGGACGGTCGGACTACTTGGTAGAGCGATGCCACTACTGCTAGGCGAACGTGTGCAAGGAGGTACGGGGCGTGCGGTTTTCCCCCCCACCCTTCCGAGACTTCAGGAGGCCTTGTGGACCCGGCTCTTGACATCCGGAGGGCCCCGGCTCTGTCTACGACTCACAGTATCAGCCATCCCAGACTAGACTTGGGATGTTCCAGGGCTGAGAGGTAGGGTGGCATCGTTCTAGGCTAGCAAGCGGCCAGAATCTGCCTAGACAGGGCACCGTCGAGGATGGCTATCTTGTGGGTATGTGAAACCTCTGCAGAGTGTATGGTTGATCGATCGATACATATGCCGACTTGTCGGCTATGGACCTTTCCTGGGTTTCGCTTAAACTAGATAGGAGATGAGTCATTCCTTCCTCCCTCCGGGGTTGGGGTATTTTTTGGTCGTGAGCCTTGGGGGCTGCGAGCCATTGAGACAAGGCCGAGAGGGAGTTGGCCTGTCGACCTAAGTGTGTGAGATGAGATATGGTGTGGTGGTGTGGAGATGGGTTGGGATGGATGGTTGGTGGATGGATATGGATGGTGTGGTGGTGAATGTGTTAAAAACTAGATATTATTACTATATTACTAATGTTATTTACTTCTCATGCGCTAAGGACGCAAACCACAACCAAATATTAGGATCGCCAGATCCTTTGTTTATCTTTTCCACTAAAACTCATCGGTGCTGACCATGGCCTGCACACATCTGGCGGTGTGCAGATTTCCTACTTCTCAGAGATGCTGACTTTAGAAGAATTAGGAGGTCTCGTGCCTACGCTCAAGTTTGGTTCGGAGATGGAATCTATGCTTTACGCCAACTCGATGATGACCCGTGAAGGAGGAGCCTTCACTTTCGATAGTCTTCCGCTAGATTAACTCTCTGTATTAGGTGTGTTCCCCGATGATGTAATATCTTGTATTCTTGTAATCTTACGATGTATGATCTGTGACATCGATCAAATATGATAATATGATGGAATCAGTTTTGGTTTTATCATATTAAAATTCATTCTGTGGATTTTCCTTCAAGAAAAATTGAGGATGTTTCGTAAATGCGCCACTATTTCATCTCTTTGTTTATGGCTGATCGAAACAGTAGGAATATATGGGCTCGGCCCAATGAAAATTCCCAATAATCTATATCTCTTATAAAAGCAAAACACCTAGATCTTTCAATATACATATGCAAGCTATCCACGTGTCCTACACCACTAAATACCACATCATCCACCTAATAAGTGCTACAACACTATATATTTTTTAGTCTATCAACATACAAGGAGATTTTTTATATTTAATCATTTTTATTCAATATTTTAATAATAACCATTCCTAGAAGAACTTTGCATATCTGATCCTTTTGGTCGTGCCGGTCCGGCTAGCATGACAAAATCACGTTTTCGTGTAACGTGTGTTGGCGTGGCAAGATCTGTCACGTTGGACGGCGTTTTCGACGTGGAAAACCTTATCACACCACTCCCGTTAATGTGACAATATTGTTTTGTCGCGCCACCGAGAAAGGCATGACAAGGCTCAACCTTAGAAAAATCATAACTCTTCGATACAACATCGGATGAAAATGATTTTTACATGAAATAATATAAATTTCAACAGCATAATAATTGCGTACCAGCGCTTGTCGCATTAGAAAAATAATACTTTTTTCGTATGATGCCAAATGAAGACACTTTTTATATAATAGTTGTAGCTCTCAATGAGATATGTAACTTTATAGTTTTGAGTTTTTACATTTGAGGTCGATAAGATGCTCGAGAAAAAAGTATAATGTTTTAGCGGCATATTAATCGTATATCAAGGATTATCGCCTCACGAAAATTATATTTTTCTTGCATGGTGTCAAATGTAGATATTTTTAATATCAAAGTTGTAGTTTTCGATGAGCTCAACAACTTTTTAGTTTTGAGGCCTTTCATTTGAGAGTCCTTTAATTCGATCTAATATTCTTGCATGGTTGTCAAATGAAGATACTTTTTATATCAAAGTTGTAGCTATCGTTGAGATCAACAATTTTTTTAGTTTTGAGACCTTACATTTGAGAGTCCTCCTTTAATTCTTGTATGGTTATATGGCCGTCAAGTTCTCCTTTAATTTGATGTAATATTCTATAAGCATTTTATTTGATCTTCCATTAGCTTACTCAATAGAACCATTTTATTTCTATATGAGAGTCCAGTAGCAACGCGTCGGCTGTTCTTTTAGTTCTAAATAGATCTCAAAGGCTTTATTTATATGTGCAAATGAGGAACTAGGGAACTTTAGTCCCACCTTGCTAGTTAGAGTGAAGGTTGCCATACTTATATACGGAAGCTCTCCTACGTGCACCGGCGATCGATCAGGGCATAGGGACAGTATATATGTAGGTTTCTGGAACCGATGTCCTTGCGATCCGGCACTTTGACGATTCGTGCGATGAGATCACTTGGATTTGGTTGGTTCTCAATAGTATCTCCATGTTAATTCTCGCCTGATCTACTAGAAAAAAGAGTTGAATCTTAGAAACAATGACCAGATGGTGAGCTTGTTTTCAATGGATGCCAACAAAATTTCGTTGTCAAGGAACTTTGGCCTGTATCCCGAGATGATCAATGAGCCTTTCTTCAAGCTATTGATAGCATTACGTAGTCGCAAAATACCTACTGTCCTTACGAAGCAAATGCTGAGAACACCGAGAAAATTTGCTAAGATAGAATTACAAACCAGCCAAGCCCATTTTTTCTGGGAGATGTAGCTAAGCCTAAAACCAATTTCGGCCTCGCCGAAGGCTCACACAATCAAAAACCTCACAAAACCATAAAATCTAACCGTATTTTCTCAAGGACAATCTGAGTCTGTTACCAATAGTATCCTAAAAAGACATCAAGACTTCACGATAATCTTGGATTTAGGAGGAACCCTAAAGGGAGACTTGAAAAAGGGCAAAATCTGTAAAATGAAATAAATGCGATAAAATCCAAAGATTTGACAACCGCTGTTTCTCCATCTGATACAGAATCCTGACCCAAATCTGTTTTGAAACGTTTGCGCTACCACCCTAAATTCCATGGATTCGACAAGGAAAACAAAACAAAAAGAATGTTGGTAAAACTTAAATTGGTGGTCCTCTTGTGATGGATTTGGTAGGTGAGCTCCCTAGTTATGTTCACACATGTCCTAGCATTAAAACTCCCTCCATAATTTAAAACGAAATTGCATCGAAATCACAAGAGCAAAAATACATAAAAACTGCTCCAGAAATCCTGAAACGTTCAAGACACGCGGGAGATAGAGATTGGAGCATGCATAATCCTTGGGTTAACTATAGATGTTCCTGTTATAATCTGGATCGTACTAGGGGTTAGATCCGAGGGGCTACTTTCTGTTGAATAGTATCACGAAACCTAGAACGTCTACTAGAGCAGGTAGAACGAGGGAAAGGGAGAGGTAGAAGATGGACGTGTCAAACCTGACACCACAGTGGTGGAAGATCCGCTAGCGTCCGCCATGGAGTCGATGTCTGCGCTAGGGCAGCGACGGGCGGTGAACATGGCGTCGGTGATGCGCGGTGGCGACCGGCGGTGAAGGCAGTGGAGTCCGGTGGCGGCGTGGCTGGTGGCTTCCCGTCACTGCTACGCGCCCTCTAGATCAGATTAGGGTTTAGATGTCGGTGGGGAGCTCGGCTCAGGTCAACCTCGTGATTAGAGCCGTCAGCCCCACCTCTTTTTATAGCGTAGGGTGACAGGGGCCCTCCAGCCATGGTGGGCTGGGCGCCCCCGATCAGGGCGCGAATCAAAGGCCCAACTAGGCCGTTGGGTCCAGTTAGGATTAGAGATCAATCTAACAATCTTCCCCCTTATCTCTTTCCATCTTTTACTTTCATATCATTTACTTTTGTTCATTCCATTACGGATTAGCGCATAGAGCATGTCTCATCATCACGGTCTATTGCCGATAGATTTAACAGCTACAACACACTACTCTGTTCTAAAATAGATACATATCTTTGGGCCTTCTTTTGTCCAGGAATTATAGACTTTCCCTTAAACCCATGCCGGCTACATGTTCTCTGAACACGTTGGATGGTAAGCCTTTTGTAAGTGGATCCACGAGCATCTTTTCGGTACTTATATGCTCAAGACTTATGACTTGATCCTGGACTTTATCTTTCACAACATAATACTTTATGTCAATGTGTTTGGCAGCACCACTTGACTTATTGTTGTGAGCATACTGTACTGTCGGATTATTATCGCAGTATAACTTAAGTGGTCTATAGATGTCGTCAACCACCTTCAAACCGGGTATGAACTTCTTTAGCCAGTTCACCTGCCCCGTTGCCTCATAACACGCTACAAACTCGGCATGCATTGTGGACGATGTAGTGACGGATTGCTTTGAGCTTTTCCATGAAATAGCTCCCCCTGCGAGAGTGAATACATATCCAGACGTGGATTTTCTATCATCTCCCGCATAATCAGAATCCGAATATCCCACTATATGGAGTGAATCAGATCTTCTATACGTCATCATGAGGCCTTTCATTTCTTGCAAATAACGCAAGACTTTCTTTACTAATTTCCAGTGTTCTATTCTAGGATTGCTCTGGAATATACCAAGTAACCCAGTAACAAATGCCAAGTCAGGGCGCGTGCATACTTGAGCATATTGCAAGCTTCCGATAGCTGAAGCATATGGAACCGCTTTCATTTGATCGATCTCATATTGGTTTCTGGGGCATTAAAAATCCCCATATCTGTCACCCTTGACTATATGAGCAGGTGAGGGACTACATTTGTGCATACTGAATTTCTTTAAGATCTTTTCTATGTATGCCCTTTGTGATAGTCCTAATACCCCTTTACTTCTATCTCGGTGAATCTCGATCCCTAAAACGAACGAAGCTTCACCAAGATCTTTCATATCAAATTTTGAGGACAAAAACTTCTTTGTCTCCAGTAGTAGAATGACATCACTACTAGCAAGTAAGATATCATCCACATACAGGACAAAGAAAGATAAATTTTCCATTCTTAAACTTTGTATAGACACAATTGTCCTCTACATTCTCTTTAAACCCAAAATTCCTTATTGTCTGATCAAACTTCAAGTACCACTGTCTTAAAGCTTGTTTTAATCCATAAATGGATTTCTTTAGGTGGCATCCCATTCGTTCTTTTCCTTCCATAACAAAACCTTTCGGTTATGCCATGTAAACATTTTCCTCTAAGTCCTCGTTGAGAAATGCCGTCTTTACATCCATCTGATGTAATTCTAAATCATAATGTGCCACTAATGTCATTATGATTCTGAAGGAATCCTTATATGAGACTGAAGAAAAGGTCTCATTGTAATCAATCCCTTCTCTTTGCGTAAAGCCTTTTGCCATAAGTCGTGCTTTATATCTCTCTATATTCCCTTGAGAGTCAAGCTTTGTTTTGTAGACCCATTTACAGCCTACTGTTTTGGCTCATTTAGGAATTATCTCCAAATCCCAAACTTTATTGGCATTCATAGATTTCATTTTATCTTCCATGGCCTCAAGCCACTTTGATGAATGATCACTTCTCATGGCTTCTTCAAATGAGGTGGGATCATCCTCCATTTAAAATTTCTCGGTGTTGTACACTTCATAATCAGTAGGAATAGCTGATTTTCTAACTCTTTGAGACCTTCTAAGGGCCTCCACATTTGGCACATCTTCTGTTTGAGGATGTTGTTGCTCCCCCTCATGTGTGGCAATTGGTTCTATAGGATCCTAAAGAACATGTTCTTCATCATCATTTATTGTTGCCACAGGCAGAATAACAACATGTGCTGGCACCACAGTATCTTGTACTGTCGATGCAGCGACAACAGGTAGTGAGAAAAATAACTCATGAATCATTGGAGTGGGCGCATACACCCGCTTCTCTTCAAGATCAATTTCTCGAGCTACCATGCTCCCCCCTCATCATGTCATCCTCTAGGAAGACAGCGTGTCTTGTTTCCACAAACTTTGTATGTCTATCTGGACAGTAGAAACGAAAACCTTTTGACTTTTCTGGGTAGCCAATGAAATGGCAACTTACTATTTTGGGATCTAGCTTCCCAATGTTTTGGTTAAATACTTTAGTCTCAGCAGGACTCCCCCACACACGTAAGTGGTTTAGTGAGGGTACTCTTCCTATCCACAACTCATACGGTGTTTTGGGCACCAACTTACTTGGTACTCTATTGAGAATATGAATGGCGGTTTTTAACGTCTTCATTCACAGGCTCAATGGTAAGGTGGAGTAACTTATCATACCACGCACCATATCTATCAGGGTACAATTGTGCCTTTCAGCTACTCTATTTTGCTGAGATTCGCCTGGTGTAGAATATTGGGCTACTATGCCATTCTCCTGTAAGAACCTTGCAAAAGGTCTAGGAACTTGGCCCTATGGGGTATGCCGACCGTAGTACTCCCCCCACGGTCGGACCTGACTATTTTAATCTTTAAATTGTGTTGGTTTTCAACTTCTACCTTAAATATCTTAAATTTATCCAATGCTTCTGTTCTTTCTTTGATTGGATAAATGTAGCCATAACGGGAGTAATAATCTGTGAATGTTATGAATGAATCATAACCATCCACACTCTTTACAGGAAACGAACCACAGATGTTTGTGTGAATACTTTGTAGAATTCATGCGCTTCGTTTGGCATCTTTCTTAATTTTCTTTACATACTTTCCTTTAATGCATTCTCTGCATTGTTCTAAATCTGAGAGCTCTAATGGAGGAAGAATATCATTCTTAACTAGTCTTTCTATTCTCCCCATCGAAATATAGCCTAAACGACAGTGCCATAATTTCGACAATGCATCGTGAGCTCTCTTTCATTTTCTGTTTACGTCCGCAGACAAGGATACATTCACATTGTCGCACGCAACGTTCCCATCATCGCATACAACATTCACATCATCACGTAGTGATAACAAATAATGCTCATTTTGTAAGATAGCAAGACCAACACACGTATTATTAAATGTTATCTTACATTTGGCATTTCTAAAATGGCAATCATATCCATCATTATCAAGCATGAAACACTAATCAAGTTTCACTATAATGAGGAAACATAAAGAACATCTCTAAGTATAAGTTTGAAACCATCAGCAAGCTCTAGAGAAAGATCGCCAACGGCTTCAACTTCTGCTCGGACTCCATTTGCAACTTTAACGTGTCTTTCGCTTCTTTGCGTAGTCCTCGTCGAATGGAATCCTTGTAAAGAATTAGCAACATGAATAGTTGCACCCGAGTCAATCCACCAAGTAGATTTTGAATACTGTATGTACATGGATTCATTTATGAACGTAATAATGTTCTCACATTTCTTTGCCATGATCATCTTTAAGTAATCGGGATAATCTTTCTTATAATGTCATGTCTTCTTATAATAGAGACACTTGTCTTTCTCTACTGTGAATTTGTTTTGCTGAGGCTGATGCAGCATGGGACCCTTTCCCTTTGACTTTGAGAAAAAGTTAGCATTAGTATTTTTTTTTCTTATTATCTTTTAGATAATTGATAGTGCCACCATTGACAGCTTTCATTCTCTTCTCCTCTTGCACACACATAGCCATGAGTCTCTCCATGTCCCATTTCTCAGGCTGTATGTTGTAGTTGACAACAAAAGTGTCAAACTCTTTTAGCAAGGAAACAAAAATCAGATGGATAAGGAACTCATCCTTGAGAGATAGATCCATTGGTTTTAGCTTGGATGCCAAATTGCTCATCCTTAGTATGTTCTCTCTTATGTCACCATTACCAGAGTACCTCTCTATCATCAGCTGCTTTATCAGCTGGGTAGCATATGTCTTTGAAGAGCCAGTGAACTGACTCTTTATTCTTTCAAGGTACTTGGTGATGTGTCACACTCTGGAATTGAACCCACAGTTGCAGGCTCAATCATGTTCTTTATCATAGCTAAATATTTCTTGTTGGCAGTGATCCACTTCCTATGCTCAAGATCATAGGACATCCTTTGGGATGCAAAATCCCTCTCTTTTGTTGCCCAAGCGGCATCAGCCTCGTTTGTCTCCCTCACCGGTGCCACAGGCTCTGTGGGACACGGTGTGGTGACTACCCAGTCCACCTCAGCCAAGATGAAGGCCAGGTCAATCTTTTTCTTTCACTCCGTGTAGTTATCACCTTTGAGAGTGGGGATCTCTTTGATACAACCCATCAAGTTGTATCCGCCTAAAAACACAATTCATATAGAGTCAGAACATAAATAATAACAATAACAATTGCATGCCTTAGTTCCAACATTGGTCAAAATTAAAACATACAATTATTCTTTACATTAATTCTACATCACCATTGGGCAGAAATAGAATTAATGCAAGACAAAACATCATAATATTGCCATTAATCAACGTTGGTCAGAATAATAACAATATTATAATCAATTAAAACATATCCATTTTCAAAATTAAATTCTCCCGTTGGTTCGAATTTAATAACGAAAATAACATCTTTTGGTGCTCGGATTCAACCGATTTGGGATGGGGATCGAAGTTAGGGTTAGGGTTTCACTGTTTATCTTCCCCGTGAAGTCTTTTACGGGTTTAGGGTTCGGCTCTTACGTTCTTAAGGCCGAACCCTCTTCTTTTTCTCCTTTCCTTAACCCAGTTAGGGTTAGGGTTCAACCGAACCCTCTGTTCTTGTTAGACCCGCACTGGATCTAACCTTCTACTTCCTTTTCTAATCGGTTTACCCGTTCTAGATCTAGATACCCTAGAAACCGATGGCTCTGATACCAATGTTATAATCTGGATCATACTTGGGGTTAGATCCGAGGGGCTACTTTCTGTTGAATAGTATCACGAAACCTAGAACGTTTACTAGAGCAGGTAGAACGAGGGAAAAGGAGAGGTAGAAGATGGACGTGTCAAACCTGACACCGCAGTGGTGGAAGATCCGCTAGCGTCCGCCATGGAGTCGATGTCTGCGCTAGGGCAGCGACGGGCGGTGAACATGGCGTCGGTGATGCGCGGTGGCGACCGGCGGTGAAGGCAGTGGAGTCCGGTGGCGGCGTGGCTGGTGGCTTCCCGTCACTGCTACGCGCCCTCTAGATCAGATTAGGGTTTAGATGTCGGTGGGGAGCTCGGCTCAGGTCAACCTCGTGATTAGAGCCGTCAGCCCCACCTCTTTTTATAGCGTAGGGTGACAGGGGCCCTCCAGCCATGGTGGGCTGGGCGCCCCCGATCAGGGCGCGAATCAAAGGCCCAACTAGGCCGTTGGGTCCAGTTAGGATTAGAGATCAATCTAACAATCTTCCCCCTTATCTCTTTCCATCTTTTACTTTCATATCATTTACTTTTGTTCATTCCATTACGGATTAGCGCATAGAGCATGTCTCATCATCACGGTCTATTGCCGATAGATTTAACAGCTACAACACACTACTCTGTTCTAAAATAGATACATATCTTTGGGCCTTCTTTTGTCCAGGAATTATAGACTTTCCCTTAAACCCATGCCGGCTACATGTTCTCTGAACACGTTGGATGGTAAGCCTTTTGTAAGTGGATCCACGAGCATCTTTTCGGTACTTATATGCTCAAGACTTATGACTTGATCCTGGACTTTATCTTTCACAACATAATACTTTATGTCAATGTGTTTGGCAGCACCACTTGACTTATTGTTGTGAGCATACTGTACTGTCGGATTATTATCGCAGTATAACTTAAGTGGTCTATAGATGTCGTCAACCACCTTCAAACCGGGTATGAACTTCTTTAGCCAGTTCACCTGCCCCGTTGCCTCATAACACGCTACAAACTCGGCATGCATTGTGGACGATGTAGTGACGGATTGCTTTGAGCTTTTCCATGAAATAGCTCCCCCTGCGAGAGTGAATACATATCCAGACGTGGATTTTCTATCATCTCCCGCATAATCAGAATCCGAATATCCCACTATATGGAGTGAATCAGATCTTCTATACGTCATCATGAGGCCTTTCATTTCTTGCAAATAACGCAAGACTTTCTTTACCAATTTCCAGTGTTCTATTCTAGAATTGCTCTGGAATATACCAAGTAACCCAGTAACAAATGCCAAGTCAGGGCGCGTGCATACTTGAGCATATTGCAAGCTTCCGATAGCTGAAGCATATGGAACCGCTTTCATTTGATCGATCTCATATTGGTTTCTGGGGCATTAAAAATCCCCATATCTGTCACCCTTGACTATATGAGCAGGTGAGGGACTACATTTGTGCATACTGAATTTCTTTAAGATCTTTTCTATGTATGCCCTTTGTGATAGTCCTAATACCCCTTTACTTCTATCTCGGTGAATCTCGATCCCTAAAACGAACGAAGCTTCACCAAGATCTTTCATATCAAATTTTGAGGACAAAAACTTCTTTGTCTCCAGTAGTAGAATGACATCACTACTAGCAAGTAAGATATCATCCACATACAGGACAAAGAAAGATAAATTTTCCATTCTTAAACTTTGTATAGACACAATTGTCCTCTACATTCTCTTTAAACCCAAAATTCCTTATTGTCTGATCAAACTTCAAGTACCACTGTCTTAAAGCTTGTTTTAATCCATAAATGGATTTCTTTAGGTGGCATCCCATTCGTTCTTTTCCTTCCATGACAAAACCTTTCGGTTATGCCATGTAAACATTTTCCTCTAAGTCCTCGTTGAGAAATGCCGTCTTTACATCCATCTGATGTAATTCTAAATCATAATGTGCCACTAATGTCATTATGATTCTGAAGGAATCCTTATATGAGACTGAAGAAAAGGTCTCATTGTAATCAATCCCTTCTCTTTGCGTAAAGCCTTTTGCCATAAGTCGTGCTTTATATCTCTCTATATTCCCTTGAGAGTCAAGCTTTGTTTTGTAGACCCATTTACAGCCTACTGTTTTGGCTCATTTAGGAATTATCTTCAAATCCCAAACTTTATTGGCATTCATAGATTTCATTTTATCTTCCATGGCCTCAAGCCACTTTGATGAATGATCACTTCTCATGGCTTCTTCAAATGAGGTGGGATCATCCTCCATTTGAAATTTCTCGGTGTTGTACACTTCATAATCAGTAGGAATAGCTGATTTTCTAACTCTTTGAGACCTTCTAAGGGCCTCCACATTTGGCACATCTTCTGTTTGAGGATGTTGTTGCTCCCCCTCATGTGTGGCAATTGGTTCTATAGGATCCTAAAGAACATGTTCTTCATCATCATTTATTGTTGCCACAGGCAGAATAACAACATGTGCTGGCACCACAGTATCTTGTACTGTCGATGCAGCGACAACAGGTAGTGAGAAAAATAACTCATGAATCATTGGAGTGGGCGCATACACCCGCTTCTCTTCAAGATCAATTTCTCGAGCTACCATGCTCCCCCTCATCATGTCATCCTCTAGGAAGACAGCGTGTCTTGTTTCCACAAACTTTGTATGTCTATCTGGACAGTAGAAACGAAAACCTTTTGACTTTTCTGGGTAGCCAATGAAATGGCAACTTACTATTTTGGGATCTAGCTTCCCAATGTTTTGGTTAAATACTTTAGTCTCAGCAGGACTCCCCCACACACGTAAGTGGTTTAGTGAGGGTACTCTTCCTATCCACAACTCATACGGTGTTTTGGGCACCAACTTACTTGGTACTCTATTGAGAATATGAATGGCGGTTTTTAACGTCTTCATTCACAGGCTCAATGGTAAGGTGGAGTAACTTATCATACCACGCACCATATCTATCAGGGTACAATTGTGCCTTTCAGCTACTCTATTTTGCTGAGATTCGCCTGGTGTAGAATATTGGGCTACTATGCCATTCTCCTGTAAGAACCTTGCAAAAGGTCTAGGAACTTGGCCCTATGGGGTATGCCGACCGTAGTACTCCCCCCACGGTCGGACCTGACTATTTTAATCTTTAAATTGTGTTGGTTTTCAACTTCTACCTTAAATATCTTAAATTTATCCAATGCTTCTGTTCTTTCTTTGATTGGATAAATGTAGCCATAACGGGAGTAATAATCTGTGAATGTTATGAATGAATCATAACCATCCACACTCTTTACAGGAAACGAACCACAGATGTTTGTGTGAATACTTTGTAGAATTCATGCGCTTCGTTTGGCATCTTTCTTAATTTTCTTTACATACTTTCCTTTAATGCATTCTCTGCATTGTTCTAAATCTGAGAGCTCTAATGGAGGAAGAATATCATTCTTAACTAGTCTTTCTATTCTCCCCATCGAAATATAGCCTAAACGACAGTGCCATAATTTCGACAATGCATCGTGAGCTCTCTTTCATTTTCTGTTTACGTCCGCAGACAAGGATACATTCACATTGTCGCACGCAACGTTCCCATCATCGCATACAACATTCACATCATCACGTAGTGATAACAAATAATGCTCATTTTGTAAGATAGCAAGACCAACACACGTATTATTAAATGTTATCTTACATTTGGCATTTCTAAAATGGCAATCATATCCATCATTATCAAGCATGAAACACTAATCAAGTTTCACTATAATGAGGAAACATAAAGAACATCTCTAAGTATAAGTTTGAAACCATCAGCAAGCTCTAGAGAAAGATCGCCAACGGCTTCAACTTCTGCTCGGACTCCATTTGCAACTTTAACGTGTCTTTCGCTTCTTTGCGTAGTCCTCGTCGAATGGAATCCTTGTAAAGAATTAGCAACATGAATAGTTGCACCCGAGTCAATCCACCAAGTAGATTTTGAATACTGTATGTACATGGATTCATTTATGAACGTAATAATGTTCTCACATTTCTTTGCCATGATCATCTTTAAGTAATCGGGATAATCTTTCTTATAATGTCATGTCTTCTTATAATAGAGACACTTGTCTTTCTCTACTGTGAATTTGTTTTGCTGAGGCTGATGCAGCATGGGACCCTTTCCCTTTGACTTTGAGAAAAAGTTAGCATTAGTATTTTTTTTTCTTATTATCTTTTAGATAATTGATAGTGCCACCATTGACAGCTTTCATTCTCTTCTCCTCTTGCACACACATAGCCATGAGTCTCTCCATGTCCCATTTCTCAGGCTGTATGTTGTAGTTGACAACAAAAGTGTCAAACTCTTTTAGCAAGGAAACAAAAATCAGATGGATAAGGAACTCATCCTTGAGAGATAGATCCATTGGTTTTAGCTTGGATGCCAAATTGCTCATCCTTAGTATGTTCTCTCTTATGTCACCATTACCAGAGTACCTCTCTATCATCAGCTGCTTTATCAGCTGGGTAGCATATGTCTTTGAAGAGCCAGTGAACTGACTCTTTATTCTTTCAAGGTACTTGGTGATGTGTCACACTCTGGAATTGAACCCACAGTTGCAGGCTCAATCATGTTCTTTATCATAGCTAAATATTTCTTGTTGGCAGTGATCCACTTCCTATGCTCAAGATCATAGGACATCCTTTGGGATGCAAAATCCCTCTCTTTTGTTGCCCAAGCGGCATCAGCCTCGTTTGTCTCCCTCACCGGTGCCACAGGCTCTGTGGGACACGGTGTGGTGACTACCCAGTCCACCTCAGCCAAGATGAAGGCCAGGTCAATCTTTTTCTTTCACTCCGTGTAGTTATCACCTTTGAGAGTGGGGATCTCTTTGATACAACCCATCAAGTTGTATCCGCCTAAAAACACAATTCATATAGAGTCAGAACATAAATAATAACAATAACAATTGCATGCCTTAGTTCCAACATTGGTCAAAATTAAAACATACAATTATTCTTTACATTAATTCTACATCACCATTGGGCAGAAATAGAATTAATGCAAGACAAAACATCATAATATTGCCATTAATCAACGTTGGTCAGAATAATAACAATATTATAATCAATTAAAACATATCCATTTTCAAAATTAAATTCTCCCGTTGGTTCGAATTTAATAACGAAAATAACATCTTTTGGTGCTCGGATTCAACCGATTTGGGATGGGGATCGAAGTTAGGGTTAGGGTTTCACTGTTTATCTTCCCCGTGAAGTCTTTTACGGGTTTAGGGTTCGGCTCTTACGTTCTTAAGGCCGAACCCTCTTCTTTTTCTCCTTTCCTTAACCCAGTTAGGGTTAGGGTTCAACCGAACCCTCTGTTCTTGTTAGACCCGCACTGGATCTAACCTTCTACTTCCTTTTCTAATCGGTTTACCCGTTCTAGATCTAGATACCCTAGAAACCGATGGCTCTGATACCAATGTTATAATCTGGATCATACTTGGGGTTAGATCCGAGGGGCTACTTTCTGTTGAATAGTATCACGAAACCTAGAACGTTTACTAGAGCAGGTAGAACGAGGGAAAAGGAGAGGTAGAAGATGGACGTGTCAAACCTGACACCGCAGTGGTGGAAGATCCGCTAGCGTCCGCCATGGAGTCGATGTCTGCGCTAGGGCAGCGACGGGCGGTGAACACGGCGTCGGTGATGCGCGGTGGCGACCGGCGATGAAGGCAGTGGAGTCCGGTGGCGGCGCAGCTGGTGGCTTCCCGTCACTGGCTACGCGCCCTCTAGATCGGATTAGGGTTTAGATGTCGGTGGAGAGCTCGGCTCAGGTCAACCTCGTGATTAGAGCCGCCAGCCCACCTCTTTTTATAGTGTAGGGTGACAGGGGCCCTCCAGCCATGGTGGGCTGGGCGCCCCCGATTAGGGCGCGAATCAAAGGATCAACTAGGCCGTTGGGTCCAGTTAGGATCATCGTGACCCAATCTTCGTTACGAACCAAAATTACTGAAGTCCGCTAGTCATGGTTTTGAGACTCGAACCACTAAACATTATTTTGAGACCCACACCACTAAATTGTCCATGCCTTGTATGCACCGCGAGACATTATACTGGATGTAGTTAATATATCACTTAGTGATTGTTTGGATATCTAGGGCTATTTGTTAGCTAGTTAAAAATGAGCCCTACCCATATGAGGCTAATAATAGGTGGAATATTTTATTAGCCAAACATCCAACTAGTTGGCCAACCTTAACTAATTTAGGTTAATTTTTAGCATGGCTAGTATCCAGCTCTAGGAAATATGTGGCATATTTAATTACAAGACAACGATGATGAGATGAGTTGACGTCCAAAACACACAATACACACACAAATCGGAATTGTGGTGAAGACGAGTCAATGGTGACGCAGACGAAAGCGCCCTTTGTCGGCAGATCGGGGTGCCATTATATATAGCGTCGTTAGCACATTGCGTTAGTCTTCTAGCCCATGTACACGCGCTTTTTGTTCCATTCGTGACCGTTCGGCCGGACATGATAATATCCAGTTTATTTCGTCAACGATAGCACAAATAATTAATACTGAAATAAGGTATACACGGCATTAATTACTGGATGGTGATTCTTTTGTTGACTTCCACTCTCGCAAGTCAGCTAGTTGCTATATGTACACGTAATCTCATACACGCGTGTATGCAAGTCAATATGCACATAGAAAATTCTATGTACCAAATTAAAGCTTGGTTTCGCTGGTAATCTTGGTTTCGCTGGTTATCACAAGCGATGCAAATTAAAGCTTTTGTCCTTGTGAATAATTAATTAATGTTACTTTCAACTGGTACTATTTCTAGCTACTTCCTCTATTTCAAATTATAAGTTGCTTTTGACTATTTTGATACATAGAATTTTCGCCGACGGTCATTTGCACCTAGCCTGCACTGTTGGTCAATGACCTGACCTGCACTGTCCGCCGGTGTTGTCGTCATATCCGCAGGCGGCGTTGTTGATCGCGCTCCGATCTGCAAGTCAGTGCCCTGTTCCGACGACGACGACGAGAGCTTCTGAATTCTTCTGATCCGGCAGTATCAGTGTGCGTGTCGTTCTCGGCAGCATGGCCGTTCTTTGTCTGAAGTCCAACCAAAGATGCAAAGATGAACTGAACTTTGAGCACAAAGCAGGATGACTAGGACAGCATAAGCTCCCGCCGCGCCATTGACGTGACACCTTCAGACTTTCACAGTCGTAATGTTACAAAACATGTTGCCAATGGTTAGAATCTTTTTCTCTTCATTTCTTATGATCAACATAGTAGAAGAAAGTAGAAGAACAAATAGATAAGATATGGAGACTATTCTTTATTCCTCTGAATATTGGTGATTACAACATATAACTCCCACGTATATATAGTCCTACCAAAGCTTAGGAGTTTTGATAAAAGCCCACATATAAACGAACTAGGATTAGGATTTCTCCTTCTCCTTTCCTTCTAGGATTAAGTGCTTATGTTTCACAACACATCTCCTTGGACGATTGCCACGATATGTATATGCCTCATTAAAAATTCCATCCAAAAACCCAGTGGAAAAAAACGGTATTTGGAGAAAAGAGTACATGACATTCGTTATTTGCATTGCACATGTTGTCTTATTAAAAACCTTGTGTGAGAAACCTTTAAGTAAAAACTCATATAGAAAAAAAGAGTACAACATTTAACCTTCTTGGTTATTCATTCTTTGAGATATTCTAATATTCATGAATAGATATTGATCTTCACTGTTTTAGCATATATGATCTACTTAATCTTTGTAATTCTAGTGGTTTTAATTACCTTCAAGGTAGATTCAATCAAATTGCTCCCCCTCATATAGCCGTACTTTGAACTTCATTGTTCCAATAACACTTTTTATAACTGTGTGCTTAATTAATGGTATGTGGTATCACAATACTATATGTTTCAAAAGTTGGGCTCATAATTCTTCTATGAATTATAATACGGGTATAAACAAGAGCAATATATTTCATGCATACTGACCATTTATTAGTTATGCAAAACAAATAAATTTTATCCTTCAGGGTAATAAATTCTAAAATATAGAAGACAATTTTACACCAGGAATCATATACTATTTCTAAATTTTGCTAACCACTTTTATATATTCATTCTCTCTTATACATTTGCATCAGGAACCCTTTCCTACTCTTTATTCTTTGCACGCCCTTCCACCTTTAGATTAGTCGACAAACACGCGCGGGAGAGAGAGGATATCGGAAGCGCGTAACTTTACGTGGAATAAGGTGACTTTTTCCAAATTTTAAAAGATTAGGAGGATGAATTAGAAGTTGTTGGGTAGGGGTTTTTTTCTTATCTTGCTAAAAACCAAGGATTCGGAAAGGACGTAGGGAACTCGGGAGACGCTCTTACCCATACATGTCACGCGCTTTTGTTCAATTCGTGACCGTCCAGCCAGCCATTGTCACAAGAGAAACTAGACGGCTTCATCTTTTCCTTTCTGAATGTCCTGTTTATTTCGTCAACGATCGAAGCACAAAAATAAGGTATACGGTATTAATTACTGGATGGTGATTGATTCTTCTGTTGACTTCCTCTCGCAAATCAGCTATTCGCTGTATGTACACGTCAGCTCATACGTCTATGCAAGTCTTATGGACATGCATTTATGAATCCACAATACATATACGACGTAAGTACCTAGAAATAGTACTAGTTGAAAGTAACATTAATTAATTATTCAGGATGACAAGCTTATTTGCATATCGCTTGTGATAACCATGGAGACCAAGATCATTACCGCAGACACGGTTTCAACGTTGACTTATTAGGAGCTAGCAGCTAGCCGACTCTCTGAAAACATGCAAGAGAGCTAGCGTTTTGGCTGCACCACAGCGCGCGCTCCGGTCAAACTAACGTTGCCGTGCCCATGACGGCAGCTTTGATTGGCACTTGTGCCCGCTGACAGTGATAGCTAACTAGCTCTGTCTGGAGACTAGTAGAGACTTGCGAGACAAAGTGATCATGTGAGCTGCATACGACTGCAAATCAAGTCTTCCTAGTTTCTATCGTTGCTACTGTAACATAGGAGTAGATGCACTCTTTGGGTTAGAGACAAGTCAAAAGAGGCCTATCGATTTTGACATATATATAGCTATCCAGCGTCAGTAATATCAGTCACCATAATCGAAACTGCAGAGCACCCTCTCTGAAAACTGATAAGCAGATGGAGACGTGATCGCGATGCCAAAAGGTTTGTGAGACTAGATGATTTGAATTGTCTAGTTTGACAATGCAAAACGAACAAGTTCATCATCGTCCGATCCCCTGAATCATAAGTATGAAGTATGCAACTGAAGACTTTGCTTCAGCTATAATACTGTCATCGAGCTGTTTCGCCACATCCGGTCAACTCAAGATCTAGTCTGACTTTGACATTTTCAGCCTGTTCGTTTGTTGGTTTCAGTCAGGGCTTATTAGCCAGGGTACAGTATTTTTCTCTCACAATAAACCAGCAACAGCCGGACTTATCAGCCTAGAAATCAACTAGCGAACAGGCTGTTTATTTGCTCTGATCTGATCTGACTGGCGGCACACATGCTCTATCGACGATCTGTGTGGCAACTTAAGACTTGAGATCCGATGATGTAGGCCATATAGGTCAACTTCAGACTTGAGACTCCAGGAATGATTGCCTAGGATCAATGAGAAATGGTCACTATACATCACCGCTAAATTAATCTTGCCTACGAATATTGTTCTAATACCAGGATCACAAACAATATAATATACATATAAATGCAAAGTACTGCAAGATCTCACAAATAATGTTTTGTGAATGTTGATTTCGAACAAATTAAAGGAGAATTTTTACAGAGATCAACTTTTGTTCTTGTGTAAATAAAGTGGCAGTTCTCACACGTTTTAATTATCTTATTTATCATTAATGGCGTTGCTACCACACAGAAGAAAATTTTCAAAGACGACTTTTGATACAGGGGTGTTGTCACGTACTTTCTAGATCACTGTTTATTATTCGGCCTTGTCACACATGGCTCTGAAACAACAAAGGTGTTACTCTCTCAGTTCTACACTAGCCTTCAGAGATTTCACAACATTTGTTCATTGAGGATACAAGGGTGTAGTATTTTTGTCACGACCCCTGATTAAATAGGCATGACTTTGAAACAAAGGAGCCTAGTAGTTGCTCACTGAAGGGTATACCTCTGTCCAAATTATGTCGTTTTGACTTTTTTGATACATCCACTTTTCTATGTATCTAGATATAATAATATGTTTAGATGCATAGCAAAATCGATGTACCAAAAATGTCAAAGCAACTTATAATTTGGAACGGATGGAGTATTATACAACAGTAATTAACTTGCTACTTCTATGACTAGTGCTTGTTGGTTCACCCCTTGGTATCGACACAGATGGTCCGTCGCGTTGATGAGTTGGGATGACTAGCAATGCTTTATCTTAACTGTGACACTCTCAAATCACTACTTCTGGCAGACACATAAGGGTTATTCATGGTGCAGATGAGCAGTCCTTTATGAATAAATGCATAGCAACATAATAGCACCTACCAGCAATTGTCAATGTATATAGAAGTGATAAGAAAAAGCAAATAATCACCTCCAACTCAATATAAATACAGTAGTAGTCCCCAGTTCCACCTCTAGCTCAACAAAGTGTAGTGCCCAAAATAACACTTGCATAGTATTGGCGGCCAAAAGAAACAGGATAGATGGATGAATAGTAGAATAAGAAATAAAGGCTCATGCTTGATGTGTTGAGAACGAGAGGCCAAAGGAAAGTTGACACTACCTAGTCTGAGGGTGAAAGGTCCTAACGGCTAGAAGCGATGTGAATAGCCTATTAAAAATTTCTACAATAACACTTAGCAAAGATGTTAGATAATTAAACGGCGAAGCGAGTGTTGCGCTAGCTTACTAAAATGCAAGCCACCTACCACAATTCTAGTGTCTATGATCTCTAAGCACACAATGGATATGTCACTACACTAAGTTAGTGTACTCTCAAAGAGTAACTAAAGAGCCACACTAACCACTAGACCTGACACAAGCTTGCTCTAAAAACTAATTACACTAAAGAGCGAAACAACACTAGAAATGTAAATGCAAGCTAGGGGATGTGATGATTATACCGCCATCTAGAGGAATTGAGCCAATCACAATGATCAAGCCAATCAATCACAACGAATCCTTGGACAGATGACACAAGCTTTTGTACCGAGATTCACTTGCTTGCCGGCAAGCTAGTCCTCGTTTTGGCGATTCACTCCCTTGGAGGTTCACGCACTAATTGACATCATACGCTATACCCTCAATAGGGTGCCGCACAACTAACACAAGATGAGGATCACACAAGCCATGAGCAATTCACTAGAGTACCTTTTGGCTGTCCACCGGAGAAAAGTCAAGAACCCCTCATAATCGCCATAATCGGCGCCGGAGACAAGCACCTTCCTCCGCTCGACGATCCTCGCTGTACCAAGCTGTCTAGGTGGCGGCAATCACCAAGAATAACAAGCGAATCATGCAGCAAAACACGAACACCAAGTGCCTCTAGATGCAATGACTCAAGCAATGCACTTGGATTCACTCCCAATCTCACAAAGATGTTGAATCAATAATGGACATAAGTGGGAGGGCTTTGGCTAAGCTCAAAAGGTTGCTATGTCAATGTAAATGGCAACGAGAGTGAGCTTGAGCCGGCCATGGGGCTTCAATAGAAACCCCCATAAAATAGAGCCGTTGGGCTCTCACTGCAGCCAGTTGCGGGGTGACCGGATGTGTCGGTCAGATCGATCGGATGCACGCCACCAGCGTCCGGTCGCCCGATTTGCTGCCACATGTCGCCAAACGTTTAACCTCATCCGTTGATCTCCAACGGCTATCTTCCAAAGCCTGTGCGGTTAAGTCAAGACCGGACGCGCCCGTCACACGACCGGACGTGCCGATCAGCAGCAGAGCTACCGCGCGCCACGGCCAAGACACGACCGGACGCACCCTCGCCTGAAGTTCGATCACTTCCAGTAAGCATCCAAAGAAGCAAAATCGTGATCGGACACATCGGTTATGCATGATCGAACGCGGTCCAGAGTCCGATCCTCTCTGGCCAACTCCTGTGCCTTGCGTCAGCGTACGTCAGAAGGGACCGGATTCACCGCCGTCGCGTTCGGTCGCGTGCCTCCTCTAGGTTTCGGTCACATACCCGAGGCAATGCCACTCTGCCCTGATGATCAGACGCGCAGGTCAAGCGTCCGGTCCTGCGTCCGATCACCTGAAACAGAGTTTCCTCGCCTCCACACTTCACCAAACTTCACCAGTCTTGATTAAATTGCTAACCACCAAGTGTATCACCTTGTGCATGTTTATTAGCATATTTTCACAAATATTCTCAAGGGTGTTAGCACTCACTAGAATCTAGATGCATAAGCAATGAGTTAGAACATCTAGTGGCACTTTGATAACCGCATTTCGATACGAGTTTCACCCCTCTTAATAGTACGTCTATCGATCCTAAATGTGATCACACTCGCTAAGTGTCTCGATCATCAAACCAAAAAGCTCCTATCAAGTTTCACCTTTGCCTTGAGCTTTTTGTTTGTCTCTTTCTTCTTTTTCAAGTCCATGCACTTGATCATCACCATGGCATCACCATCATCATGATCTTCACCATTTGCTCCACAGTTGGAATAGTGGTATATATCTCATGATCACTTTGATAAACTAGGTTAGAACTTAGGGTTTCATTAATTCACCAAAACCAAACTAGTGCTTTCAATCTCCCCCTTTTTGGTAATTAATGACAACCCTTTCACAAAGATATGAATTAAAATTCTATTGCATTCATGTTGCTTTCCCAAGCATATTTACCATGTGTAAAAGGATATGGACAAGTTTTATGAACCCCAAATAGTAGTATTAGCTCCCCCTACATATGTGCTAAGAGTTTGGATTGAAAGCTTGTACATATGCATGGAATTGAGTTGTGGGAGAGTAATGTCTACCAAATGATGCTAAGGTATAAGAGATGGACTTTTGAAGCGTGATACCAATCGGAATGCACCAATATACCATCCTTAGCATCATTTGTAACTAGACATGCACACAAAAACTAGAATACCCCGTGCGATCAACATTAGAAGCAAGGGTCTAGTTTTCATAATATAAACACAAGTCTAGATACTCAACCTATGCATGCTAGTTTTTGTTCATTTCATCATTCAAACCTACAACTAGCATACACCACACAAGCATGGAATTTTAAATTTAAAACTTGTGACACGCAAGCAAACATATGACAATGCACATCCAAATGCACCAATAAAGTTTATGAGCTTGCTCCTCCTACTTGTGTGCTCAAAATTTTAATTGATCCCCTTCCTTTGTCATATCTCTCCCCTTATGTCAAAGTTCTCCCTCTTTGTTATCTTTTCATTATCTTTGTGCAATTTCTCCCCCTTTGTTATCAATGACCATAAATGTTCAATTTCTGATAGGTTAAGATTATCAATGTCAATCAATGGGGTGAGGATCATTTTTCCAAATTTAGTTCAATCTAGAACACTTGCCAAAGATATTTAACTCGGTTTGATCCAAGGACAAGCTTCACACCTCATTTAATGGGTTATCTTGTACCATGTTGAGTTAAACACTTATAGCTCATTTTCTAGATCAAACACTAGGTTCTCAAGCCCATAAATATGTCATATGCTACCACTAGATCAAGTCAAGCATAGAAGCAATAGTGGTACCATACAAGCATCAAATTCATTTGATTTTCATGAATGAGCCTATAAGACATGAGGAATGACTAGATGCACTAAACATGTCCTTAGCAAAGGATGTATGCCATGCCAATTAACTTTTATCTTGGATTGCTCAAAGGAGAGGCATGTCATATAAGTGGGGGTGCATCAACACATATTTGAGAAATCTAATATGTTCAACTCATTCCTTAGCTTGTAAAACCTTTTCTCATCCAATGGCTTGGTGAATATATCGTCAAGTTGATCTTCGGTGCCCACACTCTCAATGTAAATGTCCCCTATTTGTTGATGATCTCTAATGACATGGTGGCGACATCAATGTGCTTTGTTCTTGCATGTTGAACCAGATTGTTGGTGAGCTTGATTGCACTCTCATTGTCACAAAGCAATGACACTTTCTTGATCTTGATTCCAATGTCATTCAAGGTGGTCTTCATCCAAAGTATTTGTACACAACAACTATTGGCGTATATGTATTCGGCTTCATGGTTGATAATGCAACACTATTTTGCTTCTTTGATGACAATGAAATAAGTGATCTTCCCAATAATTGACATGTGCCCGAGGTGCTCTTCCTTTTAACCTTGCATCCTGCATAATCCGAGTCAGAGTAACCAACTAGCTCAAACATTGCTCCTTTGGGATACCACAACCTAATATTTTGTGTATGCTTCAAGTACCACAATATTCTCTTTGTAGCTTTCAAATGACTTTCTCTTGGTGAGGATTGAAATCTTACACACATGCACACACTAAACATGACATTCGGCCTTGATGCGGTCACATAGAGTAGACTTCCAATCATAGACTGATACAACTTTTGATCCACCTTGTTGCCACTTGCATCACTATCCAAATTGCCATTTGTTCCCATTGGTGTACTTATGGCCTTTGCTTCATTCATGCCAAACTTCTTGAGTATGTCTTTGACACAAATGTACCTGCCTTGACTCACAAATGTACCATTCTTCAATTACTTGATTTGAAGACCAAGGAAGTAACTCAACTCTCCAATCATGGGCATCTCAAAATCTTTAGCCATTATCTTTCCAAACTCTTCATAAAAGTCTTGATTGGTTGATCCAAATATGATGTCCTCAACATAGATTTGCAACACAAACATGTCTTTGCCAATCTTCTTGGTGAAAAGAGTGGTGCCAACCTTGCCCATCATGAATCCCTTTGAGAGTAGGAAATGCCTCAACCTCTCATACCATGCTCTAGGTGCTTGCTTCAAGCCATACAAAGTCTTCTTCAACATGTACACATGGTTGGGCTTCTTGTCATCATCAAAACAGGGAGGTTGCTCAGCATAAACTTCTTCATTGATGTAGCCATTGAGAAATGCACTCTTGACATCCATTTGATAGAGCTTGATGTTGTGGGCACAAGCATATGCTAGCAAGATTCTAATTGCTTCAAATCTAGCAACCGAGCAAATGTTTCTCCAAAGTCAAGACATTCAACTTGTCTATAGCCTTGTGCTACCAATCTTGCTTTGTTCCTTACTACTATCCCATATTGATCTTGCTTGTTTCTATAGACCCATTTGGTTCCAATCACATTATGGTTCTTTGATCTTTTCACTAACTCCCATATTTGATTTCTTGTGAAGTTGTTCAATTCTTTATGCATAGCATTCACCCAATCAACATACTTCAGTACTTCATCTATCTTCTTTGGTTCAATGGATGACAAAAATGAGAAATGCTCATAAAATGAAGCCAATCTTGATCTTGTTTGTACACCTCTAGAGATATCTCCAATGATAGTGTCCATTGTATGATCTCTTGTAATATTAGTTGGTTGGAGTATTAGAACATTGCTTGCACTTGCTTCATCATTGGGTTGAGATGATGTACTAGCCACTTAATCTTGTACATTGTCATGAGAGCCACTTGTACTTGCTTGATTAGTGTCAATTTGCACATTTGAGTTAGAGAACTTGCACTTGATCATCTTCCTCATCAATCACTTGCCTAGGC
Source organism: Miscanthus lutarioriparius (assembly GCA_904845875.1). Taxonomy (NCBI): domain Eukaryota; kingdom Viridiplantae; phylum Streptophyta; class Magnoliopsida; order Poales; family Poaceae; genus Miscanthus; species Miscanthus lutarioriparius. Next base: position 93,071,411 of record CAJGYO010000009.1, read on the forward strand.
CTCAAGTCACCAACATCCATGTTCTTGTCGGCGCGAAAACGTGGTAGCCACGCCGGGTGGACACGCAGCAAGCCGAAACGATCTGAAGATCTGCCTGGCTTCAATGTAGGACCAGTCGATCCTGTGAATTCTCAAGGGCGTGCCAGTCAATTTGACCTACAATTGACAAGAAGAAAAAGTTTATCAGTAATTTAGGGTGGAACATGCTGGTTTTTTCCAGACTGTTTCAAGTGTGCCGCTTCAGGAGCAGCTAGACAGGAAAATCGACTAAATAGCCGATACGAGAAGAAATCGACTGTTAAGGACTGTAACGCTCGCTGGTCATGATTGATTTTATAGTAACGAATACAATGCTTCCAGTTTTAATGATCCTTTCCCTTAAGCTATTAACATGTATGCGTCAAAGTTGCATCACTGGCTAAATTGGATTTGATCAATACGTGGTGTAGAGCCAATGAATTTGATGAAAAAGGGATATGTCACGCAAACAATCGACTGTTCGATATAGATAGGTCTACGAACTGTCTAGCTCTAATCTATTACCATCAATAGTGAGGTTCGACCGGATCGATGCAACTATGATGATGATGATAGTCTAGAGCTAGAAAATCCATAGAACCGACCATACTTCAACAGGTTTATGAAAGCGTGCCATATCTGTGAAAGCACAGGCGAATCGGCTAAATAGCCGATTTGGGTAGAAAAGGGATTAGAACATGTGAACAATCGACTGTTTAATAAGGACAGATCTATAAACTCGTCAGATCTAGCCTGTTATCCTTAACAATGGGGTTCGATCAGATCGATGGCAGCCATGATAACAGATCAAACCTTTAAAATGAAAAGACCTATTCACATTTAACGGAATCATGAAGACACACTACAGCGTTAACGTATGGGCGATCGACTATTTAGGCGATGCAGGCATAACAAATAGCCAAGGTCACGCCTGGTCGAAAGCAAATCTACCAACTAGCATACTCCAATCTAAAGTGTTAACAGTGGGGATTGACCGGATCGTTACAGCCATAATAGCGAGCTATAGACCTGATTCAACTAGCTAGTAAACCTTCTCAAGTCTAGACATGCCTTAGCCGCGTACTATGCATGATCAAGATCGAAGTAGAACAGCTGATAAAACATAATCCGCCATTTAAAGTAAGAACCATCGCAATGTGATAAAATAAACGATGGACTAAAAGGATGTGAGGCCAATCTAGATCGATCTCGATTGGGCAGGTTGATATTGTTGAAACTAATGACAACAAGAACATTAGCAAGATCGGTAACTTAATGAATCTACCCGACGGATGCAACCCTTAGGTAGAGCCGATAATTTGACCTTAATCTAATTCAAGCAGTGGAGATTGAACTTAACCGATGCAGCCGTACTTGAACTAAATAACGATCGATAACCTACTTATACTAGAACTCGTAAGAGGTCGGCCGTACCGATGCAGCTTTACAAACAAAAGCATAAGCCATGACAGTACTTATAGACAAGCCGGAGGTCGACTGTATTGATGCAGCCCTGCTTGCTGAAGAATTTGCCGAGATCTACAATACTCCTACTCCTAAGGGTTGGCATGAAGCCAAAAAAAAAGTAATTGGTATTGATTGATTGGATGATCTTTTACAATAGCTGGGGTCCAATATTTATACCCGGAACCTAAACATGAATCCTACCCAAATACGACTTATTACAATTCTTGGAATAAAAGAAAACATTCTTAACTTAAGATAACTTGGACCCTACTCTTTCCCTTTTGTAGAGTCCGACATATTTTTTCCCCGGCGCCATCCGTACGTAGTCCATTTTCATTGTTTGCTGACATCATCTATAAAATAGTCGATTCCGACACTGCATCACAACCAGCCAATCTCGATTCACATCTGATCGATTCCTTGATGATACACTCTTAGAAGCTTCAAGTTCCCGCGTTCTTCTTTCCAAATTTTGGTGTAAACACATGTCCCCCCCAATTTTGGGATAAAAATGATTTTATTCCAAAATTTCTATTTACCTGCTCACCATGTCGCAACCGTTTATTCTGAAATAATTTCTCGGTCTGAATTTTATATAATACCCTAATAGTATCATTTCCAACTCACTCGGCCCATTTGCTTTCCCCTTCTTTCTCGAGCAAGCGTCAACAACCAACGCCGCCATCGCCAAGGCCTTAACCCTAGCAAATCCTCTACTCTACCAAGCTGTTATTCAAGTAACCTTCCTTAGATTCAGATCCATTTTGGCTACAATAGTGAATAGCGACCATGTCCCTGAGATATGCTTTCAAGTTTCCGTCTTCCAAGTATCAGCCGTTACCATGCATTTCCTTTCTTCACAAATTTATTTTATCTGGTTTCTAGAAAATGAGGAATGAAATTTTGATTCCATCGGCTGTTGCTTCCAATGTCTATTATCTTGGGCCTATGGGTGACCCTGATCCATCTGACTTTATGAGTTAAGAAACCAACCGAATCCCCTTCAAACAATCTGTAGTAGATTTGTCCTTCTGGAACACTAAAACTCTCTTTAGAAACTGATCTAAAATACTTAGGGGATGGAAAGATTGGTTTCATAGGGTATTGGGGGAAAAGGCTGGAGATTGGGAGATTTATGACTTGAATCAATGCTTGACACTCTCATTATCTGGAATGGAGAGGAATGATTCACTTCTGATTTCCGCATCTTATTTCTGGTCCAACACCCTAAATGGTTTCGTTTTTGGTCACGGTCCAATGACCATTACTTTGGCCGATGTTTATATGTTGACCGGCCTTAGAATAACAGGATCAATGCAACCTTATGACTTCTTAAGTGCTGGATCCAAGAAATTAGCCAAAATATCATACTGCACAGGATGGGCAAGCCACATTCTGAACCATATTGGAGACGGATCAACTGTTGCCGAAAGGGAACATGTAGCCTTCTTGAACATGTGGGCGAAAAGATTTATCTTTTGTGGATCTTCCTGTGGTCCAACTTTTAATCATAAATATTTGGCAGAGCGTCTAGCAACTGGCAATGAAATACCCCTTGGAAATTACTTGCTAGGATCTACTTATCATCTGATGCACCAGGTAGCTGTCCAGTTGCTGAAGAATGAACCAGTGCACACTATTAGTGGCCCTTGATGGTTGATACAACTATAGATGGACCTGTATATGCATAAAATTGTAAGACCTAATCTCAGAAATCTGAGCTTCCCTTCTTCCAACTTTGCTAAAGATTATAAAGGGAAAGAAGGAAGAGTTCGACAGTGCATGAATTCTTTATTTGGCACCGAAACAAATCGCTCTTCCGTATTTGGCACTGTAAATTTTGAACTTCCTTATCTAGCATGAACTTGAAAATTCTTTCTGTATATGGCACTTCCGTCCATTTGAGGCATCCCTCCGTGAGGTGACTAGGAAGACCATGTCAACTTTTCATTAGAAGTACCAAAATGCCCTCGGTCTCATGTGTCCGTCCGTCTTCCCTTCTCCCCCGAGCTTCTCACTCCCGTCGGTCCTCTGTTCTGAAAGAGAAACAAGAGACACGAAACCTCTCAAACCGAAACCCTAGAGACAATGGAGGCCGGAGGAGATGAGGATGAGGAAAAGGAGGCAGCGGCCGCCGGCAGCTCGCCTACCGGAGCGCCGGCCAGACCACGTGGCGGACTGGGCGTGGCGGCCTCCCCAAGCAGCAGTCCCAGTGGCGCGGACTGGTCCAACGGCGCTGGAGGCGGCCGCTGTCACCACCACGCGGCTTGCGATGCCGGAGCCCGTCGTGGAGAAGGCTCCGCTGCCACCGAAGAGTGAGTACTGCGGCTATAACAAACTTGCTAGCTTATTGCCTAATTTATAGCGCCTGGGAGTGGGAGTGGGAGCAAGCACTTGGGTTCGCCATCAGGTAGCCGCCTGGCTACTTTCAGGAAAGCGTCCTCTTTTGTTCAGATTTCGTATTCAGAGTTACGACTCAGCAGACTGTGGTCATGATCCTAGTATATATCTCCTGTACACAGCGTCAGTTTCAGGCTTTCTGCCTGGACGTGCTCGGAGTTCCATTTCAGATTTCAGACACAGTTCTCGCTCGCTAGTCCCACGAAGTTTCCTTGGCCCAATGGCAATGGCCCTCTTCAAGAACAAATTCTGGAACTTCTCTTTTAACCGAAACGATATCGACAGAGCATACATGACTGTAGCAGTGGACTCTGAACAGTTCGATTGCAACTGTCCATTACAAGAGCCCAGTGTGGCTTATTAGGGCTAAGCTAGGCTACCAAAGTAATCCAGAAAGCTACTGCAAAGCTTGCTCCGCATTAGGTGTCAATAGTAAGCTATTTCCAATTTGTATGCCGCTTCTTTAGTTTAGCTCCCTCCTGGTCCTGGTCATACTTTAGTCCCTTTCCATCATGCTGTGCTCATGGGTTGTGCTTGGGATAGCACCCCACGAATGTTTCACGGCCGACATATATGCAATTGTTGCCAGACCCAACCTGACAGTGGACACTGATGCTGCACCAGCCACCAGAAGGGGCTACTCCCTAGCTGGCCTGCTTGTTGGGACGATGGCTTCAGAAGGCTCCAAAATCCTCAATTTGATGAGGGATTATATGGGTTTGGTTTAATAGCTCCTTAAATCTCAAAGGCCCATTCTGCACAGGGTCGGTACATGCACATCATGTTTCTCCTGCCTTTGTTGTTAAGCATGTTAGCTCTGTTCATGCTTAGCTCTGTTTTATACTCATATTACGTTGCTATATACTACTTGTTACATTTGCCTGGACTATGGGCATCATTGGCACAATTGCAAGAAAGGCAACCCGGCTGACATTGAAGCTATGAAGGCTGTGAGGTAAGAAATGTGTTCATATTTTGCTGCATCAAATAATTTGCTACAACCCACTTACTAATCTCTTATTGCTCAATGTAGAGGACCACGAAAGAAGAAGACAAAGACTACAAAATCTGCTCAAAGTTATATTATGCCTTTAGAGGATGAAGTACTAGCGCTATCTATGTCTTTTCCACCTAGGTAAATTTCTAAGTACAAAATTTGCTTACTTGTGCTCACTTGTGCTCACTTGTGCTGATTTCTATGTACAAAATCTGCTCACCTGTGCTGATTTGTAATTATATTGTTTGATAACATAGTCAAAGCTTGGGAACTACAACTAAGAAGTCTCCAATTAAGAAGATAATAAGTAAGAAGAAGAGAAAAAAGTCTGACTCTACATCTGGACCTTCAAAGAGTTTAAACTGATATTAAGATCTCTTTTGTATTTTATTTAATGAAACATGGTTTCCAATCTAATTAGAGAACCTAATTACCAATCTTCTCTCACCATAGCCAAAGCATGGAGACTACAAGCAAGAAAAATGAGAAACATGGTAACTCCAGCTCTAGAGCATCAAAAAGGTAACTCACTATCTTCACACTGGAGAGTGTACTTAACATAGTTGTTCTTCTGCTAGGTCCTTGTAATTACCTAATTACTGGGACTTTCAACTTTGACAGGATTAGCTTTCCCTTTTCTCTAACCGTGCTTGCCCAAGATGTTCTATTTCAACCATTGTTTTACCTATACACTAGTCACTGATACTTGTTTGGCACTTCCCTGTTTCGTTAGTGGCCAAATTGCTACTGAGAAGAAACTTTCTACAGTATGAGACAATTTTGTAATGCCAGTGTTGCAACTTGCAAGTGACAACAAAATATCCTTGATTTCTAAGGAATGTTTTGGTGCCATGGAGCTCTGCCCATGCACCAAAGATGGTTGTCTGTTTGGCCTTAAGTGGATGAGATAAAACACTGAAAATCGATGGCAAATAGTAAGGGAGAAGGCTTCACAGAGGACTAATTTGTTGTTCTTGCATTTCCCCCCCCACAGAATATACACAGAGAGAGAATCACCCTTCTATGCTGGCATCTTGACTTGGCCACCTAGGATTAAAGAAATTGGTTTGTCATATATAGAGAACATTTCTATCTGGAAACAAATCCATTAAATAACGAAACAAAATGTTCTAAAATCGAAGGCTTGAACTTGTTTATTAGCATTTTGATTAATCTTGTGATTTTGAGAAGTAGGAATTTCTCTCAACATATTTGGATTTTTATAGCCCGTGTATGATGGATAAGTAGCACGGTACTGTTTATACGACTTCTCTTTTTATATGCCATACTATGCATTCTGGGTTTATGGCAGTTCACATGATGTGCGCAAGAATTTGATGTATTTTCTAAGCATGATCACAAAAGGCTGTTGTAACCACCGGATGCCTTCTGTTTTGAGCTGCTTCTGAAAGTCCAGGCTTGTGGAGAATTCTTTATTTGCTTGTATATATGTAAAATCAACTTGAGAACAGTACAACCAAAGTTTTACCGGTATATATGCCATCATAGGCTGTAGCAAATGCCAGTTACAATTCTCTGCTATAGTCTCTACGCTGCCAAGTTGGGTTGGTGCTACACATGCTGGAATCAGCTGTTAACCAAGTAACTGACTATCACCTTTGTGCCAGTTGATGTCTTTGCTCTGTAGTATGAATTTGCCAATCTTGTCTCATATTTCTGAATATTATTCTGTAGTCAACGAAGATCAAGGATGTCATCCTAGTTTGAATGTACATGTGCAGGTCAAGAAGTGGCTCCAATCAACCCGAGCCAATTTCCACCGAGTTTCAATCTCCAACAAAGGAGAAGGCTAAAAGGACCAAGAAACAGCTTGCTTCAAACCTGAAAAAATTGACAGCCCTGCAATGGGCACCAGAAACAAAACAGCTAAGCTTGCTAGTCCTGCAAATAGCACAAGAAGCAAGAGAATGTTGAGCATGTGATTCTCTATGTAGATGTGTTTGGCAATGTGTAAGGCATATGCTCTATGAACTGTAATGTGAACTCAGACCCCCTATGTATGAACCTTCATGTGTTTATGTTTATGATCCTGGTAATGTATGCATATTTATAAACCTGGACATGTGAACTGTAATGTGACTCTCTATGTAGATATGCTGACAATGTGGTCAGATTTGTGAAGCTTGTACATCTAAGTATATTTGTCATATTTGTGCTTTCCTTATTTGACATTATGTCAATTTATTCTTTTCCTATCTGGCACTACATATTGCTAGTACATAGATGGGCATATATGTCATTTTAGGTGGCACTTGACACCGTTAGTGCATCAAATGGACGGAAGTGCCATATACGGAAGGAATTTTCAAGTTGATGCTAGATAAGGAAGTTCAAAATTTCCAGTGCCAAATACGAAAGAGCGATTTGTTTCAGTGCCAAATAAAGAATTCTCTCTAACAAATAGCTAAGGTCATGCCTGGTCGAAAGCAAATCTACCAACTAGCATACTCTGATCTAAAGTGTTAACAGTGGGGATCGACCAGATCGTTACAGCCATAATAGCGAGCTATAGACCAGATTCAACTAGCTAGTAAACCTTCTCAAGTCCAGACATGCCTTAGCCGCATACTATGCACGATCAAGATCGAAGTAGAATGGCTGATAAAATATAATCCGTCATTTAAAGTAAGAACCATCGCAATGTGACAAAATAAACGATGGACTAAAAGGATGTGAGGCCGATCTAGATCAATCTCGATTGGGTAGGTTGATATTGATGAAACTAATGACAACAAGAACATCAGCAAGATCGATAACTTAATGAATCTACCCGAAGGATGTCACCCTTAGTAGAGCCGATAACTTGACCTTAATCTAATTCGAGTAGTGGAGGTCGAACTTAACCGATGCAACTGTACTTGAACTAAATAACGATCGATAACCTACTTATACTAGAACTCGTAAGAGGTCGGCCGGACCGATGCAGCCTTACAAACAAAAGCATAAGCCATGACAGTACTTACAGACAAGCCAGAGGTCGACTGGATTGATGCAGCCCTGCTTGTTGAAGAACTTGCCGAGATCTACAGTACTCCTACTCCTAAGGGTTGGCATGAAGCCAAAAAAAGTAATTGGTATTGATTGATTGGATGATCTTTTACAATAACCGGGGTCCAATATTTATACCCAGAACCTAAACATGAATCCTACCCAAATACGACTTATTACAATTCTTGGAATAAAAGAAAACATTCTTAACTTAAGATAACTTGGACCCTACTCTTTCCCTTTTGTAGAGTCCGACATATTTTTTCCCCGGCGCCATCCGTACGTAGTCCATTTTCATTGTTTGCTGACATCATCTATAAAATAGTCGATTCTGACACTGCATCACAACCAGCCGATCTCGATTCACATCTGATCGATTCCTTGATGATACACTCTTAGAAGCTTCAAGTTTCCGTGTTCTTATTTCCAAATTTTGGGATAAAAATGATTTTATTTCAAAATTTCTATTTACCTGCTCACCGTGTCGCAACCGTTTATTCTGAAATATACGCGCGACTCCTGATTTCTCGGTCTGAATTTTATATAATACCCTAATAGTATCATTTCCAACTCACTCGGCCCATTTGCTTTCCCCGTCTTTCTCGAGCAAGCGTCAACAACCAACACCGCCATCGCTAAGGCCTTAACCCTACCAAATCCACTGCTCTACCAAGCTGTTATTCAAGTAACATTCCTTAGATTTAGATCCATTTTGGCTACAATAGTGACCAGCGACCATGTCGCTGAGGTATGCTTTCAAGTTCCCTTCTTCCAAGTATCAGCCGTTACCCTGCATTTCCTTTCTTTACAAATTTATTTTATCTGGTTTCTAGGAAATGGGGAACGAAATTTTGATTCTATCGGCTGTTGCTTCCAATGTCTATTATCTTGGGCCTATGGGTGACCCTGATCCATCTGACTTTATTAGTTAAGAAACCAACCGAATCCCCTTCAAACAATCTGTAGTAGATTTGTCCTCCTGGAACACTAAAACTTCCTTTAGAAACTGGTCTAAAATACCTAGGGGATGGAGAGATTAGTTTCATAGGGTATTGGGGGAAAAGGCTGGAGATTGGGAGATTTATGACTTGAATCAATGCTTGACACTCTCATTATCTGGAATGGAGAGGAATGATTCACTTCTGATTTCTGCATCTTATTTCTGGTCCAACACCCTAAATGGTTTCGTTTTTGGTTATGGTCCAATGACCATCACTTTGGCCGATGTTTATATTGACTTCTTAAGTGCCGGATCCAAGAAATTAGCCAAAATATCAGACTGCACAGGATGGACAAGCTACATTCCGAACCATATTAGAGACGGATCAACTGTTGCCGAAAGGGAACATGTAGCCTTCTTGAACATGTGGCTGGAAAGATTTATCTTTTGTGGATCTTCCTGTGGTCCAACTTTTAATCATAAATATTTGGCAGAGCGTCTAGCAGCTGGCAATGAAATACCCTTTGGAAATTACGTGCTAGGATCTACTTATCATCTGATGCACCAGGTAGCTGTCCAATTGCTGAAGAATGAACCAGTGCACACTTTTAGTGGCCCTTTGTGGTTGATACAACTATGGATGAACCAGTTTATGCACAAGATTGTAAGACCTAATCTCAGAAACCTGAGCTTCCCTTCTTCCGACTTTGCTAAAGATTATAAAGGGAAAGAAGGAAGAGTTCGATAGTGAATGAACTATGGTGAGGCTGCATTTCAAACCCTATGTACTGCCAGCTGAATTTCACCATGGCCGTGGCAAAATGGCTACTGGTTCTTTTCTCCTAGAAAATCTTCCAACTTACGAATTCTACAATCCTTGTTTTGTGGCCCATCAATTCGGCGTTGGTCAGCTGCAGAGTATGCGATAGGATTCGTCAACGCTAGGGGTGCCATGCTGGTGGTTTGCCTGTACGATGTCCCAAACCGCGTTAGAGATGTTGCCCTTCACAGTGTTCATCATGGTGCTGCCATGGCATTGGCTATTGCACAAGCCTGCTCTGGTCACGAGCTTCGACTTCTTCCCCATGGTTTCCCAGCCACCGAACACCCTGAGGACCATGAGTGCCTGGTCAAGGACCTCTTCAACACCGCCGACTCCATAGCCCTCACTTCCTAGGCCAAAAACATAGTGAACAAAGTATTCTCCGACCCTTTATTTGTAATAGGAGAAGCTAGCAAACAATTTCTTCATTTAAAGTGACTCCCCTTTTGCCCCATATTCTAGTTTGTAAGGAGAGCAATTATCTAGCTTGTTGCCTGTCTCCTCAAGGCTCAGTAGAATAGCCATTTTAGATTAGCCGATTTCGACTTGTGATTCGATCTGACTCGAATAAATCTAAAAACGGCTCTCATGGTAAAACTTTTTAAATTTCTCCCCGGTCATCAATCGCCACATTTTCCCTCTTCCATTAATTGGGCTTGCCTTTGCATATTCTGAGATATCAACCATCCCGTCTCTGTGGCTATAAACACCGACCAAGGGCCCTAGCTTCAAGCACATCTACACTTGCAACCGCCTCTGTTCTCTGTACATCTCCGCCTTTACAAACCCTATAGTAGTTCCCTTCTTCTTCCACGATTGAGCCCAGCATCCATGGTAGGAGAAGATCTCCGCATCAAGCGCGCAGCGAAAGATCTCCCGGAGGAGGAGGTCTTGGTCGGCCAGTGGCTCCGCTGCATGAGGTAAGACTGAATGCTCCCGTCCATAGCAAGAATCATCTACTAATGCATCTGCAGGCTCGTCCTCAATGACAGCCTCCGGCCGCTTCTCTCAGGACCAGCGAGCCTTCCACCGCCGCATGTGCTGCTGCCGTGCCAGGCTCATTATCGGACTCCTTCGACTCCTACAATGGCGATGATGCTCGGTGTTTCCTCCAGGAGTGGTGGCCGGCCAAGGGCCGTTACTCTAAGGCAAGTCAGGAGAACGGGTTCCTTGAGAGCCGCCTCGAGGCTTCTCAAGCCGCCCTCCTCACTGCCGAGGAAGAAGCCAATGCTGCATGGGCGTGGTTGGCCGAGTCTGACGCCATGGTGGCGGGTAAGAGGAACTCCAAGAAAACCTTCATTTCAATTTCCACTATCTTTGTTTTGATAGATCCTTTGTTTCTGTGATTGCCAACCTTGATGGTGTAGTAGGAGAACCTCCAATTGGTGGCGAATGCGGCTACGATGGCCGTCAATGCCTAGGGCCCTCTTCTCAATAACCGCCTACACGACATCCCAGTGCGCATCTAGGAGATCACCCTCCACGGCGTTCACCGCGGTGCGGTGGTAGCTCTGGCCACGGCACAGGCCCATACCAGGCATGATCTCTACACCATGGAGCCAGGCTTCCCGATGGCCGACGATCCCGACATGCATGAGGACCTGATCGAGGACTTTGAAGACGCCACAGCGGCCATTGTGGATGTCACCTCAGCTCAGGACGTCGTAAATAGGGTGTTCGATTAGCTTGTACCTAGGACAAACTGATCAATGAATGAAATCCCTATTTTTCTATGATCGCGTCTCAGTGAATTTCCTATAATATCTTTGTATACATCATTATTGTCTCTTTGTTTGTTTTTGCTCTATAGGCGATACATATCGTATCAGCTTTTACCCTTTCGGGTGTGTTTTTGACTGGAGGCGATACACTTCTAGTATCGGCTATTAAAGCCGATGACTGAACAAACCGGCTGTCAAGTATTAGTCCAAACGCTAGGATAATATTTCTTTAGATACTTTCCATTGATCGCTTTGTAAAATTCCTCTTCTCCTCCTAGTGTTTTCAAAATATAAGCATTGCTAGGCGCACAACGTTTAATCTGATAAGGTCCTTCCCAGTTAGATGACCATTTGCCGAACTTGCTATCCCTTGACCCGATCGGCAACTTCACCTTCCAGACCAAGTCTTCTTTAGAAAATTGTTTGCTCTTGACCTTCTTATTGTAATACTTCGCAAACCTTAGCTTATTGGTTTCGATATTCTTAAGAGCACGCAGCCGATGGCAACTTTAGTCTTCTAAGTCATTTATCATAAGATTCTTGTAAACTTTGGCTGATAAATCATTTTGCAACGTGACACATCTTGATCCAGTTTGAATCTCCCAAGGAAGTACTGCATGATGACCATACACAAGTTCATAAGGTGACGCTTTAATCGATCCATGATAGGCCATCCTATATGCCCATAATGTCTCATTAAGCGTTGAATACCACTTCCTTGGCTCCTCTTCGATCTTTTTATTAATCAGCTTAATCATAATTTGATTGGATGCCTCTATCTGGCCATTAGCCTGAGCATAGTAAGGAGAAGAATTTAATAACTTAAATCCCATACTGGCAGTAAAATATCTGAACTCTTCTGATGTGAACATTGTCTCCTAATCAGTAGTAATAGTTTGAGGAATCCTAAAACGATACACAATATGTTCCTTGACAAAATCAACCATGTTCTTTGAGGTTACCGTCTTCAAAGGAATTGCCTCAACCTAGTTAGTGAAGTAATCTGTTGCTACCAATATAAACGTATGTCCTTTACTTGAAGGTGGAAAGATCTGGCCAATTAAATCAATTCTCCAACTTCAAAACAGCCATGGTTTGATTATTGGATTCATAGCCGATGCGGGCGATTTCTGAATATTACCAAAATGTTGACAATTCTGACACCCCTTATAATATTCAAAAATAATCTTCTAGTATTGTCGGCCAGAAATATCCGATCCTGTGAATAATTCATTTTATCTTATAAGCCGATTGATGAGCTCCACATATCCCTTCATGTACTTCACCCATCAACACTTTAGCTTCTTGATTTAGGCATTTAAGCAAAACCCCATCGACTGTCTTGTAATATAGCTAATCATCTAGCAAACATACTTAGTCGATTTATACCTTAATTTTCTAGTAACCTTCTGTGATGGATTCTTAAGGTAATCGGCTATTTCAACTATCCAATCATTAGTCAAGGTTTCACTACTTAAGATCTCTTGAAACACTCAATAACCTGACGCACTTTGAGCTAACCGATTAGCCTCTTGATTTTGTGCTCATGTAATATGCTGAAGAGAAATATGAGGAAACTCCTTGAGTAACCTCTGGCATTCATCATAGTATCCCCTCAGAATATCATCTTTATATTTATATAGGTCGATCAACTAATTAATAATTAACTATGAATCTTCAAATACTTCAATTGACTCAGCCTTTACTTCATGAAGAAGTTGAAGTCCCTTAAGAATAGTTTCATATTCTGCTTGATTGTTGGTAGTCATTGGTTTAGTCAGAAAAGCAAACTCAAAACTTGCCGCCCCAAGGTGAAACAATAACAATGCCAATGCCACCACCTTGCTTGCATGATGATCCATCAAAGAATAGCGTCCAAGGTATCAGTTCTACATAGCCAATACTCAGCTTATGATACTGAGTGACAAAATCGGCTATTATTTGCCCCTTGACTGCTTTAGCCGATTCATACCTCAAGTCAAATTCTGACAATGCAAGAATCCACTTCCCCATTCTCCCATTTAATATTGGCATTGATAGCATGTGTTTGATCACATCAGCCTTAGAAATGACTGTACACTCAGCCGATAACAAGTAATGCCGCAACTTAGTGCAAGAGTAATACAAGCGCAAGCATAACTTTTCAATAGGAGAATATCTTGTTCTGGATCCAAAAACCTTCTACTTAGATAGAAAACAACTCGTTCTTTTTCTTCAAACTCTTGCATTAAGGTTGATCCAATTGTTTGGTTATTGGCCGACATGTACAACTTAAAAGCCTTACCTTGCTAGGAGGGACCAACCCGGGTGGACATTTCATATATTTTTTTATCTCCTCAAACGCCTTTTGTTGTATGTCACCCCATTTAAATTTTTGATTATTTTTCAACTTCAACAAAGGAGAAAATGGCAAAACCTTTTCTAACAAATTTGAAATAAACCTCCTGATAAAATTAATCTTACTAAGCAAAGATTGTAACTCTGTTTTAGTAGTTGGGGGTACTACCTTATCAATTACTTTCATACTTTTTTTGACCAATTTTGATTCCTCTCTTGTGGACCATAAAACCTAAAAATTATCCAGCTGATACTCCAAAGGCACACTTATTGGGATTCATCTTTAAACCATGTTTTCTTGTGCACTCCAAAGTCTCCCACAAATCAGCTAGATGTTCCTTGTACCCCTTAGATTTTACCATCACATCATCAATGTAGATTTCAACAATCCTGCCGATCAACTTATGAAAAATATAATTCATCGCCCTCTAATAAGTTGCACCGGCATTCTTCAAACCAAAGGTCATCACAACCCATTCAAATAAACCGATTTGGCCAGGGCACCTAAAAGCTATTTTTGCTATGTCTTCCTCAGCCATAAAAATTAGATTATATCCTATATTGTCGTCCATAAAACTAATAACCTTGTGCCCGGCTGCTGCATCTACCAACATATCAGCTATCGGCATCAGATAACCATCCATGGGTGTAGCCTTGTTCAGATCTTTGAAATCAATGCAAACTCTTAACTTCCCATTTTTCTTATACACAAGGAAAAATACTCGATATCCACTCTATATATCGGCACGGTCGGATAAATTTCGCTTCTAGTAATCTTTCAGTCTTCTTTTTGATATCATCAAGGACATTTGGGTTAAATCTCCTCAGAGCTTGTTTAAACGGCCGATATCCAGGTTTGATTGGCAACCGATGTTCAACAATTGATCGATCTAGACCAGGCATCTCATAATATTCCCAAGCAAAACAATCTTTAAATTCCTTTAATAAATCTATCAACTCTTGCTTATACTCCGGATCCAAGTTAGCACTTACATACATTGGCCAAAGCCTATCTCTAGGACCAATATCTACCTCCTCTAATTCATCGGCCCACGTAAAGCCATGTCCAAGTTTACCATCTGTACCATCTATTGGATTATCCATTAAAACAAACTTTCAGAGCCGACTGCTTGTATCGGCTATTGGCTTTCATCATTGATCTTAATGAAGCCTTCTTCCCATAGCTTTCCAGAAAAACACTCGAAGTCTTCTAGCTCCCAATACATTGGATCAGCTATTGCGATACTCATAGAATCATCAGCATGAACCAGCTCAACATCATCTCCATGCCACTGAATCAAGTATTGATGCATAGTCGATGGTACACAACAATTTGCATGAATCCAATCACGACCAAGGAGTAAACTGTATGAACCTTTTCCATCAATGACAAAGAATGTAGTGAGCAAAGTCTTACTTCCAATTGTCAATTCAACATTTATTGCCCCCCTGGTCTTGGATGCATTACCCCCAAAATCCTTAAGCATCATGTTGGTCTCAATCAAATCTCCTGGTCCCTTGATAAGCTTGCGAAAAGTAGTATAAGGCATAAGATTAACAGAAGCACCTCCATCCACCAACATTTTGCTCATCAGCTTCTCATCAACGAAACCTTTTACATATAAAGCTTTTAAGTGTCGATGCTTGACTGACTTATCGAATATAGCTTGATGTATAACTGTCAACTTGAGAACTATCTTCTCATACTCCGATTCATCAAAATATGAGTAGACTTCTTGATCTGGTGGAGCTCTAAATTCTGACGACAATAGAAAAGCCATTTGAATATTAGCCGATGGTTGACCCCTATCAGCTCATTGTTTAGCACGCCACACTTGAGGTCTACCCGATGCCTGAGCCTGTTCTATCTCTCTGTTCCTTAGGCATTGCACCCTTCTTTTCTGGCTTCTTGTCAAACCTCCTAGACACCATTGCCTTCCTGCAGAACATATTCTTCCTCATCACCATCTTCTTCATAATTAGCCCAGTTTTGATCAACAACTCGCTTCCCAAGCCGATCGTGAACAGCTCTATTTTTAAGCGCCGATCCATATTATTATTATGATACTTGTTTTGAGCACGGACAGACCGGCGTTTGGCTTGAGATTCCCTAAACTCCCAATATTGTTTACTACACTCTCTGGGCAATTATTTCTGGTAGGTAATTTCAAACCATTATTCCAACAATGTCTGAAAAAGGACAATTCTAATGTGATTCAGCTTGTTTTCTTTCATACCTCTCCTCTTCTTGTTGACGCTGGTATTCTTTCTCTTCTAACCAACGCTGATAATCCTTTTCCTTCTGCTGTTGTCATTTATTCAACAAAATTCGAGTTGTGACACATGGCCTTATCGCCCCATTCCTTGACGTCTCTCCCTGCTCATATCGTCTCTTCTATTGGTCACGACACATTTTAATCTCTCTATATTCATCAGCCGATATTTGCATATTTGGATCGATGGTTCCGATTTCTTTTGCCCTGGTTGATGTTAGGACTTTAGTCTTTCCTTTCAGCAACTTAACATCAACCATATTCTGATCTCTTGGGAAAGGATTATCATCAACTTTCATCTTCCGAGCTGTATCAAATTTAAGCTTCTCTTGCTGAATAGCCCTCTGTATATTTGCAAAACTTCTTATTCTTCAGTTGATCTGGAGGTAACATAACATGATTGGCGGGCAATTTTATCTGTCCTTTCTCAAGCAAGAAATCAAAGAGTTTGTCTGATTTTGTAACGTCGAAATCATAGCTCTCTTCAACTCCTTTCCCCAAGGATTTGGCACCATCACTATTTTCTTACCCCAATACCATTCAGCCGCAGCAATCTCTTCTTCTTCATCGTCCTCATCACCATCATTAACTGAATATAGATTATAAGCTTCAGCAATTACGTCATTATTCTGGAATCGGGTATCTCTAGGTATATTCTGAATTGGCTATTGAGTGATGCCACCCGTTGAGCCAACTAACCTAAATTGTCAAACTCTTACCCAAGCAGCTTCTCTCTCCATATTGGCAACATTCCTTGAACGTCCAAAGTAGCTAGCTGATCATCAGTCAGGTTCAATGAAAAGCACAAACTCCTATTTTTTCGGAACCTCTGAAGAAACTCGGCACCCAATTCATTAGTTCTTTGCCTTATGGTCGTCAAATCTGTGATTTTATTTTCTCCTGTCCCAGTATAGAAATATGTATGAAACTTCTTCCGTAGGTCAGTCCAATTGGCAATGGAATTAACTGGTAATAAAGAAAATTAGGTGAAAGCTGGTCCTGATAGGGACAGGGAGAAGAAACAAACTCGATGAGCTTCTTCAATGGATGCTTCACCCAACTATGTAAGATACCGACCGACATGTTCTATTGTGCTCATGCTATCTTGACCAGTGAGCTTAGCAAATTCTGAAAGCCTGTAATTTGTAGGAAGAGCAACCAAATCATACCACTCTGGATACGGACGTTTGTACGAAAAGGTCTACCCTTTTGGTTTTAAACCGAATTGATTCTTCATCATTTTGGTTACTCTGAGCAACAACTAATCAGCATTTGAATCTAGATTTTTCTGTAACTGCTGACCCATCTGCGGATTAAAATTTCAGGTACCTTGATACCCCGGATTTGGAATCATATGAAGGGTATTGTAATCTGTTCCATAATGATATCCTTGTGGAATCTCTATCTGTTGGGTCCTTTGCTGATTTACTGCTTGAAGTCTCTAGTTGTATATGTTTGGATCTGTATCTCTACGAATCCTTTGAACTGATGGCGCTATTTTTTGAGCCGACGACGGTATTTGGCCTGATGTGCCAAAATTAACTACCTAATTCTGAACTTGCCCCATCGGCTATTGCACATACTGCACTAATGATCCAGGATTATTTTGTATTTGATTAGTAGTGGTACCTTGAACTTACTCAGATGAGCCCTGAACTGCCTGGACATCATCATTACCAGTTTTTGCTGCTTCTTGATGGCTAGTACCGGCTTGATTAGTTGCTTGAGTTGACGGATGTGGAATGTTGTAATAAGTCGGTCCAACCTAATCAATTGGACATCCATGAAACACATCTTTCATGATATTGTGGAATGTGTCCAAGAAAGCTGTATTGTGGTTCAACATGGCATCATGGGACAACAAACACTTGTTCTGAAATTCTTCTATAGCTTTACTGATGACATCTTTATCCTCATCAGGTAGGTCTTCATAAGGCACCATAATAATGTCCCTATTGTTGTGAGTTGCCATGACGATTGTGAGGTCCCACCGGGCGTGCCAGAATGCATGTCGGTGCAAAAACGTGGTAGCTGCAATGGGTGGACACGCAGCAAGCCGGAACGATCTAGAGATCTGCCTGACTTTAACGCAGGACCAGTTGATCCTGTGAATTCCCAAGGGCATGCCAGTCAATTTGACCTGCAATTGACAAGGAGAGAAAGTTTATCAGTAATTTAGGGTGGAACATGCTGGTTTTGCCCAGACAGTTCCAAGTGTGCCACTTCGAGAGCAGCCAGACGGGAAAATCGACTAAATAGCCGATACAAGAAGAAATCGACTGTTAAGGACTGTAACGCTCGCGGGTCATGATTGATTTTATAGTAACGAATACAATGCACCTAGTTTTAATGATTCTTTCCCTTAAGCTATTAACATGTATGCGTCAAAGATGCATCACTGGCTAAATTAGATTTGATCAATACGTGGTGTAGAGCCAATGAATCTGGTGAAAAAGGGATATGCTACGCAAACAATCGACTGTTCGATATAGACAGGTCTACGAACTGTCTAGATTTAATCTATTACCGTCAATAGTGAGGTTCGATCGGATCGATGCAGCTAGGATGATGATGGTCTAGAACCAGAAAATCCATAGAACCGACCATACTTCAACATGTTTATGAAGGCATGCCATATCTATGAAAGCACAGGCAAATCGGCTAAAATAGCCAATTCAGGTAGAAAAGAGATTACAGCATGTGAACAATCGACTATTTAATATAGACAGATCTATAAACTCATCAGATCTAGCATGTTATCCTTAACAGTGGGGTTCGACCGAATCGATGACAGCCATGATAAAGATAACAGATCAAAGCTTTAAAATGAACAGACCTATTCGCATTTAACGGAATCATGAAGACACACTATAAGCGTTAAAGTACGGATGATCGGTTATTTAGCCGATGCAGGCATAGCAAACAACCAAGGTCACGCCTGGTCAAAAGCAAATCTACCAACTTGCATACTCTGATCTAAAGTGCTAACAGTGGAGATCGACCAAACCATTATAGCCATAATGGCGAGCTATAGACCAGATTCAACTAGCTAGTAAACCTTGTCAAGATCAGACATGCCTTAGCCGCGTACTATGCACGATTAAGATCAAAGTAGAACGGCCGATAAAACATAATCTATCATTTAAAGTAAGAACCATCGCAATGTGACAAAATAAACGATGGACTAAAATGATGTGAGGCCAATCTAGATCGATCTCAATCGGGCAGGTTGATATTGCTGAAACTAATGACAACAAGAACATCAGCAAGATCGGTAACTTAATGAATCTACCCAAAAGATGCCACCCTTAGGTAGAGCAGATAACTTGACCTTAATCTAATTCGAGCAGTGGAGGTCAAACTTAACCGATGTAGCTGTACCTGAACTAAATAAGGATCGATAATTAACTTATACTAGAGCTCGTAAGAGGTCGGCCGGACCGATGTAGCCTTATAAACAAAAGCATAAGCCATGACGGTACTTACAAACAAGCCAGATGTCGACCGGATCGATGCAGCCCTACTTGTTGAGGAACTCGCCGAGATCTAATGTACTCCTACTGCTAAGGGTTGGCGTGAAGCCGAAAAAAGTAATTGGTATTGGTTGATTGGATAGTCTTTTACAATAGCCGGGGTCCAATATTTATATCCGGAACCTAAACATGAATCCTACCCAAATACGACTTATTACAATTCTTGGAATAAAATAAAACATTCTTAACTTAAGATAACTTGGACCCTACTCTTTCCCTTTTGTAGAGTCCGACATATTTTTTCCCCGACGCCATCCGCACGTAGTCCATTGACATTGTTTGCTGACGTCATCTATAAAATAACCGATTCTGACACTGCATCACAACCAGCCGATCTTGATTCACATCTGATCGATTCCTTGATGATACACTCTTATAAGCTTCAAGTTCCCGTGTTCTTCTTTCCAAATTTTGGTGTAAACAGTTCTTCATGGCATTTGAAAGTTAAATGCCTCTAACATCTTGCAAGTTCTCACTCTCATGTTGGGAACCCTCAGTTTCATCAAATTCAATATCATGAACTTCCTCAAGAGCACCACTTTCTAAATTCCAAACTCTATATGCTTTGCTAGTAGTGGAGTATCCAAGTAAGAACCCTTCATCGCATTTCTTGTCAAACTTGCCCAATCTAGTGCCTTTCTTCAAGATATAACATTTACAACCAAAGACAAAAAAATATGCAATATTGGGCTTTCTAGCATTCAAGAGCCCATATGGTGTCTTCTCTTTGAATGGGTGACAATACAAGCGGTTGCTACAATAGTAAGCCGTGTTGATAGCTTCGGCCTAAAAGGATTGACTCACATTGTACTCACTAAGCATAGACCTTGCAATGTCAATAAGTGTTCTATTCTTCCTCTCAACAAGGCCATTTGATTGTGGAGTGTACTTGGCTGAGAATTGATGTCTAATTCTAGACTCATCACATAACTCCTCAATTCTAGTGTTCTTGAACTCACTACCATTGTCACTTCTAACTCTTTTGATGGTTGTTTCAAACTCATTGTGTATGCCCTTGATAAATGATTTGAATGTTGCAAACACATCACTCTTGTCCACTAAAAGAATACCCAAGTGTATCTTGTATAGTCATCCACTATCACAAAGTCATATTTGTTTCCACCGATGCTAGTGTATTGTGTTGGCCCAAACAAATCCATGTGCAATAACTCAAATGCCTTGCTAGTGCTCATTATGCTTTTCTTAGGATGGGTGTTTTCAACTTGTTTGCCTACTTGAGAAGAGCTATAAAGCTTATCTTTCTCAAACACAACATCTTTTAAGCCTCTAACAAAGTCGTGCTTGACCAATCTATTTTATTGTTTCAATCCAACATGGCCAAGACTTCTATGCCATAACTAATCCATACTAGACTTAGTGAACAAGCATGTTGACATTTGAGCTTCACTAGCATTGAAATCAACTAAGTATAGATTCTCATATCTAAAGCATTTGAAGATCAAGTTAGAGCCATCTACACTTATGATCTCTACACCATCTACCCCAAATGTGCATTTGAATCCAAGATTACACAATTGAGCCATGGATAGCAAATTAAAGTTCAAGCTCTTAACTAGCAACACATTGGATATGCTCATGTCATTGGATATTGCAATCTTACCAAGCCCATTGACCTTGCCTTTGCCATTGTCACCAAATGTGATACTATCATAACCATCATTGCCACTTGTATTGATTGAGTTGAACATTCTTACATCACCAGTCATGTGTTGAGTGCACCCACTATCAAGAACCCAACGCCTTCCTCCAGCTTTGTAATTGACCTACAACTGAAGATCAATTCTTTTTAGGTACCCAAACTTGCTTGGGTCCTTGAAGGTTAGTTACTAAGCTCTTTGGCACCCAAATGACTTTCTTCTTTGAGCCTATCCATGGTGCACCAATGAACTTAGCCTTCACACCATTAGTACCCTTGATAACCACATAGAAAGAATCAAGCTTAATTCAGGATACATTGGCTTGAGACTTCTTTTTCATGCACTTTTGCTCTACATGACCAACTTGCTTGCAATTTGTGCAAAACCGACCATTGTTCTTCACAAAAGTAGTCTTGTGAGGATCAAAGGCCGCTTTGCCTTTCTTGGGGTTATAGCTCAATCCCTCTTTGTAGAGAGAAGCTCTTTGACTACCCAAGCACATAAGCAGGCAATCCTCACCACCATAGGCCTTAGCCAAGGTGTGATTGAGCTCTTTTACCTCCTTCTTGAGTGTCTCATTCTCAACCATTATTGAGGCATCACAAGTGAAACCATCACTACTAGATGAGGTAGAAGTGGATGTGCTACAAGAAGGGTTAGTGGGAGCAACAATGATAGGCTTATAGAATAATTCATCAATTATATCACAAGTTAAGCCTTTGTCACATGTTACAACATGCCCCCTCTCATTTTGCTCATCAAGTAGAGAGGAATGAGCTTTTTCAAGCTTCTTGTGAGTCTTGCCAAGCTTCTCATGGGCTTCCTCTAGCCTCTCATGAGATGCATTGAGCTCACCAAAGGCTTGCTTAAGGGCTTTTAGTTCCTTTCGCAAGTCTTTGCATTCCCTTCTCTTAATGTCATGTCAATTAGTTCATTTTTAGTTGGTTTATCATCATTGTCACTTTCACTTTCATTATTATGTTCCTCATCACTTCCATCATCACAAGTTGGTACCTTAGTGGCCTTAGCCATGAAGCATGATGGAGTGTCGAAGAGAGAAGGCTTCTCATTGATAGCAATGCTTGCAAGAGCCTTCTTCTTGGTGGTCTTGTCATCATCACTTGAGGAAGCATCACTATCCCAAGTGACCACATATGAACCACCCTTCTTCTTCTTGAAGATCATCTTGTCCTTCTTTTCTTTCTTTTCCTTCTTGTCCTTCTTGCTCTTCTTGTCATCATCATCATCATTGTCGCTATTGTATCGGCATTGAGCAACAAGATGATCCTTGCTTCCACACTTGAAGCACCTTATTGATTCTTCCTTGTTCTTGTATGAAGACTTCTTCCTTCTAGCATGGTAGCCCTTGTTCACCAAGAACTTGCCAAATCTCTTGACAAAGAGAGCCATCTTCTCATCATCATCATCATCATCATCATCCCATGAACCATCATCTTCACTTGATATATCTTGCTTGCCCTTGCCCTTGGATGATGAACCGGCTTTGAATGCCACACTCTTCTTCTTCTCATCCCTCTTATCTTTGTTCTTTTTCTTCCTTCTTATCATCATCTCTATAAGCATCATCGGTCATGATATCTCCCAAGATTTGGTTTGGTGTCATTGTGTCCAAACTGGTCCTCACTAACAAGGTGACCAACATGCCAAATCTTGCGGGTAAGCATCTCAAGAACCTATGGGAGAAGTCCTTGTCCTACACCTTCTCACCAAGTGCTTTGAGATCATTGACAAGCACTTCCATTCGATGAAACATGTCCGTCACACTCTCATCTTCTTTCATCTTGAAGCTAGCAAATTTCTCCTTGAGAATGAATGCCTTTGCACCCTTTATTACCTTGGTGCCCTCAAATGATTCTTCCAACTTCTTCTAAGCTTCATGAGCCATCTCAATATTCTTGATTTGCTCAAATGTTCGATCATCAATAGCATCATAAATAGCACTAAGAGCAATGTCATTGTTTTAGAGAAGCACTTCTTCGGCCGTGGTGGAATTCTCTGGATCAGCTATCTCAATTTTGGTCTCCACCACCTTTCACACTCTTCTATTGATTGACTTGATATGAGTGGTCATCTTTGACATTCAATATGGATAATTTGTACCATTAAATTGGGGTGGCTTCCTGGTGTTGTTGATTTGAGCCATTTTGACACCGAAGGTTGTTAAACCTCAAATCACGATGACCACGGATTTGATACCACTTGAAAGGTCCTAATGGCTAGAGGGGAGTGAATAGCCTATTAAAAATTTCTACAACAACACTTAGCAAAGATAATAGACAATTAAACGGCGAAGCGAGTGTTGTGCTAGCCTACTAAAATGCAAACCACCTACCACAATTCTAGTGTCTATGATCTCTAAGCACACAATGGCTATGTCACTACACTAAGTTAGTGTACTCTCAAAGACTAACTAAAGAGCCACACTAACCACTAGACCTGACACAAGCTTGCTCTCAAAACTAATTACACTAAAGAGCGAAGCAACACTAGAAATGTAAATGCAAGTTAGAGGATGTGATGATTATACCGTCGTGTACGGGAATTGAGCCAATCACAATGATCGAGCCAATCAATCACAACGAATGCCAAGAAATCCTCAGACATATGACACAAGATTTTTTACTGAGGTTCACTTGCTTGCTAGTAAGCTAGTCCTCGTTGCGGCAATTCACTCACTTTGAGGTTCATGCACTAATTGGCATCACACGCCAAACCCTAAATAGGGTGCCACACAACCAACACAAGATGAGGATCCACAAGCCATGAGCAATCCACTCAAACAATGCACTTGGATTCACTCCCAATCTCACAAAGATGATCAATCAATGATGGAGATAAGTGGGAGGGCTTTGGCTAAGCTCACAAGGTTGCTATGTCAATGCAAATGGCCAAGAGAGTGAGCTTGAGCTGGCCATGTGGCTTAAATAGAAGCCCCCACGAAATAGAGCCGTTGGGCTCTCACTGCAGCCAGTTGCGGGGTGACCGGATGCGTTGCTCAGATTGACCGGACGCACGCCACCAGCGTTTGGTCAGCCAATTTGCTACCATGTGTTGCCAAACGTCTAACCTCAGCTGCTGATCTCCAATGGCTATCTTCCCATGCCTGTGCGGTTAAGTCAATACCGGACATGGCCGTCACACGACCGAACGCGCCGACCAGTAGCAGAGCTTGCCCGCACGCGCCATTGCAAAGACACGACCGGCCACACTGTGGAGATGACTAGATGCATCCTCGCCTGGAGTCCGGTCACTTACAATAAGCATCCAGAGAAGCAAAATCGTGACTAGACGCGTCAGGTTACGCATGACTAGACGCGGTCCAGAGTCCGATCCTCTCTGTGGCCAACTCCTGCGCCTTGCGTCAGTGTACGTCTGCATGGACCGAACTCACAGTCGTTGCGTCCTGTCGCGTGCCTCCTCTAGGGTCTGGTCATAGACCTAAGGCCACACCACTCTGCCCTGATGACCGGAAGCGCAGGTCCAGCGTTCGGTCCTACGTCCGGTCACAAGAAACAGAGCTTCGTCGCCTCCCCACTTCACCAACTTCACCACCCTTGATTAAATGTGCTAACCACCAAGTGTATCACCTTGTGCACGTGTGTTAGCATATTTTCACAAACATTTTCAAGGGTGTTAGCACTCACTAGAATCTAAATGCATATGCAACGAGTTAGAACATCTAGTGGCACTTTGATAACCGCATTTTGATATGAGTTTCATCCCTCTTAATAGTATGACTATCGATCCTAAATGTGATCACACTCGCTAAGTGTCTCGATCACCAAACCAAAAGGCTCCGATCAAGTTTCACCTTTGCCTTGAGCTTTTTGTTTCTCTCTTTCTTCTTTTTCAAGTTCATACACTTGATCATCACCCCACACTTGGAATAGTGCTATATATCTCATGATCACTTTGATAAACTAGGTTAGCACTTAGGGTTTCATCAATTCACCAAAACCAAACTAGAGCTTTTAGAGGGCCAACTAAAGCACACATCTTGGCTACGGTCTGAGTTTGTCCTCGATAACAAGGGATGTGGCAATGTGGCTCTTCAGTGCAACCCCTAGCAAAATTTTTTGGGCAGAGCTTGCTCGCATACTGGTGTTGCAGCATCAGTCATCATTAAAGGGGCTCACTGATCAGGATCGACTCGTCGAAGGTATGTGGTGAGTAGGATAGGATAAAACTAGAATTATTTGGAGATTACTCAACAAGATCAACTGGCACCGGAGATTACTCTACAGGTTTCTCAAAGAAGAGCCATGCTCAATTCTCACATCATATCAATATCAACTCCCTACAAATGATGAATTACATGGTTTATTTATACTAGGAACATCCCTCCTAGTTGGGTGTGAGCATAAACATAACTAAAAGCTAGTGGAAGATCATCTTGCTGGAGAAATTGAAGAGTCTTGTTTCATTCTCGTGCAGCCACTAACTGCCTGTGCAGCCTCCACTAAAATAGCCATAACTCCTCGCTCGGAAATCCAAAAGACACACCGTTTGTTGTGCTGGAAACTAGACTCATATATCCTTCTATTGATATAGCATATGAATGATAAAACCATCGAAATTGATGCCAACAAGCCACGAAATATAACACTAATTCTGCATGCTTCTGATGGCCTTATCACTCGCCATCACTGAGAACACTGTGGTGTTCACTTTAATTTGTGGACTGAATGCATAGAATTTTTCCATCCTATGGATATGATGCAGAGGCATTTTATCTTGCTCCGTGCTACCAAACTTCAGTGTTCATGTTGAATATACAGTCAGATGGTGATACACTATGGTCTGGTGAGGTGGTACCGATGTGGATGAACAGAGAGACAAAGAAAACAAGACGATCAAAATCACCGTGGTCTCGAAACACATATGTGCACGTGACTGTTGTGACCCGATCTACTATGTGACGGTGTCGGTGCGTGCCGCACCCTACAGATAGGGCACGATCGCCGGCGGTGGCCGACCGTACACCACTTGGAAGGGGGTAGTGCGCAGAGCGGAGTGGTACGCCGTGTTGTAACAATACTCAGCCCACGGGAGCCAATCCAGCCACGTGCGGGGATGACCACCTGTCATGCAACGGAGATACATAGCAATGGTTTTGTTAACGGCCTCCGACTGCCCATCAGTTTGGGGGTGGAACGCCGAACTCATACGAAGCTAGACTCCAGCCAACCGGAAGAGGTCGCGCTAGACATGTCCAGTGAAGACCGGATCGCGGTCCGACACGATGGACTCCGGGAATCCATGGAGGCGAACAATTTCGGCGAAGAAAGCTCTGGCAACTGACACTGCCGTGTATGGGTGTCCTAACGGGATGAAATGGGCGTACTTCGAGAGGCGATCAACCACGGTTAGAATAACAGTTTGGCCGTGTACCTTAGGAAGTGCTTCGATGAAGTCCATCGATATGTCCGCCCAAACCCGCGACGGAATCGGTAGTGGCTGGAGCAGGCCAGCGGGGTGCAGAGCTTCTGTTTTGTTGCGCTGGCTTGTCGTGCACGCGCGAACGAAGTCACGCACAATGAGGCGGTCATGCTCAATGTAGAAATCAGCTCGGAGTCTCTGAAGTGTCTTCTGTACTCCTACATGCGCCACTGTGTGTGCAAGGCGCAGTACTTCTATCAACAGGGGCGATGTCGCCGGTATCATGATGCGGCCATGGTGGGTGATCAGGCCGTCAGTCACCGCCCAGGGCTCGCCACGTGCACCGGAGGCAACGTCCTTCCGTAGCTGCTCAAGTTCAGGCAGGTTCACGAGCTCCCGTCGAACTTCGTCATAAAAGTTGAATGATGGTGCAGTAACCGCTGACAGCTGCAGCTCTTCGGCGTCGCACCGGGGCAAGGCGTCCGCGACTACGTTCAGGCGACCGGGCCGGAACTCGACACTGAAATCGAACCTGAAGAGTTTGCTAACCCATTGGTGCTGTGGAATCGTCGATAGACGCTGATCGAGGATGAACTTGAGTGCGTTGTGATCTGTACGGACGACAAACGAACGACCCCAAAGGTAAGGGCGCCAATGTCGGACTGCTTGCACCAATCCGATTAATTCCCTTTCATATGCTGCCAACTTCATGTGCCGTGGTGCAAAAGGCTTGCTGAAGAAAGCCAATGGGCCGACACCTTGGTGTAAGACAGCGCCGAACCCTGTCCCGGACGCATCACAATCCACGACAAAAGCCTGTTCAAAATCCGGCAAATGCAGTACTGGCGCTTCTGATAGAGCTTGCTTCAGGGCGTTGAAAGCGGCAGTAGCTGACTCTGTCCAGTGGAAGCTTTCCTTCTTTAGAAGCTGGGTCAGTGGAGCTGCAACAGTGCCGAAACTCTGAATAAAGCGCCGGTAGTAACCAGCCAATCCGAGGAACCCGCGCAGACCCCGCACTGACCGTGGCTGCGGCCATGACTGAATGGCCTGAATCTTGTCCTTGTCAACTGCAACTCCTTGTGCTGAAATTACATGGCCCAGATAGGAGACGGTAGAGGTGGCAAATGAACACTTCGACCCTTTGACATGGAGTTGATGCTCCCTGAGGGTGGCCAGAACTGCTCGCAGAGCCGGAGGTGCTCAGACCAAGAATTATTGTAAACCAATATATCATCAAAGAAGACGAGCACTCCCCAGCATAAAAATGGGCGCAATACCATATTCATAAGAGCTTGAAATGTCGATGGCGCATTAGATAATCCGAAGGGCATGACCAAGAATTCAAAATGCCCGTGGTGAGTGCGAAATGTTGTCTTGTGTACATCATCCGGATGGACTCGCACCTGGTGATACCCGGACTTAAGATCCAGCTTTGTGAAGAACTAAGCACCATGCAATTCATCAAGGAGTTCTTCGACGACTGGAATAGGGAATTTGTCTTTCACTGTACAGGAATTCAGGGCTCTATAATTGACACAAAAGCGCCAGGTTGCATCTTGTTTCTTCACTAGCAAAACCGGAGCTGAGAACGGTGATGTACTCGGTCGAATGATGCCCTGAGACATCATTGTGGCACATTGTGCCTCGAGCTCATCTTTCTGCAATTGTGGATATCGATAAGGTCTTACTGCCACAGGCTCTGTGTTGGGCTTCAGGTGAATGCGATGCTCACAGGGTCTGGCCAGAGGAAGTCCCGTAGGAGCTGCAAAGACATCCTGAAAAGAATCCAACAGCCAATCGAGGAGGGCCGGCTCGTCCTTGCGGATAGAATGAAGACGACTAGTGGGTGCAATGTCAGTTCTCGTCGATCCAATGCCCTTCCAAAAGACTCGGCGACCACCGCGCCAAAACGCCATGCACAGATCATCAAAATCCCACAATATTGGCCCCAAGGTATGGAGGAAAGCTATACTGAGCACCATGTCATGGCAATCAAGGGGGATCGTGAAGCAGTCAAGGGTGAAGTCCTCATGTCCAACTCCCTGTTGTGTAACACGCAGGCCAACATCACGTGCCAATCCACGGCAAGCCACCCGATCACCATTGGCGACCGTGACGTGGGCGCCCTCGCTACTATGGAAGACCAAGCCAGCTCTCTGTGCCGCGCTGCTACTGATGAAGTTGTGTGTGGAGCCCGAGTCGATTAGGGCCGTGAACTCGTGAGCTCCGACGGTGACCTTGAGCTGCATTGTTTCCTCAGTGCGGATGCCGGCGATGGCGTGAAGGGAAATCAACCGATGGTCATCATCCAGGATCGACTGCTCGATGGCTGGCTCCGCTTCCTCGTTGACATCATCACTAACTTCCAAGTAGAATAGCCTTGCACATCGATGACCCCTAACGTATTGTTTGTCACAATTGTAACAAAGGCCCATGTGACGGCGCTCTGTCATTTATGCTGGTGTCAAGCGGCGAAACGGCCGTGGCGGCGTCGGTGGTGCTGGCAAAGCCAGTGGGGCAGTTGTCGGAAGCAGAGCCACTAGCACCGTGATAGCAGGTGGCGCTGCGTACTATCTTTCTTGTGAACGATGTGGTCGCGCTGTTGCAGGCAGCACCACTGGGACGTTGCGGCGCTCATACGCACGTGCCAGCATCATCGCGCGTTGGAGATTCGCCGGCATCTACAACTCGACGTCTGTCCGGATCGGATCTGGCAGGCCCCCCGTGTAAAGCTGCACCTTTTGGACTGGGGCCAACACACCGGCGTGCGCCAAACGGGCGAGGAAGGACTCGGTGTAGTCATCAACTGAACCACGAAACGGAAGCCGAGCCAAATCTGACAAGTGGTTGGTGCCAAGGGGGGCCCGAAACACTGTTGGCACATGGCACGGAAGCGTTCCTAGGAGACGGCGGCGACACCACCTTCATCGCGCTCGAACATGTAGTACTAGTGCTGTGCTGCCCCCGTCATGTGGAATGAAGCCAACCACACCTTGTCGGCCTCGCGCGTTCGCTGGGCATAGAAGAATTGATCACACTTGTTGAGCCAATCCAGAGGGTCTGCCTTGCCGTTGAACGTGGGGAACGTGAGCTTATGAAACCTAGGCACCGCACCACCATCCTCTGGATCCCCGACAGCCAGGTAGATGGGCGTGTTGAATGGGGCCGGGAGCGGTGATGGTGACGGCGGGAAGGAGATCTGCGTGATGGGTACAGGGCGGCTTGCCATAGTTGGGTGAACAATGGCCGACCCGAATGACGGCGCCGAAGGCAAGCCCCCGTAGCCCGACATCCCGAATGGCAACAACTGCGGGTGCACCGACGAGCCCGGACGCCCATCGCCACCGGCCATCCTCATGGCCAGTTGACCCATCTGCCTCTGCAGCCCATAGATGGCGGTGGTCAGGGTGTCCAGAGCGCTCGCAGAGATGACCGCCTGGGAGGGACCAACGGACAATGGAGCAGTGGATTGCGGTATGGCGGCGGCGTTGGTGGTGGCTGGTGGGGCGGTGGTTTGAGGCATGGCGGCGGAGGTGACAGGACAGGTGCGGAAGCTCCCGACATCGGCCCAGAGCTGGTTGATACCAGATTGTTGTGACCCGATCTACTACGTAACGCGTAGGAGTGGGAGGTGTTCGGACGAGGCTTGAAGGCCCGACGGCGAGCTAGCGGCGCCGTGCTCGGCGCCGGTGTTTAGAGTTCGGAGATGGAAGGTGAGGGCGCTAGGGCGCCAGGAGGTTAGAGAGATAACTCTAATCTCTGGCTGATTTCATTTGCTCACAATCGTTCAATACATAAGGACTCCAATTCAAAAGCTAACAAACTGCATGCTAAAGTTTAGGATCTCAAACAAACTCCTAATGACTCAACTGACTGACTGAACCACCCGATGACCGCGCAACAGCACGCACGTCGCAGCTTTCGTCGTTTCGCCGGCTCCCTGGCTCACGCTTTAGTCACGTGCACACTTCCTCCTCTGATACTTGTTGCCCACGATAACAGTGACTTAGCTCACTTAAAGAATACAAAATATACATAGTGTTTAGCTTGGAAGTTGGAATCTGTTATTCACCCAAGTGGTTAAAACTGACGACTCACTGGCCTGATTCGTTTTTTACAATGATGCTCTAGTAGCTACATATGTCCAATGTTCTGAACAAACAAATGTTACACAACTACGCATGTCCCACTTATTTTTCGGTCCACAAAAGCATCAAAAGCATTAATGCTAGTTTAATTATAAGAAGAAAAAATAAAAATAAGTGATGGATCATTGTATTTATGGAAATTAGTCATGCACCCTGTTCGCTGGTTGGTGCTGGTGCTGGTTTGGCCTGGCTGGTACTAGTTTTTTTGAGAGGAAAACACTGTTGGCTGGTTGAATAAGCCTGGCTGAAACCAAACAAGCGAACAGGGTGATGATAGCCACATAATATGTAGGACACGTGTGATCCATTTCACCCAAAAGCAGGTCTAGTAATAGAACTAGCAAAACTAACTACCCAAGGAGCACTACTCGCACAAACAAGCCAACCATGGAGGTATATTCACATTTCACAGTGCCAATGAAACATTTCGTGCAAGATATGTATATATTTGATGAGTAAATGGACATATATATATAGGTGCATTGTAATAAGATTGAAAAGGCTATTAAGCATTCATGGAAGACGATGACGAAAACATTACATGTCTATTCATGTTTTATTATTTTTATAAACTTTATTTAAAAGCTATAATTTATTTTAGTCAAATTTTGCTAGGACACCGCTCAAACGTGGATAAATTTGCCGTAGGACATCGTCAGCTCTGTAATTAGCATAGTACTATTATGAAAACTAGGTTACTTGCCACAGGACGCTGCAGTCATTAAAATTTTCACTTCCGTGGTTTGGCAGAGAGAAAGGAGTGTGAACAGATCATATTGCCACGGCAATTGTCTTCCACATCCTGACTCCATCCTTCTCTCTCCTAAGTCCTTCTGGATGCCTACCGCACCATGCCATCCTCCTCTTCGGCCACATGGTCAGCAATGCCGCTTGGCTGTCTCCAGCGCACCTCAGCCCTTTACCCCGTGCCTCAGGCCTCCTGACGCCGTCCCGCAGCATACTGACAGTCGCCCAGTCTGGCCATCCACTGCCGTTGCCGCACGCTTGGCGAGCACACGCGCCTCAGCTGCCAGTGTCGCGGCCGGCTCGTGGCCTGACCCCACCTTGTCTTGCGCCCTGCCAGCCAAGGAAGCACCATGGCCATGTCGACCCTTACTGTTCCCCATCGCTCTCCTTTTCCCCCCATGCTCAGTGGCAGAACGAATATGATTGAGCTGATAAGTGAAAACATGACAATCTCCGTCGCCATGGTCTCGGAACAGATATGAGCATGTGACCATACTGAAATAACTGAATGCATGTCAAGACACTGTATAATGTGCAATCTGAGTCTCACACAAGTGGTTCATGCTAACATACTGAAATAACTGAAAGCATGCTCTAGTAGCTACACATATCCAATGTCATGACCACAGTAATTGTTGTGGGATTTGCATGTACCATTTACCTTACAAAAGAACTGCATTAAACTAGTTTAGTAGAAGTTTCATATCATTTTAGGGGAAATTCGACTGCACTCACCAAAAGCAACTTCGGTAACTAACAGAACTAATTGAAGGCCTTCTTTAGTTGGCTACCAAAATTTACAGGGCCACAGAATTTACCATCAGCACTAGCTACTCACTCAAGTAAGCTATACCCAGATTGCCAAAGTAACCACCCAACTCACAGATCACAGCTCAAACCCAACAACTCACACCTTGATCTGCATCATATCGTTAGAACATAAACATGATTAGCCCATTGGGATCACTGACCTCATTAGCAGAAGATCATCGTTAAGGTCGATGACGACTCATGCATGCTCGGTGCAGGCGAGCAGTATGGCCTGCCACTAACCCTCCAAGCTAGGCTCCTGGATTGGCCTCTAGGTTATCAGCGTTGATCTTTGGTAGAACACCATGGGCATTGGTCTTCACCAGACTGCCAAGCCCTCTTGATCAGACAGGCATGGCCTGGCACGGCGACCCCGGCCCCTGCATAGGCGAGTGATGGCCCTTGGCCCAGCGGGGCAGCCCCAGGCCCCGCTGTGGCCAGCATAGTTGTCGTGGGCTCGTGGCCCCCTGCTCCACATCCACTACCGCCTTCATCTCCCTCACTCTCTATTCCTCTATCAGATCTTGCCGGATCTCCCTCACCCTCTCTCCCTCTCTAAAATTTTGCATGGCCAGCGGTAGGTTGTTCATCGAGGAGGCGGTAGGCCTGGTTCAGTGACGATGACATCATGGCAAGCGGTGGTTGTTGGCAGCTGGATCTTTTTTTTTGTTTTCTTTCTGATTATCAAAACTGGTTCATATAATGAGCCGGTGGTGGTCCTCATTTTTGTTGCCAGTTTGAAACCGCCGGTGCTAAAGATTAACTCTTATTGGGCCGACTTTTTCATTTGCTGTGTGGATGCTCGCTCTAGTAACAACGTGCCACAATTGAAGCAGTTGCATCGCTGCTGCACACACTATGTATCTATATATACCATGTAATACTAGTCTCCTTAATGTCACAAAATATCTGGAGCGACCTTTATTGATATGAACCCGTTGTCAGTGCTTAATTGTCAGTCAGTCTTTCCTCATCAACTACCTGAGTGCGAGATATTGTTATTTTGAAATATGAATGGGTAGCATGATGTTCTAGCTAAAATATGTTGGAAAGAACTAAGCTGCTATTGTGTATTGGGAATAGGAGGCCAAAGGGAAATAGTCAGGAGGTGGAGATGTCTCGATCGTTGTACTGGGGAGGCATGGTGGCATGGACGGGCCGGCAGCGCCCTGAACCGTTGTGGTTGAGGAGCTAGCGTCCATCATCTATCCGGAGCTGTAACTTGCATTGTGCACAGCTCTGGAGTATGTAATAAGAGTGTAACGCCAGTAAGAATGGAATGAGGGCTAGCTTAATTGAGATGAGATTCCAGGGCCTCTCAACTTTAATTAAAGTGAGGCGTTTGATGAGAGGACCCTTTATTTTTTTTAACCTTGACTCTCAAATTGTGAATGGTGGTATTTTTTTTTTATTAGAAGCCTTGCTAGAACATAGCAGCATATATAGCACAAGCAGCAGACCACCGTGTGGTTGAAGGCCTAACTAGGCAGTGTGTTTGAAGCACCAATCAAACAAATCAGAGTTTCTCAGCTTCACGATCAAGCACGTACGAGAAATGTAGAAGAACTATGGATGCCGCCATCAACGAGCTATTCATCAATAAATCGGTAGATTTTGCCATCTTGACGCTGGATAAAAGTAGCAACATAAATTAGAGCACCTGGTGCAATGCAGACGCACTATTCTATTTAATGCTTTGTTCCAAATGGTAATCGTGCTAGTTTTTTTAAATACATAACTTTTACTATGTATCTAAAAGTAGTGTATATTTAGGTTCGTACTAAAAGCTATATATACCTAGAAAAGCCAGAATGACGACTTGTAATTCGGAACGAATTTTAAAATTATAATTTATGGTCCCTCCAAAGAATTGTAAAATCGGTAATATATGGTTATAAGAAGCAAAAATACCATAGGTTTGAATCAGGTTATATAAATGGCTAGGTACGGCCCATGCATGAGAACTTATCCTAACGAGCCAATTCAACTTTTTTACCAGCTTCATTCCAAACTAATTTCTTCCATATGAACATTAACTTTTTGGGCTATGTCAATCAGGTCGATCAACTTTAAAACAGCAGAGTTGACTCCATAAACTTTTTATGTAGTTCACTGCTGGTCCATACCCAATTACCCATTTGTTTGGGAGATACATCAGACGTGGCAGTCTATGCCATCAGCCAGCGTGGCACGTGGGTCAAGTGAGCTGCCACGTCAGATGTATTCTTCAAATAAAGGGCTATGGACCTGCAGTGAACTACTTAAAAGGTTTATGAACCCAGATATGCAGTTTCAGAGATGGACCTATATGACACAACGCAAAAAGATAATGGATCTACGGTGCACTTTTCTCTATAATTGTCACACCCGATTTTAAGGATAAATATGATGCATAATCTTATGTGCGCCCAGAGATCAGTCACACACATAAGCCAACAAATTACAATAGTATCAAGAGACAATGCTTTATTGTATAACAAAAATATACTCATATTTAATACTTACATCAGAGTATCATAGAACAGTAGCTAATCTTCAGGCTATATCTTTCACAGGGACGGCTGACTGGGGGTATCATATGCCTAGCACTTCTATCAGTCTTCTGGTAACTCATCCGTAACTCCATCAATCTTCGGAGCAACTTTTCTAAAGTCTGGGGGTGTGGGGAAATAGCAAGGGTGAGCACATGTCATACTCAATAAGTGTAACATGGGGTTCATGAGACTCAAAGGCTTTGACACAGGTTTTAACAACATTTAGCTTTTAGTTGTCACAATTTTAGCATATGAATAGCATCAAGTTGTCATAATCCCATAGTAAACACATGATTAGTGTAAACATGATTATTGAATAGCATAAACAAATAATTAATAGTCTTCTATTTCATAAGGGTCCAAGGCTGCTCGTGACCGTGAGCACGGCTGATATACCAGTTTTACACACTGCAGAGGTTGTACACTTTTACTGTGAGTCGTGATACCTATATGCCCGGGTTTATAACTCCCAAAACACTTCCAAGGTGAGCAGGCATGGTTCACTATGAAGCCTTTCAAAGGTTCGTCTAACAAGTTAGGACATTAGATTCACTCGGCCCTTCCCGATAGCACAGTGACGCGCAGCCTATACTCAAGGGGACAGAGGCCGCACTATACCCGATTCGTCAAGCCATTCTTACGCTATAAAGGTAACCACTAACAAGCTAGAAATGACCTCATACTGAGCTAAAGCCAGAGCCTTGTAGCCCTTACAGCT
Organism: Miscanthus lutarioriparius; assembly: GCA_904845875.1. Taxonomy (NCBI): domain Eukaryota; kingdom Viridiplantae; phylum Streptophyta; class Magnoliopsida; order Poales; family Poaceae; genus Miscanthus; species Miscanthus lutarioriparius. Next base: position 93,106,944 of record CAJGYO010000009.1, read on the forward strand.
GTACTGTAAGTCCCGAATATTCACTTACAGATAAGTCCTTAGGGAGAGGAATCTGAAGCATTTAGAAAGTAGCTAAACACTCCAGCCCCCTTTTTTCAATTTGCTAAAAAGTCATGTTTTAATGTTTATTGCATATACCATTAGTCAAGTTATAAGATCATGGTTTAGTTGAGCACTGGCAAAGCTACCCAATGCATATCCCATAGGAGTCAAGGCATAAGTACAATTCTAAGAAATCCTTATCAAGGTGACACATGCAAATATGGATTGATTATTAAAGTGAATAGGTAACAAGGATGATCTCATGCTATACTTGCCTTAAACTCATATCCTTCTTCTACTGAATTATAACCTCCAAAAGATTTCTTTTGAATCACTAACTTCTTCTATTTCATCAACGTACTTCTCACCGACTGGACATGATCATAAAGCACCACACAAGCATTCATGCAATCATACATGAAGCAAACAATAGAACTAAAATAGAACAGTACACCAAACATATGAAACAACAAGTAAAAAGGTTTTAAAGATGTTCTACACGTTATTACGAACACACAGACGCGAAAAGCATGCTAATCAGAACTACGGTTGTAAAGAAACAACTATAGGGTTTTATATTATAAAAGAAAAGAGAAGACTGTAAGCTTGACTTATGTTAATTAGGAAAAACTATGTGAGTAGCATTAATTTAGATTAAACAAATCATATTTATACTTAAAAACTGAGTTGAAGCTAATCATATTTTATTTATAAATATTTTGATATCATTTATGCCAATTCAACTTTAACTTGCAAATACAAACTAACATGTGAGAACATCTAATCAAATTTGATATGTGTGTTTAGAATAAACATATTATAATTTAGAAACATATTTATGTTAGCAACTAGTCATGTTAAAAATTATTTGCAAAAGAGCATTGTATATAATTATGTTGTTTTTATTTATAAAAACTAGTTGCATGCATATTAATCAAATTAATATTTAAGCATATATATATAAAAGTCACTTGACATGAAAAACGACGACACTAGCATGTAGATCGCATAGATACGAATCTAACGCAATTGGAACGACTCGAAACGGACTTAAAACGAATATTCGACGACGATATTATGAACTGGTGGTAATTTCGTAATTACCTCGTCTTCATCCCTTGGCATCCCGTACAACCACCACATGGCCATGGCAATAGCAGCTGCGGCCATTATGAACTGGCGGTGGGCTCGACTTATTGCACGAAGGAGAGGATGGCCGGGCTGGGCAGCGCGGCGGCGACGACGACGACGACGACGACGGCGAGAGGAGGAGAAAAATCTAATTTACTACACGAGGGATTTCCCAAACTAGGGGCTCCCCTTATGACAGTTTTGGTATGCTTTATCCAAGGGGTTGGTACATATTTATAGGGAGAAAACACCCCACATCTACATCAACTAGCAATATCATGATAGTCATTTAATTACAAACTGTCCCAGTTTATACCTAGAAGAACAGGAGAGCGAAAGATGAGCCAAAATTCTGGTTCTATCATAAGGTTGAGCTTGACATGTATGACAAGCACTTCTTGCCTACGGATATTTTGCCTCAGGCATGATTGTTCACATTATGGGTCCTTTTTCTATAAAAGGTTGTGAGGAAGTTGTGCAGAGCACAGAGTGGCACCGGCCACACTCTCGTTGAGTTCTGCTGTGCTCGACTTCTGGTTCCGAAGGAGTGGAAAAATACCAAGGTTCCTGTTTTTCCTATAGAAGCTCTGGAAAGATTACATCGAGAAGCACCTGCAGGAGCACGACATGGCTATCCAAAATATTATCGGCTTCGTTGATCATGCTAGAAGATGAAGTTCACAGTATAACATGGTTTGGAGACAATCATGTAATTGTGTAGAGCAAAGCCTATTGCTAAACCATGTTCTGCTATTCTTTAATTAGATTGTATCAAACGCAGATGGACTCATGTAGGCCACCATAGCCACTCAGAATTATGCAAATTGACGTGGTGATTGAGACAGCCTGGCACCAAGCATCAAAACATTATTTTTAATATCTGAGAGAGCTGCAACGTCCGAAGAAAACCCCCAAAAGAAGTCCTGGATTCCATTATGTGTTCGTGGCAAAAGTATGTTAGATGTAGTCCAGTACGTGTTTGTCACAGGTATTTTTATACATAACAGTATCATTTTGGTGCCCAGAGGTACAATGTATTCATGGTTTTGAAGTTAGAAAAGGACTGTCTCAGCTGACTCGACATGATATGATGAAAACTATGCAGTCAAGTAGGTAAGTTAGAGAATGGCTAACAATAAGTGGTCCTAACAAAAATATTTTCACTGCAATTGGTAATACAAGAAAAGGAAATATTCGTCCTCCACTTGTACTTCAGATAACATGATTGCCGGTTGCTTATATAAATCTATAGTGTTCCCCATTTTAAGAACATTGAGCCCCACACACTTCCAGCATCCAGCAAAGTGTAGACTAGAGGAACGATCCAAAGGGCTGGAAAAGTCTGCTAGGTATGATTGGGATTTCGAGGCATACAGGAAATAGAGAACACCAGGCCCTCTAGTTCGAAATCATTGATGGAACATCAAGAAAAGAACACCTCTGGCTTCTGGAGGTCATCACCACCTCGTGGTGGTGGGATTGGGTACCTGGCAGCGGACAACACCACCGCCTCCACTTTGACGGCATGCTGAGGGAAGAACACTATATGCCTTCCGTGTCCAAACGTTAATGTCGCCATGCGGTGGCGGCGATACCTGTGCTCCCATCCACATATCCTCTGACAAGGAAAACCGAAATGCACGTTCCTTCCACTCCTTCCATGCAGCTTACCTTTTAGGAATACTGGATTTAAGAAGAAAGGCACCTGCATGGTGTGTTGGAATGGGAGGCCAAAGGAAAGTGGACACGACACGATGAAGATGTTCGAGATTGTTGAAACTTGCGGTTTCAGACAGGTAACTGGGGGCCTCCGCCCGTGGACGGCTGTCCTCAGGCGGAGGCTCGGTTGACAGGAACGATCGCTGGGCGTGTAAGGGAAAGGGCACGGAAAGCTCGGGTTACATTAATGCCTTTTTTTTCTCCCACTGCACGGTTACAAGTGTTCCCTATTTATAGGGCTCAACTACTTCATGATAGAATTTATTACAATGCCCCTCAACTGCTACAGTACATCGCTGGAATATTCCGCCGCTAGCCTCTTGTTTGCGGGGCAATCCTGCCATACCGTCTCCGAGTAATGGGCCTCCATGAGCAGTCGGCCCACCATGCTTCGGTCTTCGACCCAAAGGCCTGGGTCCCCGGTGCTGGGCTGCATCTCCAGGGGCGCCCCGCGGCCTCGGCGGGTCTCCGCCGGCCGGTCGGAGACATCTCCCGCGGTTCTCCGCCCGGCCGCGCGGGGGCCATGGCTGTCGACGCTGGCCTCCGCCTTCAGGGGCGCGCCGTCGCCCTGGCGGGTCTCCGCCGGTCTGGTCGGAGGCATCATCCGCAGGCCTCCGCCCGGCCGCGCAGGGGCCATGCTGGCGCATTCTGGCCTCCACCTTCAGGGGTGCGCCGTCGTCTTAGCGGGTCTCCACCGGTCCGGTCAGAGACGTCAACCGTTGGTCTCCGCCCGGCCGCGCGGGGGCCAGGCTGGCGCGCTCGCGCGGTCCCCGGGCGCCCGCGCTTCAGTACCTGCACACAATTAGGCAAGATCGTTGTTTAATTAGTTTGGAGGTGAGGCGGCCTTCGCCCTCCTGGTCAGATGTGCCCCCGCATCCTGCGGACTGCGCAGGTCTCCGCCACTCGTGGTGACCATGTTACAACAGTTCCCCCCTTTTGAGACTACGGTCCGCCTGAGCGTGTCGTGAGCTCAAAAAACGCCCCAAGCTAGGACGTCCATGGGGGCGGAGACTACGCGCAGTCACGTCTTCGACCGATCCCCGCCGGTTCCCCCCTGATCCGTTCTGGCACGACCGTTGGTCTTGTCAAAGCGGCCGTTTAAATCTAGCCGTTGCGCACCTTGCATTTTATCTGGAGATGACCGTTGGGCTTCAGGCGAACTATCCGGAGAAGACCGTTGCCGCCAGACGGGCTGACTGGAGATGACCGTTGGGCTTCAGGCGAACTATCCGGAGAAGGCCGTTGCCGCCAGACGGGCTAACTGGAGATGACCGTTGTTCGGCTGGAGCTGAGCCACCCGCCCGCGGCCTATATAATGGGCGAGGTTGGTGGCGGGGTCCCCCCCCACACGACTCGTTTGCTTGCCTTGCAGCGCCAAACACCGCTCTCTGCTTTCTTTGCTTACGCCTGAGTCGCGTTCGCGCGTTCCTTTTTTCCGCTTGCGCATTCCTCCGAGGTTGCAGTCGCGGTGGCTCTCTCTTCCACCTTCGCCCATACTCGCCGGCCTGCCTTCTTCGGTCCCTATCGCCACCTTCTTGGTGTTAGGGCGGGCGGCTAGGGTGCACGTTTCGAGGAGTGCATGCTTGCCTCCGCGTCCGCATTGGATTTTGAGGATCTGCTGGAGGAAGATTTGGGGAGTGTCTCCGCGTCCGTCAGAGACCTGATCGCTACGGATTCTAGAGACATGGCGATAAAGTCATGGGACTTCGGCCCCTCCTCCATTACTGAAGAGGCGGTTGCGGAGATGTCGAAGGAGTCGTATTTTCCACCTTCTAGGGTAAAGATCCCTCCGTCTGGCCAGACTGTTCCGGAGCCGGAGGAGGGATATGCGGTGGTGTTTCGGGACTTCTTCGTCTGTGGCCTCCGCCTTCCTTACGGTCCCTTCCTCCGCCGGGTGTTGGAGACCTTCAACGTCTAGCTCCACCATCTGACCCCTACGGCCTTCCTTACGCTCAGCAAATTCTGTTGGGCGTGTGCTTCTTATGGCGCCGAGCCGGATGTGGACACCTTCTGCACCTACTACGAGCTGCAGAAACAACCGAAGAAGAGGAAGGAGATGCGGGACGGCAAGGAGGTGGAGGTGGTCTGCCAGTATGGTAGTTGTACCTTCATGGCGAAGAGGAACCAAGGCGTAGATCGCCTGGAGATTTCTTTTTGCCAGAAGGGCAAATGGGACCGTGGCTGGCTCGAGGGGTGGTTTTATGTGAAGACCTACAGGGTTCGCGGCACCACCGACGATGGCGTGGAGGTCGTGGAGTACCCACTGACTTCAAGGATGGAGGTGATGGCGCCGCATACGCGCGTGGAGCCACCGGAGGCGGTATCTCCGGCGAGGGAGGCCTGTGACCGGGCCTTCGCGTTGGCGTGCCGCTACTCCGGGGGCCGCGATCTGGTGGAGGAGATCATGGCCTCCGACTATTGGCCCCTTAAAGGAGACAATCCACCCTTTAGGCTTGAAATGGTGAAGATTCCCGTTTTTGGGCCGGAGGCTGGGATTCCGTTCCCCCGCTTCGGCCAGTCTTTGGGTGAGGGCGTAACGGAGGACAGTTTCGTCTCCGAGGTTGAGGAAGCTGCTATCGGGTTGGTCGGCAAAATTTCTGAGCGTGAGTACATGTCTCGGAGAGCCGTGTTCGGCATCATGCCGTGGCTCAATCGAGTTTTTGAGGAGCTCGAGATCGTCTACCGGGAGCGTGAGGTTCCCGCGGAGGTTACTGCCTCAATTGACAAGAAGAAGAAGAAGACCTCCACGAAGAATGTTACGGCGGAGGCCGAGTCCAAGAAGAGGAAGGGCGCTGCTGTTACCCAGGCGCCTGCGAAAAAGAAGAAATCTAGTGTTCTGGTGATCGCGCTGGCCACGTCTTCGGCCGACAGCGCGGGTGCCTCTTCGGCCGACAGTGAAGATGCCCAAAGTTCTTCGGCCCCAAGGGACGTGCGGGTGGCGAGCGGCGGGGGTAGCGGGGCTGTAGCCGTCCCGCCGAGCTCGTTGCACGGCACCACGGGGGGTGCAGGGCTGAAGGAAACCAACGTTGCACCAGCATGCTCCCCGCAGGGTGCTGCGAGCGGCGCCGAACAGCCGGAGGCCAGCGCCGCCAACCCTATGCCCGATATTCTCGGCGTGCTGTGCTCAAGTTCTGAAGAGAACACGAAGGCTGTCCCGCCGCGCGTTCCTTCGCCTCCGCCCGTTACTTCGTCTCCCCCCGGGCCAGAGGTCGGCGTCGGGCAACCGGAGGCCCTGCTTGCTGAGCATGCCCCGACGGTCCGGGCCTCTCCAAGCCCTTCGCCTGCCAGGCCATTGGCTGGGGGCAGCCGGCCTTCTGGGCCTTCGCCGCATGATGGGGCGGAGGCTTCTGCCCAAGGCGCTCATCAAGCGGCCTGCCCCGGGCCTTTTATGAGTGAGTTTGTTTGGCGCACGTTTGTGTTCGTACTGTTTTCGCCGAGTTCGTCTGTTTTTGTATTCTGCCAAGTGCTAATGCTGCGTATTTGTTGTTTTGTAGGTGGTGTAATGGCTGGACTCCTCACTCCGGAGGAGCAAGCGGCCTCCGCCAGCGCCAGGTTTGGTCCTTGGCAGCAGGGGCCGCTGGCGCCGCGTCCAAGTGAGTGTAGTTTGTTTATAGCTTACTCGTCTTTCGGTCTACTGCTATTACCTACTTCTAATCGGCCCTCTGACCTGAACTGTTATTGTTGCTATTTTTCTTTACGCAGGCTCCTCCGACACTTCTATCTCAGGTTGGGAAGAGTGCTATCTTGGAGTTCTTGAAGACGTCGGAGGTGGTCTTTGGCAGTTTTTGCATTTATTGCAAGATTTCTTTTCTCACTTTACGTCTTCTTTGTGTTCTTTGAACAGATCGCTTCAAACAGCGATTGAGGGACATGGATTTCTTCCAGCTTCTTCGCATTCATCTAGAACACCAGAGCTTGGTGCGTCCTCGGCCGTTTGCCTTTTTGTTTGTTTGTTGTTCTTTATACTTGTTTATATTTTGTATCGCTAATGGCCCTGGTCTTCTTTTTTTGTGAACGCAGGGTTATCACACTAGCGTCGTTATGGAAGAGCACTGCACTCGTGAGGTCTTAGATCGAGATACTGCGATTGAAGCGCTCAAGGCGGAGAACGGACGTCTGGAAGGTGAAAAAGGGGGCTTGGCCAACTCCCTTGCAGCTCTCCGCCTTTCTTTGGTGGAGAAGGAACAAGAAAAGGAGGCCTTGATGGCTGATCTCATCAAGGCCCGGGACGTTGGAGCTTTGTCCGCAGAGCGGGCCCGCAAGGCGAACGACTTGGCCGAGGGTCTTCGGCGAGAGCTGGCCTCTGAGAAGGAATCCACTGCTGCGTTGGAGGAGCAGCTGTCTTTGGCGTCGAGGCGTTTGGACTCGGTCAAGGGGGTTCTTGCTGCAACCATTGCGCAGTACCGGGCTGCCGTGGCCAAGTTCGGAGGCGAAACCTCCGCTCCTCCGGAGGGATACAGTGCCTACGCCCTCGCCTCCTGGCTAAGGCGTCACCTTGTGAAGCTTCCCGATCTGATAAATGGTTGTACGGACTATGGGGCGCTAGCGGGTGTAACGAACTACGCTAGCTTCTGGCGTGCGTTGGGTGCACACATACCGAGAGTATCCCGGAGGGTGTGCTGCCGGATCTAGAGGCGCTTGGTGAGACTTCTCCGGGTTTGCGAAAAACCTTGAGAAATTTCATAGGGTTCTTTTGGGCTCCGTTTGGGAGAACTGCCGCCCGGAAGTTGGCGGAGGAGAAGAGGGTGAAGGTATTTGTACTCTTTCTCTTCTCTCGCAAAGCTATGGATGCTTTTATTGCTCTGTGTTGATGAAGTTGTAGCCTATTTTAACAGGAGGCATAGAAGGTTCTGGCGAGCAGGCCTCCGTCGATTCCTCGATCGGCAACTACGGGTGATGCCTCCGCCTCCGCTAGCACTCCGAAGGGCGCTACGACCGGCGGTGGTGAAGGTCAGAGGCCGCAGGCACCGTCTCTGCCCACAACGAATGCGGGCGATGTTGCGGGGACTTCTGTTGCGGCCAAGACGCCGGAGGTCTAGGCTCTTTCTAGGATTAGTTGTCCCGGCTTGTAAATTGTAGTCTAGTTGGACTTTTGTGAATAAAGTTTCTTTTGTTCTGAATGATTTTGTGTAAAATTTTAACCTTGCACAGGTTCCGAATCGGGAGCCTGCGCAAGATGTTGCACCTTTGACTCTCTACAACGACGGTATCTTTGTGAGCGGAGAGCTTTGGGAGTATTGGCGCTCAGCCTTTCCTCGCAGCGTCGCGCGCGACGTGTTTGAGTCAGTTAGGTTTGACATAGACGACGAGCGCGCCGAGTTTACTCACGACCTCGCTTGGCGTGGACCTCCGCCACAATAGTTTGAATTTTATTGTAAGTTTGTGTCCTGTAAGATTGTTACTTGAGGTTCTATGGAATACAAAACAGGTTCGCTTTCTTGATTGTTTGTGCGGGGGCCTACGTCTATTACGCTAGTTTACATATCTCGTCTAGTTCTGAGCCTGCACACTGTTGGCCTTTGCTTGGGCAATCTCGCGTGATATAGAGGTGGTGGCTAGGGCCTTCCCCCCATTTTCCCCCCTTTTCTACGCTTGCTTGGTGGCCGGGATAGAGATGTTGGCTCTTTTTTGGCTTGCGGAGACGTATTTGAAGTCCGCCTGGCGAAGCTTGCTGAATCGGTGTTTGACCCGATAAGAGGTTTGGCGCAGGTTGTGCAGACGGCGGAGGCTTTTTGTATTTATCTGGCCGGGCGTTTTAGCTATTCGGTGGTGTGTGCCACCGACGCTGTACACCCGCGATTCATGCTCCATTTGCGGAGATGGCAGGTTAGATCTCCGGTGTCGGGGGGATGTTATGAAATTTCGTACGGTATCCCCCTTGTTCCATAGACCTGCGCTGTTCATCACCGTGCCGTGGGTTTTTTCTCTCTTACCACTCTCTCCGCTTGGCTATAGGTGCCTCTGCTTTTACGAGTTTTCGCACGATATCTACAGAAAGCTTGGATTTGTAAAGAGACACCTGCTTCCATGGGTGTTGCTGTGGCTTGTGCTCGCTTTCTGCCTTCTGACTGAGGTTTTAAGGTTTTGGGGGAGCTCGTTTTATAGCGGGGTGGTGGCTTTTGATTGTTAAATATTTGGTACGTTGTTTGTTGGAACGTATCTCAGCTTTAATGGCCTGGATCTTTTGAAGTAAAGAGGCCTGGTGCCATAATGATGGCAGTGTTTTGTTAGACATTTTTATCCTTCCGTTGTTTTTGATGGCGGAGACCTTCTTCCTGGTTCTAGCGCCAAAATGGTGTTACCCCTCATGCTTGGTTTTTTTTAATATTTTTGCCTTGATGCCTGATTATGGTCAGGTCTTCGTCAAGGTCGGAGGCCTGTTTGGCCAATGTTGTTTTTGCCTTGATGCCTGACCCTGGTCAGGTCTTCGTCAAGGTCGTAGGCCTGTTTGGCCAATGTTGTTTTTGCCTTGATGCCTGAATCTGGTCAGGTCTTCGTCAAGGTCGGAGGCCTTTTTGGCCAAGGTGGTTTTTGCCTTGATGTCTGACTCTGGTCAGGTCTTCGTCAAGGTTAGAGCCAATGTGGTTTTTGCCTTGATGCCTGACTCTGGTCAGGTCTTCATCAAGGTCGGAGGCCTTTTTGGCCAAGGTGGTTTTTGCCTTGATGCCTGACTCTGGTCAGGTCTTCGTCAAGGTTGGAGGCCTGTTTGGCCATGGAGGTCGTTTCAAATTGCCAATGCCTGTGGCTGGCGTTTTGAAAGGACCTATACTTATTTTTGTTCACCGAATATTGCGGCGCCAGGGCTGGCCGCTTTCGGCGTTTTACTCTTCGGTCGTTCTTTTGGGGAATTACCTCTTTATACTTCCAGAGGATTTTTACATTGAGCCTGCCTCGTTAAAAACCTCACCTCCGCTTGGAGTTCCCCTGTGGGGAAAAGAGTACAGGCTCTTTTGTAATTTCTTGTAAAAGAAAAAAGGAACTGAAAAGTAAACGAACGGAGGGGCTTCCGCTTATTGTTTGCGGAGGTTGCCCTTTGTTACATTGCCTAGATGTAATATCGGCGGAGGCTGTCAATATTCTAGGTGTGTGTCATCGTGACACCTTCACTGTCTGTCAAGTAGAAAGAGCCTGTGCGCCCTGCTGCTGTTGCCGTGTATGGTCCTTCCCATTTCGGTTGCAATTTGCCAACAAGTTGTGCGTTGGGTTTTCTTCTGAGTACGAGGTCTCCGTGTTTTATGTCTTTTCTTACCACCTGAGAGTCTCTCCACTTCTTGGTTTGGGACTGATATTTTGCGATATTTTCTACTGCTTCCAGTCTTGTGGCTTCTATTATTTCTTTTACGTATTCTTCGTCTTGCATCATTAGCTGTCTCGTTGTGCGGAGGCTTTCGTGCTTGATTTCCTCTGGCAACATGGCCTCTTCTCCATAGAGCAGTTTGAATGGTGTGAATCCCGTTGTCCTTGATATAGTTGTGTTATGTAACCAAATCACTCTGGGTAACTCATCTACCCATTTTCCTTTGCGGAGACCCAGCAATGTTTTTGATACTGCTGAAAAAATTACTCCGTTTGCTCTTTCCACAGCACCATTGGACTCTAGGTGGTATACTGAGGCGAAGGCTAATTTTGTTCCAATGCTTCTGCAGAATTCTTTGAAGTTCTCTGAATCGAACTACTTTCCATTGTCTACTGTTAGAATCCTCGGTACACCGAATCTGCAAATGATGTTTTGCCAGAAGAATTTTCTGACAGTTTCTGAGGTTATCTTTACCAGCGGCTTTGCCTCAATCCATCTTGTAAAATATTCTACTGCTACTACTGCAAATCTATTTCCTCCTTGGGATGCTGGTAATGGGCCGACCAGGTCCATACCCCATCTTTGCAACGGCCATGTTGGAGGTATGAGCTTGGTCTCCGACGAAGGTTTTGACTGACCGGGAGAGAATGTTTGGCATGCTTTGCATGTTCTGACTGTCTGCTCTACATCTTGTATGTGTGTTGGCCAGTAAAAGCCTTGCCTTATTGCCATTGCCGATAGTGCTCTAGAGCCAATGTGTGATCCGCAAATTCCTGAGTGTATTTCCTGAAGCAACTCTATGCCTTCGCTCTGCGATATGCATTTGAGGAGGGGCTGGACTACTCCTTTCTTGTACAGTACACCATTTATGATTGTGTAATTTCTTGCCCTGGCCTGTGTTCTTGCTGCTTTTGCTTCATCTTCTTCGGTGGTTTTGCCTTCCAAAAATTATGTTATCTCCTTTCTCCAATCTTCATTTTGCAGGTGTAGTATGGGCTTAGGTGTCTGAGATGCCTCCGTAGTTGCCGGAGACTTTAGGGTCTGATAGAAAGTGTTTGGTGGTAGTGGCAGGTTGTTTGCCGCAGCTTTTGCCAGCTCATCTGCCTCCGCATTTTCTGATCTTGGTATGTGCTTTAGGGTGAAGCCCTCGAATCTCCGTTCCTAGTTTCTGACGACGGATAGGTACTTGATGAGTTCTAGCTCTCTTGCTGTGTATTTTTTTCTACTTGGCCAGTAATTACTTGAGAATCTGTTTTGACTGTCAATGTTTTTGCCCCTAGGGCCTTTGCTTTGCTGAGTGCCAGGATCAAGCCTTCGTATTCTGCTATGTTATTTGTTGATTTGAACTCTAGCCTTGCTGCGTATTTTAGTTTGATGCCGAAGGGTGCCGTTAGAACGGCGGAGGCTCCAGCTCTGGCTTGGCCCCAGGCTCCGTCCGTGTATGCTATCCAGCCTTGACTGATTGGTTGTACCTTGGGCTCTGTCGAACGTGTCCAATCTGCTACAAAATCGGCTAGCGCCTGTGATTTGATTGCTGTTCTGGGGACATATGAGATACCGAACTGTGATAGCTCTGTTGCCCATTTGCCTATTCTGCCGGAGGCTTCTTTGTTTCTTAGCAAGTCTTGCAGTGGCAGCGATGTTGGGACTGAGATTTTGTGGGCTTGGAAATAGTGCTTTAGTTTTCTTGATGCCATCAGCACAGCGTAGGCGACTTTCTCTACCTCAGTGTAATTTAGCTTGGCTCCGGACAGGGCCTCTGAGATAAAGTAGACTGGGTTTTGAGTTTTGCCTGATTCTTTTTCCTGTTCGTGAACTAAGACTGCGCTGACTGCATGGTCGGAGGCCGTTGCATAAAGCAATAGGTGGCTGTCCGATTCTGGAACGGAGACCACCAGTGAATTTGTGAGATATTCTTTCAATTTACAAAATGCCTCCGACTGCTTGGGCCCCCACTCAAAGTTGTCTCCGCCTCTTAGTGTTTGGAAGAAAGGTAGGCTGCGTTCTGCTGATTTTGAGATGAATCTGTTGAGCGCTGCTATTCTTCCCGTCAGCTTTTGCACTTCTTTCTTGTTTTTGGGTTCTGTCATTGTCATTATTGCTCTGGTTTTGTCTGGGTTCGCTTTGATGCCTTCGCTGCTTATGATGTATCCAAGCATCTTCCCTTTTGTGACTCCAAATATACATTTTTCTGGGTTGAGGCGGAGGCCAGCTGCCCTGAGGTTGGCGAAGGTCTCCTGCAAGTCGGAGACATGATCATCTTTGTTCTTGCTCATGACCACTATGTCGTCGACGTAGGCTATGATGTTTTTATCTAATTGTGAGCCCAAAACATCCTTTGTCATTCTGGCGAAGGTTGCTCCTGCATTTTTTAGGCCCTCCGGCATTCTGGTGTAGCAATATGTCCCGAATGGAGTGGTGAAACTTGTCTTGTCTTCGTCTTCTTTTTTCATCCAGATTTGGTGATACCCTGAGAAGCAGTCGAGGAGAGAGAACCTCTAGCACCTGGCTGCCTTGTCGACGGAGGCGTCTATTCTTGGCAATGGGAAAGGGTCATTTTTGCAGGCTTTGTTCAGATCTGTGAAATCTATGCACATTCTCATTTTGCCATTCTTCTTTGGTACTAGTACTACGTTTGCAAGCCATTCTGAATACTTGACTTCCCTGATAACCTTTGCATCTAGCAATCTCTGCACCTCCACCTTTGCTGCTAGGATTCTATCCTCTGACATTTTCCTCTGTTTCTGCTTTCTTGGTCTCATGTTTTCATCGATATTCAGCTCATGCTGTATGATATCCCTGCTGACTCCTTGTAGGTCGGAGGCTGACGAGGCGAAGATGTCTCTATTTTTTACCAGAGTTTGCATGAGCTCTTCCTCCTCTGCTTTGCTCAATTCTGAGCTGATTGTTACTTTTCTGTCTGGCAACTCCTTTTGTAGAGGGGTCACCTTTGTCTCTTCTTGACCTGCCATATCTGTTTTTCCTCTAGGCATATCCGGAGGCTCTAGTTCGTTGTCTGCTGACTCAACTGCATTGATGTTTCTTTGGGCTCTGTAGATTGCTTTTTCTATATTTCTTGCTTCTTTCTGGTTGCCTCTGACTGTGATGATGCCATGGAGTGCTGGTATCTTCATGCACAAGTAGGCCATATGCAGGGCGGCGTTGAATCTGGTTCCTCTGCCCAGGATAGCATTGTATGGGTAGTATAGGTCGACGACGTCGAAGGTTATGTACTCGGTTCTAGCATTGGCTTGGTTTCCAAACGACACAGGGATTGATATCTTTCCTAGTGCTTGTATCTGCTTTCCTCCGAATCCTATCAAAGGGGATTCGAAGGGCTATAGTTGACTCCTGCTGAGCTTCATTTGGTCGAAGGTATGTGCAAAGATGATGTCTGCTGAGCTGCCTGTGTCAACCAACACTCTGCTTATCTCCCATGCAGCAATGTTGGTCTTGATTACCATTGCGTCTGTGTGAGGGTAGCTTTCTAGCTAGAGATCTTCTTCCGTGAAGGTGATTGGGACTCTGGACCAATCTGTGTATTTTGCTGGGCCTTAGACTGCTACGTTGTTTACCAGGCAGAGGTGATCTTTTTTCTGCTTTTTCGTTTGAAACTCCATTGATGATCCTCCGGCAATTGGCACTATCATGCCTATTGTTGGTAGCGGTCCATGGGGGTTGACTTGGTTTTCTGGGTTTGGCTCGTTTTTTGGTGTTGGGAGTTGGTTGTGAGTAGGCGGCTGAGGCAGTTGTTGAATGTGTTGCTGTTGCGGCGGAGGCTCGAACCTGCTGTGGTTTTGTGGCAGTGGGTTTGTTTTGAGGTAGGTTATGTGGGGAGGATTTGGGTTTATGTAGGTCAGGCTTGCCTCCGACCTGTAGTTGCCCGCCGGATGCTGCTGCGAGGGCGTTGGCCGCCATGCTGGTAGGAAGTTTGGGTAATAGGTGGAGGCCAGTGTTGAGGGATGTATTTGGTTTGCGTTTAGCGCTGGATACATTGGGCAGTACTGCTGGTGGCCAGTTGTGTAGGTGGTGTTGACCTCTCTTGCGCTCTGCTGTGTTGGAGGCTGTGCAGTCTGCTTGTTCTTCATTCTTTCCTGTGTCTCTTTTGTCTCCGGACAATCTTTGGTGCTGTGCCCTGTGCTTTCACCGTGAAAAACGCAATATGGCCTGCGTTGTTTCTGCTTGTTTTTGTCCCAGTTTTTTCCTTGGTAGCCTTGCCGACCTTGGTTCCTGGTTTGGGTCTCCGGTCTTGCTGGCGTTGCCAATTGCCCTTGTTCGGGTTGAGGTTGACCCTCAATGTTGAGCACTTGCCTCTGGCCTGTTTTCTGATTTGATGCGTTCTGGATCGGGTAGCTCTTCTGGGAGTTTTTACTGCTGCTTTGCTGTCTGTTTTGACCCTGCTCCTCCAGCCTTTTTCGGAGGTCATTATCTGATCTGCAGTATTTTTCGAACTCGTCATACAACTGTTGTATGGAAGTTGATTTCTTTCTTGCTAGGTGTGCTGCGAACGGCCCGATTTGGAGGCCTTTGATCGCTGCTTCAATGGCGATCTCATCTGGGACGTCTGGTGCCTTCGCCTTTACTTGCACGAATTTCCGGAAGTAGTCGCATAGTGTCTCTCCCTGCATTTGCTTGCACTGGAACAGATCCGTGGATGTCAGCGATTGTGCGGCTAGTCCTTTGAAGTTTGCCAATATTTTGTCCCGAAGGTTTTCCCAAGAATAGACCGTGCTTGGTTTGAGCATGGAATACCAAGCCAACGCGTCGCCTTCGGCAGCAATAACAAAAGACTTTGCCAGGACGGCGTCGTCTCTGCCGGCGGAGGCTACTGCTGCCTCGTAGCTCATGATGAACTGATGGGGGTCTGTCTTTCCATTGAATTTTGGCAGTGTTATTGGCTTGTACGCTGTTGGCCATGGCGACTGTTGTATACCTTCTGAAAGTGGGGACTTGGGATCGGTAGGCCTTCGCGTCACCTGAGATGGCATTGTGGGCTGGTTGATCACTGGCGGAGGCCCCTGTGGTATGGTTGCTGTAGCTACGGAGGCTGGGATTGCAGAGGTTGAGGCTGGTACTGCATTCTGCATACTCAGCATCTCAGCATGTAGGACTACCAACTGCTGTCTAATTTCTGCTGCTTGTGCTGATGCTTGAGTAGCTTGCTGATTGGCTGCAAATGCTGCTGCCATTCTGTCTCTCTCTTGTTGCGCTCTCTGCAACTGCGCCTGCAGCTGTTGCAGTTCTTGGTCGAGTGTTGCACCTGGATTTGGTTGGGCCTCCAGACCTTGGATTTCTGGATCTTGGGGCTCCGGTGGTTGACCCTGGGCATCTGCTCTGGTACTGACCTCCGCTGGCGAAGTTGCGTAGGTGCTATGAGTGGTGCGCCTAGGCCTTCCTCTCTGACCCGTGGTCGCTGCTGCTCTGGTGGTGGTTTTTCTTTTCCCTGCCATCTTTGGTTTGCCTTGGCCAACCACGGTGGGCACCAATGTTTAAACTTGCGGTTTCAGACATGTAACTGGGGGCCTCCGTCCGTGGACGGCTGTCCTCAGGCGGAGGCTCGGTTGACAGGAACGATCGCTGGGCGTGTAAGGGAAAGGGCACGGAAAGCTCAGGTTACATTAATGCCTTTTTTCTCCCACTGCACGGTTACAAGTGTTCCCTATTTATAGGGCTCAACTACTTCATGACAGAATTTATTACAATGCCCCTCAACTGCTACAGTACATCCCTGGAATGTTCCGCCGCTAGCCTCTTGTTTGCGGGGCAATCCTGCCATACCGTCTCCGAGTAATGGGCCTCCATGAGCAGTCGACCCACCATGCTTCGGTCTTCGGCCCAAAGGCCTGGGTCCCCGGTGCTGGGCTCCATCTCCAGGGGCGCCCCGCTGCCTCGGCGGGTCTCCACCGGCCGGTCAGAGACATCTCCCGTGGGTCTCCGCTCGGCCGCGCGGGGGCCATGGCTGTCGACGCTGGCCTCCGCCTTCAGGGGCGCGCCGTCGCCCTGGCGGGTCTCCACCGGTCCGGTCGGAGGCATCATCCGCAGGCCTCCGACCGGCCGCGCAGGGGCCCTGCTGGCGCGTTCTGGCCTCCACCTTCAGGGGCGCGCCGTCGTCTTGGCGGGTCTCCGCCGGTCCGGTCGGAGACGTCAATCGTGGGTCTCCGCCCGGCCGCGCGGGGGCCAGGCTGGCGCGCTCGCGCGGTCCCCGGGCGCCCGCGCTTCAGTACCTGCACACAATTAGGCAAGATCGTTGTTTAATTAGTTTGGAGGTGAGGCGGCCTTCACCCTCCTGGTCGGAGGTGCCCCCGCATCCTGCGGACTGCACAGGTCTCCGCCACTCGTGGTGGCCATGTTACAACAGAGATAATCCTACTCATGGGCCATTGGTGTTCGGCTCGGTCAGCCGCTGGAGCTTATGCAGGCAGACCGTGGTGAGTGTGCTGAGCATTGCTTGTGCTTGGAGTCAATAACATGTGGTGTGCATGTAATCTTCTGGTTTTTGTGGTTCTGAGCTTTGTGTTGGATCCGCTGTTAGCTGCCGGTGTAAGTAGTATCTCCAGTTGTAACCATTTTTCAAACATTACAAATATCAGAGAAAATAATTGATTTCTGTCCTCCGAGCAAAAACACAAAGTCTGTTCGTATTGTTCTTCTTCCATTTTTCGTGTCATGTGTTTGCAAGACCTAACTCCAAGCCATGATGTTTTCTCAAACATATATGTCAAACCAATGGTTCCAGGCCTGATCACTGAGGCAGAAAGCTAGGATCGACACTCAGCACACCACCACAACCCAGAGTCACCCTGCTTTGCTGATCCATGTAAGGTCAATAAAGGTATGGCCATTATCTGTTTTAGTATTAGATAAAGTTTAGCTTTCAATTCATTGACCTCATAGAAATTACACCAAGTTCATATAACCATTTTAAATAAGTCTCGACATCTTCACATCATAAAAACTGATGTCTGACATGAACTATCATGGAAAGCTATGGGCCATAAATCTGCAGTTAGATTGCTACCTTTGTCAATTGGTAGAAAACTCACTGGTCATTTGGTCCAAGTTTTGGCATGCTCCTAACCAAATCTCGTGAATTCTGCTTCTAATGTATAGCCCACCAAAGAGAAGAAATGGTTTTCCTGAGCCAGTATGGTAGTGACTAAAAAAAACTCGACCTGAGAGGGTTTGACTGCCCCCACAACATTCCAATAAGAAGAAGAGCTTCTCACCGAGCTAAGAAAAAACCCCGATCCCCTACGGCACCCTTAAACCTGTGCTTTGGTTTATAGGACAAACGAGCGTTTTTTTTAGCTGAGCCTAAATTTTAGTCCCACGAGGGAGTCGAACCCAAGAGCTGATGCATGCTACTCACATGTCGTAACCACTAGGCCAGGCGTCCTTTTGCAATATAGAAGTGACTTAATGAACATATATTCAATCATCCGATCAGCAACTTGAAGCAATAATATTAACTCAATATTGTTGTTTTCAAGAATTTTGCTGGACGACCACTACCAGAGCTGCAGTTTTCCTGATTATTTTGATAACCTAACGATATTCGACGTGATATCCATATTAAGCTAGCTATTCATATGTGGCAAGGTGCAGCAACCAGTTCAATTTGCCTACTTCAAAAAGCACCACCAGCACGACGTATCTAGAAGAAATATTACCAGCTTCGTTGATCATGCTCAAAGATGTAGTTGACAGTATAACATGCTTTTAGACAATCATGTGAAGTGTAGAGAAAAGCCAATTGCTAAATGCTGTTCTACTATTCTGTAGCTGGTAACCAGTACTATACCGAATTGACAGGCCACTGTGCAGAAAACTCTTAGGCGCTGTTTGGATCCCTTCATTTTAAACGAATTGAAATCTACTTAATGGATAACAATAAATATACAAATATATTCCATATATAACTATATTAGATTAATTAATATATGTCTAAATTATAATTTTTAGAATGAATTCAATTCCAAGACCCAAACGGGCCTGATGGATTCACCGAGGCCAGCATAGTCACTCAGAATTCTGCAAATCGTTGTGGTTAGGCGTTCTAGCACCAAGCATCAAAACTCGATTTTTAATATCTGAGAGAGGTGCAACAGTCTAAAAGACTCCAAAAGGTGTCCTGGGGTCACAAGTAAATTAGGTGTAGTCCAGTACATGTTCGTTTAGTTTTTTTTAAGAAGCAGGAGGGATCACTACCGAACACGGCTAATTTGCCGAGTGCAAAAAGCTTTGCCGAGTGCTTTCTGTCGGGCACTCAGCAAAGGCAATCTTTGCCGAGAGCTGGCCCCAGCGGCACTCGGCAAAGATAGGCCGTCGGCAAATCTTCCTTTGCCAAGTACCGGACACTCGGCAAACTTTAGCTGTCGGCAAAATTTTTCCTTTGCCGAGTGCTGTGCGCTCGGCAAAGATTGGTCGTTGGCAAAAAAATCTTTGCCGAGTGCCGGGCACTCGGCAAAATTTGGCCGTCGGCAAAGGTTGCCGGTGTGACGGCGGCCACCTCCCGTCAGCCTTTGCCGAGTGCCCCGCCGTTAGGCGCTCGGCAAAGGGTTTTTTATTTTTTATTTTTAAAAATTCTTTGCGAGTGCCACTGTGACTGGCACTTTCGGCAAAACTTCTTTCTTGAGAGTGCCAAGGTTGGCACTTTCGGCAAATTAATTTTTTTTGTCTTTTTAGCCCCATTTTTTTTTACGGGGCCTTTTCTACGATAATTAAAACTCTATTTCAAGATTTGGGACAATTTTGAGTTTTTACTATATTTCCTTAATTATTTTTGTTTTGTTGAATTTTTTCGACTATTTCAAATTTGAATCTGCATGTACATGAAATAATGGAATTTGGTCATTCAAAAATGGTATTCATGATGTTTGGCATATGTTGAGGCCATATCCAGAAACTCCCATGAAATTACGAGGATCTTAACTCGCATGAAATTACGAGGATCTTGTTGTCGTAACTTCATGAATACCATTTTTTGAATGACCAAATTCCATTATTTCATGTACATGCAGTTCAAATTTGAAATAGTCGTAAAAATTCAACGAAACAAAAATAATTAAGGAAATATAGTAAAAAAACTCAAAAGTGTCCCAAATTTTGAAATGGAGGTTTAATTACTGTAGCAAGGCCCCAGAAAAAAATGGGGCGAAAAAAAATAAAAAAAAAAATAATTTGCCGAGTGCCAACCTTGGCACTCAGCAAAGAAGCCTTTGCCGAGTGCCAGTCACTGGCGCCTTCAAAAAAGAATTTTTAAAAAATAAAAACCCTTTGCCGAAATGTCACTGGGCCCCAGACTTTCGGCAAATCTTTTAACCTAAAGGCCCAGAACGGGCCGGCCCAACCCCACCCCCTCCTCACTCTTCTCCCACCCGCCGGGCGTTTCCCTGCCGCGCCGCCGCCCCCGCCGTCGTCCCCCTCCGGCAAGGTCCTGCCGAGCCCGCCCAGAGACCCCGTCTCACACCCCCGCCCAATGCCCCGCCCGGGCGCCCCATACCACCTGGTCCCCGGCCGCCGCCCCCTGAGCTCATGGCGCCCAGGCCCCGAGCTCCCGAGGACGACACCGCCCGCCCCGAGCCAGCCTGAGCTCCCAGCCTGAGCTCCCTCGCTGGGCCCGAGCTCCACCGGCCCCACTGTGCCCTGCAGCTGGCCAGTAGAGGGAGAAGGAGAGGAGCAAGAGGAAGAAAGAGAAGGGGGAGGAGGAAGAGGAAGAAAGAGAAGGGGGAGGAGGAAGAAGAGGAAGAAATAGAAGGGGAGGAGGAAGAAGAGGAAGGTGCCGACCCGACCGCCCGTCGATCCTCGCACCGTTCCGACCACCCGTTGATCCTCGCGCTGCTGCGGTCATCCCCACCATCGTCGCCGGCCCTCGCTCTTGCTGTTCTTGCCGCCAAGGTAAGCCCTACCCTTGTAGTTATAGTAGTAGTAGTTAGTAGTAGTTAGTTGTAGTGTTAGTAGTAGTAGTTAGTAGTGTTAGTTGTAGTGTTAGTTGTAGTAGTTAGTAGTGTTAGTTGTAGGGTTAGTAGTAGTAGTAGTTAGTAAATAGTAGTAGTTAGTAAGTAGTAGTGGTTAGTAGTAGTAGTTAGTAGTGTTAGTTGTAGGGTTAGTAGTAGTAGTTAGTAAATAGTAGTAGTTAGTAAGTAGCAGTGGTTAGTAGTAGTAGTTGTTAATAGTTAAGTAGTTCTTAGTATTAGTACTGTTAGTAGTTAAGTAGTTGTTAGTAGTAGTGTTTGTAGTAGTAGTAGGGTTAGTAGTAATTGTTGTTGTACTACTTCTATACTTTCATCTGCATGAAAAGAGAACTAAAGTACATGGCTCCTCTATATATATTGGTGGTTGTTGGCCTTCGTGCCCATGTTTGGTATATATGTGGTTGTTGGCCTTTGTGCCATGTTTTTTTGCAAGTTTTGGGAACCTCCCCGTGCAGGGGAGGTGCTGCCGAAATTTTGAGTCGACACTAACCATTTTTGCCCTTTTTTTGCAGGAGGACCTGTGGGAGGGACTCGGCGACCCCGATCGTCTTCGTCGGCGCTGCGGGTCTTCCTGCACCGCGTCGACTCGCCACTACACCGACTCTCCACCGCCCCGCTACCCTGACCTCACTGGCACCCTAGGTATAACCCCTCTATCCGTATGTGGTCTTTGGTCGCGTAACCTAGTTAGGTGTCTCCCGTCCGAAAGAGATACGGTTGGAGGTATGC
Source organism: Miscanthus lutarioriparius (assembly GCA_904845875.1). Lineage (NCBI taxonomy): Eukaryota > Viridiplantae > Streptophyta > Magnoliopsida > Poales > Poaceae > Miscanthus > Miscanthus lutarioriparius. Next base: position 93,127,836 of record CAJGYO010000009.1, read on the forward strand.
AGATCTTTGTATATCTACGACCGTATCTGTTTTAGATTGTCCACATTTTTTGGACAGCCCGTGGATGCGTAGATGGGTTAGTTTCCATGGTCCGCTCTGGTCCGAGATGGTGTTTCGGCATCACCCCCTATTGTTCTCCGGATACACACTCTCCCTTGCAGGACGTGTATCGGGATAACAGTGGGGAGGTGCTGTCGAAATTCTGTCTCGGATAGGAGCGGAGCATGGAAACTAACCCCATCTACGCATCCGAGGGTGGGATTAGGACCTATCCTCACCTATTAGTGAGTAGGGACACCGCGTAGATGCAATTGATGGTCGCCTGTGGAGATGTTATATATGCTAGAGGATGGAGGACCGTCAGTGGATGTACACGGGCTGGACAAGTCAGGGTGATGTCAGCATTGAATGGATGAACAAGACTGATCATTTCTTGAAGCGTGCATTTGGCAAGGCCGCTAGATACCCGAAAATGGCTTTGTGTCCCTGCAGCAAGTGTGGTAATAGGAGAATGCAAAACCAGGAAGTCATGGGTATACATCTGCACAAGAATGGGTTTACGCCGAACTACACCCAGTGGGTCCACCATGGTGAAGCCGATCGTATGAGAGAGGAGGTGGTGAGACTACGCGTCAAGGCTTTCGATGCTGATGCCAGGGTAGCAGACATGGTAGATGATGTTCACCAAGCACAGTTTGCTGAAGGACGTGAGGAGGCGGAGATGTAGGCAGCCGTAGATGCGTTCAAGTACATGATGGACTCAGCGGCGAAGCCCCTTCACGCTCATTCAGAGGTCTCTTAGCTGGATGCCATTAGTCGCTTGATGGGGTTGAAGTCCGATTTGAACATGAGTCGAGAAGGCTTCGATAAGGTGTTGGCCGTGGTTTGTACCCTACTTCCAAAGGACCACATGTTGCCGAAGACCATGTATGAGGCACAGAAGCTCCTTAAAGCACTGAAGATGCCGTATGAGCAGATACATGCTTGTCCAAACGGGTGTGTCCTATTTCATGAAGAACATAAGGAGGCAAATATCTGTCCGAAGTGTAAAGCTTCCAGGTTCCTGGAGGTAGAGTCTGGTGATGGTGGTGGCCAGAAGAGGTAGCTTAAGATACCCGCCCAAGTCTTACCGCACCTTCCCTTCGTGCTAAGGCTTCAAAGGCTATTCATGACCGAGGAAACCACGAAACAGATGACGTGGCACAAGAATGGCAAACGGTACAATCCTAACAAGATGGTACATCCATCTGATGGTGAAGCATGGACCAGCTTTAATGACAAACATCGTCTGAAATCCGATAGATGGGTTCAATCCTTATGGCATGATGGCCGCCCCTTACACATGTTGGTCCGTGTTTGTTATCCCCCTCAATCTCCCCCCTAGCGTCGCCTTTCAATGACATAACGTGATCTTGACGTTGATAATTCCTAGACACCTGGGGAAGAATATGGGTGTGTTCATGGAGCCTATGATTGATGAATTGATCAAATCTTGGAATGAAGGGGTATGGACATACGACTAAGCTACAAAGCAAAGCTTCAAAATGTACGTCTGGTACCAATACTCCATGCATGACTTCCTGGCGTATGGGTTATTCAGCGCCTGGTGTGTTCAGGGGAAGTTCCCATGCCCAATATGCCAGGAAGCTGTGAGGTTCATTTGGTTGAAGAAGGGTGGCAAGTATTCGTCGGTCGATCAACATCGTCAATTCCTAGATTCCAACCATCCATTCCGACAAGACACCAAGAACTTTAGGAAAGGTGTTGCAGCAACGGACCCTAGATCGCACTTGAAGACTGGTGCCGAGGTTCATGATAAGATAGATGCTCTCGTAGGTGGTTTTGTGGGATATGGTGAGCAACACCTGTGGACTCTTAAGTCCGGCTTGACGAGGCTCCCCTATTTCGATGACCTCCTATTGCCCCATAACATTGATGTAATGCACACTAAAAAGAATATCGCCGAGGCACTTTGGGCAACACTCATGGACACTGACAAGTCTAAGGACAACCCTAAGGCTAGAGTGGACCTGGCGACGTTGTGCGATAGACGACAGCAAGAGATGCGGCCTCCTGCAAACGGCAAGAACTGGAAAAGGCCTAAGGCCGATTTCATCTTGAAACCCGAACAAAGGAGGGAAGTACTACGATCGATCAAGGCGTTAAAGTTCCCTGATGGGTATGCAGCGAACCTGAGTAGGGGAGTGAACTTAGGCACTATGCGAGTCAACGGGATGAAGAGTCATGACTACCGCGTATGGATTGAGCGGCTTCTTTCGGCGATGGTACGAGGCTATGTTCCTGAGCATGTCTGGCTAGTGCTTGCAGAGTTGAGCTATTTCTTCCGCCAGCTTTGTGCCAAGGAGCTATCTCTAACCGTGGTTGCAAACTTGGAGAAAGTGGCACCTGAGTTGCTTTGTAAGTTGGAGAAGATCTTTCCACCCGGCTTCTTCTTGTCGATGCAGCATTTGATTGTGCACCTCCTGTATGAGGCACGTACGGGGGGCTCGTGCAGGCCCGTTGGTGCTATCCAATCGAGAGATGTCTGAAGGTCGTTCGCAAAAAATGTAGAAATAAAGCCAAAATTGAGGCTTCCATTGCAGAGGCTTCCATTCTGGAGGAGGTGATAAACTTCACACAGCTATACTACACAATGAACCTTCCTAGCATGCATAATCCACTCCCTCGCTACAATGCTGACGAGAATGAATCCAACCTCAACCTTTTCCAAGGGCAACTCGGAAGCGCAAGTGGATCGACCAATAAGAGGTTGGATAATGAAGAGTGGCGCAGTATCATGCTATATGTGTTGCAGAACCTAACCGAGGTGAAGCCGTTCATTGAGTAAGTTCTCAATGAACTTGTTTCAATACGCCATCACTATTCTGCATCCAACTGATTCTTTCTCGTTTGCACAGGGAATTTATTCGTTTATCCTGGCATCAACCAAGGGGTCCTACCCCATGGCAAACCGATACCCTTCTTTCACAGGGTCCGGGAGCAGGGAGGCCAGATTTCATTTCTTGGTTCGAAACAAAGGTATTGTCCAATTTACCTCGTACCTAGTTTGAGATTTCGAGTTTCGCGTACTTAGTACGACAATCTTTCATTCTTGCGCTTGCAGGCCCAAACCGATGCAACTATGAGTAAGGAGTTGAGATAGGTTGCAAATGGCTTTGACAATAAGGTGAAAGCTTATTCAGGTTATGATGTGAATGGATATCGCTTTCACACAGCAAGCTACGAGCGAGCTCGGCCCCATCGAAAACCATAAACAGCGGAGTTTGTACTCCCGGCACTGATGGCCTCGAGTATCATGGCATAATCGAAGAAATCTATGAACTTTCATTTTATGGTTCGAAACCTCTTCGTCTTGTCATGTTCAAATGCCACTGGTTCAATCCTCGACTAACAAAACGGAGCCCTAATATTGGTCAAGTCGAGATTCGACAAGATTCCGTCTATCAAGGAAAAGATGTCTTTATTGTGGCTCACCAGGCCATGCAGGTTTATTATTTGCCATACACGTGCCAAGGCAACAAGGCTCTTAAGGGTTGGGCTATTGTGCACCAGGTATCGCCACATGGTAGACTAGCTGTCCCAAACGATGAAGATTACAACTTCAACCCAACCACATATGAAGGAGAGTTCTATCAAGAAGATGGGATACTAGGGAGGTTGGTGATAGACTTAACCGAGGCGATCGAAATGGAAGTAGACAATGAAAGGGTCGATGACGAGGAAGAAGGAGATGCGGTGCAAAATGCCAAGGACATAGAAATGCTTGAGCGATTACATTTAGACGATGACGATGAAGGCAACATTGAACCTTCGGACAGTGTTGTTTATTTGGACAATTTTGATAGTGATGACGAGGCATATGATCCAGATAATCCCAATAATGATGATTATTTCTAATACATGTAATACTATGTTATTTTGTAATCGTGTTTTGTTTATTAATTTAGCATCTATTTTTAACACATGTACTAATATGTCTTGTTTGTTTCTTTTTAATGGCAGGTGATTGAACAAAGATGGCGGGCAGTCGTGTGCCAAGGAACGTGAACTCGAGGTTCATGAGGGCACGCGATGCAGATCCGAATGCAGAAGAGGGGTCGCCAGATGGGAGGAGGCAGAGGGCCAGGAGCAGCGGTAGCGGCAGTGGCAGTAGGAGGGGCCGGCCTCCTCTAGTCAGGCCGCGTGACATGCCGGAGGAGGAGCGCCATACCCCAGACTCCTCGGACGAGGAGGAGCTGGTTCGGTGGACGGACGACGAGGGAGACGAGGCACAACAGGGCGGCGAGGCTAGAGGCACAGCTGGTTCGGACTCCTCTGCTGTGGCTAGGATCTACTTGTGAGGTCCCTTGAAACTCCCTGGGCCTCCGCTTCTTCCCCTACGCCTAGTGATCCGCTCCCAGGGGGACAGGTAAGTAACTTTAGATTTTATCACAGCTACTTCATATAACCTGTTGAAAATTGTCAGAGAAACTAATAATGTTTGTTAATGACTTGTGCAGGCACTAGCTGGTTGTGTCGCCTGGTGACTCACGCAACCCCAACCACATCCTGGGTCTTGTGTGCAGGCACTTTTACCCCGGCATTGTCACGCACAAGGGGAACACTGAGCCGGCCAAATCGTGGGACCACTACAAAGATGCCCCCGACGCATGTGGAGATAAGCAGGAGCGGGTGAGGAGAGAGTTCTGGGTAAGTCTCGCTCGCACAACTTTGATCAATACATCGCATTCATTTGACATTTTTTGACATAATGAATTGATACATTGTGTCTGTCTACAGACTTTTTTCAGATGTGAAGAGGGACAGGAGAACAAGGCAGAGAAGGTTATGGTGAAAAGTGCCAGGAAACGAATCACCGACATGCACTACGAGGAGCGCCTCACTTGCATCGTCAAGTACTATGCCAAGCACCTTGGTGAGAAGATCACCAAGACACAGGCAAGACAGAGGACGCTGACCCGGGAACAGTACCTTGAGGTAAACGAAGAAGAATAATATTGATTCGTTTTGAGATTAAGTAGCTTTAATTTGTTCTTCTTACATCTCAAATTCTTTATGACATGTAGATGATTCCATGGTGGTGCGAGTCGTATCAGGACTGCTGGGTGATGATCGTGGACAGGTGGTTCACGGAGGGTTATATCCAGGACCACGAGGCGGGGCGGGAGCGGCGTATGGCAGCGACAGGCCCCACACACCATCAAGGCAGCCGCAGCCTCAGCGCGTACAAGCAAGCATGGGTACGTGAATTTTTAGTATTCTGATGCTCCATTCTGCATGTTTCTTCCAATCATCTTGTTGTCTTTCTCGCAGTCGGCGTCACATGGTGGGCAGTCCATCTCCAATTTCATGGCATATGGTCTGGCCCGCAGGGGTAAGGCGACGTCCGCTGTCACCTTCACCCCGGATGACCCGCCCGAGTCCTACAACAATCCGAGCGTCCACACCCGCATCAGTTCATACGCGTCAGAGGCAAGGTCGGTCCATGGGCCAGACTGGGATCCGAGCATCGACGACATCGATGGGACGATGGTCATGTGGCTCGGACAAGGCAAGAAGCATGGGCAGTACTGGATTGCCGATGGCACCCTTGAGCCCAGCGAGATTCCCTCCCTCTCCCAGATCCGAGCACAGACCCCGAGCGGAGGCCCGGCCATACGCCAACGGCCGTCCCCTTCACAGCAGCGGGTCGACGCACTCCAGGTTAGTCGCATTTAACTCTTCGTACATTGATCTTTAAATAACTTAGTTACCTTTGCATTACGAAAACATTCGATTGAAATGTTGCAGGCCGAGAACGAGAGGATGGCTCAGGAGCTGCGGGACCTGGCGGCGAGGACCGAGCTGGCCGAGCGGGAAAGACAGGCCGAGCGGAATGAGCGGGAAAGGCAGGCCAAGCAGCTAGCGGAGATTACGACGTTCCTGTAGAACTTTGGGCAAATGCACGGTGTAGCTGTGCCGCAGTTCGCTCCACCGCTACCGCCAGTTATAACTAGTCCTGTGAGTATGAAACCAAATTGCTTCGACTAGTGCTTTCATTTGATGACCACTCTAACAGATGCAAATCTCTTGTCCTTTATGCAGCCTCTGTCGGCAGGTTCGAATAACCCATCTCAGGCGCAAGCAGGCGACGACACTTTTCCTTCACCATGCACTCAGTTTCCTCCCCACCTGTAGTTTGTATCTCTTTTTCACCGCTTGATGGACATGTGATGCACTATGATCGACTATCGACTTGTTTCGATGGATATTGGACCTATTATGCTTGTGATGTCATGTATGTGAGATATTGTGTGATCGACATGTGATATATATGTGGTATTGCCTTTGTGATGAGATGGATGTGATATATATGTGCTATATTGTGTTTGTGATGTCACAGATGTTATATATATCTCTTATATGCTATGTCGGTGAATATAGAATAAAAAAAAATTAGCCTCTTTGCCGAGTGCCCTGGCCCTGGCACTCGGCAAAGATTTTACGAAAAAAAATTAAAAAATATTTGCCGAGCGCCGACCTGGCAGGGCACTCGGCAAAGAAATTATTAAAAAAAATAAAAAAATCTTTGCCGAGTGCCTCCCCAGTACGGCACTCGGCAAAGAAATTTTGAAAAAAAAAATTAAAAAATCTTTGCCAAGCGCCTCTGACATGGCACTCGGCAAAGCATGTACTAATGCAACCGGTGTCGTGACGGTCACTTTTCTTTGCTGAGTGCCGAGATTGCACTCGGCAAAGACTTTGCCGAGTGCCCGATAAAAGGCGCTCGGCAAAGAATTCTTTGCTGACGGATTTTTTACCAGAGGCTCTTTGCCGAGTGCTGCCCTCGGCAAAGGCTTTGCCGAGGGCAAAGTAGCCTTTGCCGAGTGCATTAGGCACTCGGCAAAGCGCCTGAATCCAGTAGTGGATCAGAAGCTGGTCCCTACTGAAATATATTAAACAAAACCAAGTACATGTTCGTCACTGGTATTTTATAGACAGAAGTATGATTTTGGTACCCATAGGTGCAACCTATTCATGCTGTGAAGTTCTAAATATAAAGGGCCATGTCAGCTAAACTCGACATGATGTGAACAAAATATCCAGTCAATTAGCTATGTTAGAGAATGCCTAACAATAAATGATCCTACCAACAATTTTCACTGTAATTGATAATATAAGAGAACGAATTGTTTCCTCCACTTGTACTTCAGATAACATGATCACCGATTCTTTATATATAGTGTGTTTCACTACAACATGTCCCTTAATAGAAGGCGTTTTGCCAATGGCATTTCTTCAAAGTGCCTTAATATCATGTTGCATAAAGGCATTTATCTCATAAGGCCTCTGAAAGCATATTTTTAAAGGCAAAATTTATAAACGCCCTAATTACATGTGACTATTGGAGGCGTTTTGTCGAAAGTGCCTCAGTTACCTGCAACTATTTGAGGCGTTTTTCAAAAAACGCCTTTCATTTGACGAAAAGAGTTTCAAAGAAGGTGCTATATATTATGTATTAGGAATAGGAGGCACAAGGGAAATGTGACAGGGAGCGGTGATGCCTACGGGGCTGGGATGGCACGATGGTTCCCCTGGGACTAGAGAACAGGTGGCGACTGGTGCTGATGAGACAGGTAGGCTCACCATAAAGACTGCCAATGTATGGTTGCTCTGCCAGTTTGGATGGAACCTACGGTGCCCTTAACCTGTGTTGAAGAGGAGCTTTCGGTCATGTTTTTAGAGGAAGGAACGTTAGTCCCACAGCAGCAATCCGTGGGTATATAAAGGTTTGGCACAATATTTGAATGTCTCCCTGCGGTAGGGTTTGGCACAATGCTTCGAATAGGGCCCTGCACATCAATATCGAAATGCTTCGAGGAAGCCTGCTGGAGATGCTAAACCAGTAGCAGTATAGCACTAAAGTGACCATTGAGCTTATCCATGTTGAGTGTCGTCCCCAAAGTGTTTAATGTTTCAATCATGATCGAGCACACGAAATGTGGCAGAACTATGCAACTGCACACAAATATTTCTCCAATTTTCCAGGTTTTACAAATTGTTTCAAGCTAATGCAATCGTAAAGAAAAAGAAAATTACTGGATGTGATGTAAGCGGTAGCCACTACACATGGAGAGGAATGCAATAGACCATCATATCAAAACCAGTTTCTTATCTCTCTCGTCTCCCTTTGTTCTCCAGTAATAATAGACAAGGCAATTGTAACAGGGAGCAATGATGCCTACAAGAAACAGGCGGCGCAGTAGTCAACCAATGAAGAGAGTACTTGCGGCATTCAGTGCCCGTCACTACTGGAGGCGGGCTCTTTGCCGAGTGCCTGTTGCACTCGGCAAAGAGCCTCCGTCGAATCCCCTTCCGGTAAAGGCTGCTTTGTCGAGTGCCAAATTTCGGGCACTCGGCAAAGGCTTTGCCGAGTGCCGTGCAGGCACTCGGCAAAGATTTGACGCCGTCGGCCGACGGCCGACGCCGTCTATTTTTTTTTTAAAAAAACTCTTTGCCGAGTGCCACAGCTCCGGCACTCGGCAAAGAAATCTGTTTTTTTTTAACCTCTTTGCCGAGTGCCACAGCACCGGCACTCGGCAAAAGGGTGTTTTTTATTATTTTTTAAAATTTTCTTTGCCGAGTGCAATGACCATTACATTCGGAAAGCGTGTTTTTTATTTTTTTTTAAATTTTCTTTGCTGAGTGCAATGGTCACTGCACTCGGCAAAGCCACCTCTAAATTTCTTTTTTTTTGTTTTTTGCTTTTCCATTTAAACAACAATGCTCATATATATATATATAATAGAAACCACAATTCAACCGCAATAAATTGCAAACCACATTTATATATATTACAAACGACCAAATTTGTTCGAAATTCACAATTTATTACAAACCACAAGTTCATAGTCCACAAGTTCGATACATAGAAAGTACTCCGCAAGCGGCTCATGGCGACTGCGCCCTAGCGTGCGATCCCAGCGATGGTCCGGGTGCGGATGGTCCGACTTGTGATGCCGGCGACCCTGCGACCTGGTTCGACGCCACCCCCGATGTCCGCTGCACAAAAAAGAAGATATTGCACGTGAGTGACAAGATAAAAATGTAAGGAGTTTAAAGAAAAGTTGAAAATTTCGGCAGCACCTCCCCTGTACGGGGACATTTCCAAAACCTGCAAGAAAAACGTCAGCACGAAGGCCGACAACCACATTTCTAGCACGAAGGCCGACACATCAACTAACCTGGCACGAAGGCCCAGACATCAAGAAATCCGGCACGAAGGCCATCTCTAGGTTTGACACTAAGCATGAGCACAGAAAGTAAAACATACTCACCGGAGTAGACTTTGGTGGTGGCTGTGGTGCATGCAGGTGTAGTGGGATCTGCCAACCTTGTTGCTCCCCAAGTTGTTGCACGAACCTGAGCAAACCTTCTTGCTGGGCCTCAACAGCTTGTAGCCTCTGACGCTCGGCCTCCCGCTCGGCCCACTCAGCCGCCCGCTCAGCTTCCTGGGCCTCCTGTTGGGCCCGAAGTTGCTGCAGCTCGGCCTGCAACATTTGACCCTAATGTTTCAATATTGCAGAGCTAAGGAACGTAAAAGTCAAAGAACGACGAATGAAACTAGAATACTTACCTGGAGTGCCACCACCGTTGTCGGCCGTTGGCTTATGGGCATGCTAGAGCTCGTGCTCGCTGCTCGGAGGCGGTTCAGAGGAGTAGAGCCCGTGTTGAGGACGCCGTTGCCAAGCCAGAACCGCCCATGCTTCTTGCCTTCCCCCACCCGCATCACGATCTCAGGATCAAGGCGCTCCTCGGTCCTTAGATCGTAGGCCGGCCCGTGGACTGACCTTGCCACCTCCGTGTAAGAAGTGAGGCGGGTGTGGACACTGGAGTTGGTGTACGCCTCTGGGTCCGCATCCGGGTTGTACTCGATGTTGGACATTGCCGGGCCCATGTGGGACGATAGGCTTCACCATGGGACACCCACCGGGTATAGTTTGGCATAAATCCATACTTGCAAAGATGTTGCACCATGACTTCCCTTGTTTTTCATTTCTTGTTTTCACATTGGTTGCAGGGACAGAACGTGTCTCTCGCTCCCTTAGCTGCCTTAAATGCATGGTCCATGAATTTCTCAGTCTTATCCATCCATTCACGGGTGATTTGAGCCTGACTTGGGCGTCCCATGTACATCCACTCACGATTATCCATCCTCTAGCATATACACATAACGGAGTAATATAACCATCAGTTGCATCTGCACGGCGTGCCTACTGTCTAATAGGTGAGGATAGGTCCTAATCCCACCCGCGGATGAGTAGATGAGGTTAGTTTCCATGCTCTACTCCGATCCGAGACAGAATTTCGATAGCACCTCCCCGCTGTTCTCCCGATACACGTCCTAGAAGGGAGAGTGTGTATCTGGAGAACAACAGTGAGGTGGTGCTGAAACTCCGTCTCGGATCCAAGCAGAACATGGAAACTAACCCATCTACGGATCCGCGGGCTATCCAAAAAATGTGGACAATCCGAAACAAATACGGTCATAGATATGCAGAGATCCGCATACCTCCAACAGTATCTATTTTGGACGGGAGACGCCTAACTGGGCTACACCGATCTACGTACTACAATGGTAAGGAAGAGAGCTCAATTATACCTAGGGTGGCGGTGGAGACAGGCTAGCGCCGTAGTGGCGAGTCGGTGCAGTGGTGAGTCGGCGCTGTGTGGATATGGAGATGTTTGGGTTTTAGGCATCTGACATCGCAACTTGCTCGAAACCTTCTCAATTTTTTACCATAGACTCTACATGCGATAACACGACGCCCCGACAAGTTTCATCATTTTTGGACTTCGTTCAGATTTTATATAATTTAAATACACTTTTCCCGTAGGTACCTCGTCATGTTACGTCAACAAGATGCTCAAAATTTCATGTGAGTTCCTGGATACAGCCTCAACATACACCAAATATCATGAATATCATTTTTTGAACGACCAAATTCGATTATTCCATGCACCTGCAGTTCAAATTTGAAATATTCCATAAAATTCAGCGAAACAAAAAAAACTAACAAAATATAGCAAAAAAAGTCAAAATTGTCCCAAATTTGAACATGGAGTTTTAAATAATGTGGAAAGGACTCAAAAAAATGGGTAAAAAAACCAAAAAAAAATTTTGCGGAGTGCCGGCCCTGGCACTCGGCAAAGAGAGTGCCAGGAAGTGGCACTTGGCAAATAAGGGATCTTTACCAAGTGCAGGGCCTTGGCACTCGGCAAAGGCCCTCTTTGCCGAGTGTCAGGGCCGGCACTCGGCAAAGAATTTTTTTTTAAATTTGACGACATGGGCGGGCTCGGCCGTCAAGTGCCATTTTTTTTGCCGAGTGCCACTCTTTGCCGAGTGTTGCACTCGGCAAAGAGGGCTTTTGCTGAGTGCCGCCCTTTGCCGAGTGCCGGGCACTCTGGTGCACTCGGCAAAGCCACTCTTTGCCAAGTGCTAGACTTTGCCGAGTGCCACCCGGTCTGGCACTCGGCAAAGAGTGGCTTCGCCGAGTGCCCGATTTTTGGCACTCGGCAAAGCTGGCAGCACTCGGCAAATCTGCGTTCTCCCGTAGTACGTGAGGTCAGCAATGAACAAGCGAAGGCCACCAACCTAATCTGTCTGAGCAATGTGGTGAATGAAGCCAGATTTAAAGTTATGGTGTGGTGTAGAATAAAAGCTAGGGGCTTGGCTGAGGTTGTCAATACCACAAAACAAATGGCCTTGAAGGCCAAAAACCCTCAAGGAAATTAGTCCTAGTGGAGAAACCTGAAGAATGGATGGTTAAAAGTAGAGAGCAAAGAGAAATTCTATTACATCCAAGTATGGCCACCACAAATGATTTTCATGGAGGTTTGGCTATCAAAGAAATATCACAAAAGCCAAGGATATATATACATATTTGAGGGCTGATCATGCCCAAGGTATTTATACCAACCATCAAGGATATATATTTTCTTGACCCTCAAGTTACTTATGCCAACCGCCAACGATATATAGCAAAAATTATGGGAGGAGCTCATCATGCATATGCCAACCGTCAAGGATACATATATAAAAAATGTAGCACCCGGTTTTAAGAACTAAACCAGATACACACCATATGTGAGCACAAAAAGTCAAATTTCACATATAGTTATAGATAAGGCTAATATCAATAGACAAAGCTCAATATATAACGTACTTAGTATAAAGAATATAACCTTAGGTAGCAAACAGCAAAAAGACAACTCTAATCTTCGAGTGAAGACTCCAATTCCACAGGGACAACTGACAGGTTCATCACAAGCCTAATTCCTCTAAACTCTAGCAATCTGGTACCCGTCCAGGATTTTTCCAAAGATTTAAAAGTAAAGTGTAGCACTTGGTTTTAAGAACAAAACCAGATACACACCATATGTGAGCCCAGGAAGTCAAATCTCACATATAGCTACAAGTAAGGATAATATCAAAAGACAATGCTTAAATACATAGCGTATTAGTATAAAGATTATAACCTCAGATAGCAAACAGCAAAAAGACAACTCCGATCCTCGAGTGAAGTCTCCAAATCCATAGAGACAACTGACTGGTTGATCACAAGCCTAATTCCTCCAAACTAGCAATCTGGAACCCATCCGGGATTTTCCAAAGATTTAAAAAGTAAAGCAAGCGTAAGTACATGTCGTACTCAACAAATATAACATGGGGTTCATGAGGCTCAAAAGGCTGATACTGGTTTAACTGCGATTAGCTTTTAATTGTCACAATTCTAGCATAGGAGTAGCAACAAGTTTATCACAAGCCCATATAAACACATGATCCGGTAAACATGAATAATGAATAGCATAAACAATTAACCATTAGTGAGCATCTTCATCATCCATATCATTAGTGTTCATCATCTATTCCGTAATGGTTCCAAGGCCGCTCGTGACTGTGAGCACGGCTGATATACCAGTTTTACACTCTGCAGAGGTTGTACACTTTCACTGTGAGTCGTGATTTACCCCTTCGCCCAAGGTGATCAGCCTCTTGACCCACTACCAAGGAAGGTCGGCAGGGTTCACTATGAAGCCTTTCAAATGTTCGTCTAACAAGTTAGGGTCATTAGATTCACTCGGCAAACAGATGTAGAGCCCCCTTCCCGATGGCACATTGACACGCAGCCTATACACATGGGGATAGAGGTCGCACTATACCCGATTCATCAAGCCATTCTTACTCCAATAAAGGTAACCAATAACAAGCTAGAAAAGGTCCTCATACTGAGCTAAAGCCAGAGCCACATAGCCCTCATAGTTGTACTGTCAGTCCTAGATGATCACTTACAGATAAGTTCTTAGGGAGAGGAATCTAGAGCACCATAAAGACAGCCCAATGCTCTAGCCCCCTGGTTCCATGTTGCGAAAAAGAATATTTTAATGTTTATTGCATATACCATTAGTCAAGTTACAAGATCATGGTTGTTGTTGAGCACTAGCATCAAACTACCCAATGCAATACCCCATAGGTGTCAAGGCACAAGGTACAAAGTACTAGGACATCCTTTGTGGCAGTCAAGATAGACACATGCAATATGAATTAAGTGATTAAAGGTATATAGGACAACAAGGAAGATCCCATGCTATACTTGCCTTAAAACACTGATCCTTCGGTAAGCTTTAATCTTCAACGTTCTTCTTCTTCTTCTTCTTGATCACCACGTATATCTCACCGAATGGATGTAATCATAAAGCACCACACAAACATCCGTACAATCATACATGAAGCAAACAATAGATCTAAATTAGAACAGTACACCAATCATAGAAAAAAAAGAGTTTGAAATATGATTCTACGCATCGCTACGAACACACAGTCGCAAGAAGCACGCTAATCGGAGTTACGGTTTGAAAAAGATACATCTACCGAAAGATCTACTCATAAAACTATTAGTTTCATGTGTTTTAATTATATAAAACACATATAAGATATTGTATAGATAATATAAATTAAGTCAAACTTAGATTTGAATTATAAAACTAAGTAAAACAAACCATATTCTATTTATAAAATCCAGTTGCACAATTGTTATTTAAGATATGATTCAAACCATGAAATTGCAGTATTAGTGACATGATAAACACTGCTACTAACGCATAGATCTCGTTGCTATGAATCTAACGCAACTTGAATGGCTCAAAATGGATCTAAAACGTAGAAGATATGAAATAAACAAGATTTCCTTTATCAAAGTAATAGATTAAATCTAACCTCAATTTGTAAAAGTTGCAAACATACCTAACAGTAGTACAAACATGTAGATTATGAAATTACGAACCTAACGTGAGTTCCACGGGTCAAATCGGAGTTAAAACGGAAAAGTTATGGCTAAAACAAAATTAGTGGCAAATCTGTAAATAGCTGAAAACGTATTTTAGACTTAACCGAAACAAAATACGCCTTCAAAAGAAGAAAACAAAGTACGGAAAAAAAGTTTTGGATGGCAGGTTCGAAATCAGAAAAGTGAAGGGGCTCTTTAGCAAACTTTCCTGCGAACCGGTACCTTCTAATCAGAGCCACAGATCTCAAAACGGACGGCTAAAATTGATTGGGAGGGGGAGAAAACGACTGCGCCGGCTGGAATAGGACCAAGACGGCGGGCGGCCATGGCCGGAAATAGGGCACCTCACCGAAGTACTTCCAGGTGGCGACTCCGAGATTGATTTCTTCAACGAATAGCATGGGGAGGTAGATAAGGTTACAGAGAACTCTATGGAGGTATAGGTTGAAGCTGGAGAGGGACGGGGACGGCGGCACACGCGATTCGGTGGCTCGGTTTCAACGGTGAAGTCGCGCAAGGTACTGAGAGTGGGAGAGCGAGGGGAAGGCGACTTAAAAAGGTTGCTTACCTCCATACGTAGCTCGGTAGTGGCTTATGTCGGAGTTGAAGCTGCGGAGGCGACTCGGTGACGTCAAGCTCCATGCGGCGGGATCTGGGCGGCGGCGCTGGGCTATCCTGAGGCAAACCGGTGTGACATAGGGCACAGGGTAGGTAGCACGGCATGGGGGCTCGCTATTTATGGGACGAGGGGACTTGCGTCGCAAGGCAACGGCGGACTCAGCGCAGCAACGGACACTCGACGCAGCGGGGAGAGTATAGGAAGGAGACGTCGCGAGGTAGGAGATGAGCCTGACAAGGCGGATCCACCGGTCAGTGAGAACGGGCGTGGGCCAGGGCTAGCAGGCCAGAGAAGGGATGCATGCGAGTGGCTGCTGCTTGTTGAATCAATGCGGTCATGGATCGCTTTGCCTGGGCCGATCTGTTGAGCAAAAGGAGAAGCAACAAATGAAGCTAGGTGGTCTTTGAGCAAGTAGGCGAAAGGAAGAGGGAGAGAGGAAGAAATCGTTTTCCTTTTTCCAAATCTTTTCCATTTTGTTTTCAAAACTAACTCAAACACAAATAGAGTTTCAATGTACTTTTTACTCAATTAAGAATAAGAATTTTTGGTAAGTTTGCCAAAATTAAATTTTACATCTAAAAAAATACTTTTATTTTTAAATTCTCTTTTTCTCTCTTTTCTTTTTCTTCAGAGCCATTTTTAATTTCTTTCCAAAAGAAATTCAAATCATTTTAAATTTTAATCTAAACCACTCAACCAAATAAATCAAATGCAAGGGCATGCATGCTCAAATATGTTGCTAAGCCTTATGATAAATTTTAATTAAATGAGAAATTTTATTTTCCTATATTTTCATGAGCACAAAATTCAGAAATAAATCATTTTAACCTATTTTCAAAAGAGGCAAATTTTAGGGTGTTACAATTCTACCCCCCTTAAGATGAATCTCGTCCCCGATATTCGGAAGACGTCGACTAGGAGATAGGGATACTTCGTCTCTAGACTCTTTTTTACTTCATCGTGTAGTTCCACCGTCTTGGTGAGGATTCCGCTTTACTTTACATACCTGTTGACCTTACTCAAGTAACTTGCCAAACTGATTCCGAGATTTTAATAGGCACCTTGAACAATTCTCAGGTAACTCCAATCACTAGGCCACCTTTCCTTTTTAGTCCATAATATCAATTCTTTTTCTAAAATATCCACCTTCCGACGAAGCTTGATGAACCTCTTGGTCAGAAGGAAATTCTATTACCAACCTTCAAAATATTAATGATCTCGGTCAAGTTGCTCAAACTTGGAATATAATTGTTAGTCCTTGGTGTCACCCGAACCTTCTTAGCATGACTCTCCGTTGCTAAGGGCATCAGCCATGACTTTTGCTTCTCCAAGTGATAGCACTTTTCCAAGTCATAATCAATTTTATTCCAACGAGGATATCACAAGCTCAGGACCAACTTAGTGAGGATGTTCTGTAGTTTCCTGTGATCCTCCTAGATGATACTTTTACTTCCAAAAAGATATCACTTCCATGCTCCCTGATGGATAACTCCAGATGCATGTTGGGTAGTTTAACTCACACTTCCTTAGTTGACTTAATGAACAAGGTACTACATTTTTCTTCTTGCATAAGGACACATCCCACACCTTGACAAGGTGCATCACTATAGATATGAAGCTCTCATCCGGATCTGGCAAAGCTATACATAGGTTTTACTCCAACCTCTTCTTGGACTCCTTCAAACATTTGTCTGAAGTTTCTTTATCCAAACTAACTTGAAAACTTCGCCAGTAGCTCTACGAAAATCTTGATGATCTTGGTTAAACCTCCCTTGAACCTTTAATCAAACCTCATTGAGACTCTGGACTTCTTTCACATCTTTGAGTACCACAACGCTTCCGCTGCGCAAATTAAAACGTAAGATACTTCATCTTACAAATTCTTCAACTTGGCTACCCCCTTAAGAAAAATAAACTAGGGGACACCAAGCATAGCTTGCACATTCTTTTAGATGAGCTAACTAGTATCAAGATATTCTGACATCCCAATGGTACTCTCGTGTATAGGCAAGAACAAGAAATCTGGAATTCCTCTCGAGCAGAAAAATAGTAGTGCAGTAAAATAGATGTAACTCCCATTCTGTTAATCCATTGAAGTTGTAGCTTATACCGTTGGAGAGCTTATAAAATTCTCCACAACTTCCTTATAGAACACTTTTCTAGATTCTACAGTTAAAGTAGTCAAAAACAGCGCACAACAGAAACTATTCTAGATTCCAAACAGCACAGATGCATCGCCTTGTGATTCTCGTATCTCCATAACGAAAATAGATATCAAGATGATTCTTGCGCTCAGGGAAAGATATTGAAGTCTACTATTGTCCACAATTTTCTCATGATTTTTGGTCATTCAAGATTAAAGATATAAGCTGAAGAGTGCACACTTCTCCGAAAAGACAGGATAGAGAAAACAGAAGAAAACCATACCCCAACTATTTATGGCATTGATCCTTATACCTTAGGCCTATAAACTAAATGAAATTGTGGGAACACCCAACAAGATCATTGCAATCATTACAAAGATTTAAAACAATCATAAGCATAATGACAATTCAACAAGCAACAAAGATTCGTAAATTCAATCATTGACTCAACTTGCGATACTATCGTCCTCATTATGCTAGGGGTAACAATCCTAAGACTTATCTTCAGATTACGCAAGAAGGTGGTGAGGAACAGTTCTAAAAGCATATCAAATCAAGGGGTGAAGATGAGAACAAAGGCTTAAAACAAGCATCAAGAAGGAGATAAATATCAAGGATAGATATATAGTAGAGAAGAAAATATCAAGATTTGTAGAACAAGCATTTTTATAGCAATTTCAAAATCTTAAGACGACCAGTTTCTAACTAGGCTTGCGTCCTACAGTCAGCATTGCTCTGATACCACTTTGTAGCACCTGGTTTTAAGAATAAAACCAGATACACACCATATGTGAGCCCAGGAAGTCAAATCTCACATATAGCTACAAATAAGGATAATATCAAAAGACAATGCTTAAATACATAGCGTATTAGTATAAAGATTATAACCTCAGATAGCAAACAGCGGAAAGACAACTCTGATCCTCGAGTCAAGACTCCAAATCCACAAAGACAACTGACTGGTTGATCACAAGCCTAATTCCTCCAAACTAGCAATCTGGTACCCATCCGGGATTTTTCTAGAGATTTAAAAAGTAAAGCAAGCGTAAGTACATGTCGTACTCAACAAATATAACATGGGGTTCATGAGGCTCAAAAGGCTGACACTGGTTTAACTGCGATTAGCTTTTAATTGTCACAATTTTAGCATAGGAGTACAACAAGTTTATCACAAGCCCATGTAAACACATGATCAGGTAAACATGAATAATGAATAGCATAAACAATTAACCATTAGAGAGCATCTTCATCATCCATATCATTAGTGTTCATCATCTATTCCGTAAGGGTTCCAAGGCCGCTCGTGACCATGAGCACGGCTGATATACTAGTTTTACACTCTGTAGAGGTTATACACTTTCACTGTGAGTCATGATTTACCCTTTCGCCCGAGGTGATCAGCCTCTTGACCCACTACCAAGGAAGGTCGGCAGGGTTCACTATGAAGCCTTTTAAAGGTTCGTCTAACAAGTTAGGGTCATTAGATTCACTCGGCAAACAGATGTAGAGCCCCCTTCCCGATGGCACATTGACACGCAGCCTATACACATGGGGATAGAGGCCGCACTATACCCGATTCGTCAAGCCATTCTTACGCCAATAAAGGTAACCACTAATAAGCTAGAAAATGTCCTCATACTGAGCTAAAGCCAGAGCTACATAGCCCTCATAGTTGTACTGTAAGTCCTGGATGATCACTTACAGATAAGTCCTTAGGGAGAGGAATCTAGAGCACCATAAAGACAGCCCAATGCTCTAGCCCCCTGGTTCCATGTTGCTAAAAAGAATATTTTAATGTTTATTGCATATACCATTAGTCAAGTTACAAGATCATGGTTGTTGTTGAGCACTAGCATCAAACTACCCAATGCAATACCCCATAGGTGTCAAGGCACAAGGTACAAAGTACTAGGACATCCTTTGTGGCAGTCAAGGTAGACACATGCAATATGAATTAAGTGATTAAAGGTATATAGGACAACAAGGAAGATCCCATGCTATATTTGCCTTAAAACACCGATCCTTCGGTAAGCTTTAATCTTCAACGTTCTTCTTCTTCTTCTTCTTCTTGATCACCACGTATATCTCACCGACTGGACGTAATCATAAAGCACCACACAAACATTCGTACAATCATACACGAAGCAAACAATAGATCTAAATTAGAACAATACACCAATCATAGAAAAATAAGAAAAAGAGTTTGAAATACGATTCTACGCATCGCTACGAACACACAGTCGCAAGAAGCACGCTAATCGGAGCTACGGTTTGAAAAATATACATCTACCAAAAGATCTACTCATAAAACTATTAGTTTCATGTGTTTTAATTATATAAAACATATATAAGATATTGTATATATAATATAAATTAAGTCAAACTTAGATTTGAATTATAAAACTAAGTAAAACAAACCATATTCTATTTATAAAATCCAGTTGCACAATTGTTATTTAAGATATGATTCAAACCATGAAATTGCAGTATTAGTGACATGATAAACACTGTTACTAACGCGTAGATCTCGTTGCTATGAATCTAACGCAACTTGAATGGCTCAAAACGGATCTAAAACGTAGAAGATATGAAATAAACAAGATTTCCTTTATCAAAGTAATAGATTAAATCTAACCTCGATTTGTAAAAGTTGCAAACATACCTAACAGTAGTACGAACATGTAGATTATGAAATTATGAACCTAATGCGAGTTGAACGGGTCAAATCGGAGTTAAAACGAAAAAGTTATGGCTAAAACAAAATCAGTGGCAAATCTGTAAATAGCTGAAAACGTATTTTAGACTTAACCGAAACAAAGTACGCCTTCAAAAGAAGAAAACGAAGTATGAAAAAAAAACATTTTGGACGGCAGGTTCGAAATCAGAAAAGTGAAGGGGCTCTTTAGCAAACTTTGCTGCGAACCGGTACCTTCTAATCGGAGCCACATATCTCAAAACGGACGGCTAAAATTGATTGGGAGGGGGAGAAGACGACTGCGCCGGCCGGAATAGGACCAAGACGGCGGGCGGCCATGGCAAAAAATAGAGCACCTCGCCGGAGTACTTCCAGGTGGCGACTCCGAGCTTGATTTCTTCAACGAACAGCTTGGGGAGGTAGATAAGGTTACAGAGAACTCTATGGTGGTATAGGTTGAAGCTGGAGAGGGTCGGGGACGGCAGCTCGGTTTCGATGGTGAAGTCGCGCAAGGTACTGAGAGCAGGAGAGCGAGGGGAAGGCGACTTAAAAAGGTTTCTTACCTCCATACGTAGCTCGGTAGTGGCTTATGTCGGAGTTGAAGCTGCGGATGCCACTCGGCGGCGTCAAGCTCGATGCGGCGGGATCTGGGCGGCGGCGCTGGGCTATCCTGAGGCAAACCGGTGTGACATAGGGCACAGGGTAGGTAGCACGGCATGGGGGCTCGCTATTTATGGGACGAGGGGACTTGCGTCGCAAGGCAACGGCGGACTCAGCGCAGCAACGGACACTCGACGCAGCGGGGAGAGTATAGGAAGGAGACGTCGCGAGGTAGGAGATGAGCCCGACAAGGCGGATCCACCGGTCGGTGAGAATCAGGCGTGGGCCGTGGCTAGCGAGCCGGAGAAGGGATGCACGCTGGGCTTCGCTGCCACTGAATTGGGCTACTGGCTGTGACTGGTGGCCCGGCTGGGCAGTCAATTGGGCCAAAGGGAGGGAAACGACCCGAGCTAGGGTCAGATCTTTGGGCTAGTAGTAGGTCGAAAGGGAAGAGGAGAGAGGAAGAAATCGTTTTCCTTTTTCCAAATCTTTTCCATTTTGTTTTCAAAACTAACTCAAGCACAAATAGAGTTTCAATGTACTTTTTACTCAATTAAGAATGAGAATTTTTGGTAAGTTTTTCTAAAATTAAATTTTACATCTAAAAAATACTTTTATTTTTAAATTCTCTTTTTCTCTCTTTTCTTTTTCTTCAGAGCCATTTTTAATTTCTTTCCAAAAGGAATTCAAATCATTTTAAATTTTAATCTAAACCACTCAACCAAATAAATAAAATGCAACGGCATGTATGCTCAAATATGTTGGTAAGCCTTATGATAAATTTTAATTAAATGAGAAATTTTATTTTCCTATATTTTCATGAGCAAAAAATTCAGAAATAAATCATTTTAACCTATTTTCAAAAGAGGCAAATTTTAGGGTGTTACATAAAGCAAACGTAGGTACATGTCATACTCAACAAATATAACATGCGGTTCATGAGGCTCAAAAGGCTGACACTGGTTTAACTGCGATTAGCTTTTAATGAGTCATCTTTTAGCAATTGGGTGGCAACAAGTTTATTCACAAGCCATATAAACACATGATCAGGTAAACATGAATAATGAATAGCATAAACAGTAATCATTAATGAGCATCTTCATCATCAGTATCATCAGTGTTTATCATCTATTCCGTAAGGGTTCCAAGGCCGCTCGTGACCATGAGCACGGCTAATATACCAGTTTTACACTCTGTAGAGGTTATACACTTTCTCTGTGAGTCATGATTTACACTTTCGTCCGAGGTAGCTCATCTCTTGACCCACTTCCAAGGAAGGTCGGCAGGGTTAACTATGAAGCCTTTCAAAGGTTCGTCTAACAAGTTAGGACCATTAGATTCACTCGGCAAACAGATATAGAAACCCCCCTATTGAATGGCACAATGACACGTAGCCTATACACATAAGAGTAGAGGCTGTCCTATACCCGATTCGTTAAGCCATTCTTACGCCATAAAAGTAACCACTAACAAGCTAGAAAAAGGTCCTCACACTGAGCTAAAGCCAGAGCCATATAGCCCTCACAGATGTACTATAAGCCTCGGATGATCACTCACAGATAAGTCCTTAGGAAAACGAATCTAGAGTGCCATAAAAACACCCCAATGCTCTAGCCCCCTTGTTCCATGTTGCTAAAAAGAATCTTTTAGTGTTTATTGCATATACCATTAGTCAAGTTACAAGATCATGGCTTTAGTTCAGCACTAGCATCATACTACCCAATGCAATACCCCATAGGTATCAAGGTATATGGTAACAAAGTATTAGGAAATCCTTAGTGGTAGTCAAGGTAGACACATGCGTATGATTAAAATGATATTAAGGTGAATAGGACAACAAGGAAGATCCCATGCTATACTTGCCTTAAACTTAGAACCTTCTTCTAGTCTAAACCTTCAAATATCTGCTTTCTAATTCACCACGTATAGCTCACCGACTGGACAAGATCATTAAGCACCACACAAGCATCTGAACAAACATGCATAGCATTCAAACATAACTATATTAGAACAATACACCAATCAGTGAAAAAGAATTTGAAATCAATCTACGCGTTGCTACAATCACACAGACGCGAAAAAGCACGCTAATTGGAGCTACGGTGAAAAAGATACATCTACCGATAGACTCGCTTCGAAAAGAAACCATAGGCTTTATTTATTTTAGCTATATAAAACATGTATAAGA
Source organism: Miscanthus lutarioriparius (assembly GCA_904845875.1). NCBI lineage: Eukaryota > Viridiplantae > Streptophyta > Magnoliopsida > Poales > Poaceae > Miscanthus > Miscanthus lutarioriparius. The sequence goes on from CAJGYO010000009.1 coordinate 93,150,430, forward strand.
TACTTCAGAGAAATATCTTAATTGAGTTAAGTCAAATTATACTTCATTTAGAATAACAACGTAAAACTAATCATATAATTGACCAAGGTGAAAAGCCAAGTTACTTAGAAAAATCCAATTGCATAATCATTATTCAAGTTAGGTGTTAAACCATAAAATTCCAGAGCTCTTGACATGGAAAACATTGATACTAATGCATAGATTATGTCGTTACGAATCTAACGCAACTTGAACGGGTCAAATCGGAGTTAAAACGGAGAAGATATGGCCTACTGAAGATAGTGACAATTTTGTAACTAAACATAACTCAATTTTGATTTAAAATAAATAAAATCAGATTTTGAATTCGGGCCAGGGACTGCGGGTGGAATATTCTAGAAACCGGAGGTCTCTTTAGCAAAAGTGCAGGGATGGCGGCTTCTAATACGGGAAAAGGGACAGGCTCTTTAGTAAAACCGCCACAGTGAAGGGGTATGAGCGATCTTGGACCGTTGGATTGAATCCGGATGGCCCAGATTAGAATGAAGGGGAAGAGAGAGACGTCGGTGGCCAGAACAGTGCCAGGCGCGGCGACTGGCCATGGTCGGCGGCGAGAAGCTCGTCGGCGAAGCTTGAAATCGGCCCTAGAGACCACTATTCGGCTCAAGATCTGTACTAGGAGTTAGAGGGGACCATGGTGAAACTAACACTGCGATCTACGGCCACTAAGAGTGGACAGAGGTGAGCACCAGCGGCGGCGGAGCGACGACGTCGTGGTTAAGGGAAAGCAAAGCAAGACAGAGAGAAAGAAAAGGCTTGGCATGCTCGAGAACGTGTCGCGAAGCTCAGGGAGGAACTTATGGGCACGGAGGAGCAGCTAATCGTCACGGCGGCGTAGAGCTTCTTCACGGCAAGATCTCGGCGGCGGCGCTAGGGCACAATGCGGCATAGCGGCTCGAATTAGGGTTGGGGATGGAGACGGCGGACACAGGGCTCGATATTTATGAGGGGAAAAAGCTTGGGGCGCATGCCAAGGCGAGGAATCGTGGCGGCTGCGGAATCCGATGGCGGTGTCCGACGTCGATACCGTGCGAGGTAGAAGACAACGCCGACTGACATGCGGGCCCGAGGTGTCAGCGACAAAGCGAGAGAGACGGCGGCGTCTGCGCGCTGCTGGGCCGAGGGGCGCGCTGGGCCAAGGGAGAGGGAAGCGACGCTGCGGCTCAGCTGGGCCGTGTGAATGAAAGGAAGGCCGAGCGGCCTTCGGGCTGCAATGGGGAGGCAGGCCAAAACCAAAGAGAGTGAGGAGAGAGGAAAAGAAATTTCTTTTCTTTTATTTCAAAATCATTTTCAAAAACATTTCAAATTGTTTTGGAGTTTTGGATCAACACCACTCATCACAATAAACTTTATGCACCAGCATGTATGCACAACAAGTTGCTAAACCTTATGATAAAAAGTTTTATTTATCTACATTTTCATGAGCACATAGAATACCAAAATAAATCGTTTTAATCCTATTTCAAAAGTTCAAATTTTAGGGTGTTACAAAAAAATTCTGGAAGGAGCCAATCCAACCCTTCAAGGATATATATAGCCAAAAATTCTGGGGGGGAGCCAATCATGTATATGCCAACCGCCAAGGTCATATGTTGCAAAAAGTTTACATGATTTTTAAACATGTGCAGCTAATCGGAACTGAACTCACAACCTATGGTCATGCCGGAGCCTAGATTACCACTCCGCTCGAAATTCACTTTATGACTATGTGAATGACATTTTCCATTATATTCACTTTAATGATCTTGTAATAATTAAATATGTGAGGCCATAAATGATTTCAAAATAAAATAGTATGAACTGTAGATTTGGTCGAGTTCTATAAGTTTTGCTTGAGTGATATCTCCATCCGAGGTCATTTGAAAAAGTAAATTTGAATTTCAAAAATGTAAGAACTTAAAACATAAACTCTAACTATTACAAAAACTATTTTTAGGGCTGAAATACAGATTGAAATACAGTTGCAGATCTCTTCTGGTGCTGCAAGTTTATCATATAAAATATATCTATCCGACGTTGTTTGAGATACTAATATAATTTTAAAATGTAAAACATGTGTTTGAGAATCTATAATGATCGAATATTAAAAAGTTATCAACTACGGAGTGTTAGATCTAATCGTCTCTACAATTTTGACATAAATTTTGTCTTCGTCTTTACTGTAATTGTAAGACTTATAAATTTATTTATATAGAAGATATTTCGGGAGATGGGCCACCTTACCGACTACCCTTAAAAATTGATATTTCAGGAGATGTGTGGCTCTACAAGCATTTCTAGGACCGTTCAAAATATAATAATATAATGTATAATACTGGCTTACATATTCAATGGACGCCTTCCTATCTTCGTCCGGCAGCTCCTCACCAGGATATTGCACGCGCGCATATGCCGATCTCATCGTTTTTTGTGTTGCATGCTATGCCTTGCACTCCTTTTGGACGCGAGACAATATTATCGATGGTGGTAATATTCTTGCTAGGTGTGCGCTGCGGGGAGACATGTCTCTTCAATTCCATAATTCAGATCTATGCATATGCAAGCCCTTTATAGGGAGGATATTCCCATAAATTGTTTTCAGATGGGGGAAGTGTTGCACTGATGTCACGCCACCACTAGCCTCTTCCACGAGCCCTATATAATATATAGTGTGCCAACCTTGTAGATGCATGAGTGATTGCATAGCAACAAAAATGAAAACAGATGTAGAGGCGGCTGCATTTTGAGCCACCTCTAGAAATCGTTGTCCAAAAATTACAAATTCGGGCCCAAAAGCAAGAATTTTTGTCAATCCCACACTTCGCATAGCGCTTTTGATTCCACAAGTTACTTCGCAAAATGCAACCACTAGTTAGTGGAAGAGAGAGTAGGGAACTATGCACACTACAGGAGCAGCTGAGCACACAGCCGAAAACACAGGACTATGTTGTACTCCGTAGTTTGCTAGCTTCTTGTACTCGATTGGCCGGTTTGTTCAGTTTAACTTTAAGCTAAAAATCCTATGTATGTCCCAGTATTAAAAGACTACATAGCATTATCTCCTCATGAGCTGCCCTACGGTAGCTCTTCAAAAAAATGTATTGGGCCCAGCACATTATCTCACACTATGCCAAAACAGTATAAGACACCGAATATAGAGATGCGGGAACGCGTCTCTGATGTGTGATCACAAATGTGTGTTGTCAAAACGCGTCCCTGATAACAAATATAGCTGTTTAGATGAGTAAATGCATAGCCATAGAGAAGCATGTACCAGTGTTCCCCTCTAAAAGTGACTAAAAAAATCACTGGTAGTAATGACCCAAAATATTTACTACCTATAGTGGTATATCGATGCCACCTCTAGCTTAAAGTCCACAAACATACACAATATACACTAAAAAAAGTGCCGATATTGATGAATAAATGAGTTGCCCAAGATATATTTTCTCTGTGATTTGCAAGATATTTTAATCTCCCGTAGGATAAGTCCATCCACTGTGTATATATAAATATAAAGGGCAACATCTCATTGCGTAGAGTACATTGGAAATAAACACAAATCAATCTATTTTTACCTCTCTTTTTCCCTAATCTCTTACAACCACATTATGCTTCTTCTCTCTTGATCCGATGACCAACGGTGGGTGCCCTAGGCTTGATGGCCAATGTAGTGCAACCTGCCGGCATCCTCAGTCCAGTGGGTCACTCCTCGCTAGACTTTCAATGGTTCCTTTCCTAGTTTCACTAGGAAACTAGTTGTTCTTCCTCACATAAGTGCGATAAGTTATATATCCTTTGCTAGTTTGCTCATAAACGTTACCTTTCTTTAACACATAAGCGTGTTGTTTATCTCGTTCCCAAGGAAAAAACTATGGGAATTTAGATCTGCCGATGGCGGATCAGCTAAAGTGACCTTGTAACTCAGTTAGGGCAAATTTATTACCTTTCTCAGTCCTTTATCGGCATGGCCAACTCTGAGATATTATAGGCTAGCTTGGCCTACTTCCACTGTGTTTTTTGTCTGCACATTCCAGCGCTTCTGTTGTGGGAAAATGATCTTTGCATTGACACACTTTTTGGTGACTCGGCTAGGGAGCGATTGTTTCAGTTTTACCATACAGTCTAATTTACTCTGCCATAGCAAATTTCTTGATTTGATCTATCTATCTCGTGTTCGATATTGCCATTGCATTTAGCTGAAAATGCCACTGGCATCTGGTAGATTACATGACGTTTTGCTTGCTGTTGTGCTATGCGTTGCTGTTGTTATTGTGAATATCTTCCTAGACGGACTGGCTGCATCTAAAGTTCACTTAGGTATTTTCACAGGCAAGAACAATTTTTAAACATCTCCATAAAATAGATGGGCCTATCTTCTAGAATCAATTTTGCAGTAGTTTTAGGTCTTCAAATGGTTGTCTATATGTGGAGCGACCATGATTGATTCTTGTACGTGGCCAAGTGGCCACCATATTAAGTTACTTATATTAATTGCTGGTATATTTCTCGAGTCAACCACCCTATCTGCTCATTCATGGTGATGATGAGCTGTCGTTCACTACATGGTAGCTTGAATGTGAAGAGTGAATGTATGGGCCAAAAGTACACTGCATGCAGTTGCATATTGCAATGCTGATTAAAAGCGACAGGGAAGAAAGAAAATACCACAGCCACTGGCACTACACAACCTGACCGCCTATATACACTGCTACTTAGTATGTAAAATGCAATCACTCGTTAGCAGAATAGGAGTAGGATGTTCAAAGGAGCAAGAGAGATGGTGCCCATGTGTGTTCTGATGGGAATAGGAGAGGGAAATACATATTAGGTACACACTGTAATATGGATTGAGGGGGCAGGAGCAGAGGGATCAAATTCTTTCTATAAATGGAAATCAACCATGACCTTTGCTGTTCCTTGGAGCGAGCAAGCCGTGGTCAGTGGACACCAGCCTGCGCGGCTGGAGCAGATAGCAGCAGCAGAGCAGTCTCGATAGAAAATGTGTATGGAGGAGCTTTCAGTATCAAATTTGTAACTAGTGCCCAACAAGATCTTAATATCAATAGCTTGTAATTTTTCATTCGAAATAACTTAGGGTCAAAATATTAAATAAACGATTTAAAAAAGTCAACACAGAAAGAATAGCATGCTTTGTCTAGTCAAAAGTTAGTATGTGGCGTGCTGTAAAGGAGCTCCCTTGAGAGACATGATAGACAACTATGCATCTTCCGTCGATAAGATATTCATCAATAGTGGTTAATGTATCTGCTCCGACACCCAAATTTCTCAACCAGGTCTGCATATAGCAGTTGGAACTTCTTTTTCTTCATCCATTCTTATTTCTCCTGGAAGTCTATACTCCAGTGTGAGTGTGATCGCCACCACCCCACCCTACTGCAACACAGGGCTCAAACAAGATTCTATCGTGGCTGCTACCACAAGATGATCCCTGTCGCTCCCACCTCCATCTTCCAATCTCACTGTCATTGTCACTGTCGCCTCCACCCTAATAGCTAGAATACCCAACAGGGACCTCCTTCACCGCAAGCCTAGTGACGATACTGCCACCTCACCTCGTCATGCTTGCCACCACCTCACGTGCGGTCGACGACTGCCAAACCTAAGGGTGTTAGATAACAGCAAGAGCACCCTTAAACCCATAATGCCACACCACTAACCTCACTGAAGATCAATGGATAAGACTTTGGGGAAGGCACAGCCACACATGGTGTTCATTCAGCTATGGACCATAATATTGATCAGTTGTGAGGAGCTAGAGTTTCACCCTGACCACAAAATAGAAAACTGTATGTCTATATCTGTTACCGTGCTCCCTTTTTTCATTTTCTGTGTATTAACGATCAATCTTGTAAAAAAATGCTATGTTTTGAGTTGTTGGAGTAGATGCAAATATCACTGCAGCACAAACTGTGCATCTATTATTCTTAAAATATACTCCCTCCATCCCAAATTGTAAGTCATTCCAAGAATCTTGGAGAGTCAAAGCTTCTCAAGTTTGACCAAAATTATAAAAAAAATTACAAAGATTTATGACATCAAATAGGTATACTATAAAAATATAATTAACAAAGAATCTATTGGTACTTAGTTGGTATCATAAATGTTATTATCTTATTATATAAATTTGGTCAAACTTGAGATGCTTTGACTCTCCAAGATTCTTGGAATGACTTATAATTTGGGATGGAGGGAGTACTAGTCTGCTCTCTGCAGGCTACAAATATCTAAACTGAGCTCAACATATTATATTACCTACGTGCACATGCATAGTCCTTCAAAAATGAATTTCCCATGTCAGTGCATTCACAGTTCAGATCAGCAGATCTCCCATTAAAATGATATGTATGCCTGCCACAAGAAGTTCCACTGTCACTGGCATAACATGCACAACCACTATATAAAATCGATAGAATGGAAGATATGGCACCGCAGCACTGGCTATCGTTGTTTATAGTAATCTAGTAGTTGAAGGAACCCAGGTGTTCAATAGATAGTTGGGAAGAAGCCATTATGTGTTGGGAACAGGAGGAAATAAGGAAATGCATGTCAAATCAAACATCAAGGGAGGCGGCATCGGATAATACAAAAGTCTTCGACCACAAGCATGCCAGTCAAGGGTGGCAAAATATCGTGTGATCATTATGGAGAAAGTATTCTTGGACTACAAGAACTGGGAGACCATGACCAAGTAGGACCTCACTGCTCTAGCCATTGAAAATACTTCTAGAAGGGGAGAGATGAGGGGAACTAAAGTAGCGTCATAAAAGAAATAAATGTAAAATGATACTCCCTCCGGCTCTCTAAAGCAAGTCGTTTTGGACATCGACACAGTCTTTAAGAAACAACTTTGACTGCAACTTTTTGCTATAAAATATTTATAAAATATAGTCAATATATACTTTTATGAAACTACATTTCGAGATGAATCTACTTACATCACTTTCATATTTTCAAACTCAACTCAAAAGAAGTTATTTGTAGTCAAAGTTTAAAATGTTTGACTTAAAACAACCTCAAAACGACTTGCTTTAGAGAACCGCAGGGAGTATGATCTTTTGTATTGTGTATTGTGTGGTTACACCTTGATATAGTCTAGTATGTGCCCATAATCTGCACTTAATTTTCAGTTATGGCGATTCCTCTAGACCACGTTAATCACTTACTTCTGAGCTTACACAGGAAAATGCAACATTAAATTGCATATAAAGATCACTAAATATGAAGATGATATAAATGCCATCATGCAAAATTGGAGTTGCAAATAAAACTTGTCTTATGAATAGTGCATGTTGGAACTGTTCATCTCATACTAATGACCCACTATTATTCACCCAAAGATTTCTCCCTTTCTATTCTCCTCGCACAAGTTCTAGTTGCAGCTCAAAATTTGCATCATGGTAGATAATTATCATCTATCCACATATATATTATTCGTAATTTGTAAGCACCTATGGACATGCATCGTTTTATGTTAGTAGTACGAGAGCACCTAATTAACTCATATGAGGGACCAGACTTTTCAGCCTATTATTCTTAATCAAAATCCTTTGTCTTTCCATGCTGATGAGCTGTTCTCTTCCATGCAATATATGGTTGTTTTCAAGACTGAATGTGCAGCAATAACATGAAATTACTGCCACAAATACACCTTCTGCACTGACTAAAACATGAGTTCCACCCTAGCTAGGATCACATGCATGACTCCTTATATTATATATAAGTATATATAGAAAGTTTTCTGTTCCCCAATACCTCAATAGAATGGAAGCTAGCACTGCCACACTAGTTATAATGGGTTAGCAGCACAGGGGAGTAGGATGTTCAGTATGTTTGGGAATAAGCCAATGTATGTGGGAAAGGGAGGCTAAAAAGGAAATACATTATACATACATGGTTAGTGGCACAGGGAGCATGGTATGTTCAGTATATTTGGGGAGAAGCCATTGCATGTGGGAAAGGGAGGCAAAAAGGAAATACATATCAGATGCAGCAGACACGTGAGGGTCATGGGCGATGGAGTACCGTGTGCTTCACTGCCAGTACGTATCCTATATCGGTTGATGATCTTGAGTAGATGTAGTCTTCAGGGACATATGTGAGGATAGATTCAAAAAAAATGAAAAGTAGAAACAAAATTCCACGCTAACCCGAATAAACCCCCACTGAACTGGCAATGTAGAAATTTGCTTTGTTAGGCATGATGCTGCTGCTCTGAATGTCTGATGCTCTGCTTTCACTAGAAAGAGCTAGATCTTGTTTCTTGGATACCCTCTAGAATTCAAATATCCTCTTATTCTCAAGCAAGTCTGTAGTGTTTTGGTCAGTTGCTCCACTGGCACTCTGAAGATCGTTCTATGTCAGGAGTCCTTGTCAAAGCCCTGATCGATGATCCTGTACCCTAGAGGGCGGCCCTGCGCATGTCAGCAACATGGTGCCTTTGATTATTGATTTTGTTATTATTTGTCGTGTACAACTTTTGTCCATGACATTCATGTATCCTTGTTGTCATTTTTTAGCCAAAATTTTTAGCCTAACTTCACCCTACCTGCATTTTCGGGTTGGATCCGCCACTGACATAGGTGACAAAGTTAAGCAAAGATCTTCGTCTGGAATAATCACATAGAGGATGCTAAAGCATGAAGGCCATAGTCAGGACACGAGCAAGCCAAGGTGGTATCGAAAGGTTGCTCAATGGACAAAGAGATCAAAGTGTAATGGCTGAGCCAAACACACACATCTTGTGAATATTGAAGGGTCGAAGATGAAGCTGATCGTGAGGCCCCCAATGATCGGAGGAACAAAGCGACACACCAGAAAGAGCATTGCTCCAAGAAGGCTTCGTCATCTGGGGAAGTTATGGTTTTGGGACTTGTAAAGTCTTGACGGCACTCAAGGCAGGATGGAGGGTATAAAATTGATTGAGTAAAATGCACTAAAGGTCCATTAACTTTTGAGGAAGTGTCATCTGGGTCCATCAACTCTCAAACTGCATTTTTTGTCCCTAAACTTTTTAAGTGATTTATCATAGGTCCATACCCTTCTTTTATGTTTGTATTTTACAAAAATATCCTTCTGTTTCTTTTTCTTTCACATGGTTACCCCTCTTCATCTTGTGAGCGCATGGGTAATGGTGAGCAGAGCGCCGAGGCAGACTTTGGCTCCGCCGCGGTGGGAGTGGGAGGGAAGCTGCCATCGTCTAGGTACAAGGGCATGGGCAGGAAACTGCCGCAGCCAGATGGGAAGCTACTTTGATGATCTTGCGCAGAACAAGCGCACCTTATCTGCCACCTCGTCGCAGGCCAACAACCATTCTTCCCACGCGTCGCCCTCCCCCGTGACGGCTGCGCGTGGGGGCACCTCTTCGACAAGATGGTCACCCCCAGCGACGTGGGCAAGCTGAACTGCCTGGTGATCCCGAAGCAGCAAGCCGAGAAGCAAGGGCGTGCTCCTCAACCCGGCCAGAAGACGGCGTGGGCAAGGTGTGGCAGTTCTGGTACTTGTACTGGGCCAGCAGCCAGAGCTACGTGCTCACCAAGGGCTGGAGCTGCTTCGTCAAGGACAAGGGCCACCGTGCCGGCGACGTCGTCAACTTCTACCGCTTCCGGCCTGGAGAGCAAGCTGCCCTGCCCACGTCGCCCGCGGAGGCCATGGCCGGGTGCAAGAGAGCAGGGAGTCCATCGGGCGAAGCACGGAGATCGCCGACGAGGGCCACACGACGTCGGCCCACGGTCAGGACCTGTCGGTGTGGACCACGGTGCTGGCCATCCAACACGACAAGTCCATCTGGGCCCCAACGCGTAGTTGCGCACAAGTTCAAGCCGGAGCAGTTCGCGGCAGGCCGACGTCCGGCGTTCCTTCCGTTCGCGCGGGCAGGCGTACGCACTCTGGTAGAGTTTAATCTTGTCATTAGTGCACTTGCTATTTACCTTATTCATGGCGATAGTCTCCGCTGAGTGGATGGCCCGGTTCTTATCGCTTGTTGCATGTATACTTACTATAGTCTATAAATGAATGGAAAGGACGAGAGCTGTTGTGTGGCTGTGTCAACAAAGCTTGTTAGCTTGTACTGCTCTGTATGTGTCATGTGTGCTCAGGCTTCTGTATGTGTATGCGTGTATCCACCGTAGAGAACGTGAGTGTGTCAGTGTTTGTGACAAACACCACAAGTGAGAGGGAGGCCAAGGTCGTGCGCGCCGTGCTGTACGTCGGCGTGGAGCAGAAGGGGTACGCCGGCGAGCTAGGTTGACTACGTGAGCCACATGCTGACACTCAGCGGCCGGTTTGACGACGCGTCCTTCACCTCCATGTACGCCAGCGCAATCGCAGAGCGCGGCCGAGACAATGCTGGTGGTTGCGGCCTCGCCGTCCACGTCGTGCTACGAGCGCGTGCTGAACGGAGATGGCGGCGTGTCGTCAGAGCCCAACTGCCCAAGACGAGGCGTTCGTTGGAGTCCAGGCTGCGCCCCACCGCGTCGCCATCTTCATGGAGCCCTGCAGATGGTAGCGCACACCCACAGTCATTCGCTGGCTCATGGTGCTCGCATCTCTACCCACATCCATAGTCCATAGACGGTAGCGCACTGCAGTCTGTATGCCCTCGTGCATGCTTGCTGCGCTCTCCCGCCAACACCGTGCGCTCAGAAGACGGAGAAGGGTAAAGGTGTGAAAGAAAAATAAACAGAAGGATGTTTATGCAAAATACAAACATAAACGAAGGGGTATGGATGTCTTGTGAACCACTTAAAAAGTTTAAGGACCCAAAAATACAGTTTGAAAGTTAATAGACTTGAATGACACCCCCTCAAAAGTTAATGGACCTCCGGTGCATTTTACTCAAATTGATTCATACACATCAAATCCCAATAACTAAAATGACACTCCATATGATTTGAAATATGAAAAATAACAAATAAATTATCTTTTGCCTTCATTTTCCCCTGAAACTCACAACTAAAAAAATTGATTTTTCGAGAGTCATCCCTTCATTTATGAGTACATCTAGCATAGTCAGTGTCTGAGAAGAAATCCTACAGATATTTTCGTATCCATGGTCCCTTTATGATAACACTGAATACAATAGAAGACACGTTGGTTGGGACAGCACTGAAGCATTGAAATAGTGTTCAAACATGCTTGTTCTTCGCGTGTACCTAAACAAATAGAAGACATGCTGGTTGGTTTATATATTTCATCTCAACATACATTTTGTCTGTCCATTATTTTCCAGAATAAAATACCCCTTGTCAGTCCATTCATAATGCTGATAATTCACAGACCTTATGGTTGTTTTGAAGAGTGAAGGCGTGGCAATAATTAAAACAAAACATACTCCTTGAAATTTCCATCGTTAATGCTGGTTATTAAAAAAAGTCAGAAAAGAGTTCCAGGGTCTCTGGACCATATAACCGCCTGCATTCCACTTTCTATTTTTCAAGACTATATATAGTAGTGCATTCTATTGCACAAATAACTCAATAGAATGCAAGCGTTGTAGCTGCATCGGGTAGTATAGGCTAACAGATGAGGGAGTACGGTGTTCAAAGGAGTTGAGAATATGAGGCAAATGGGAATGGCATAACAGATAAAGGAGAAAACTCTGCACTACCGGAAACAATAGCTTTGCCGTGTGCCACACTCGGCAAACAGTACACGACATGTATAGTGCTAACAAACGTCTCTTTGCCGAGTGTTTTTTATTGGGCACTCGGCAAATACTTTGTCGAGAGCTGAAACCGACGCTCGGCAAAAAAAGTAACGTGACGGCACAGAGATGGTCACTGCGTGTTTGCTGGGTGTCCGGGATTTGACACTCGGCAAAGCAGACATGTTTGCCGAGTGCCCAAGCCCTGACACTAGGCAAATATGCCCTGGTTTGCCGAGTGTCCAGGCACCGACACTCGGCAAACATGGCTGATTTACCGAGTGTCAAATCCCGGACACTCGACAAACATGGCTGCTTTGCCGAGTGTCAAATCCCGGACACTCGGTAAAGACTGGCCCAGAATGTATAGATTTTGGTCACGTGTCCTCTTTGCCGAGTGTTTTTACCTTGGCACTCGACAAAAGGCCTCTTTGCCGAGTGTAACACTCGGCAAAGCGACCATATATTTTCAGTTTTTATGGTTCGGTCACGTATAACGTACCCCACTCAAATAAACATTACAGGCATCACACATAGTTCACAATAAGCATCACAGGCAGTTCATATAGATATATCGACAACACATAAATGCAAATAAACTTCAGAATCATAAGTAGATTCATTCACAACCACAAATGCAAATAAAATTCACTGAGTGCAATGGTGTCCACTGAGTAGTCACAAGTAGTCACTGAGGAGGCCACGGTGTCCACTGTGACCACGCTGGGTCATGAGGCTCATTCGATGCCACTGATTGATTCTGCACAAAGGAAAAGAGATAAATCATTCTAGTTTCTAGTTTATTTCTAGGTTGTAAACTATAAATCATTCTAGTTTCTAGTTTCTAATTTATTTCTAGTTTCTAGTTTATTAATAGTTTCTAGTTTCTAGTTTCTAGTGTCTGGGCATCTTTGTAAGATTGATTCTGCATAAACTAGAAATGGTGATTATAAGGTTGTGAAGTGACTCACAGTGCCTGTAACAGTATTTGGAGCAGGTTGAGGAGGAGGGACAGGCATCGGTGGCGGAGGTTGACCGATTGTAGCGTAAACACCCTTCATATATTCAAACATCTGCAGCCGCTCTGCCTCCATCCTCTGCCGCTCTGCCTACGTCCTCTGTCGCTCTACCTCCATCTTCGCCTCTAGCTCCTCCCGATGCCTCGTTTCTTATTCTACCTGAGCTTACAATATTTCATCCCAATGTTACAATGCAATGCAAAAGTGTGTAAAAATCAATGCACGATGAATAAAACAGAAATAACCTGAAGTGCGTTCATCTGGAAGCATGTAGAGTCCGACTGTGGGCATATCGTCGGGCTGGAACTCGTGCTCCGTGCTCAAATCTGGGAGAGAGTGGGAGTACTGGCCGTGTCGATTGTGCCGTCGCCAATCCAGAACCGGCCATGCTTCTTGCCTCCTCCTGCCATCATGACCACTTCTCCATCAAGGTCATGGGTGCTCGGATCATACTCTGGGCCATGCACCGCCCTTGCCATCGATGTGTATCCATCGAGGTGGTTGTGGATGGACTCATTGCTGTACGTCGAGGGCGGGTCCTCCGGTTTGTAGGCGACGTCGGCCGTCGCCATGCCCTTGTGGGCCAAAGCATATGCCATGAACTGGGAGCAAGGCTCGCCACCATGTGCCACCGACCGCAAAAAAAAACAATATGATTAGAAATTATGCAGAATTAAGCGTTATAATAAAGAAATGAATTTGTGCACCCATCTAGCCGCCTATTCTGAGAGGTTGAGGTTACCTTGATGGTGTGGTGCACCCGGCATCAGCAAACCCTGCTCCCGGCAAGCGTTGTGATTCTCCTCCCATGTGGGGTCGCACCACCTATCCCCCATCCGGGCCTAGCACTGCAGATCATAGGCACACCACATTGGAGGCACCTACGTCATCAAGTATATGACATATAAGAAGATAAAATTAAGCATAATTAATCTCAGAAAAAATTAGTATTAATGTTCTATATTTACCTTCAGGTATTGTTCTGGGGTCAGCCTCAGGGTTCTTGACAGCACATTTAGGGAGGCTCACTCTATGAATTTCCGCGTGGTATTTGATCACGGCCTAGATGCGCGCCTTGTAGTGCATGTCCTTGACGAGTTTCTTGGTGGCTTTATCAGCCACAGCATCCCCCTTGGCCTCATATCCCTCCTCGCATCTAAAAAAATTCTGCATATAGACGCAATGTATCCAGTCATTATTTCAAGAATGTCCAATCAATGCGATGTATTGAGCAATGTAGTGCGAGAAAGACTTACCCAAAGCATGTCCTTGACACACTACGCCTTGTTGGCGAATACCCTGCCATCCCGATCAGGGGCGTCGGGGACGGCTGCATAGTTGGCCCACGTGTGGGCTAGCTCGATAGTTCCGCCAAACTGCACCAGGCCAGGGAACTTTTCCTTAATCAAAAGACCAAGGGTGCCGTTCACATGGCATGCGTGATCACCCCCACCAACCTTCCTCCAACCCCTGCCCAAGTGATTAAGATAAATTATTAATTTCTATTGTAATTTTGAACATATCAAACAAAAAATTAGTGATAACATCTAAAGTTACTTACTTGTCTCCATCGGGTCGAATCAGCAGGTGTTTCTCAAGAGGTATCGGTCGCCTCGGGAGGGTCAAGGGACATTGCAACCACACACGCGATGAAGTAGAGGAAGAGTTACCCCATGTCTCCTCCTCCACCCCTGCCTCCTCCTCAACCTATACCTCATCCTCCTTAGAGGATGAGTGAGCAGAAGGTAACTCAGACGGCGATGAAGGTACAGGCAACGGTGGCCTTGTCTTGCCTCCACCCTTCCCTCGACCATGTCTACCATGAGGTTTCTTCCCGGACCCCTCAGCTACATCGGACCTTGCAGCTGCATTGGACACTTTACATGTCGCTGTTGCTTTTGAGTAAAGCGACGTTATCCTCTTCATACCGCCCACCATTGTTCAATCACCTGCAATTAAAAAGAGTAAACCAATTAGCACAGATAATACATCGAAATAGATGCAAAATAAACAAAAACATACTTAGAAAATAACATGGTATGACAAATAATAAATCAATTAGCACGGATCATACATGTATTAGAAATAATCATCATGATCGGGATTAGCTCGATCATAAGTCTCATCAACATTATCACGCATGTCGATATAATCAACCCCGTGCTCTGAAGGAGGAATGTCGTCATCATCATCATTGCTTAGATGTAATCGCTGAAGTAATTCTAAGTCCTTTACATTTTTAACCTCGTCTCTGGCGTCCTCGTCAGCACCACTTTCATTGTCTACATCCATACCCTAAGCTTCAGTTAAGTCTATCTCAAAACTCCCTTCGAGCCCATCTTCTTGAAAGAACTCTCCGTCATATGTGTTGGGGTCTATGTTGTAATCTTGATTGTTTGGGACAGGTAGTTTACCATGTGGCGATACCTTGTACACAACATCCCAACCCTTAAGACGGTCTACGGTTTGGCACGGGTATGAGAGATAATAAACTTGTGTGGCCTGTTGAGCCACAATATAGACATCATCTCCTGGTAAGACGGATGATTGTCGAATTTCGACTAGCCCAAGATAAGGGGTCCGCCTCACTACTTCAGGATCAAACCAATGGCATTTGAATATAACGGGATTAAGAGGTTTGCAACCATGAAACATGAGTTTGTATATTTCTTCAATTCTTTCATAATACTCAACCCCATCTAAGCCTTGTGTAAAAACTCTAATATTTGTGGTTCTTCGATTGGGCCGACTCTACTCGTGGCTTGTTGTGTGAAAGCGATATCCATTCACGTCATAACCGGTAAATGACCTGACCCTATAGGCACAACCATCGGCAACCTATCTCAACTTGGCACTCATAAACGCATTGGTTTGTCCCTACAAGTTCAAGCAGGGTAGTTCGTTATATTAGTCGCATGTACAAGCAACTTGTAATGTCAAACTAAGTACGAGCCAAATTGGACAGCACCTTCTGTTTGAACCAAGAAATGAAATCGGGCATTCCATTTCCCTCACTCTCTCTAAGAAGGGTCAAAGTTTCCTGCGGGGTAGGTTCCCTTGATTCATTCTAGAATTGTTCATGAAATTCCCTGTACCAACGAGAAACAAGGGAGTTGGACACATAATTGTGACTACTTGAGAAAATGTTTGTTGAGAACTTACAACATGTACAGCTCCACTTCGGATAGGTTGGTCAACACATATAGCATAATAGTGTGCCACTCTTCATGTTTCAAGGTCTTGTTAGTCGCACCACGTGCACTTCCTAGTTGCCCTCAAAAAATGCTACGGTTCGATTCATCTTCACCAGCATTATAATGAAGGGGTGGATTATGCACGCTAGGAAGGTTGTCAGCATAGTATTTTGTTGTGAAGTTTGACACCTCCTCCAGAATGTATGCCTCTGCTATGGATGCTTCAATTTTGCATTTATTTTTACATTTAGTTCGAAGAACCTTTTGAAATCTCTCAATTGAATAGCACCAACGGCCCTGCACAGGCCCCCCCCCCATTCGTGCCTCATACGGGAGGTGCAAAATCAAATGCTGCATCAGATTGAAGAAGCCAGTGGAAGCATCTTCTCCAACCTATAGAGCAACACAGGCGTCATTCTTTCCATGTCTACAACCATGGTACGAGATAACTCCTTAGCACAAAGCTGGTGGAAGAAATTCCTCAACTCCGCCAGCACTATCCAGACATGCTCAGGGACATAGCCTTAAACTATCACTGGCAGTAACCACTCAAGCCATATGTAGTAGTCATGACTCTTGAGCCCATTGATTCGCAAAGTAGCTAAGTTCACTCCCCTCTTCAGATTCGCTGCATACCCATAAGGGAACATTAACGTTTGGAGCCATGCTAGTACTTCCCTCCTTTGGGCCCTCGTTAGAATGAAATTGGCCTTAGGCTTTCTCCATGACATCCCGCCCTCGGGAGGCACCATGTCTAGCTTTGGTCTATTGCACAACCTCGCTTGATCCACTCTAACCTTAACATTATCCTTTGTCTTATCAGGAATGTCCACGATTGTACCAAAAATTGCCTCGGCAATATTCTTTTTAGTGTGCATTACATCAATGTTATGTGGAAGTAGAAGGTCATCAAAATAGGGGAGGATCCACAAGCACGACTTGTGAGTCCAGGCATGTTGCTCACCATATCCCAGAAATGATATGCTTAGTCATCGACCTCGAGAGCGTCTAACTGAGCACGAACCGCGGCACCAATCAACATCTGGGATGCAAGGCCTTGAACTACTACATCTTTCATAAAGTTCTTGATGTCTCGTCTGAATGGATGGTCAAGAGGGAGGAATTGTTGATGTTTGTCGAACGAAGAGTACTTGTCACCATTCGTCAACCAAATGAACATTAGAGACGCCTTGCATACTGGGCATGAGAACCTCATGTAAACACACCAGCCGCAGAATATCCCATACGCCGGAAAGTCATACAGGGAGTACTGGTACTAAACATGCATTTTAAAGTTTGTCTTTGTAGATCGGTCTTATGTCCATACCCCTTCCTCCCAAGCACTGACCAAATCATCAATCAGAGGCTCCATGTACACACTCATATTATTCCCCAGGTGTTCAGGAATTATCAACGACAAAAATATGTTATGTCGTTGAAAGAGGACGCCAGGGGAGAGATTGAGAGGGATAACGAACATGGGCTAACAAGTGTATGAGGTAGCCGCCATTCCATAAGGATTGAACCCATCTGTTGCTAGCGCAACACGTACATTACGAGCATCTAGAGTTTTCTCATGATGAATCATATCAAACCTTGTCCATGCTTCACCATCGGATGGATGCACCAGCTTCTCCGTATTTGTGCCATGTCATCTGTTTCGCGGATTCCTCAGTCATATAAAGCCGTTGGATCCTCGGTATGAATGGAAGGTACCATAGGATCTTCATGGGGATGGTGAGCTACCTCTTCTGACCATCACCAGAGTCTACCTCCAGGAACCTAGAAGATTTACACTTCACATAGCACTTTGCTTCCGCATGTTCTTTCCTAAATAAGATGCATCCCTTCGGACAAGCATGTACCTGCTCATATGGCATCTTAAGTGCACGAAGGAGTTTCTGTGCCTCATACATGCTCTTTGGCAGGATGTGACCATCCGGGAGCAGGCTACCAAAAATTGTCAACATAACATCGAAGGCTTCTCGACTCAAGCTAAATTGGGACTTTACAACCATTAGGCGTGTAGTGGCATCCAGTTGAGAAAACTTGGTATGCCCATGAATGGATTGCTGTGCCGCAGACAACATATAGTAATATGCTTTTGTAGTTGCCTCTGGTTCCTCCTCCCTACGTCCTTCATCGAAGTGTGCTTCATGATAGTCATTTAACATGTCTCCTACCCCGGCATCGGCATCATAATCCTCGATGCGTTGTCTCACGACCTCGTCTCTCATACGATCGAATTCACCATGGTAGATCCACCGGGTATAGTCTGCCGTAAATCCATTCTTGCAAATATATTTACCCATGACCACCTTTGTTTATTGACGTTGTTTTGACAAATGTTGTAGGGACACCAAGTGGCACGCACTCCTTTAACCCTTGCAAATGCTAGTTCCAAGAAAGCATCGGTCTTCTCAATCCATTCATCGGTGAACGAACCCTGACTAGAGCGGCCCATGAAAATCCACTTAAGGTCATCCATCCTCTAACATATCAGCAAGTAGAATAAAAATCAATTACATAAACAGGTTCCTACGTGGTGGTCTAATAGGTGAAGATTGGTCCTAATCCCACCCAATGATGTGTAGATGGGATTAGTTTCCATGCTCTACTCTTATCCGAGATACAATTTTGGCAGCACCTCCCCGTTGTTCTCCAAATACACGTCCTAGCAGGGAGATTGTGTATCCGAAGAACAACAGGGAGATGTTGCCAAAATTCTATCTCAGATCAGAGTAGAGCATGGAAACTAACCCCATCTACACATCCTCGGGCTGTCCAAAAAACATGGACAATTCAAAACAGATACGGTTATAGATATGCAAAGATCTACATATTTCGAACCATGTCTCTTTCGAATGGGAGATGCCTAGCTAGGTTACATGATATACGAACATCATACAGAAAGAGGGGTGTATGATGCCTCACCTTGCTGTCCTGCAAAGTGACGAGTCGAGGACGGTGGGGAATGATCTTTGCAATAGTCTCTCCTGCAACAAATGAACATAATAGTGTTAATTGTAAATTTCGGCAGCACCTCCCCTGCACAGTGAGGTAACCAAAACCTACAACAAACGAATGGCATGATGGCCGACAATGACATACACACCAAACCAATGGCATGATGGCTGACAACCACATACACATCTTATACCTTGCAAAACCACGGCAGGTTCAAGTTGGGGCGCGGCGGGAGGGCACGACGACATCGGCGCAAGGGGGGCGGGGGCCGGGGGCCGGGGCGGGCACTGGTCGCTAGGGGAGAGTGCTGGCTATCGGGGGAGGGTGTCGGCGTGTGGGCACCGGTCATCGGGGAGAGGGCATCGGGGGCAGGGGCATCGGCGGGCTGCGCGGTCCTAGGGCAACGGTGGCCGGGGGCGGGGCACCGGGAGGCCGGCGGTGGGACGCCGGGGGCAGGGGGCAGTGGCGGGATGCGTGTGTGCATGCGGTGCGCGTGCGTGTGGGCGTGTGGTGCGCATGCGTGTGTACGCGTTTGTGCGTGTGGGTGAGGCCGGCCTGGGGTGGTTATCAGGACATTTGCCAAATGTCCGTTATCTAGCACTCGTCAAACACATTTTGTTTTTTTTTCATTTTCAAACTCTAAACTACTGTGCGTGTGTGGGGCCGGTGAGGGGGTTTGCCGAGTGTCCCAGGTTTGGCACTCGGCAAATGCCAGCTTTGCCGAGTGCCAGATAATGGGCACTCGACAAACCTATTTTTTTCATTTTCCTTCTCCTTTTTCAGGCTGTGTTTTTCTCAATTTGTTCTGATGTACTTTGAAAATACCTTGTCAAATTGACTCAATAATATATATTTGATTTTTCTAGGAATATTATTCCATTAATTTATGCAGTTACAACTCAAATTTAATTTATATCAATTAAAATTTTATAATTACACTTAATAAATTAAAATTATCAAACGGATCCAAAAAATTACCAAAATTTCATATGAAACAATCTATGTTTTCTATTGCCTATACAAAAAATTTGAAGCAAAACCCCAATTCGACCGTCACTTTGACTCCAAATCTTACCGAATCTTTCTCATCGCTAGGATTCTTCTTCTGAGATGTTTCGGTTTGTAAACATTGTATGTGACAAATTATATGAAACATTCTCAATTTTTTACCACAATCTCCACATGATATCATTACATCATGACAAATCTCATGATTTTCAGACTTCGTTTGTTCTTTTTAGAATTTAAAAACCATTCGGCCACACGTTCGTGGTCGTGTTTCCTGAACAAAATGTTCGAAATTTCTTTTCATTTCCTGAGTAAGGCCTCACAATGGACTTAATAACATGAATATCATTTTCTACTCATTTTATTCTATTATTTGAATCACATGCAGTTCAAATTTGACTTATACCAAAAAATTCCTTGAAATACAATAAATTAATTAAATATAGCAAACATGTCCAAAAATATACCAAATCTTAACATGGAGTACAACATGTTGTATGTGGAAAGCAGAAAAAATTTCAAGGTCAGAAGAGAAAAAAATTTGTTTCTTTGCCAAGTGCCAAACAAATACACTTGGTAAACATATTTCTTTGCCGGCAAACATATTTCTTTTACTGAGTGTATTTGTTTGCCGAATGTTTACACTAACGGACACTCGGCAAACATACTAACGGACGGCACACGGACTAACGGTTGTCAACGTGGCGGTTCTTTGCCAAGTGCCTAGCTTTTGCCGAGTGTTTTTTTTCTGGTTCGCCGAGTGTCAAACTTTGCCGAGTGTTTTTTGCCTTTTTTGCTGAGTGCAATTATTTTACCGTGTGTTTTTTTTAAAGCACTGCCGAGTGACCGATATAATACACTCGGTAAACATTCTTGCACTCGGCAAACACCCAGTTTCTACTAGTGCTGGGAGGAAGCTCGCCTGGAAGGCTCTATCTCTTTGGCCGATGCTACGGCCATAAAATATGTGGAAATACATAAAATAAAAGAAACAGAGTACAAGCAAACATGCTACGCAGGTGCGCAGCTTGCGGAAGCGCACTCACACGCATGCACCAAACCTCTTGTTCTGATGTTAAAGCAAACCTCATGGGATTAGAAATCAACTCTCTCTTTAGATCATCAATCTCATGATGATGATGTCTGCCCTTTAGGGAATCGATCGATCTATGATCCCCACTAGCTAAGCTAAGGGCTGAGCCCGTTTTCGAACTTGAAGTTGCTGCACGCGCCCATCCACATATCGAACATAATGAGGCCGGTCTTTCTGTGCACCCCCTTCTTGAGGTCGAACTCCAGCAGGTTGTTCTCCATGTGGTGGCCACCGATGACCACCGCCAGGGACTACGGCACTGTATACACCACCACAGTCCCCACTACCATCTCCACGAAGGCAAAGCACAGCATCTGCGGGACGACCTTTTGCGTCGCTCTTAGGCTGGTGAACGTCCAGTTCTTCCCGTCTGCAAATTTGGATCATGACTAAAGGGAAATATCGACTAATGAGCAAATATATCAATAACGCTTATGTCCCTTTTCATTATGTATGCTGATGCTCTATCTAGTAAGAACGTGGCACATCTTAATTTCTAGGAGCAAATGCAGACAAAGCTGCAGCACTACATATCTCTATCCTTATTCCTGAAACAAAATGTCAACGAACATGTGAGCCTGCTTGACGGTACCATCAAATGCATTTAATTGTCGGTACATATTTTGAACCAACTACTCCTATCAGTCCATTGGTGCTGCTTATGAGCTTGCCTTCCATGAAAGAAAGTGGTTAATTTGAAGAGTTAATGTGTGGCAACAAAGCGAAATGAATACTAATTTAAAATATCGAGAAGACAAGTTACAACGAGTCAGAGTCTATATAATCCTTTCTATTATGCATACAACTCAACAGCTGGAACCACTGTACCCCAGTAAGGGGTAGTGGGCTAGTGTAACAGGGAGTAGGATGTTCAAAGGAGTCAAGAAGAACCTGCCATTGTGTTGGGAATGGGAGGCAAAAGGAAAATACATATTAGATGATGCAAGAAATATGGGGACGCGGCAGGGGCAGAGGGCTCAGTATTGTGCGATCATACTCGTAGAGTCATAGTACCTCGACCTTTGGATGTCCCTGGTTGTGCTACTGTTGCTTCTAGTCTGTGCATAGTGACAACATGTCCAGCATGAAAGAGTTGCCGAGGCGAACAATCTTTGGCCATTTGGTCTGTCCTTCTCGATGTTCGTAGTGGACCAACACCTCTGGTTCATTTAGGCATCTAGATGCCAGCTTATTTCTATGCACAGGAGTCAGTGACAATACTTTTTGAGTTCAGTGATTCATGAATGCTCACGAGTTTGATGGCCAGACCATTGCTGGGCAGACAGCAATGCAACTGACATGGCAAAGGATGACTAGCTTCCTGCTTAATGATTCACTACGCCAGATTTGCACATCACTGCCGGCCTCATCACTGCTAGATTTGTGAGAACCGGCAGTGATGTACCTTCACTGTCGGTTATAAGCTTGAAAATAAAAAAATGATTGGGGCTGGGCTAAAACCGGCAGTGAAGGACCACATCACTGCCGGTTTGTTGCTTGAACAGGCAGTGTTTTGGCGGGCACTCATCACTGCCGGTTTAAGCCAAGAGCCGACAGTGATTGGGCTCTATCACTGTCGGTTCTAGCCAAGAACCGACGATGATAAGCCTACTGTCAGCGGATCAACCTCTCCAGCGGCTAGAGCTTGCCCGAGTCTCTCGCCGTGCCCACGTCCAGCGCTCAGTCCGCGCACTCCTCTCGCCAACGTCCTCCGGAGAGCGCGCTCAGCCACGCGCACACGCACGCCCGGTCATCCCGGCGCCCACTCGTCCACGACTGTTTCCGTGTGTAGTGCGTGTGTGTGTTCATGGCCAAAGGCCATTGTACTCTATAAATGTACACTGCATACGATCAATGAACGTTGTCCAGTTGATAATTCCTTCCTACACCTACAACACAAAAAGGCTGCAGCGGTCCTCTCCTTCCTCCTCTCTTCCATCCCGAGAACAGAGGCGCGCATTTGGACCCTTCCCTCCGTTGTTGCAGCTGCTCTTCACCATGAAGCTAGTGCTTGGATTTTGAAGAATGGCTTGATCTTTTTGCTTTAAGGTTAGTAACAAACATCCACTCCTTTGATTTTGTTGCTTAATTAGCTTCATTTTGATGGCTACATCGCTCGATTCTCATTCTAGTTCTTTCTCCATTCTAGAGAGCACTTTTCCAATTGGACATTTGTGCAAGGCTCAAATTGTGGTGAATCCATCTTCCAAAAGGTTGGTATCTATGAACACATTTAAATTCCTAGCTAATTATTCCATGGTGGTCAAGATCATCATTGTTAGTATGTGATGCTATAATTAGTTCTTCGAAGTAGAGTAGAATAGTTGTTCTTCAATATTGTGCAATAATTATTTTTACTACGATTTTCAATTTACAGGGTCGGGGCTACCAATTTCAAATTTTTAATAATTAGTGTACAATAATGTTTTCCAAAAATGGTACTTTCGAGTTACAATTGTTGTTCATGAAGCTCGATTTCTTATTAATTCTTTGTAATTACTGTCTTAGTATTTTTTTTGTAGAGATGGATCGAGAGTGGATGCATCTGTCCCGAACGGACAAGCGGTACATGCATGGCATCAGCCAGTTTATCACTGATGCCAAAGCCCATGCTGGGAATGGGAACCCTATCTTCTACCCATGCAAAGATTGCAAGAATCATAGGAACTTTAGTCAAATTGAGTCTATACGATCGCACTTGATTACCAGGGGGTTCATGCCAAACTATACAATATGGACTATGCATGGTGAGGTTGGTGTGAATGTTCTGCAGGAAAACGATGATGATGTGGACATGCCTGACGTACCTATCCACGATGCTGACGAGGAACCTGGTGTCAACACGGAACCTATGGCAACAGTTAATAATGTGTTTAGGAACACGCTAGCTAACGGCACCGAGGATAACGATGGCATTTCTCAGCTGCTACGTAATGTAGAAACCGGATGTCTTAGTGAAAGACAACTGAGAAAGCTAGAGAAAATAAGACAAGATGGCAAAACACCATTGTATAGGAATTGTCCAATGAGCAAACTAGAAGCCGACATCATGCTGTTAGAGTTCAAATCGATAAATGGATTGAGCGATAAAGGCTTCGATCAGTTGTTAGGTGTAATAAGGAAAATGCTCCAAGAAAAAAATGAGTTGCCAGAAAAGACATACTTGGCCAAGCAAATGATCTGCCCCATCGGCCTCAAGGTTGAAAAAATCCACGCGTGTTCCAATGATTGCATATTGTACCATGGAGAAAAATACAAAGACTTGGACAAGGGCCCCAAGTGTGAAGCTCCGCGGTATAAGGAAGGGCCGTCAGATGAGGGTACCAAGACTAGAGGAGGTTGCATAAAGGTCGTTGGGTATTTCCCTATAGCTCCACGGGTGCATAGGCTGTTTGCATGTGTAAAGTCAGCCAAGCTGTTGCGCTGGCATGGCGAAGAGCGTAAGAAAGATACAATGATGAGGCACCCCGCCGATGGGCATGACTGGAGGACTATCAATACTGTGTTCTATGAGGACATCGGTGGAGAGGTAAGGCACCTTTGGTTTGCTTTGAGCACAGATGAGATGAATCCTTTTGACCAGGTTAGAAGGAATCATAGCACTTGGCCAATGATGCTCTGTATATACAACCTTCCACCTTCGGTCTATATGAAGCGGTCGTACATCCAGATGCCACTACTAATCCAAGGGCCAAGACAACCTGGGAATGACATCGATGTGTTTCTAGAACCAGTGATCGATGAACTAGTGGAGATGTGTTGAAAAGGGTGTGTTGGATGTTTGGGATGAGTACAAAAAGGAACATGTCACGATCAAGGGAGTACTTATCACTACAATCACCGACCTGCCAGGTCGAGGTTCGTTGTCCGGAGAGAAGACAAAAGGCTATACTGGATGTGTCGAGTGCTTGGACAACACCGATGCGGTAAATCTGCTAAATAACTGAAAGATAGTTTATATGGGACATCATAGGTTCCTACCTATGGATCACCCTTACCGTAGGAACATAAAAGATTTCAATGGTACTATTGAGAAACGCTTAGCTCCAAAATATCGAGACGGGCCTGCGATACTTCGAGAACTCAACAAACTAGAGGATGTCCTTGGGAAGGGGAACAATGCAGTAGCAGCGCCTGATGGGAGCGTTTAGAAGAAAAAATTGGTTTTTCTAAAAACTACCTTACTGGCCATTTCTGAGTGTACGCCACTATCTTGATCCCATGCACATCACTAAAAACGTGTGCGCTAACACTCTTAACACCTTGATGGACGCCGGGGGGGACATCGAAGGATTCACTAGCCACACGCCTGGACATGCAACACTTAGGAATCAGGAAGGAGCTGCATCCCGTGGAGCTAGAGAATGGCCAGTTCGAACTTCCGGTTGCGTCATGGACATTGAAGAAGGAAGAAAAGTGTGCGCTTATTTCTTTCTTCACTGAACTCAAAGTCCCGATGGGCTACTGTGCGAACCCAAAGAGGCTAGTGAACATGAGAGAACTCAAGTTCAACTATGGCCCTATGAAGGCCCATGACTGTCATGTCATTATGACTCAGCTGCTCCCTGTTGCCCTGCGTGGTATCCTCCCCCCAAAGGTCCGCGCCCCAATCATAAAGCTTTGCTCGTTCTTCAACATGATCTCAAAAAAGGTCATTGATGTGTCCACGCTAGAGCAGCTGCAGCGGGACATAGCCGAAACTCTCGTTAGGCTTGAAATGCATTTCCCGCCGACTTACTTTGATATCTCATTACATCTGCTCATTCATCTTGTTGACCAAATTAGAGCTCTTGGCCTAATGTACCTGCATCAGATGTTCCCTTTCGAAAGATTGATGAAAGTTTTCAGGAGGTATGTTAGGAACA
The DNA here is from genome assembly GCA_904845875.1 of Miscanthus lutarioriparius. Taxonomy (NCBI): domain Eukaryota; kingdom Viridiplantae; phylum Streptophyta; class Magnoliopsida; order Poales; family Poaceae; genus Miscanthus; species Miscanthus lutarioriparius. Next base: position 93,176,259 of record CAJGYO010000009.1, read on the forward strand.
GATTCAGGCCAGAAGGGGGCATGGTTGAAAAATGGTCAACGGAGGAGGCCATTGAGTTCTGCACATATTATCTGGACATCAAAAGGGTTGGAGTTCTAGAATCTCGTCATGAGGGAAGACTACGTGGCAAAGGAATGATCAGGGAGAAATCTGTTACAGTAGACGACCCTATTTCTTTCAGACAGGCACAGTTCGCTGTTCTCCAGCAAGCCGAGGGTGTGATGCCATACATTGACGAGCATATGCAATCGCTACAAACTCTGTATCCGAGCAGGTCATAGGTTTGGCTGGATAAAAAACATAAGGAGGAATTTGTTAGCTGGTTGCGACGTCGCTTGCTTGGAATAAAGTTGGGTCATCAACTAGATGCCTTAGCCAAGGGACCTTCGAGTACATATCTTAAGTACCAAGGGTATAAGATCAATGGATTCACATTTTACACAAAAAAGCAAGATGGAAAGAGCGCATACCAAAATTGTGGTGTTCGTTTTGATGCTCATGATGAAAATGGCAACACGCAGGAGACATACTATGGTTTCATAGAGGAGATATGGGAGCTAGCCTACGGTCTATTGAAGGCAGCTCTTTTTCGCTGCCAGTGGGTCCGGCTCGAGGAAATCAACACTAACAGCGAAGGGTTCACTACCGTTGATCTCATTAAGACCGCATATAGAGATGACCCCTTCGTCCTTGCAAGAGATGTTATGCAAGTCTTCTATGCAAGGGACAACAAGACAAAAGGAAGGCTAAAAGTAGTCCTAGAAGAGAAAAGGAAGATTGTCGGTGTCGATGGAGTGACGGACGAAGAAGACCACAGGGGCTATCAGGAAATGCCTCCATTCAGGGCGAACGTACCCCTACCTATCCTTCAAGAGTGTGACAAACCTGCTTACGTATGAATTGATCACAATGAGGCCCTCATTGTTGATGCACCTAAAGATAGTTAGATTATTGTTAACTATGTAATCATTATGCAGACGTTGTATTAGTAATTCACACTGAATATTTAATTTATATTTTGTGCGCATCTCTACAATTTTAATTATTGACTATGTAATCAAATATTAAGATGATGTTCACAAACACTATTATTTGATAATTGTAGACCATTAATTAATTATCATAGAATTAAATAATCAAGACACAAATTTTTGTGTTATTTTAGAATATAAACTAACTGCATTATTTCTATTAATAAATAAATAAAGAAAAGCAAACTAAGCGAACTCCCTATCCTAGCTTAGCGGTTAAGGCCGCGCACTTTGTACTCTGAGACCCGTGCTCGAATCCCAGGCGGGCCAAACTTTTTTTATTTTGCATTTATTATTTAGTAGTGCATTATGATGGGATAAAAGAAAAAAATAAAACCATTCTAACCGAACTCCCTATCCTAACTTAGCGGTTAAGACCGCGCACTCTCGATCCCGCGACCCGCGCTCGAATCTCAGGCGGGCCAAACTTTTTTATATTTTTTACAAAAAGACTGCGATGGCAGGCTCCAAACCGACAGTGTTTTTTTATATTTTTTTACTAAAAGATGGTGGCAGGGCCCTTCACTGCCGGTTTTGGTTTTAAAACCGGCAGTGATAGCTTCTATCACAGTCGGTTGCTCAAACCGACACAGAAGGCCCAATTCACTATCGGTTTTTAAACTAAAACCGATAGTGATGTGTAGATGCTCCTCACATGCCAATAGTGCTCCGATGACAACAATAGTTGGAACACTGCTCCCACCTACCCCAACAACTTTAGTTTAGAAATAAAAATGTACCATGACTGCTAGCCCCTATAAAATGGCCCTCGGCCAGTAGCTAGCCTCTCCATGCATGTTGGTTTCAGCCAGGCCTTATCAGCCATGATACAATGTTTTCCTCTCACAACAAACCACATATATCGTTATGCATCATAGTCCAACAAAATAGTGCACACATGAGGTACTAGAAGAATGCTACTAATGATAGAGCAACGCTGAAGATTGAAGATGCCACGAGGTTCACAGAGCCATCTGTTGTGGTGCCGAGCTGAATCCGATGTGCTCTGGACTGTACCGAGAAAAAGGCCATGTACAATAGAGGCATGGATTCATCGATGCCACCTTATCATCTCCAACCGGTATAGCTCGTAGACCACCTCGGTGCTGTTGTTTGACCCTATTTGGTGCTAGAAGAATGCTACTGAAGTGGTTAAATTATAATGTGTTGATACACATTGATGGTAACATTGACCTGTACGCAAATAGGTCTTTGTCACCGTATATGGAATTTTAGTGTAAGGTCTTTGTTATCGTATATGTAACTTATTTCTATTTTTTTGATGTATTTCATTACTATCTAAATAAATATATCATTTACATATATGCACCTTCACTGTCGGTTCTATTTGGAAACCGGCAGTGATAGTCACCTTCACTGTCGGTTCTATTTAAAAACCGGTAGTGATAGTAACTTTCACTGTTGGTTCTATTTAAAAACCGGCAGTGATGTCCATGTCCCCCTATATAAAACAAACTTCCGGCCACATACATCGATCCCACCCATGAACTCTCTAAGTCTCATTTCTCACATTTCACTCTCACTTCTCAAGACATCCACTCTCTCTCTACGTGATTTGGTCATGGCTCCTACATTTTTCAATGGTATTGATATATTGTCTTCTCCAATATTCTATCTATATTCATTTGATCTATATTTATATTCATGTTTCTTTGCATTCTACATTTATATATATTCTTATTTCTTGCATTCGATCTATATTTAATTATGTTGCCACATTTTACTTGGAAGAATTTTTTGTGCATATATTTTATGTTCATATTTTTTTGCATTTTATCGATCAGGTGGTATGAACAACGGACCTCCCCCACCACAAGAACCAGGTTTTCACCCTAGCGATGAGCCATTCGCTCCTAATGTGGCCATTCCATGGTTCCCTGTTCCAGCTATTGTATTAAATATTTTCTAACATCTTTTGTTTTTTTATGCTAACAAATAAGTGTAATTAGTTTAATATCATTGTTGCATGCATATATGTCGCAGACTATATCCCCAATAGATTGGCTGCGAACAGCACTTAGCTGGTTCTTTATCTCGAACATCGTCGAGAACACGACATCTAATGCAAGTGGTCGGCTATGGACGTGTGAACTTAGTTTTTTCGTCCCTGTGAGGGGTTCAAATCATCGAAACCATATCCATGGGATGGGAATACAGAGCCTGGACGTGATAAGCGTCCAATTAAGTGCTGTGCGCATCTGTTTAGAGGCACTTCGACGTATTTGCTATGATGTGCCTGATTTCTCGCACTTCAAAGCACTTGCTTTTAGTGCTGGTGATATCCCCGTCCCGCAAGCAAGCGAATGGTTTGCGAGCTACAACCATGCGAATGTGGTAAAATGGTCACTTATACCTAAGTCGTGGTTATTTATTTTTTATTATTGTAATAACATTCTCTATTTTTTTTCTTTTCTCCACATGTAGATTGCGCTACAGGACCTTACCTATGCTGCATGTGGCTTGTGGGCTATTCTAGATCAAGCTACGGAGCAACTCGGGTACGATTAGGACTTCTACAATGGAAACCTCGGCCAGCTCACTATAGAAGGACGCCAGTACTGCATAAGGATTACTAACAGCGGCAGTGGTTGTTCAGTAGGTTACATCTATGGCCAATCATTCTTTCGGTATGGTGAGGCACGAGAGAGTGCACTCATACGGGCATTGGACTTCATCGATACAAGCGGATACATAATCCGTGACATCAATTACCATATATGGCTATAGAGGCATGTTAGTGTGCGTGGCCTGATCGATCCCGGCAGTGATTTCGATAGTAATTAATGTTTATTTAGCTAGGTTTTCAAGGTCGTAGTTTAATTGGGTTCTAATTTTAATATGTACGACTTTGTGTGTTTAATTATTGTCATGCATGTAATTCGTGTAACATTTGTTAGGCAACTAGAAATATACATTTCGGTGTTGTATTGGTCTCAAAATTATTCTCAGGCTTGCATGTGCCACATGTGAAGGAAACACCAAGTTTGGGATTTTTCGGAGATGGTTTGCTACTTTCTGAGGTTTAATTGAATTTCTGCGCGATGACACCAATTAATTATAGGTTGAATTGAGTCTATCCACGAAAAGATCTGGAATGGTGCCTAACTTTTACATAAGCTCTAATGTGCCCTAGGGATAAGAATTTTGTGGATGTGGATGAAAAAAATCTATTGGGTCCAAGATGAAATTCACCCTCTTTTGTCTCATTCGGCATAGAGAAAAATATAATAAATAAAAAAATGATCAAAAAAACCTCAAATCCTATGTGGGGTCATAATTTGGGTGTACATGCTTGTTAAAAAAATTCAAGCTATTTCAAAATAGACGGAGTATACATGCTTCACAGAGGTACATGTGCCCTTTCATCGAACCATGACTATACACATAGGTTGTCAAGGTTTCTGTGGTTCATACGCATTCCGGTGTCGTATTGGTCTGAAACTTTTTCTTAAGCTTGCACGTGCCATGTGTGAAGGAAACACCTAGTTTGGGATTTTCCGGAGATGGTTTGCTACTTTCTGAGGTTTAATTGAATTTCCACGCGATGACACCGATTAATTATAGGTTGAACTGAGTCTACCCACGAAAGAATCCAGAATGGTGCCAAACTTTTACATACGCTCTAATGTGCCCTAGGGATAAGAATTTTGTGGAGGTGGATGAAAAAATCTATTGGGTCCAAGATGAAATTCACCCTCTTTTGTCTCATTCAGCACACAGAAAAATATAATAAATAAAAAAATGATTAGAAATACCTAAGATCCTGTGTGGGGTCTTCATTTGGGTGTACAAGCTTGCCAAAAAAATTTCAAGCCATTTCAACATAGAAATACATATGCTTCTATTTATTCAATATATAAAAGAATTTTTTTAATATATATAAACATCACCGTCGGTTTTAAAAAATCGGCAGTGATGAGAAGAAACCGACAGTGATGCTGGTTATCACTGTCGGTTTATTTTAAAAACCAGCAGTGATATATAAAAAATTAAAAAAAATTGTGCCAGCCCTTGGGTTTGAGCTCGGGTCTTAGGCTACTGAGTTCAGAGACTTAACCGCTACGCCAGTATAGGATGTGTGCCAAGGTTTATTTATTTTTTCTTTTTGACCTTTAGACTGCTTAATAAATTATAAAATTAAACCCAAAAAATTGGGACTCCCGAGATTCAAACACGGGTATCGAGGCTAAGTTGCGGGGTCTTAAACATTGAGCCAGTAGGAGGTATTCGAAAGAAGTGGAAAAGATAACTTACTTATGCCATAACTGTTACACGACAATCACTGCCGGTTTAAAGAATGGCCCAGCAGTGATATTTCTTCATCACTGTCGGTTTGGACTTACAACCGGTAGTGATGTGCCCCCATCACTGTCGGTTTATAATTAGAACCGGCAGTGATGAGCTACTAGTATAAAAGCCCGGTGCGGGTTAAAATTATCCAAATTCATTTCAACCCTGCGCCAACCATTCCCAGCCCCGCGCTCCTCTTCTTCGATGCTGACGCCCGTGCACCGCCCCATGCCGGAGCACCCGTCCACCGCCCCCCGCGCTGCCGTTCCCAGCCCTGCGCTCCTCTTCTTCGACGCCGACGCCCGTGCACCGCCCCACGCCGGAGCACTCCCCACGTCGTCCACCGCCCCACGCCAGAGCACCACGCCGTTCGTGCCCTCATTCCTCGTCCACGACGCCGGTCGTGCCCCTCCTCTTCTACGCCTGCGCTCCCACCGCCGAGGCCTTCAGGAGCGCGCGGACAGCTGCTTTCCCACCCACATGGTGAGTGCGTGGCTCACTACCCGCTAAGTGTTTGATGAAATGCTCCACAGTTCTTGTCTTCCCAATAGCAACCGATTCCTATTCGATTGAGTTACATGCTATTACTCCTTGGTTTAGCTATCCTTATATGTACATGCTGTTACATAAACTAGTTATTTTTTCTCTGAAGAGATTATGCTACCTACTGATTTGTTGAGGACCTAGTAATCATGGCCCTAAACTATTTAAGAACCATTGGTGTATTTGCATGTTGTCACAACAAGTTATTCCGTCAAGTCACTGATAAGTGACCTTTTGCACTGTGTGCAGTCTAAGTATTTAAACATTGATCATCAACACCTCTTGACATAGTTAGATTGAATATGTGACAATGATATGAGCATATCTATCTCGAATAGTAGTTGCATAATGTTATGATATCTCTGTAATTTGTAATTATTGCAAGCAATGGAAACTAGCAGTCAAAGGTGCACGTTAATGACTATGGACATCTTAGTTGTGACGATAGGGAGTGTTCTGTTTGTGTAAGAGTTAGATAAGAATTTCTGGTCTTGCTTAAGCAATGATGGATTCTTGTCAAATGTGTATAGGTATAATCGCTATAGGTAGAGTGTCAATTGATTTTGATGGAATGCATAGCATGCTTAAAAAAGGCATCTATAGATGTTTGTTCCAGAAAAAAAAGTTAAAAACAACTTTTAAAATTGGCTCGGTAGCAGCAGCAAGTATGATTACTAAACCACATTGATCTCCGAATAATAAATAGTCCCATTATTGAGGTAATTTTTTATCATGTCAAGGATAAAGAACATTAAATAGATTTAGTTTGGCCATATAACTTGAATAATAACTCTTGTTCAGTAAGTTACCATTACCACTTACCGCATGCCTAATTTACTTAAATGTATAGGCAACCATGGCATGGTATGTAGTGCATGTTGGTCACATGCCTAGGATTTATCGAACCTGGGAAGATTGCTATGCTCAAGTCAATCGCTACCCTATTAATTTGCACAAAAAATACAACACAGAAGGTGAAGCTTTGAGGGCCTACTATAGTCATCTGGCCTACATTGCAAACCATGGGCAACCGGCCTACTATGGTCCAATGAATGCAAACCATGGCCATCCGCTGGCACTAGAGATTGAAGAGAAGCCACCCACCGGAGATGTGAAGATTAGGAAAATTGCTCCTTGGTCTTGGAAAGATGTCATGCTTTTATTTATGGCTATGGTCATTGCTTTTCTTATTTGAAAGTTGATGTAGGCTTAGTTTCATATAACAGTAGGTGGACTTTGTTGTATGTGGTCAATCAAACAATGAATTTGTTCTAGGTGAACATATGCTATTATTTGACTTTGTTGTATGTGGACTTATTAGCAGCCTTTGCATTAAACATATTATATATATATGAACATATGCTATTAGTAGTTGTCCATAGCCAAAACTAACCACGATCGTGTCACAGCCATGACTCATCGTCGCATGTTACCCCGTCGCCGAAGAACAGATCGGCAACAAGAAGCGGCTGATATCGCTGGGATGGGAGAGCCGCATGATCCGACAAATGGTGACGATGTCAATCAGGATGGTGAGAATGAGCAGCCATGGACCCCGTCCGGCCTACTCGATCTGGGTCAAAATGACCAAGATGGCCAGGTAACTTTGGTATCATGTGACTATGTAGCCACACACGCTAATCAATTGAGAGGATCATAGCTTACTTGGTGTCTCTAGCAAGAGCCTCCGTCGGCCGAGGAGCCAGAGGGTTCGGGCAGCAGGAAGGCTAGATTCCAGCGAGCCGTGTCAAAGATTCCTGTTGGTAGGAATGCACACTAGCACATTACTGAGTTCGATGAATTCGGAGATCCACTCTCACCGCCTATAGCTTTGACCAAATACAAGACTATCCTCGGGTTACTTGTTAGGGACTTCATCCTGATTAAGTATAGGAAGTGGATTGGGAAAGATGATGACTGGTGGAGGGTTCCTAAAAGCGAGAAGGATTACATATGGGATGTCAAGATCCTAGAGTATTTCACTTTCCCAGCCGAGTATGACTGGGAGTTAGTAAAAAAAGCAAAAGAAATCATGAGGACATGCTTGAAGAATTTCAAGGGGACATTGTACAAGAATTTTCTCCTCCAAAATAAAGTGCCAGATTTCGATGGTGGACAGTTTAGCAAGCAGAAGGACTTCTGGCAAGATTTTAAGGAATACAGGTTATCCGAGGAGTACTTAGAACTGAGTAGGAAGAATAAGGAGAATTCGCAGAAAGCACTGAATCTTCATCATCTCGGCTCTCGTGGCTACGCTAAAAAGATGCCAGAATTTTAAGCAAAACTTCAAAAGATGGATCGCCTTGCTGAGGAAGGCGTTCATGTTGAGACCGCCAATTGGGAGCCTAGATCGGTAATATACTGTATAGGGAGGAATGTACGGCACGCCGAGGATGGGAGCTTTAGCTCCTCAAATCAACCCATGAGCGAACTCATCCAAAGGATCTCCCAGGTAACTGAGGAGGTGAGGCAAGGGACTCGCACTTCAAATAGGGAAAAGACTTGCTCACCCAAGTACTCGGAACCAAGGAGCACCCTGGTCGCACTAGAGGAACCGGGGTTGTTCCTTGGAAACTAGCATTCCCCCAAGAATCTAACACTTACCGGAGCTGCTCGAGGGGTAGAGCGGAACAGGAGGCAGAGTATTTGAGGAGACTAAAAGAGATGGAAGATAGAATGGAAGCACGGATTGAGGCGACCGTTGAAGCGCAAGTTGAGCAAATTTTGGTGTCCAAGGGGTCAGTAGTACCACAAAACCCTACTCCTACTGCCTTTAGCCCATAGTTTAGGGGTTGCAGCAGCTGCAGATCGACCCCGCTCGACGAAGAAGAGGCGAATGTGCCTCATCCAGTGGACGACATCACTGAACCTGTCAATGTCAGGTTGTACATCTGTCAGGAATGGACAAAGGACAAGGTGGTGCTCGGCCAGGCCTGGCCTATGGGAGACGAGACAATTAATGGCTGCCCAATTCCACTGGGGTACGCTCGCATCACCATTGACAGAATACTTGATAAGAAGTATAACAAGATACCCATTGAGTACCCCATAGCGGAAGACAGGCCGAAATTTGGTCATAACAAGGGCTCTCAAGTGGCCTGGCGCAAGCACTTCATTAAGCTTGACCACCAATTGTCCTCTGATGATGAGGACGATTGCGAGTCTTCGCCCACCCGCGATGATCACTCACCATCTCCCAACAGAGATCATTCCCCTCCTCATCCAGAGCCATCACCCCCGACAAGACAGAGGTCTCCTTCTATTCCTCCTCATCTGACTCCATCTTCATCAGCCCCCGAGAAAAGAGACTCCTCCTCCTCCTCCTTCTTCTTCATCAGCGTCGGGAAAACCGAATTCTCGTCGTCGTCCTCCTGCTCCTCCTCCACCTCAGCCCGAAACAAAATCAAGGACATCCTCGCAGTTGCAGAAAAGGTCCTTGGATTCGGTCGCTAATGCTCCCAAAGTGGACCAACAGAAAAGAAAAAAGGTCGTTCAGTGGCAGCGTTACCTCCTTGACGAAAGAAAAATTTACTGCACACATCTCGAAGGAAGATTGTGTTAGTTTCTTCAATCTCTGTGCTTCACTGCCTTCGTTTTTGTTGAAGTCCGAATTCGAAAGGCAAACACAGAATAAATATGCTACAACAAGAGACGAAGAAATACACAATAAAGATTTAAGGAACATACAGAAGTACGTCGAAGACAATCCAGGATTAACCAAGGAAGAGGCCGCGAACATCTATTATGATGCACAAGGGACGAGAACACCGACAATGAAGTATGAAAAGGGCAATCTTTTGGTTCCTGATCATGAGTATAAAAATCTGACAACATATATGCGCTAGTTACATGAATATTACGTGGCTCAAGCAAGAGAGACGGACGACTTTTGTTTTGAGGTTATTATCCGTTCACCACATGTTTTCCATTATCCTGAAGAAGAGAACTTTGATGTCAAGTGGGAGTGCTTGTTCTAGCTATACCAGGAACGCTCTCTCGATGTTCAAATGTTGACGTTGTGGACTATGTAAGTACCCTACACGCATGATATTACAATTAACTACTCTCTCAAGACACAAATGGTTAACTTTTGAGTACTTCCTATGATTTTATGTAGGTGTATAGCAAAATTTTGCATTCTAAAAAGCAAATGGGATTACATAGGCTTCTTGGACCCCATGCGAGTCAATGAGAGGACATGTCTAGGCCTCTATGGATGTGACGTGGAAGACCTGAAACAGAGATTGATTGTTGTTTTCGACGAATTCATGATGAAGAACAAAACCCACATACTTCTAGCCTACAACTGCGAGTATGTGTTCTCGGCTTTTAATTTTATGCTTCTTTTTTCGTTAAGATTATTCGATAATTAGGATTCTGTGATTGCAGCAACCATTTCGTCTTCATTTGTGTTAATCTTGCCAAAAATCTGCTCGAGGTGTGGGACTCGAAGAAAAAACCATTTCATCATCTGGATGCACCGGTGGCAGTGCTTAATTAGTAAGCGATCATAGTAACATATTATTTTCTAATCACACATACCGCTTTCTAATGTTTCTCCTTTTATTGTTGCTTAGTGTCCAAAGAAAACATATCAGTGGGACGCAGGTCCCATTCAAGGTTGTCGAAATAGAGGGGAAGTACCTATCACAGCCGGCGGGAAACAATGAATGCGAGTTTTATGTAATGTGGGCAATGCTTCGCTACATCGGCGGGAAATCGGAAGAAGACGATAAGTTGGTGTGTATAATCCCCATTTCATTTCTGTCTGTTAATAATTCAACAAAATGATTTACTATTCCTCTTTGGATATCATCTTTTTTGAACGACAACACAAGAAATATAAGCACGAAAGGCTGTTAGACATGGAGATCGTCGCACTACAATCGGAGCTGGCAAAATTCGTCTTAGCCGAAGTATTGGAAAAAGATGGAGTATTTTCCATTGCACAATCCGTGAAGTACAAGGACCAGTATGACCAGAGCGGCTCGCCAGATTATTGTAAGAAGTCCGAGAAGCATTGCACAATCTGTGAAGTCCGAGAACATTTATTTTTTATTTTGAGGGATCGAGATCTAGATAAGAACATTTGAACTGTAATCGTAATATTTGTAATGTTTAATATTGATGGACCTGTCATCTACGTAGCGTATATAAAGCGAAACCCGATTCCACGAAAAAATATAAATTAAAATCAATTATAAAATAATAAAATGCGAACGGGCCATCACTGCTGGTTATCAACAAACCGATAGTGTTGTCTTGCTCAACACTGCCGGCTTGAGCCATGAACCGACAATGTTGGCTTGCTCAACACTACCGGCTTGAGCCATGAACCGATAGTGTTGGCTTGCTCAACATTGCCGGCTTGAGCCATGAACCGACCGCGTTGGCTTGCTCAACACTGCCGGCTTGAGCCATGAACCGACAGTGTAGGCTTGCTCAACACTGTTGGCTTGAGCCAAGAACCAACACTCTTGACGCAACCATCACTGTCGGTTGGACTACAAACCGGTAGTGTTGTTCAACTAGACACTATTGGGTGGAGCTAGGAACCGACACTGTTGCCTGTAGATCAGTGTCGGTTTTTAAGAACCGACAGTGATGTCAACCCCCCATCACTGCCGGTATGCCACTGTCGGTTCAAAATCCGACAGTGAAGGGGTTTTTGAACCGACAGTGATGTCCAGATCTGGGGTAGTGATTCACCCGTTAATTGGTGGACAAACAACAGTACATCATAGGCTCAGTATAGCCAAGGCGCTAGAGTGTCTCCAAAAGGAGCTACAGGAAACATCTGATGGGCAAACAGTCCGAACCAACCGAGTTGTTTTTGATTTGCTGCAAAAATTTTAAACACTTGTAAGAGAAATTTTTGCAATACAAATGAGAAGCAACAACTATAAAAGTTCGCTATCATTATTATCATTATTATTATTATTATTACTATTACCATTACATGATCTGGTCCTAGGGCTTCGTCCTACGGTCAAGCTTTGCTTCGATACACTCTGTCGGCCCCTCATTTTTTAGAGTCCCAAGTGCATCTGTATTTGCGCTAGGATGACACACAAATACACAAAGGATAACAGAAATGGCACACAGATGTATTTTAAAAGACATTATTGACAACTAAAATAAGGTCTTACAACAATGGCAAGGCCATCGGCATTACATGTCTAGCGGAGTTATACTGCCGCGAAACGGCATTTTATTACAGCGGGGTGGTAACTATTACAACGATAATCTACAGCGTAGTGACACCCTATTCCACAGGCATGCTTGAGCGCAGTCAAATCCCAAGGTTCTAAGACTCCTAGTAATCCATAGATTCTCGCATGACTCTAGTCCTCGTGGTTTGCCTCCATGTCGAAGTTGCAGCCCTCTTCGTGGTCAAAATATGTGAGTCAACAATGGGTGAGTACATACATACTCAGCAAGCCCTAATCATGGGACATGGTGGAGTGGATGGGGAGGCTATTTGTGGAGGCGGAGAGTGATGGCGGAGGTAGAAATAGTGACGTGGTATTGAAGGAATGGAGCCAACAGATTGTTGTATTGCTCTCAATGAATGTCATATACAAGATTACAGGACTTGCAGTTTGGCATACCACACAGGGCACCAGAACTGCCTTGGCCGCACGACATGGTGTCGTGGGCATGTTGACCGCGTGGTGACCGCGCTCAGTGGTGTCGTGCGGTTGCTAGTCAACGTGTGTGCTGTACACCTATACTCAACCCCCCCACAATCTGATGTGTGATAGGAACTACACAAAGACTGGATCGAAAGAGCTCAAAAGTCGTTGTGGGAAGGTCCTTTGTCATCACATCGGCATATTGCTGCCCAGTCGGAATGTGGAGAACGCGGAGGTCGCCGACTTGGACACGTTCATGGATGAAGTGTATGTCAAGCTCGATATGCTTCGACCGTTTGTGATGCACCGGATTGGAGGACATGTATACAACAGAGATGTTGTCACACAAGACTACTGTGGCCTTGTTGACGGTGCAATTAAGCTTGCCGAGAAGCTGCCGAATCCAGATGAACTCTGCTGCCGCATTGGCCACCACCCGGTACTCCGCCTTGGCGCTCGACCGAGACACAGTCGGCTGGTGCTTGGAAGACAAGGAGGTGAGTGAGTCCCCAAGGAAAACATAGAAGCCGGACGTCGAACGTTGAGTGTCTGGGCAGCCGGCCCAGTCGGCGTCGGAGTATGCCGTGATGGTGAGCTCGGAGGACGCACGGAGGTGTAGACTGAGCGACATCATGCCGCGGACGTAGCGCAGTATCTGCTTCAGCATCATCATGTGCGGCACACGGGGATGGTGCATGTGGAGATAGGCTTGCTGCACAGCGAAAGCAAGATCAGGCCGCGTGATCATCAAGTATTGGAGTGCACAGGCCAGGCTGCGGTAGGCTTTGGCGTAGTGATCTCGGCACCGTCGGAGGAGAGCTTGCCCTTCAAGTCGATAGGGGTGGGAACAGGCCGGCAATTGGTCATGCCAGTGCGCTCGAGGATGTCCGCCGCGTACTGCTCCTAGGACAGATAGAAGCCGTCCGAGGTGCGCTTGACGTCGATGCTGAGGAAGAAGCGCAGCTCGCCCATGTCCATGACAGTGAACTCGTCACGGAGGCGATCGACGATGTGTTGGAGTAGATGCGTGCTGGAGCTGGTGATGACGATGTCATCAACGTAGAGCAGTAGATAGCCAATGTCTTGCCCATGGCACAGAACAAACAGTGAAGAGTCAGAGCGTGTGGCAGTGAAGCTGAGCTTGAGGACGAATGTGGCGAAGCGTTCGAACCAGGCCCGCGGCATCTGGCGTAGACCGTTGTCGAGCAGGCAAACGGTGTTGGGTTGTTTAGCATCAATGAAGCCGGTTGGCTGCTGGCACAGAAGATGCTCCTTGAGATGGCCATGTAGGAACGCATTGGAAACATCGAGCTGCTTGGTGCTCCAGCGGCGTGACGCGGTGATGGTGAGCACCATCTGGATCGTGGCTGGCTTGACATCGGGCGTGAACGTCTCGTCAAAATCCATACCAGCCCGCTGTGTGAAGCCACGAATGACCCATTGTGCCTTGTATCGCTCAAGGGATCCATCGGGGTTCAGTTTATGCTTGAAAACCCATTTGCCGGTGACGACATGAGCTCCAGGCGGACAGTCGACGAGACACCATGTCCGATTCTTTTGTAGAGCCTCAGACTCGAGGGCCATGGCAGCCTTCCAGTTGGGATCCTTCAGGGCGGCCCGAGCTGAGGTAGGAACCGGAGAGCTAGGAGAGGTGGCAGGAGCCTCAGTAGCCAGAGCGTATCTGGGATTGGGCTTGAACATCCCGGCTCTGGATAGAGTGAGCATTGGGTGATAGGCAGGCGGCGATGGGTCAATCGGCGACTGCTGCACCGGCAACTCCTGAACAGGAGCTTGAACCAGAGGGTAGGTGAAGGAGGAAGGAGGCGAAGCAGCACTGGAGGCTTGCTCAACAGAAGGTGAAGGTTGTTGCTGTGGGAGAATTGGAGCTGACTGAAGAATGACAACGGGATCAGGTACTGTAGCCAGTCTCGCTGTTGTCAGTTCAGACAATGTACAATCAGAGGCAAAAGGGAACTGGGTTTCATCAAAGACAACGTGTCTAGAGGTAATAACGTGTCGAGATTGAAGATCAAGACATCTGTAGCCTCGATGATTAGGCGGATAGCCGAGGAACGCGCATGGCGTGGATCGGGTGCTGAGCTTGTTTGGTGCTGTAGCGGACTGATTGGGAAAACAAAGGCACCCGAAAACTCTCAAGTGGGAGTATGAAGGTGGGTCGCCCAGAAGCAATTGAAACGGAATGATAGTGCCGCTGGTTTTACATGGGCGCCGATTGAGAAGATGGATTGCCGTGGAAAGAGCTTCAACCCAATAGGTGTCCGGCATGGAGGCATGTAGAAGGAGGCTGTGAATGCAGTCGTTCATGGTACGGATGATGCGCTCGGCCTTGCCGTTTTGCGATGAAGTATGTGGGCAGGACAAGCGCAAGGAGACACCATGGTGACATAGATGGTGACGAAACGCATGATTGTCAAATTCACGGCCATTGTCAGTTTGAAAGGCAATAAGAGGAAGTTGAAACTAAGTTTGTACATAAGCATGAAAATCAGGAAGACACTGTAATATTTCAGACTGCACACAGTGGAAAGGTCCATACATAATGATTAAGATCATCGAAAAGTACAAGGTAATACTTGAAACCAGAAAAGCTAACAGTAGGGGAAGTCCAAACATCAGCATGAACTATTTGAAAAGGAACATAGCTAACTGAAACTGAATATGAAAATGGCAGACTGACATGCTTGCCATGCTGACAGACTTCACAGGTTGAAGACGACAAACGAGTAGGGGTGAAGTTGATGTTGGACAGTGTCTGGTGGAGCTGACGTCGGCCTGGGTATCCCAGATGCTGGTGCCAGACATCGACAGTTGAGGTAGCAGCGACAAAAGCTTCCGGCGAGGAAGGACCCAGGGGATATAGCGTGCCGGAGCTGTTACATCGGAGCATCTCCGTGTGAGCTGGAAGGTCCTTGATAGAAAAACCAAATGGATCAAACTCGACAGAGACATTATTTTCACGGGTAAGAGAGTGAATGGAGATGAGGCTCTTGACTAGTGAAGGAGAAACAAGGACATTGTTCAGAAGAAGTGGCGAGCGGGTAGTGGCAATGGCGGAGGACGCGCGGTGAGTAGCGGGCAGTGTATGGAGAAGAAGGAAGGGGCTGATGAGAGGAGAGATTACCGGCATTGGAAGACATGTAAGAAGATGCGCCGGTATAGAGGTACCAGTCGCTGGCCTGCGGTCCAGCTGGTGGAATGCCCACGGTCGTCAGAGCGGCGAGCAGTGCCTGCTGATCCTAGACGTCGGGCGCAGTTGGCGGTGGCGGAGGACCAGCCATGTATGGTGTTGCCGGAGGCGTGCCAGCTGGTGGTCCGGCAAAGTACCCCTGGTTGGTTGGAGCGCCGGGGTGTGGACTGAGCACGCCGGCACCCGGAATGCGGAAGGGCATGGACCAAGCCTGGACCATGCTGGTCCACGGGTTCTGGCCAGGTGCCCACCCTGGCGCTCGAGGCCGAGACGCAGAGCCGGAGGAGAAACCACCGCGACTGCGGCCGCGCTTCTTAGATCCGTGATAGTTATCGCACCGCGGTGGTGCACCAGAGCGTTGAGCTGATGGAGGGGGCTTGGGGGCGGTATTGGTGGACCTAGAACCGCCTTCGGCGTGAGCTGGAGCAGGAGGCTGGGAACCACCGGTGGCCACCAGTGCATGATGAGCGGCGGCCTTGGCTTGCTCCCGATCGTAGTGCTCCTCCAGGAGCAAGTAGGAGCGAGCGGAGAGGAAGGTGTGCGGCAGTTGCTTCGTCGTGATCACCGGAACGGCGTGCCGGTACTTGGAGTTCAGGCCGGGAAGAAGATTGAGCACTTGGCTCGTCTCACCATCTGGCTGCCCAACATCACAAAGAGTCGGAGAGCAGCTTGTGGTGGCCGTGTACTAAGCGATGTCCATGTCGCCCTGGACAAGATTGCAGTACTCGGCCTCCAAGTACACAGCACGGTGAAGCTCGTTGTCGTGGAATTGATCCTCAATGGCGGTCTAGATGAGGTAGGCGGTGGGCTTAGGCACGCGGACGATGGCGAGGACCTCTTTGGCGACGGAGTTGTAGTGCCAGTTGAGGATGCATTGACCGAGGACGCGCCAGTCAGGATCACGGCGCTGGACCGCGTTCGGCGGAGAGGAATGATGATCACCGAGATTGAACTTCCCGATGAAAGCATCAAAAAAGGTGCGCCACTTGGTGTAGTTGGGTTCGGTGAGTTGAAGGACAACTGGAACATGGGATTTGATGTTCACCGTCTGAAGGACAGCGGTGGCGGGAGGGAAGTCATGGGGCGCTGCCGGAGTCGGTGTCTATCGGACAGATCGGCCCCGAAAAGCGGGTTGACATCCATGGTTGCGGAGATCGCAGCAAGCACGTGGAGGAAGATAGCGGAAGGAGGAGCGGCGGTCGTGCAGGAGTCGGCGGCGTGCGTGGCGAGCACAAGAGAGCAACAGGAGGAAGAGATCCGCGCAGCTGATACAATGAAGGAATGGAGCCAACAGATTGTTGTATTGCTCTCAATGAATGTCATATACAAGACTTGCAGTTTGGCTGACCACACCGGGCGCCACAACTGCCTCGGCCGCACGACATGATGTCGTGGGCGTGGTGACCACGCTCAGCGGTGGCGTGCGGTTGCTAGTCAACGTGTGTGCTGTACACCTATACTCAACAGGTATAGTTATATTAATGGAAGTTTGGGCCCAGGAGAGCGTTAACCTTCTCGCCAGTTCTCGGGTTTATAGTAAAGGTTCATTAGTCACATTATCTAATTATCTAACACTACATATATAGATTATTAGGCCGTATTGACGTGCACATATGGAGATATAGGTAACAGAAGTTGCAGGGTACAACGTACCCCAGAGGCTAACGCGTAGCTGGTCTTTGCTAGAGCAGCCAAGGCATCAATATAATGCAGCTAGCCCATTTGTTACAACAGGCAACATGAAGACCATGCACGAAGGTCAAGAGGTTGCTGATACAACCAACCACGATAGGCATTGGCGGGGCAAGATCTGCATGGCATGAGGTTTGACTTGATATAGTTAACTTCTTCGCTCCTGCCTCCCATTCCTGACAAACCAAAGGAAGCCCTTTCCAGCATCTACAAGGATATAGTTGCTATCTTTCACCTCATGCTAAGTTGTTGTACCTGAGTACCTATGCCTTGTACATCAAAATCGATGTGCGCAGCCTCTTATATATATCATTGTCATGGGACAATATAGAATATATAGTACTCCCTCCGTTCCAAATTATAATTCGTTTGACTTTTTTGACCCCAAGTTTGACCGCACGTCTATTCAAAAAATTTGTGCAAACATAGTCAAATTTAAGTCATTCTTGAAGAACTTTTGTTAATAAAGCAAGCCACAATAAAAAAAGTGATATTTAGCATTAATTTGAATAAGAGGAGTGATCAAACTTGGGGTCAAAAAAAAGTTAAACGAACTATAATTTTGAACGGATTTAGTACTACGCTATGATGGAAAGTAGTACATAAAGCAAGGTGACACGAATTTAATATATCATACAAATACTAGGTGTGTGACTATATATAAATCAGGAGGTATGCCCAAGAAAATAGAAATCATGGATTTTCTCAATGAAAATTACTGACTAGTTGTTAAAAACTTCGAAATTTGGCCCACCGACTAAGAGGTAGCCCGATCGCTTCTGGGTTGGGATCATCGAGGAGGGCAACGACAAGGTGAGGACGATTGGATCCGACGGTCGAGTCCGAGTGCACCGCTGCACCATCATCGAGGAGGGCACCGAGGTGCAGTTTCTCACATTGAATACAACGAGGTGGCGGAGCTCGACATCACTACAGGAGAGCTAGTGCTGCACCTGCACGGCGGCAGGAGCCCCATGCTGGACGCACACAAGTGCACGTGGATCCACACGACAGGAGGACCGCAGAGTTTTCTGCTTCAGAAGAAGAAAGGAACGATGTATTGTCAGAATCGATACTTAGGTTCTATTTGATCCATATAGATAGCAGTTATCTGCTAATAATTATTTTTTTTAGATCCAAATAGGTATAGATAATAGACTAGCTAATTGTTAGCTGGATCTTTAGATATCAACAATCCCACTATCTAGACCAAATCAAATAATGAAGTATTAGCCAGCTAACTAGTACTCTGTATCAGATAGTGAATCCAAACAGGGCCTTACTAGCAGTCCGTGGATGCTTTATGTTGTGCAATATAAAAAATAAAGTTTTGTTTTATATATAGAACTGTGTGAACCGTCGATCTCGAGGGGTTTTAGCATATATACTCTCCTACTACTATATTTAGGAGCTAATAGGGAAAAATAGAATTTTTTTTATTTTTGGAAAGCAGATAAATATGGAACTTGAGATATGATTATTGTGCATGTATTTATGTATCTAGAAAATGAGATTTGTTTGTTGCCTAACATATTTAATTAATTTCCGTATACGTGCATTATGGGGCTTGAGGTGCATCTCGTTCACTTCTTCATTTAACGTGACGTGAATCGTGCTTGTGTGGATCTCTCGTTGATGCTGTTGGCCACTTGGCCACGGTTACTTCTTTTTTATTTAGAGAACGTGACTAGAGGTGCATATATATGGATGTGCATCTCGTAGATACTGTGCTATTATTTTTCTATTATTGCGTGACGTCCATCGGTGCATGGTGGAGATGGGCAGAGAAAGGAGAAGGCATGTGCTAAAAATCAAGGGCTATGATTTATTTGTGATGATCTTACATTCTATATGAAGTAATGGATGTGCCAGAGCAAGGTCCTATTGTAATACTAGTCTCGCACTAGTGCACAACTGGTTCCAGTCCCGGTTGGGAAACCCCATCTAGTCCCGTTTTTTCAACCGGGACTGACAATCCGGGACTAAAGGCCCAATCTTTAGTCCTGGCCGTCCAACCGGAATTGAATTGGGGTCTTTTAGTCCCGATTACTTATATCAACCAGGGCTAAAGTGGGCTCCAGGCCGATCCCGAGGGCGACCACCTCCAGCCCCGGTTGGTATAACCAACTAGAACTAAATATCCCCTTTTCTGTTTTCTTTTTCTTTTACAGTTTATTTCCATTCAATTTGTTTTTCTTTCAAAGAGTTTTTGTACACGTATTATATGCTATACTATTGTACGTCATCCATAAATAAGAATGGAACTAATTAAGAGCTTATATATTACAATGATCATCCCCATTCATCAAGTTCATATGAACCATAATAATTTAAAACAAGTCATTACAATAAACTAGATGTCCAACCCCAAAGTTCAATTACACATGAAGTTCATGCAAGCGCAAGTAGATCACCGCCAAGTTTGACTACGTCGTATTATGTACTCGGCGAAATGTAGGTCACCAATTTTGTATTCACAAATATTATTGACGTAGAGCAACACATTAAGTAGTGCACTCTCTCTTGCTTCAAAAGTACGAGCACAGGGTCTACTAACGACGGTAAGCAGTGGTCAAGAAGTTGGTGGGTCAAATGATCCCCTCTTAGTCATAATCAACTTTTCCTGAAATCCTTCCGTAGTGAGTGTTGGCCACTCATTGGCATATTTTCAATCAAAACCCAATGCATACATTGTCTGGTTTAGAATGGATTCAAAGCTACAACCTACATAGGTTAAGTCATAGTCCTCAACCTGTAATTGTTGGCACAAAAAATGGATATCAGAACAAAAATTTTGAATAACAACAAATCTGAATAAGCTATGAGTTCGAGTTCGACTTTAGCACATCATTTCGGTTGGTTCGAGCAATCCTTGCACAGAAGCCCACAACATCATGATACGTACCCGCATCTATTGCTTGTATCGTCATGGAGGATAGTGTAGGCAGGATGTACCCAATATTCACAAGCTTATTCAAACATGATTTGACAACATATTTAATTACAATTTTCTTCTCAGGTGTCTTTATTCCCACCTCTGAGATTTGTACAACACCTTTACCCCTCCTAGTGGTGATGGAAAAGCCAATTCGAGATTGGACCAATCGACCATTATCTACATCAAAGCTCTCAACATCCACTCTCTAAACCTTGAAATATGAAAGTGTCTCTTCAAGCCAAATGATTGGGTCAATTACCTACGGGATATTAAATAAACACATATATATACATATCAGAAAAATATATTGTGTACAAGGCTATTTAAAACATATTAATGTATTAAAACATATATCTTTGCTTACTATGCTAGGATGATTGAATGGTACATCCGGCAACCTTGGTTCGAATCCCCAAGCAATACAATAGCCTCAACTCGGGACAATCGATTCAGGGAGATGTTCAGCCATCTCTTCTCACTAGAGTTAATATATAAAAATTCATATCACTAGAGTCAATATATGAATTCATACACTAGAATTCATATATTCATAAGAATTTCCCTATATATATACAAAATATCAAAATTGAAATATATCACTGAAGTCAATATTGTTCATATACCAAAATGCATATCACTAAAGTCTACATATCAAAATTCGCATCTGTTAAACCTTATACATCAAAATTCATATAACTAGACACTATATATACCAAATGCATGTCAAATATATACAATATATCGCACTAAAGTCAATATATCAAAATTTATATCACCAAAGTCAGTATCTTTCTGCATATATATATATCAAATTATATCAAAATATATGACTAAAGCAATTTCAAGTTAGATTGAATACAAATAGCTAGCTAGCCAATTAGCTTAAGTTAGGGTTGAATGCTACATTCCTAGAGTAGTTCCCTTCCCATTTTAATAAGAGTAGCAATTAGAATGTTCCTAATTCCACATTTTTAATATCATAAAAAAACATCTAGCTCCTACTCAGCTCTTGAGTCAATTTTTTTAGACCTCCAATGTGACTGACGTCTACTTTTAGTGTAACAAAAGCTACCAACAATATGAATTGTCCATTTAAACCTTATGATCAGAGTGTTAAGAAAAAAATTGCAGTTGCCTGGATTGCCACTCGGATATGTGCAATGTATATACTTGTGTTGTATGTTCAACACTCGGTTTCACACAGCAGGAAGGGATGAGGCAAGGCGATCGAGGTCGAATACCTGATGGCAGCAGCGATGTCGAGACCGGAGATGAAGGCGCCGGTGGAGACGATGTTGAGGCCGGAGATGAAGGCGCTAGTGGAGACAAGGGTGCCTGTGGAGACGATGTCGAGGCCGACGACGAAGGCACTGGTGGAGACAAGGGCGATGGAGCCGCCGCGCGCACCGGAGCCGAGGATGAGGGCGACGCCGACCGCTGGAGACGAGGGAGAGAGCACCGCGTGTGCCAGGGAGAGAGGACGAGGACGAGGGCGAGGCCTGCCGGATTGAGGATGAGGGCGAGGCCGAGGCCGGCCGGATCGAGGATGAGGGCTAGGGCGAGGCCGCGCGTGCTGGAGCCAAGGACGATGGCGAGGTCGGTCACCGGAGATGAGGAAGAGGGAGTCGCCACGCGCGCTGGGGAGACTAGTATGAGGGCGAGGCTGGTCGGATCGAGATGAGGACGATGCCGAGACCGCACACGGAGCCAAGGACGAGGGCGAGGCCAGCTGCACGAGACGAGGGCGTCGCCGTGTGTGCTGGATCGAGATAGGTGCACGGCGCGGATGGCCAGCGTGGCCAGCCTGGGGAATTGAAGAAGCAGTGTGGCGGCGGCAGTGGGTGAAATTTCGAGGAGAAAGAAGAAAGAACAACCATATATATACGGTAGAACCCTATGGTCCCAGGTTGGGCCACCAACAGGGACAAAGGCCTTTAGTACCTGTTTGTGGCCTAACCCGGGACAAAAGGTTGTGACCTTTAATCCTGGGTTGGGCCACAAACCAGGGCTAAAGGACTTTTAGTCCCGGTTGATGGCTCAATCTGGGACTAAAGCCAAATTTTGGCGCGCGGTGCAACTGCTGCCTACCCCGCAGTTTCATTTCCTGCCCAGGCAACAGTTCTTAACATTTCCTTTAACATAAAGAGGGTGAGTATAAATTGGGTAGTAAAAAAAATCTAGCTCAAAAAATTGCAATACAAAATTGCTTCCATATATAATTTATAATGCTTTTGTTTCATTACATGTTTAATAACATATGCTATAAATTATAATTACATTTTAAAAATTCAAATTTCAAATTCGAAAAATTCAAAAGTACTTTTCCTTGATAAGATGATTTCAAATGAAAAAGTTGTCAACTACAAAGTTGCATAACTTTTCGAGATCTACAACTTTCATATGGGTTATTTTTTTATTTGAGGTCATTTTAAAAATTCAAATTTCAAATTTGAGAAATTCAAACATAGTTTTCCTTAACAAGATGACTTCAGCTACATAGTTATCCTACATAAAGCCTTGTGTTTTATTTCTCTGATTTTTTTAATTTACATATGCATTTCATTCCTACACGAGTTAAATTTCAATCCATACAAACATAATTATAATATCCATACAAATTATCCTACTGAAACATAACTAACTTGCACACAAACATAATTAAAATATCCATACAAATAAACCTATTTAAACATAACCATTCGAATAAAGCTAATTGAACATAATAGTACGAATAAACCTATCTAACATATGGATCCTACAAACCGGCTGCAACCCCAGCCTGTCTCCCTTGCCAGTAGTGTATGTCTCGGATTGTGTAACCATGGTCATTGTCTATATAATGCAAGGCCTGCACTAAAACACCCTCCATTGCTTCACAACGCTGAGGACATGGCATCCCAAACATGTAGCCTACTGACAGACTATCGATGGCCTGGTTCTGCCTAAATCTCATGCAATACTGGATACCAGCTGTCGTACTCTGGCCCATCGCTTCCATGAAGTCCCAAGTGTACCCCAGTCACTTAATAGCTTGCGTGAGAATGGGCTGGAAGCCACATGTAGCATAGGTGAAATCATAGAGCAAAATCTGAAAGCGAACAAACAAAAAATATCAGGAAGTGCTCATATAATAATACAAATAATAAACATTACTCTCATATCATACACGACATACCACATCCATATGGTTGAATGTCACATGTCTCTCGCTTATTTGCGGCACATCCAGACTAAACTGACGTAAAGCTTCTATCTTCAAGGATGAGAAATTAGGCATACGGTAGCCAATTCGCTCAACTGCCTGCAACGAAAGCAGCATGGCATCGATCTGGGCGCCTATCTTGGTCGTCGACTGTCATCCAGTCTGCACGATGTCCTGGCGCACCTCATTATTGTACCTAATGGGGATGTCAACGACGAGACTGCACGCCCATAACTCGCCACCTTCATCATTCACGACCACACTTGTCATCGTCTCGAAGATGCCCCACACCCTGAGCAGCCATAGTGCTGCTTTCAGCCACTTGACCAGTTTTATAGTCCGTAACATATGCAAAAATCATGTTATGAATGAATGTATATATGCAAAAATGATATTAGCACGCAAAACTTAAAATATTCCATACTATTGATGGGTCTGGGTGACGCGGAACGGTCCTATTTGGTGATGGCGCGAATGGAAGATCGCCAGGGTGGAAATCTGGTTCTTGTGGCTAGGGAACTCCGCCACCATTCATCGTAACTAAAAAACACCCCAATAAATATAGAACCCCCATATAAATATACCATGCAACAATATATATTAGAGAAACATATAAAAAATAAATCATCAAGATATATATATATATGCATGCCAAGTAAACTATATATATAGACATTTTGCACATAATTTTTTAACAATTAATAACTCTCATCAAGAAATAATGTTACTAACAAAGATCTAGAAAACTATAAATGTTTAAGGTTATGTAGAAATGATGTATAAATAAAAATAAAATCCACCATTGTTATCCATAATCTAAAAAACCACATATTTCTATGCTTATTACTAAATCATGAAATGATCTACATTATTAGCAATGAAAGATTAGAAGATGAAGTTGCTAACCTTTAAAATATTGAAGATGAAGCCGGTGGACGAGAGCAAGAACTTGCTCCCCAAGCAAGAACACCGATGAACACAGGCGCACAAGCAAAGACCAAAGATTTGACCTTCTCGGGCTCTGGGGGACAGTATTGAAGAGGGTATATATAGGTGGGGATCTTTAGTCCCGTTTGGTGGAGCCTACCGAGACTAAAGGATCAACCTCTAGTCCCGGTTCGAGCCTAAACCCGGGCTAAAAAGCCAGCGGGACCTTTGGTCCCGGTCGCTGGTTCCAACCGGGATTAAAAGGCAACCTTTAGTCTGGGTTTGAAGCATAGCCTGGGATTAAAGGTCCCTGCTGTAGAAGCCTACTGTACTATTCGTTGGGCAGGGGATTCTAGTCTAGGTTGGTAGTTCCAACCTGGACTAAATCTCCTATTACTCTCGGGTCAAATTGTGGTCGGAACTAAAGCCAAAACCCAAAAGTCTATTCTCTACTTGTGTCCTCTCATGCAACAAATACCCATATCGAGCACCATGGATTATAGTTTGTACCAGCACATAGTTTTTCATTTCCCATGTTAGTAAATTCACACTTCTGATGAGCAGATCTCCCATGAATGATAGGGCCATTCTTGAAGAGTGGATGCATATCAATGAAATGAAATGCCTGCCATAATGTGTTCCACTTTCACTGGTACAACATTGACAACCGCTATATATACAGTGTTGCCTTACTCCTTCCCTGAATAAATCAATAGAATGCAAGCTAGCACTGTCACTCTGGTTATTGTAGTCTAGCCCTAGAAGGGATGGACGAGGATGTTCAGTAGATAGTATATAGTTGGAAGAAACCATTATGTGTTGGGAACAGGAGGCAATAGGGAAATGCATATCAGGTCGAATCAAACATCAAGAGAGGCAGCGGAATCAATTGATACACTAACCTTCCATGCAGGTGATGGACGTGGAGAAGGTATTCTTGAAGTACAAGAACAAGAAGACCATTATCAATGGCGACCGACACTTATATTCCATGCGGGAAAGATCAAAGTATGACCAAAACTGAAAAAGGGGAAATAGAAAGAAGATTCTTCAACAACCTTGTAAAAATAATGAAATAACAATCAAAAGGATATGATCAAATGCTACACATGATATAACAATCAACAGTAGAACCATCAACCGCCCAGACACCGAGAAGCAGGGAACTCCAGCGCTTTCCCCCCAACAACCCAGCTAGAGAGAGGCTAGTTCCTCACTCGCTGGGAAGAACCTCACTGCCGCCAAGCCATAGGATGGCACCGAGTGATCCCCTGTCAAACTCTCGTTTTCCTCTGTTGTAACCCGGGTGCTACTAAGCACGAAGAACACCTCACTGCTGCACGTAGGGCCTCGGTAGCCCGAACCAGGATAAACCGCTGTGTCTCCCACTATGTAAAAAATCCACATAACAGACGAAAGTTAAGACACATCACAGTAATGCGTCAGTAACAAGGGTTTATTACAGACCAGTGCATATGTAGTAAGCTTCTACTACATACGCGTTTTAACAATGCGCGTCTGTAGTAGGCCATATTACAAACGCGTGTTGACCCTACCGGACTGGTGATCCCGGTCAACGACTTATTACAGATGCCTTTTGGGAGCACACGTCTGTGAACGCATATCATAGCCGCATGTTTGTATGGCGTCTGTAGGGGGCGCTGCTAGATATGACTCTTTTCTACATAGTGCCCCTTGTTTTTTTGAGTACCCTAGCCACTGGAGACCCACATTTCCGACATCCGATGAACAACCACGATGCTTGCCGTGGTTATAAACCCACGACACGAAGTTAGAGATAGGACTAGAACCTAGACTGTGGAACTCTTTTATGGTAGAGATAGCAGCACATAGCAAAACCCAGTTGCACATAGATAGATTCGTTGCGTATGTTTTTGTAAGTTGGAATTACAGGCCAAGTTAGTTTAGAGTTTTTAGAAAGCCTAATTCACTCCTCTTAGGCCTCGTAATCCCTCACTCTAGAAGTGAATCTATAACCAAGGTTGAGAAGTTCTTCGAGCTAGTGAAGACGAATATGTAGACCCACCACCTGTTCCCCACCACCTGTTCCCTACTCAGTATGCCACAATGAAAATGAAATTGACGGTGAAAGAAAGGGAGGTAACTGTGACTATGCAGCCAAAGGAGTATGAGATCATCAATGTGAGGACAAGGGATTTCCTCAAAGCCCTTGAGCCCAAACAATTGGTGGAGAGAAAGACGAAATTCAATGAGCCATAGACCGATCAAGGAAGCAGAGGCAAAGATTCTTGCAGTCATTGTGGCATATGGAGAGGGACCAGCTGTTGGCCAATGGCGAACCTCGAGCACTATGACCGCGACCTAGGCATGTCCTCAAGAATGGGTTGGAAAGGCACATGGTCATCGAACGCGATTATGTATAGGACAAGGTAGAGTTATAAGGAAACACTCATACAAGAAACGAGGGAGGAAATCTCTAAGGAGATCATGATGGATCAGATTGTAAATATCCTAACTAGCACGGATCCCAAGATGTTGGAGCTATAAGGTCGCAGTTGCTGCACCAGAGGTTGGTGTGCTAAACCAAGGGCAGAGCACACCGTCGACTGGGTCTGTAGGTTCCTAGTCGATGATATCGTATCTGATACGCCATGCTTGTTGGTTATCTCGATCAGCAGGGACAGGAGGTGGCTACGGGAATGGCAATGCGGGGCAGCATATTTCATTGCGATGCCATCCTGGATTATGTCTTACTTCCAGTTCCAACAACAGTCAAATACATTCTTTTTTCTGATAAAAGATGAATAAAAAATCAACCCAATGCCTTTTTAAATTTGGAACTAATGCTCAATCTGCATAGTTTTAAGAGCATCGGTGGTGAATTCAGCAATGGGAGTCCACTACACGTGCTCGTTGCATGTACAAATTTGTGCGGATATCATTTAATCAATGTGCAAATATTCATGGTGGCGATTTGAATATCTGGGGACGGACCAGTACAGTTATTTAGCTAAATAAATAGTACGGAGTACATGGAAAAAACATGCACAGCTGCCAATATAGTGAGTTCCCCTTTCCACAAAAAATGCGCTGCATGCGCAGCATTAGTTTCTTCGGGAGCAGATACAGCTGTATAACATACAGTAGTATCTATATGGAACTCCACCCCACTTTGTATTCAGATTGAGAATCTTGGTACACTATAGTTTCTGCCCATACTACTGCTTGCATAAAATGGCTGCCAATATGAATGTTTTAAATAGTGGCCTAAGCCCCTTAGCGGTTGTCTTTCCGAAAGACTAATGGTGTGTTTGGTTGGGCTGTGACTTTTGGAAAAGCAGTTGTGAGCTTTGAGCTTTTGAAAAGCTGATGTAACTTATGTGCTTTTCAAGAAGCTCAAGGCCCTTTCGTTGCACAAGTGTAGCTTTTGGAAAAGCAGCTGTCTATGGGTCCCACATGTAAGTTGGTTCTGTAAAGTAATCTGCTGCTCCCTCGCATCTACGCGCGGCAGGGGCAGACGCCGAAAGGGCTCCCCTACTGTTGCACTGTAACAGCGGGAGAGGCAGGCGCCGAAAGGCTCCCCTGCCGCACTGTAATCACAGCAGGGGCAGGCGCCAAAGTCAGCCCTGCTGTCACATCTAGTCACTGTCGCAGCATGGCAGCCTGACATGTCTGTGTATAAGGATTAGATGTGTAGAGTTGTATATATAGCTTCCCACCATAACTTAGTAAAGTTGGGCGAGTTCAGTTTTGTCACTCCTCTGCAGAGCTCCGGCCAACGCTGGTGCTTGTGTTGTGTGTGTGCGCGCTCTGTTCTCCCTTCCTTCTTCTACCTCCAGCCATAGTCTATGGTCGGCAACGACGGTGAGCGGTCGGCTTAGCCATGCCGGAGATCTCAGGACCAACAAGTGGTATCAGAGCCGTACAAGCGTCGTCGCCGGACGAACCGCTGGCAATGACGGTAAGTTTGGAGATGGGCGACAGCAGCGGCGCTGCTGTGGCTGCCCAGCCACGACAGGATGTCGTTGTGAGCATGGTGCGGGAGGTCAGCGGCACCAGTTAGCCGACACTGACTCGCACCAACTATGGCGAGTGGGCGGTGACCATGAAGGTCAAGATCAGAACCCGATGGCTCTGGAATGCCATTGACAAGGGCACCGACAACGAAGAAGACGACATGTCAGCGTAGGAGGCTATCCTCGTTGCTGTGCCAGCGGAGTACATGGAGCCATTGGGGGCGAAGAACTCGGCTAAGGTGGCGTGGGTGGCTATTGTAGCGATGCGCGTTGGCTCCGATCGTGCAAAGAAGGCGATGGCCCATCTACTGAAGCAGGAGTATGCCACCCTCAAGTTCAAGGATTATGAGTTGGTGGAGGACTTCTACCTCTGCCTGCAGTCACTAATCAGCAAGCTGAGGAGCCACGACATCAGCATCGACGTAGAAGACGTGGTCTCCAAGTACCTCCACTTAGTGCCAGTGAAGTACATCCAGATCGCTCTCTCCATAGAGATAATACTGGACTTGTCCACCCTCACCATTGAGGATGTGATAGGCCATCTGCGGATGGTGGATGAGTGCATAGAGCAGGCCACAACAACGACGGACAGCGACAAGCTGCTGCTAACAGAGGAGGAGTGGGCTGCCCGGAAGTAGTCCGGAGAAGCCTCCTCCAGCCGCGATGGCAATGGCAAGCGCCGCGGCAAGGCTTCTTCGGAGAAGAAGAAGAAGAAGAAGGTCGACCCCAACGCCTGCTGGCACTGTGGGAAGACAGACCATTGGGCAAAGGAGTGCCCAAATCACAAGCAGGAGAAGAAGCCTAAGGCTCATTTAGCGTAGCCTGATGAGGATGATGAGGTCACTCTTCTGATGGCGACGTTCTATGCACTGCACGACATTGAGGCCAAGGAGAAGGGAGAGGTGATGGCGGTGAAAGGGCATGGCAAGGCTTTGAAGGCTGTCAACCTCGATGAACCGCGTGCCCAAGTCCACCTCGAACGTGTGGGTGGTGAACACGAGCAGCGGTGGTACCTAGACTGCGGCGCCAGCAACCACATGACGGGCTCCAAGGAAGCCTTCTCCGAGCTCAATGGTAACCTTGCCGGCATTGTGAAGTTCGGTGATGCCTCAAGGGTGGCGATCCGAGGGTGCGGCACCATCATCTTCAGGTGCCAGAATGGTGAACACTGCGCGCTGATGGATGTGTACTACATCCCACAGCTGCGTTCAAGCATCGGGTAGCTGGACGAGCATGGATGCGAGGCACTGATCGAGAGCGGGATCCTGATGATTCAGGATCGGAAGCAGCGTCTTCTTGTGAAGGTAAAACATTCACGTAATCAATTGTACCTACTAGACTTAAAGGTGGAGCAGCCGGTGTGCCTGGCAGCATGACACACCGAGGAGCCATGACTGTGGCATGCCCGGTTCGGCCATCTCAGCCTCAACGCGCTCGGTCGGCTAGAGAAGATGGTCCGAGGGCTGCCCACATCAAGCATGGAGGCATGCAGTGTGACAGCAGCCTGGCCAGGAAGTAGTGGAGGTTGCTGTTCCCAAAGGCGGTGAAGTATCATGTGGTGGACGCTCTCGAGCTCGTCCACAGTGATCTCTGTGGGCCAATCACGCCAGCCACAAATGGTGATTGGTGATACTTCCTTCTGCTTGTAGATGATTGCAGTCGCTATATGTGGCTGCAACTCTTGATGAGCAAGGATGAGGTGGTGGAGGCGATGAAGAAGTTCAAGGCACGCGCGAAGGCGGAGAGCGGCAAGAAGCTACGCATGCTGTGGATTGATCGCGGCGGTGAATTCACTTCGGTGGAGTTCATTGCATACTGCGTGGATTAGGGTGTGGTGTGACACCACATCGCGCCATACTCGCCACAGCAGAATGGCATGGTGGAGGAGCAGAACTAGATGGTGGTCGACATGGCTCTATCCATGATGAAGGCCAAGAGCATGCCGACAAGGTTCTGGGGTGAGGTGGTGACTATGGTGGTGTTCATCCTCAACCGTGCGCCCACCAAGGCCCTAAAGGGCAAGACGCCGTTTGAAGCTTGGTATGTTCACAAGCCGAGCGTGTCCTTCCTCTGAACATTGACCTGCATCGGCAATGTCAGGAAGACAAAGCCAGTCCTCACCAAGCTAGTGGATAGGAGCACACTGATGGTGCTCCTGGGCTACGAGGAAGGAACCAAGGTGTACCGGATCTACGACCCACGCGGAGGCAAGGTGGTTGTCTCGCGCAATGTCATGTTCAACAAAAGGGCGGCCTAGGACTAGGATAGTCCGGGCACGGGGGAAGCTGGTGGTTTCACCAGCACCCTTCATCGTCGAGCACTTTTTCATCCACGGTGGTGGAGACACTAGAGAGGAGGTGCCGACCACTCCAGCAATAGGGCCGAGCACTCCTGGGGCGGTGCCGAACACTATAGGAGGGGTGCCAAGCACTCTAGGAGTGGTGCCGAGCAGTCCTGTAGTGGTGCCGACCACTCCAGGACGGGTGCCGAACGCTCCCGTAGCAGAGACGAGAGGTCTTGCAGTGGTGCCGACCACTCCAAGACTGGTGCCGAGCAGTCCTACAGTGGTGCCAACCACTCTAGGAGTGGTGATGAGTGGTCCAGGAGTAGTGCCGAGCAATGCATCCGGGGTGCCGAGCACTCCAGGGTGCCATGCCGACAACTCTGGCGGAACATGGGACTCCATCGATGCCGATAGAGTTCGCCTCACCTCCAAGTGACATCATTGAGTTCGTGGATGCCTTCAACGATGGTGTAGAGGTGCGGTTCCGCAGGCTGGACGACATCATCGGCAGCACAGGTTCCTCTGGCCTGACGGGTGGGCTACTCATTGCCCCAGAGTTGTTTCTCATTAGTGTAGAGGAACCACCCACATTCGCGTAGGCCGAGCGCGATGCAAATTGGCGACAGGTGATGCTAGAGGAGATCAAGGCGATCGAGGAAAATGAGACTTGGGAGCTCGTCGATCCACCTCCAGGATGCCGTCTGATCGGCCTGAAGTGGATGTACATGGTCAAGCAGGACGAGCACGGCGCCATTGTCAAGCACAAGGCGTGCCTCATCGCCCAAGGCTTTGTCCAGTGCGAGGGCATTGACTTTGAGGAAGTCTTTGTGCTAGTAGCGCTCATGCAGTCTATCCAACCGCAGCTGGCTTTGGCAACAGCGAATGACTGGCGCGTCCATCACCTGGACGTAAAATCGGCCTTCCTCAATGGTGAGCTAGCGGAGATGGTCTTTGTCAGGCAACCTCTGGGTTTCACCGTCAACGGAGCGGAGCACAGGGTGCTCCGACTGCGCAAGGTGCTCTAAGGGTTGCGGTAGGCCCCACGAGAGTGGAACGCCAAGCTTGATGCCATGCTAGGTGAGCTTGGGTTCAGGCGGTGCGCAACCGTGCACGTGCTCTACACATGACGATGGGGGAAGGAGGAGCTCATCGTCGACGTGTATAAGAACGACTTGATCGTCACCAACGCACATGTGGAGGACATCGATAGCTTCAATCGTGAGATGGCGGCTTGTTTTCAAATGAGCAATCTCGGTGTGCTCTCCTACTACCTTGGCATCGAGGTGAGACAGGGGAATGAGGCGGTCACACTCGGTCAGAGCACGTATGCCTCAAAGCTATTGCAGCGGAGCGGCATGGCTGAGTGCAAGCCGTGCGTGACTCCGATGGAGGAGCGACTGAAGCTGACGAAGGCCAGTACCACGGTGAAGGTAGATGCAACACTCTAATGGAGCATCATTGGCGGTCTACACTACCTAGTCCATACCAGGCCAACATTGCGTTCACCGTAGGCTACATTAGCCGCTTCATGGAGGATCCCCAAGAGGATAACTGGGCCATGCTGAAGTGGCTGCTATGCTATGTGAAGGGGACGGTGTATTAGGTGATCGTCTTCCCCAAGACTGGAGGAAGTGGGCTACAGCTCACTGTGTTCAGTCATGCAGACATGGCGGGGGACATCGATGGACGGTGGAGCACCTATGGCACACTCGTCTTCCTCGGGTCAGCTCCAATCTCATGGCTATCATTGAAATAGAAGGTGGTGGCGCTGTCCACGTGTGAGACAGAGTATGTGGCGGCAACAATAGCAGCATGCCAAGCTGTGTGGCTACACCAGCTGCTGGGCGAGCTCACCGGTCTGGAAGCTCACCCACCAGCACTGATGGTGGACAACCAGCCCACAATCTCCCTCGCGAAGAATCTGGTTCTCCACGACCGTAGCAAGCACATCGACGTCAAGTTCCACTTCCTTAGGGACTGTGTCGATGGAGGGCAGATCATCATCGAGTTCATCAAAACTGGTCGACAACTCATGGACGTCCTCACCAAGCCACTCGGCCCTCTTCGGTTCACAGAATTGAAGAAGATGATCGGCATGGTGGAGGTTCTAGGGTTAACAGCAGGATTAAGGGAAGAATTATAAAGTAATCTGTTGTTCCCTCGCCTATATGGGCGGTAGGGGCAGGTGCCAAAAGGGCTCCCCTGATGCTGCACTATAGCTGTGGCAGGGGTAGGCACCGAAAGGCTCCCCTGCTGCACTATAGCCACAACAGGGGCAGGCTCCAAAGTCAGCCCTGCTGTCACATCTAGTCACTGTCGCAACATGGTAGCCTGACATGTCTGTGTACAAGGATTAGATGGGTAGAGTTGTATATATAGCTTCCCACCGCAACTCAGTAAAGTTGAGCGAGTACAGTTTTGCCATCTCCTCTGCAGAGCTCCGGCCAACGCTGGTGCTTGTGTTGTGTGTGTGGATGCTCTGTTCTCCCTCCCTTCTTCTACCTCCAGCCGTAGTGTGTGGTCAGCAACGACGGTGACGGTCAGCTCACCCATGCCAGAGATCTCAGGACCAACAAGTGGTATCAGAGCCATACAAGCGCCGTCGCTAGACTAATCGCTGGCGATGACGGGCGGTTTGGAGATGGGCAACAGCAGCGACGCTCCTGTGGCTGCCTAGCCATGACAGGAGGTTGTTGTGACCACGGTGCAGGAGGTCACCAGTTGGCCGACGCTGACTCGCACCAACTATGGCAAGTGGGCGGTGACCATGAAGGTCAAGCTCAGAGCCCGATGGCTCTAGAATGCCATTGACAAGGGCACCGACAACGTAGAAGACGACATGTCAGCGTAGGAGGCTATCCTCGCTGCTGTGCCAGCAGAGTATAGGGAGCCATTGGGGGCGAAGAACTCTGCTAAGGTGGCGTGGGTGGCTATTGCAGCGATGCGCGTTGGCTCCAACCATGCAAAGAAGGCGATGGCCCAGCTACTAAAGCAGGAGTACGCCACCCTCAAGTTCAAGGATTATGAGTTGGTGGAGGACTTCTCCCTCTGCCTATAGTTGCTAATCAACAAGCTGAGGAGCCACGGCGTCACCATCGACGAAGAAGAGGTGGTCTCCAAGTACTTCCACTCCATGCCAGTGAAGTACATCTAGATCGCTCTCTCCATAGAGATAATACTGGACTTGTCCACCCTCACCATTGAGGATGTGATAGGCCATCTGCGGATGGTGGATGAGTGCATAGAGCAGGCCACAACAACGACGGACAGCGACAAGCTGCTGCTAACAGAGGAGGAGTGGGCTGCCCGGAAGTAGTCCGGAGAAGCCTCCTCCAGCCGCGATGGCAATGGCAAGCGCCGCGGCAAGGCTTCTTCGGAGAAGAAGAAGAAGAAGAAGGTCGACCCCAACGCCTGCTGGCACTGTGGGAAGACAGACCATTGGGCAAAGGAGTGCCCAAATCACAAGCAGGAGAAGAAGCCTAAGGCTCATTTAGCGTAGCCTGATGAGGATGATGAGGTCACTCTTCTGATGGCGACGTTCTATGCACTGCACGACATTGAGGCCAAGGAGAAGGGAGAGGTGATGGCGGTGAAAGGGCATGGCAAGGCTTTGAAGGCTGTCAACCTCGATGAACCGCGTGCCCAAGTCCACCTCGAACGTGTGGGTGGTGAACACGAGCAGCGGTGGTACCTAGACTGCGGCGCCAGCAACCACATGACGGGCTCCAAGGAAGCCTTCTCCGAGCTCAATGGTAACCTTGCCGGCATTGTGAAGTTCGGTGATGCCTCAAGGGTGGCGATCCGAGGGTGCGGCACCATCATCTTCAGGTGCCAGAATGGTGAACACTGCGCGCTGATGGATGTGTACTACATCCCACAGCTGCGTTCAAGCATCGGGTAGCTGGACGAGCATGGATGCGAGGCACTGATCGAGAGCGGGATCCTGATGATTCAGGATCGGAAGCAGCGTCTTCTTGTGAAGGTAAAACATTCACGTAATCAATTGTACCTACTAGACTTAAAGGTGGAGCAGCCGGTGTGCCTGGCAGCATGACACACCGAGGAGCCATGACTGTGGCATGCCCGGTTCGGCCATCTCAGCCTCAACGCGCTCGGTCGGCTAGAGAAGATGGTCCGAGGGCTGCCCACATCAAGCATGGAGGCATGCAGTGTGACAGCTGCCTGGCCAGGAAGTAGTGGAGGTTGCTGTTCCCAAAGGCGGTGAAGTATCATGTGGTGGACGCTCTCGAGCTCGTCCACAGTGATCTCTGTGGGCCAATCACGCCAGCCACAAATGGTGATTGGTGATACTTCCTTCTGCTTGTAGATGATTGCAGTCGCTATATGTGGCTGCAACTCTTGATGAGCAAGGATGAGGTGGTGGAGGCGATGAAGAAGTTCAAGGCACGCGCGAAGGCGGAGAGCGGCAAGAAGCTACGCATGCTGTGGATTGATCGCGGCGGTGAATTCACTTCGGTGGAGTTCATTGCATACTGCGTGGATTAGGGTGTGGTGTGACACCACATCGCGCCATACTCGCCACAGCAGAATGGCATGGTGGAGGAGCAGAACTAGATGGTGGTCGACATGGCTCTATCCATGATGAAGGCCAAGAGCATGCCGACAAGGTTCTGGGGTGAGGTGGTGACTATGGTGGTGTTCATCCTCAACCGTGCGCCCACCAAGGCCCTAAAGGGCAAGACGCCGTTTGAAGCTTGGTATGTTCACAAGCCGAGCGTGTCCTTCCTCTGAACATTGACCTGCATCGGCAATGTCAGGAAGACAAAGCCAGTCCTCACCAAGCTAGTGGATAGGAGCACACTGATGGTGCTCCTGGGCTACGAGGAAGGAACCAAGGTGTACCGGATCTACGACCCACGCGGAGGCAAGGTGGTTGTCTCGCGCAATGTCATGTTCAACAAAAGGGCGGCCTAGGACTAGGATAGTCCGGGCACGGGGGAAGCTGGTGGTTTCACCAGCACCCTTCATCGTCGAGCACTTTTTCATCCACGGTGGTGGAGACACTAGAGAGGAGGTGCTGACCACTCCAGCAATAGGGCCGAGCACTCCTGGGGCGGTGCCGAACACTATAGGAGGGGTGCCAAGCACTCTAGGAGTGGTGCCGAGCAGTCCTGTAGTGGTGCCGACCACTCCAGGACGGGTGCCGAACGCTCCCGTAGCAGAGACGAGAGGTCTTGCAGTGGTGCCGACCACTCCAAGACTGGTGCCGAGCAGTCCTACAGTGGTGCCAACCACTCTAGGAGTGGTGATGAGTGGTCCAGGAGTAGTGCCGAGCAATGCATCCGGGGTGCCGAGCACTCCAGGTGCCATGCCGACAACTCTGGCGGAACATGGGACTCCATCGATGCCGATAGAGTTCGCCTCACCTCCAAGTGACATCATTGAGTTCGTGGATGCCTTCAACGATGGTGTAGAGGTGCGGTTCCGCAGGCTGGACGACATCATCGGCAGCACAGGTTCCTCTGGCCTGACGGGTGGGCTACTCATTGCCCCAGAGTTGTTTCTCATTAGTGTAGAGGAACCACCCACATTCGCGTAGGCCGAGCGCGATGCAAATTGGCGACAGGTGATGCTAGAGGAGATCAAGGCGATCGAGGAAAATGAGACTTGGGAGCTCGTCGATCCACCTCCAGGATGCCGTCTGATCGGCCTGAAGTGGATGTACATGGTCAAGCAGGACGAGCACGGCGCCATTGTCAAGCACAAGGCGTGCCTCATCGCCCAAGGCTTTGTCCAGTGCGAGGGCATTGACTTTGAGGAAGTCTTTGTGCTAGTAGCGCTCATGCAGTCTATCCAACCGCAGCTGGCTTTGGCAACAGCGAATGACTGGCGCGTCCATCACCTGGACGTAAAATCGGCCTTCCTCAATGGTGAGCTAGCGGAGATGGTCTTTGTCAGGCAACCTCTGGGTTTCACCGTCAACGGAGCGGAGCACAGGGTGCTCCGACTGCGCAAGGTGCTCTAAGGGTTGCGGTAGGCCCCACGAGAGTGGAACGCCAAGCTTGATGCCATGCTAGGTGAGCTTGGGTTCAGGCGGTGCGCAACCGTGCACGTGCTCTACACATGACGATGGGGGGAAGGAGGAGCTCATCGTCGACGTGTATAAGAACGACTTGATCGTCACCAACGCACATGTGGAGGACATCGATAGCTTCAATCGTGAGATGGCGGCTTGTTTTCAAATGAGCAATCTCGGTGTGCTCTCCTACTACCTTGGCATCGAGGTGAGACAGGGGGAATGAGGCGGTCACACTCGGTCAGAGCACGTATGCCTCAAAGCTATTGCAGCGGAGCGGCATGGCTGAGTGCAAGCCGTGCGTGACTCCGATGGAGGAGCGACTGAAGCTGACGAAGGCCAGTACCACGGTGAAGGTAGATGCAACACTCTAATGGAGCATCATTGGCGGTCTACACTACCTAGTCCATACCAGGCCAACATTGCGTTCACCGTAGGCTACATTAGCCGCTTCATGGAGGATCCCCAAGAGGATAACTGGGCCATGCTGAAGTGGCTGCTATGCTATGTGAAGGGGACGGTGTATTAGGTGATCGTCTTCCCCAAGACTGGAGGAAGTGGGCTACAGCTCACTGTGTTCAGTCATGCAGACATGGCGGGGGACATCGATGGACGGTGGAGCACCTATGGCACACTCGTCTTCCTCGGGTCAGCTCCAATCTCATGGCTATCATTGAAATAGAAGGTGGTGGCGCTGTCCACGTGTGAGACAGAGTATGTGGCGGCAACAATAGCAGCATGCCAAGCTGTGTGGCTACACCAGCTGCTGGGCGAGCTCACCGGTCTGGAAGCTCACCCACCAGCACTGATGGTGGACAACCAGCCCACAATCTCCCTCGCGAAGAATCTGGTTCTCCACGACCGTAGCAAGCACATCGACGTCAAGTTCCACTTCCTTAGGGACTGTGTCGATGGAGGGCAGATCATCATCGAGTTCATCAAAACTGGTCGACAACTCATGGACGTCCTCACCAAGCCACTCGGCCCTCTTCGGTTCACAGAATTGAAGAAGATGATCGGCATGGTGGAGGTTCTAGGGTTAACAGCAGGATTAAGGGAAGAATTATAAAGTAATCTGTTGTTCCCTCGCCTATATGGGCGGTAGGGGCAGGTGCCAAAAGGGCTCCCCTGATGCTGCACTATAGTTGTGGCAGAGGTAGGCACCGAAAGGCTCCCCTGCCGCACTATAGCCACAACAGGGGCAGGCTCCAAAGTCAGCCCTGCTGTCACATCTAGTCACTGTCGCAACATGGTAGCCTGACATGTCTGTGTACAAGGATTAGATGGGTAGAGTTGTATATATAGCTTCCCACCGCAACTCAGTAAAGTTGAGCGAGTACAGTTTTGCCATCTCCTCTGCAGAGCTCCGGCCAACGCTGGTGCTTGTGTTGTGTGTGTGGATGCTCTGTTCTCCCTCCCTTCTTCTACCTCCAGCCGTAGTGTGTGGTCAGCAACGACGGTGACGGTCAGCTCACCCATGCCAGAGATCTCAGGACCAACAAGTGGTATCAGAGCCATACAAGCGCCGTCGCTAGACTAATCGCTGGCGATGACGGGCGGTTTGGAGATGGGCAACAGCAGCGACGCTCCTGTGGCTGCCTAGCCATGACAGGAGGTTGTTGTGACCACGGTGCAGGAGGTCACCAGTTGGCCGACGCTGACTCGCACCAACTATGGCAAGTGGGCGGTGACCATGAAGGTCAAGCTCAGAGCCCGATGGCTCTAGAATGCCATTGACAAGGGCACCGACAACGTAGAAGACGACATGTCAGCGTAGGAGGCTATCCTCGCTGCTGTGCCAGCAGAGTATAGGGAGCCATTGGGGGCGAAGAACTCTGCTAAGGTGGCGTGGGTGGCTATTGCAGCGATGCGCGTTGGCTCCAACCGTGCAAAGAAGGCGATGGCCCAGCTACTAAAGCAGGAGTACGCCACCCTCAAGTTCAAGGATTATGAGTTGGTGGAGGACTTCTCCCTCTGCCTATAGTTGCTAATCAACAAGCTGAGGAGCCACGGCGTCACCATCGACGAAGAAGAGGTGGTCTCCAAGTACTTCCACTCCATGCCAGTGAAGTACATCTAGATCGCTCTCTCCATAGAGATAATACTGGACTTGTCCACCCTCACCAATGAGGATGTGATAGGCCATCTATGGGTGGTGGATTAGTGCATAGAGCAGGCCACAGCAACGACGGACAGCGGCAAGATGCTGCTAACAGAGGAGGAGTGGGCTACCCGGAAGTAGTCCGGAGAAGCCTCCTCCAGCCGCAGTGGCGATGGCAAGCGCCGCGGCAAGGCTTCTTTAAAGAAGGAGAAGAAGAAGGTCAACCCCAATGCCTACCGGCACTGCGGGAAAGATAGGCCATTGGGCAAAGGAGTGCCCAAATCGCAAGCAGGAGCAGAAGGCTGAGGCTCATTTAGCATAGATTGATGAGGATGATGAGGTCACTCTTCTAATGGCGACGTTTTGTGCACTGCACGACATTGAGGCCAAGGAGAAGGGAGAGGTGATAGCGGTGAAACGGCACGACAAGGCTCTGAAGGTTGTCAACCTCGATGAACCATGCGCCCAAGTCCACCTCGGATGTGTGGGTGGCAAACATGAGTAGTGGTGGTACCTGGACTCCGGCGACAGCAACCACATGACGGGCTCCAAAGAAGCCTTCTATGAGCTCAATGGTAACATGACCGGCACTGTGAGTTTGGTGACACCTCAAGGGTGGTGATCCGAGGGTGCGGCACCATCATCTTTAGGTGCCAGAACGGTGAGCACCGCGCGCTGACGGATTTGTACTACATCCCACAGCTACGTTCAAGCATCGTCTGCATCGGGCAGCTGGACGAGCGCGGATGCGAGGCACTGATCGAGAGCGGGATCCTGTTGATTCAGGATCAGAAGCAGCATCTTCTTGTGAAGGTAAAACGTTCACGTAATCAATTGTACCTGCTCGACTTAAAGGTGGAGCAGTCGGTGTGCTTGGCAACATGGCACACTGAGGAGCCGTGACTATGGCATGCCCGGTTCAGCCATCCTAGCTTCAACACGCTCAGTCGGCTAGAGAAGATGGTCTGAGGGTTGCCCCACATCAAGCACGGAAGCATGCTGTGTGATAGCTGCCTGGCCGGGAAGCAGAGGAGGCTACCATTCCCAAAGGCGGCGAAGTATCATGTGGCGGATGCTCTCGAGCTCATCCACGACGATCTCTGTGGGCCAATCACGCCAGCCACAAATCGTGATCGGTGATGCTTCCTTCTGCTCATGGATAATTGCAGTCGCAATATGTGGCTGCAACTCTTGATGAGCAAAGATGAGGCGGTGGAGGCGATCTAGATGTTCAAGGCACGCGCGAAGGCAGAGAGCGGCAAGAAGCTGCGCGTGCTGTGGATTGATCGTGGCGGTGAATTTACTTCGGTGGAGTTCGCTGCGTACTACGTAGATCAGGGTGTGGTGTGACACCACATCGCGTCGTACTCACCACAGCGGAATGGCATGGTGGAGCAGTAGAACTAGATGGTGGTCGGCATGGCTCGATCCATGATGAAGGCCAAGAGCATGCCGACAAGGTATGTGGTGAGGCGGTGACCACGGTGGTATTGATCCTCAACTGTGCGCCCACCAGGGCCCTAAAGGGCAAGACGCCTTTCGAAGCTTGGTATGCGCACCAGCCGAGCGTGTCCTTCCTTCGGACATTGACCTGCATCGGCCACGTTAGGAAGACAAAGCCGGTCATCACCAAGCTAGAGGACAGGAGCACACCGATGGTGCTCCTGGGCTATGAGGAAGGAACCAAGGTGTACCGGCTCTACGACCCACGCGGAGGCAAGGTGGTTGTCTCGCGCAACGTCGTGTTCGACAAGAAGGCAGCCTAGGAATGGGATAGTCCTAGCACGAGGGAAGCTGGTGGCTTCACCAGCACCTTCGTCATCGAGCACTTTTTCATCCACGGTGGTGGAGACACTAGAGAGGAGGTGCCGACCACTCTAGCAATAGGGCCGAGCACTCCTGGGGTGGTGTCGAGCACTCCGGGAGGGGTGCTGAGCACTCCAGGAGTGGTGCCGAGCAGTCCTGCAGTGGTGCTGACCACTCCAGGATGGGTGCCGAATACTCCCGTAGCAGAGATGAGAGGTCTTGGAGTGGTGCCGACCACTCCAAGACTGGTGCTGAGTAGTCCTATAGTGGTGCGAACCACTCCAGGAGTGGTGATAAGCGATCCAGGAGTAGTGTCGAGCAATGCATCTGGGGTGCTGAGCACTCCAGGTGCTGTGCCGACAACTCCGGCGGAACATGGGACTCCATCGACGCTGATCGAGTTCGCCTCACCTCCAAGTGACATCAATGAGTTCGTGGATGCCTTCCACGATGGTGTAGAGGTGCGGTTCCGCAGGCTGGATGATATAGTCGGCGGCACAGGTTCCTCAAGCCTGATGGGTGGGCTGCTCATTGACCTAGAGTTGTTTCTCATTAGTGCAGAGGAACCACCCATGTTTGCGTGGGTCGAGCATGATGCAAATTTGCGACGGGCGATGCTGGAGGAGATGAAGGCGATT
This sequence comes from Miscanthus lutarioriparius, assembly GCA_904845875.1. Taxonomy (NCBI): domain Eukaryota; kingdom Viridiplantae; phylum Streptophyta; class Magnoliopsida; order Poales; family Poaceae; genus Miscanthus; species Miscanthus lutarioriparius. The sequence continues at coordinate 93,217,610 of CAJGYO010000009.1, forward strand.
GAGGAAAATGAGACTTGGGAGCTCATCGATCCACCTCCAGGATGCCATCCAATCGGCCTGAAGTGGATGTACAAGGTTAAGCAGGACAAGCGCGGTGCCATTGTCCAGCACAAGGCGTGCCTCATCGCCCATGGCTTTGTCCAGCGCGAGGGCATCGACTTTGAGGAAGTCTTTGCGCCAGTAGCACGCATGGAGTCTATCCGACTGCTGCTGGCTTTGGCAACAGCGAAGGACTGGCGCGTCCATCACCTGGATGTAAAATCGGCCTTCCTCAATGGTGGGTTGGTGGAGACGGTCTTTGTCAGGCAACCTTCGGGTTTCGCCGTCAAGGGAGCGGAGCACAGGGTGCTCCGACTACGCAAGGTGCTCTACGGGTTGTGGTAGGCCCCATGAGCGTGGAACGCCAAGCTGGACGCCACGCTAGGTGAGCTTGGGTTCACGGGGTGCGCAACTGAGCACACGCTCTACACACGATGACGGGGGAAGGAGGAGCTCATCATCGGCGTGTATGTGAACGACTTGATCATCACCAATGCACGTGTGGAGTACATCGACAGCTTCAAGCCCAAGATGGCGTCTCATTTTCAAATGAGCGATCTCGGTGCGCTCTCCTACTACCTCATCATTGCGGTGAGACAAGGGAAGGAGGCGGTCACACTCGGTCATAGCGCGTATGCCTCAAAGCTATTGGAGTAGAGTAGCATGGCTGAGTGCAAGCCGTGTGTGACTCTGATGGAGGAGCGGCTGAAGCTGACGAAGGCCAGTACCGCGGCGAAGGTAGATGCAACACTCTAGCGGGGCATCATCGGCGGTCTACGCTACCTAGTCCAGACTAGGCCGGACATTGCATTCACCGTAGGCTATGTCATGGAGGATCCCCGAGAGGATCACTGGGCCACGCTGAAGCGGCTGCTGCGCTACATGAAGGGGACGGTGGATCAGGTGATCGTCTTCCCCAAGACCGGAGGAAGTGGGCTGCTGCTCACTGTATTCAGCGATGCAGACATGGCGGGGGATATCGACGAACGGTGGAGCACCTCTGGCGTGTTCGTATTCCTCGGATCAGCTCCAATCTCATGGCTATCACTAAAATAGAAGGTGGTGGCGCTGTCCACGTGCGAGGCAGAGTACGTGGCGGCAGCCATAGCAGCTTGCCAAGCTGTGTGGCTACGCCGGCTGCTGGGCGAGCTGACCAGTGTGGAAGCTCACCCACCAGCACTGATGGTGGACAACCAGCCCGCCATCGCCCTCGCGAAGAATCCGGTTCTCCACGACCGGAGCAAGCACATCGATGTCAAGTTCCACTTCCTTAGGGACTGTGTCGATGGAGGGCAGATCGTCATCGAGTTCGTCGAAACTGGTCGGCAACTCACGAACATCCTCACCAAGCCAATCGGCCGTCTTCGGTTCACGGAGTTGACGAAGATGATCGGCATGGTGGAGGTTCTAGGGTTAACAACAGGATTAAGGGAAGAATTATAAAGTAATCTGTTGTTCCCTCACCTATATGGGCGGCAGGGGCAGGGGACAAAAGGGCTCCCCTGCTGCTGCACTGTAGCTGCGGCAGGGGCAGGCGCTGAAAGGCTCCCCTGTCACACTGTAGCCACAGCAGAGGCAGGCGCCAAAGTCAGCCTTGCTATCACATCTAGTCACTGTAGCAGCATGGCAGCCTGATATATCTGTGTACTAGGATTAGATGGGTAGAGCTGTATATAGAGCTTCCCACTGTAACTCAGTAAAGTTGAGCGAGTTCAGTTTTGCCATCTCCTCTACAGACCTCCGGCCAACGCTAGTGCTTGTGCTGTGTGTGTGCACTCTGTTCTCCCTCCCTTCTTCTACCTCTAGTCGTAGTGTGTGTGGTCGGCAACGACGGTGAGCAGTCGGCTCACCCATGCCGGAGATCTCGGGACCAACAGCTCTCAATCCATCGTCTTCTCCGACCTCACATACATGGCAGTGCAGGGGCCGGGTCGTCGGGTGGCCACACTGCAGTCGGGAAGCACCATAGGTGACGGGTCGCCAAGGCAGCAACGCAGGGGGCCGCATCCGCCACCTGGGCAGGTGCCGCTTGACTGCCATCGGGAGGGAGGAGGCCGCATCCGCCGGAGGGAGGGAGTTCGCCCGCGGCGGCGCTCCAGTGCGCCAGTGAGGGGAGAGAGGACGGGGGCTCGCATACCTTCCATGGTGCTCCTGGATCTTCTTGCACGTGCCGAGGCCAAGCCAGATGCCGCGTTGGCCGCCGGGTGCACGACCGCGCCGCCCACCTAGCTCGAGCAGGATTGGCCACTGCCGAGGCAGGGGCCAAATCCGCGCCTGCGTGCCGCGTCCGGGGCTGGTGCCGCGTCTGCCACCGGTTCCGCTGCCGGTATCTACATAACCAGTGGTAGGTGGGTAATTTTTTGGCTAAAAGCAGCTAAAAGCAGGAGAATAGGTGCTTTCAATTTTGTACTAGAGCAAAAGCAGCTTTTGGCCTAAACCAGCTGTGGTTTTTCATCCCTTTGGTTTGCTTTTGGCGGTTCAATAGCCCAACAAAAGGGGGCCCAAGACAGGCTATACCGGGCTAAGGCATTTAGCGGCTGAGAAAAAAATATGTCAATCATTAGGTAATTTTATACATAATAAACATAGAAGGTAAAGACATTACAAATACCAATTACCAACTAACTAGTGACAGATACTTGAAAGTCCTACTAACACATCAGCAGCGAGTACATTGTTGAACTGTTTCATATATAATGTTTGTACTTCCATCAGGAGTAGTGCGGTCATGTAAAGATAAGGTAGTATCACCCAAAGCGTTCAATACATTCAGAATAAAAAGGCTCCTCCATCAGTTCTAGCTAATACAGAGTGAAGCCTTTTGGTACATATGAATTACTTCATAGTTCATATCTAGCTTATAAATTCATCAATTCAGCAGCCAAAAAGAGAAGAACATACGAGATGCAGACATCCAACACCACCAGTACCAAATCTGAGCCGGTCGAAGAAGTAAAGATTGGTCGCTAGCTCACCGCACGCCAATCAAAGCCGGTCGTCGCCCGCAGCCAAGATCGAAGACGATCATCACTTGCAAGTCACAGTTGCATGCTTGCCACCACCGGTCACAAACAGAACCAAGCAGCTACCGCCGCCGCCGCAAGAGCACCTTGCGTCGGCACCGCGGCTGCCGGTCGAAGCAGCAACAGCAGCTGCCGCCGCTGTCGCCATCGCTGCAAGTTCTCTCCGCGTCAAGACCACCGCCGCCGGTCGAAGCTAGCAGCTGCTGCCGCCCGTCGTGTCGAGAAGTCAAGAGACTCAGAATGGACAAATAGTAGGGTTACGCTCTCCAATTGCCAATGTATGGACTCAATTTGGGCTGGCGCGCGATTTGGGCCAAAGAGTGTCGAAAGCCCACGCTGAGTTTGGCCTGATAGCGGCGCTAAGAGGACGGGAATCTAGCGGCGTTAGCGCGCTTTTAGTCGCTAATTAGCGGCAAACTTCATTTAGCGCGAAACCTGTCAAAGCGTAGCGGGAGCGGCATACCTCCCCAAACGCTATAGCCCGCTAAATCCCGCTATTTAGATCATTGGCCAATATATAGTGTCGGTCTCCTGAGCAGTTCAACAAAACCTAAATGGAAGGATGTGGCGCAACAATATGAACAGGAGGCAAAAAGGCATTATGAAACTGATGTGCCAAAACTAAAAGGAACTGTATAAGCCTAGATACTACGTAGAGATCAGCCAACTTAGACAAAGGTGCTCGTTGTCAGAACATTTTATTACTTGCCACATGGCGGTCATTGACACATAACACCCATGTAAATGTCGTTAAGAAAGGGTATGAAATTCTCACATGATAGTTGTTGCATTTATTTATGGTGCTCTTATTTTGGGATCTGCTAGCTTAACTCCGCTGTAAAAAATATATTGATGATGGTGATCAGGGAACCTTTCACAAAATATAGGTCATTTTGACAAGTGAGTTAATGCATAACAATAAAAAATGCACTTCCCAGTAAAAAAAGCAGTTAATAACATTCAAAAACGAGATTTCCACCGGCATTGGCAGAATATATATCTTCCTTGTTAAATAGATATAGGTGCTGGTTGGGCATGTAGGTGCTGTAATGTCATTATTTCTCATATATCTCTTCTCCGTTGGGGTCCAAGCCCCAGAAAAGATATTTAGAGACCGTAAAAAACAATTTTGACTGCCGGCGTTCAAAACCATTACAATGACATCGATCGTAAAAATTAGACTTTTCCAGGGCTGATTTTTACACTAACAATCAATTTTTAGTGGAGTTTTTTTTATGTCAACCGCAACCGAAAATCGATTTTCACGGGCGGTTTTGGGAGGTCAGCCACCCCTAAAATGATTTAGAGCAGTGGTTTATGTAGCTTTTCAACAGCCTATAAAAATATTTTTCCATTTTTTAAAAAACATAGAAAGCAAGAAAAAAAATATTGTGTGCTTGAGGCCTGCTGCAATTACTATAGCTATCACATGCCTTTTCTCCTAAGTATTTCGAACAAGTGCATCCGAAAAAGGGATCTCTGCCTCACGCTTATATTTTGCTACCACCACACCTCAGTCATTTACAACACAGCATATGATACTAACCTTTTCAATTAACACACACCAATTTTATATTTAATATTTTGGCTTCTAATAAATGGTCTTTAATGAAAAATTCTCCAACTAAAATGTTATAGATCTCATTGATCACTACAACTTTTACAAAGAGTGTCTGCATCTGACATCACTTGAAAAATGAAAAAAATAAAATTTAAAATTTAAGAACATTATAGGTGTAGTGCTTGATATGATTTAAAACTTTATAGTTGAAACATTTTTCATTTTATTTCATTAAAGACTTTGTAGTGCAGTGGTCAAGAAGGTGGTACGTGACTGTGAGGTTGCACTTCGAGTCTTCGGAATACTTATGTTTTTATCTTTTTATTTTCTGGAAAAGATTTACGAAAATGTTAACAGTAATAGTGTGTGCCTGAAAGAAAGTACGATGCCTGCAGTTCCAACTGCAGTATTGATTAAAATAAAAGGAAAAAAAAGGCAAGATCCACTTCCTCAGTGGCACTACACAACGTGATCGCCTATATATATTACTACATAGTGCTTTCTATTGGGCAAGTAACTTGACGAAATGCAACCATTAGTTAACGGAAGAGAGGTAGGATAAGATGTACTAAGGAGTAAGAAATATGGTGCCCATGCGTGATGGGAATAGGAGGCAAGTGGGAAATCTCTACTATACTACTATATGTCTTTGTTCTTCACAGAGCAGTTTCATCCATTGTCCATGCCTTGTGCCTCCTACACCTCTCACCTCCCACCGCCTGCCGCCGGGCGCCAGCCTCCCCCGGAAGCCAGAGCGTGAGATACCCTCGACCGTGCATCATGCTCCACAGATCCACTACTGGCACAGGAAGTCGGGCGGAAGTAATGACCATGGGCTTGGCCCACTACTACAATAAGTATTTGTAGGGGCGGCTGGCGATGGTTTGTAGGGACGGCTCGGCCAACCGCCCCTACCATATCGTCTCTACAAATCATGTATTTGTAGGGGCAGTTCCCATACCGCCCCTACAAATCGAATTGTAGGGGCGGCCGTAGTACCAGCCACCCTATAATACCTGTTTGTAGAGGCGGTTCAGTCTAGAACCGCCCCTACAGTACATTTTTCCGCTAAAAAAAATTCAAATTTACAATTCAAATTCGACAAGAACATATATATATATATGCATATATAATTCAAATCTGACCAGAACATATATAATTCAAATCAGACAACAAGCACAAGAGCATTATATAAACTACCATTACAAGTCCAATTCACAAGAATATATACAATCCATCATTAAATAGATATAATTCACAAGTCTAATTCGTTCCACAAGTCCAAACCGTCCCACAAGGTAAGACCAATGTCAAATTCCATACATATTGTTATCAACTGCCTAGAGCTAGCCTTTTAGTCTCACGAAGGTGTTGGTACTGAGGATTTCTACCTAAGTCAGAATCTCGGTCATGGTAGGTGCCTTTCACGTGTACAATCTGGTCCAATATGAAGTTTCAAAGGTCGCCGACGGGCTCTAAGAGTTGGTCATCCTTGTATGGGTCTCTTTTCATTTCTTTCTCTTCTTTCCACTACAAGAGAACAAGTTTTGGTTTAGTATTTCATATCATGCGCGAAGTTTTTATACTACGGGTGAAGAGGTTCAAACTTACCCTTAAGGGGTGTCTCCTGTAGGCACCGGTGTTACTCATCATAGAACATACATAGTATCCATAATGTACACTTCCAAGCTTCTGCTTGGGGCACTGTGTGTTTTGCATATGGAAAAGTTAAGTAATGCTTTTGACAGCCATGTAATGAAGTACTAAAGTAAGTTACACTTACCGCACATAGTGTTTTTATAGCCAGTCTTTCCTTCTTTAGTGGATCATGCCTTCCGTGGTGTTGATTGACATAGAACCTAAATGCACTATTTGAATTATTTTAGCAAATACAACTTGTTAGTATCCAAAAGTGAATGTTACAAGTATGTATACAAACATATAAGCTAATGAGGATTGTCGATATGTATACGTCTTGAGAATCGATATGAAGTCTTTGTATGTCATCGGGTCCCTATCTATTGAATCAAAGACCCATGCCATGCTTCTCCCGACATCGACGCCTATACAAATCCAGTGGTTGCTGCATGGATTTAATCATAGAACTAGATAAGCTCTTTTGCATCGAATAAAATATATCGAACAAAGCTTTAAGTATAGAGTTGAACTTAGTCGAAGTTGTATGGTAGCCATATAGTAGAGTGCTGTTGGAGATTTTCAAAAGCCAGGGCAATATATGCCGAAACCTTAAGGGACTCTTGCCTTAGTTTCTTCGTACGGATGTCCTCTTTCTCCTGAAGGGTCTTTCCAGCAGCTAGCTCTTTACCATCCAGTTTCCACTGTCTAGGGTAATTAAAATTTGTTTGTGCTATATCTTGAGGGTCTATATACCCGACTTTCACACTTGGCATTTGTTTTACAATGTGCACTTGCATTCTACAAATCACGGCGTGGGTTAGTTACAACAAAATTCAAAGATTATATTCATATCATATCAGGAGGACAAGGACTTACAGGCACTATGTGCGAATTAGATTCATTTCCATTGCTCCGAGGTGAAAGCATGTCTGCATGTCATTGAAATCAAATATAATTTTCCCCGCTGGGCTTCCAAATGTGCCGGTGGGAAGCATGCTTGTACAAGGTCTATGTTGGTTAGGAGAACACGCAAGTACCAATCATGGAACCTTCTCATTCCAAGTGGTAGGTGCTGGATGTCCCGGTTTGGTAGAAAGGGTTTGCCTCTTTCATATGTTTTCGGGCAATCAACATTTGGATACTGCTTTGCTGTTTGGTGGAGTTTGCTAGTGATGGCCTCCTCAGAAGCCCGTGATGGCACTTTTTTAACTTGGTTCTCAGACTTGAACTGGTCATGGGCATACCACTTGTGCACCGACGAGACATCTTTCATCGGAACATAAATTGGCCTTATGTTGATTGAATGCTTCTTTCGAAGTTTCCATTCAGGCATGTCCTCATCTTGTTGTGCATCACCTTCTTCAGGAGGCACTCATTGTTCATGTATCGGTTGCGCTTGTTGAGAAGACTGTGGCATCTCATCATGCACTTGCTCGATACGAGCTGGAGAAGGTTGTGGCTTATCAGGCACATGCTCACTAGGAGGCGGGGAAGAATGTGGCATCTTAGGAATGTGGTGGTCATGAGACGGTGAAAATATCTCCCTGTCCTCAACAACTCGCTCCAAATTTGAGAGGGGGGGAGGTGGCAAAGAATCAGTCAATATAATGTCCTGATTGTGCCAGAGGATGAACTGCCCTATTATGTCTCCGAGTAACACCAGCCCCTTAGAAGTTACGTAGTCTATCCTCCACAGCATGAACTTGGGCTTCACGGTATGCACCTCGACCCTAGTGTAGTCCGGCGGTATCGTAATATTGTGGTGTAAGCCACCGGGAGGATGTGCCACACCCGTTGCCACCTCCATCACAATGTTCTGCCGGCCGCTGAGAAACACCAAGGTGCAACTAGTTGGTTCCCATATGCGTTCGACGGGGATTATGGCTGTAGTGGAACCTTGGCTGCTAGGAACTTTTGGAGGATTACCAACTAATGCCAGTTCTCCCGGTGGCGTCATTAATGTCCGTGGCTCCGTAGACAGTCCTTGCTCCTCCGGCGCCTTCGCAACTAGAGCCTTCACTTGGAGCTCAATATTAGACTCCCAGTCTTTGCCATGTTTGTTATATATGTGCCTGTCCTCTTCAAATTCGTGCTTCCAGGTCGTTCTTTTCCCTAGCCCCCTGGTGCGGCCTGTGTGCTCGTTGTTTCCCAAGCCAAGGCTAAGCTCGTTCCTCTCTCTGGAAGGATTGAATGAGCCCTTCTCCTTGTCTTCAGCATATTTCAATATCCTTGATACTGCCTCTTGGGTCTCCGGCTTATCAAACTTAAGATTAATGCCAGATGATTCTGTACTCCTCGCATATATCAAATTCCTTGAGCGTACCTTCAAATTCTTCACATCGATATTCCCAGAAGCTGCGGCCTCTTCTTCCATCTTCCTAAACTGCTCTTCCTTGGCATAGTAGCCATCGGGACCTAGATGATGGTGGTGTTTGTTCCTCTTCGCCAGCTCGGTGTTACGGGCACTGAGCTCCAATGCCTCTGGTGAAGTCTTCTGAGCCACGAGCTCCTCAAATTGACTAGGAGTTATGTTGACGAACTCGTTCAACGGAGTTAACCCCTTTTGGATATACTTCTTGTTGAGCTTCGACCTCCAACGTCGGAATGACTCTCCCATGATCTTGAAAGCATTATTTTTTACCAGTTCGTGCTTACCGTCCGAAAATCTAAAATTGAGCTTCAGCTGCTTATCCCATAGTTCATCTTTTTTCTTCTTTAGTACCTCTTTCTAGTTAGGGATTGTTGGGTTCAATTTATCTCTTACTAGGGCCCTGATCGCATTACGGAAACGTCCTTTGAAATATGTCAATCATCATTTGATCATGAACTTGGAGCATCAAGGCATCATAACAGAGAAGAGAGGAGAAGGTTATGTAGGGGCGGCTGATAATGATGCCAAGTTCCTCACAAGTTCTTGATCATCACTCATATTCCATATAATGTATGGACTTGGACAATTTCATCATCGGCAAAACAAAGGAGAGGAGAGGGTAGATTTGGCAAAAAAAAAGCAATAGCTGCTTAGCAAACATAGAGCAACAGCTGATGGCAAAAACAGTCAAAATGTTGCTTGCCAAAAAAAGAGCAACTGCTGGCAAACATATAAGTAGTAGGAGAGGAGAGGAGAGGAGAGGAGAAGAGTAGTAGAAGTAGTAGGACTAGTCCAAACAAATCAGCTGTTGCCTGCCAAAAAACAGCAGCATTGGTATACAAGCCATCCTAGTTTAGCGGCTCACAAGTATGGGGACATTTCATCATCATAGCCGTTGCCTCAGCATAAAAAGTTTCACATCATTGCATATGCCACTGCCTCAGCACATTTTTTTAGAAGTTTAAAAAAATTCATCATTGCAAATGCCACAAAGTTTGAGAACAAGCAGCTGTAGAGTAGTAAGCAGCGGCCAGCCACCACAATAGTAGGTAGAGTAGGAGGAGGAGGAAGTAGTAAGTAGGTAGAGTAGTAAGCAGCAGCTAGCCACCATAATAGTAGAAGAGTCATAGAAGAGTAGAGTAGTAAGTAGTAAACAGCAGCCATGCATAAGCCCACCTAGTAGTAGGAGTAGTAGGAGGAGCAGGAGGAGTAAGTAGTAGTAGTGGGAGTAGTAGTAGGAGGAGGAGTAGTACTAGTAGTAGGAGTAGCAGCCATCAGCTTACAAGTAGTAGTAGGAGTTGTAGGAGTAGGAGTAGTAGGAGGAGGAGGAGGAGGAGGAGGAGGAGTAGAAGTAGTAGTAGGAGTAGGAGTAGCAACCAGCAGCTTAGAATTAGTAGGAGGAGGAGGAGGAGAAGGAATACAGTAGGAGTAGGAGGAGTAAGTAGTATTAATGGGAGTAGTAGGAGGAGGAGGAGCAGTACTAGTAGTAGGAGTAGCAGACAGCAGCTTACAAGTAGTAGTAGGAGTAGGAGGAGTGGGAGTAGGAGGAGGAGGAGGAGGAGGAGGTGGAGAGGGAGGAGGGGGCTCGGGGGAAGATGGCGTATGGTGGCGGATGTCCTCGCCCACGGCTATGGTTTTGCAGCGGGTCCCAGCGGTGGACGGAGCCAAGGAAGATGGTCGAGCCTAGGGTTAGCAGCAGGACCCCACAGAGCTCCAAGGCATGGAGGACAAAGAGGAAGAGTGGGGAGGACTACCAGAGCGCACAGCCGGGCGTGCACGGGCCGACGGAGGTGAGTGGAAGCGCGCTTCTGACACGCAGAGATGGTGGCCGCTTGCTCCAAGAGTTGCTGCCATGAGGTTAGGCCACTATTGGAGATGGAGGAGGGGGCCTGGGGCTGCATGGCATCCAGAACCGGTGGAGACGGAGGAGGGGGCTCAAGGGAAGATGGCGTACGGCGGCGGATGTCCTCTCCCAGAGCTAGGGTTCCGCAGCGGGTCCCAGCGGCGGAGGGAGCCAAGGAAGACGGTCTGAGCCTTGGGTTAGCAGTAGGATCCCGTGGAGCTCCAAGGCACGGAGGATGAAGAGGAAGAGTGGGGAGGACTACCAGAGCGCATGGCCGGGCGCGCTACGGCACGGAGACGATGGTGGCGGCGGCGGCGATTTTGGCAGCCTAACGGCGTCTGCAAGGAAGAAGAGCGCCCTACATTTTGGCCTCTCCGCGCGCCCTACATTTATACTGGGGACGATTTGTAGGGGTGCTGGTGAGTGAGCCGCCCCTACAAATGCATTTGTAGGGACGGTTCCTGACTAAGCCGCCTCTACAAATATTTTTCAATTTATGTTTATTACTTGTTCTATATATTCATTTTTCTTTATATATAACTATATATATTTGTTTCTGATTATTCAATATATATAAATGTATCTATATATACATTTTTGGATATAGAAAATATATAATTCTATATTTTGTTCTTTATAAAAATAATATTTTAAAAATTGAAAATTTGAAATTTAAAACAACTAAAACAATTTCATCTCCACTAAATGACCTCAAATAAAAATTTTGTAATCATCAAAATTGTAGACCTCATCAAGATGTACAACTTATATTTTGGTCATCTTTTCATTTTACCAAATTTGAACAGTTCAAATTTTGAAATTTCAATAAATGTCAACTTCAAATAAGATTTTGAAACCTTAAATGATTTTAAATAAGAAAGTCATGAACATAAAAGTTGTTGAACAGTTCAAATTTTGAAATTTCAATAAATGTCAACTTCAAATAAGATTTTGAAACCTTAAATGATTTTAAATAAGAAAGTCATGAACATAAAAGTTGTTGAACACATTACTATCTACAACTTTTATTTTGGTCATCTTTTTATTTGACAAAATTTGAATAGTTTAAAATTTTGAATTTCAATAAATGACAACTTCAAATAAGATTTTGAAACTTTAAATGATTTCAACTAAGTCGTGAACATAAAAGTTGTTGAACTCATCACTATCTACAACTTTTATTTTAATCACTTCTTCATGTGACAAAGTATTAGTAAACATTGTTCACAAATTCACATATCACTCATAGTTTCATGAACAATGTTTACTATCACTTTGTCAGATGAAGAAATGACAAAAATAAAAGTTGTAGATCTTGATGAGTTATACATCTTTGGTATTCATCACTTTTTCAGCTGAAATCATTTGGTATTTCAAAATCTTGTTAGAACTTGTCATTTTTTTAAATTTGAAAATTTGAATTGCTCAAACTTCACAAACGAAAAGAATGACCAAATCAACACATAACTTGATAGGGCATGATTTTAGAAATCTTTAGGAAAAATTCATCACATTTGGAGTTAGTACGAGGAGAAAGACTAGTTACAAATTTTTCAGAGATTAAAAAGAAAAATCACAACTATTCATGATGATCAATGATGAACAAGTGTGATTTCTCTTTTTAATCTGTGGCTAAAACTTGTAACTAGTTTTTTTCCCTTATACTAACACCAAGTGTGATGGTTTTTTTCTAAAATTTTCTAAAATCATGCTCTATCATTTTAGTCTGGTCATCTATCTTGTAACTAATTTTGGATAATTCAAATTTTGAATTTCAGAAATAGACAACTTCAAACCTGAATTTCAACCACTAAATGATTTCAGCTGTAAAGGTGATGAATATAAAAGTTGTATAACTCGTCAAGATCTCTAACTTTTGTTTTGGTCATTTCTTCATTTCATAGTGTTAAGTGCTTGTTCTAAGTGTTTCAATAGTAGTCCGAACATGTTGCAGTAATAATAAGTGCATGTTTCAAGTGTCTGCGTGTTTCAATCCGATCTCGTTCAAGTGGTGTTGTTTGATCCAGCGATATCGAAACAGGGCCACCGTTATATCCCTTCCATAGTCAAGTTCTCATATCTCTTCAATGATGACAAAGTATTGGATCTTTGGCCCCACTCCATCGAGATCTTCAATTCGAACGCCGCTGTTTTGGTTCACATATTTACTATCCTTTGCGTAGGTATAGTACGTGTACCCATTGATGTCATAAGTTTTCCAAGATGTCACTTGTCTCGATGGCCCCTCCACCAACCTACTGATGGTAATAGAGTCTATGGTTTCTCTAGACAGTATGTTTTGGTCTTTCAACCATGTAGTTAGTCGTTGCTTGCGCTGTTTCATGACCCAATCATTTGAACGACCATTTCTCTTCACCATAATGATGTGTTCATCAATGTACGGTTGCATCAGTTGTGTACTCTGCAAGGCATTGCAATGCGCCTGACTCAATTCTTTGTAATCATGGTCGATGAACACTTTTCTACCACTAATGCCCTTCCCAGCCAGCCTACCCTTGTGATGAGAATCGGATTTACCAATCCCTTTCTGTACTTTTAGGTACTCTTGACAGCACTCGACGATTTCTTTAGTACTATAACCCTCTATCATGGAACCCTCTCGGTATGCTTGATTATGCACGTATCGGCGTAGAACCGACGTGAACCGCTCGTAGGACTACATTTCATGCAAGTAGCAAGGGCCCAGTACCTGTATCTGATGAACCATGTGAATCATGAGATGTGGCATTATATCAAAAAAAGCAGGAGGTAAACACATCTCTAGTTGGTTTTGTGTCTCCACCACAAATTCATGTAGGTCACTCAGCTCTTTCTTACCTATCGTCTTGTATGAGATCTTCGAAAAGAAGCAGCACATACGGGTGATGGCCATTTTCAAGAACTCTGGCTTTATAGCCCTGATTGCAATAGGTAGAAACACTGTCAGCATCACATGACAATCGTGAGCCTTGCAGTGTGTTATTGACAAGTCCTTCATCGACACTACCTTCTTCACATTCGCTAAAAACCCAGTTGGGACTTTGACCCCCCTCAGGAAAGTGCATATAGCTCTCTTCTCTTCTGGTGTTAGGTTGAAGCACGCCACGGGCAGAGTGTATTTTCCATTAGCCTCAGGTACCGGGTGAAGCTGTGGCATCACGTTTAGCTGCACCATGTCTTTCCGTGATTTCAGACCATCCTTTGACTTGCCTGTGTCCATCAAGGTAGCAATAAGACTCTCAAAGACATTCTTTTACACGTGCATAGCATTAATGGCATGGGGACCTCCAAGTCTGGCCAATAAGGCAGATACTAAAAGAAGATCTATTATTTCTTGAAAGGTACGCCTTCGACAGGAGGTGTGCTTCTATCTCTGTTCGTCCCATCTGGATTCTTCTTTCCATAGATGACGCGTATGTTTTTCACCATTCTGTACACGTGTTCTCCATTATGACGTCTCTCCGGAGGGGGTTCAATCTCTGGGGTGTTGTCATAAAATCTAAAGAACAATTTGTTGCGGTACTTGTGACCTATCTTTAAGAAGCGTCGGTTCCTTAGGTAAACTATTTTCTTGGATGCATCCAGGTACACCCATGTAGTATCATCCAAGCAAACCAATAATCCCATCTTCCCTTTGATCTGTCTAGATAAAGCAAACAATGGGGGGTAATCATTGGTAGTAACAAATATTATTGCTCTACATATGAAGTCCTCCTTTTAGAACGTATCATACATCGGCTCCCCATGCCTCCATAGCCTCTCCATTTCTTGCATCAAAAGCTCGAGGAACACGTCTATATCAATGCCTGGTTGTTTAGGGCCAGAAATAAGAATAGTGAGGAGAAGGTACTTTCTCTTCTGACACAACCACGTTGGGATGTTGTACATGGCCAAGATCATTGGCTGAGTGCTATGGTCACTCATCCTCTCATTGAAGGAATTCATTCCATCGGTGCTCAAGCCAAACCGTATATTCCTTGGGTCATCGCTGAATTCTTTGTGCTTCTCATCGAACCTTTGCCACTGACTACAATGAGCCGAGTGTGCAATCTTATCATCATCCACCTTGCGCTCATCATCCCACCATGTCATGAGTGCGGCTTCTTTAGGGTTTAGGAAGATACATCTCAAGCGGTCGGTCACTGGCAGGTACCACATTACCAAGGCAGGAATTCTTCTCTGCTTTGCATCGTTGCCTAATGGAGTGTCCTCTGGGGGCTGAGATTCTTGTACCACCTTTTTTGTACTCTTCTTATTCCTCTTTTTCCCGTGGAGGCTTCGTCCCCACCGTAAAGGTCATTGTTCTTGTACCGGTGGCCCCCACAATCGGGACATTTATCCGATGACTTGAATGTTTCATACACAAAAAGTATACACGATGCTTGGGGCATGCATGGATTTTTTCAACCCCATTGTCAATGGACTCATGACCTTCTTCGCTTGGTATGTGTTGGTGGGAACTGAGTTTGGTTGTGGCAAAGACCCATGATAGGAGACGCATAATAGATCATTGAAACTACAATCGATCACCATACTTAGCCTTAAGGATGAGTAGCTCCAAAGACAAAATGTAGCAATGTCCAATGTGTCGGATAGCCCTTTTCAACACCATACACAGTCTCCTTCGATGCTTTTGTCATCCTTTTCAAATTTTCTAGACCTTTCGGGCTCTTTAGTAAAATATTTGGTTCAAGGGCTCGAATCATGTCCTCTAAATCATCTTCATCCCTGACACGTGCTCCACCATCATTATTGGCACCACCTTCGTCGTTACCATCCCAACCACCAGCATCACCACCTTGTTCATTGCCAAACTCGAGATCCATTCGTGCATCAAGCTCTGCTGAATATTGGGACAGGGATTTTAGGGTTTCATCGTTGTATTCCTCCTCATACTCGTCGTTAACAATAACCGTTTCACCATGATGAATCCACACTGTGTAGTCCTCAACAAATCCTCGCATAATCAAATGTGATCTGATGATAGTCACATCTATCCATGCCATACGGTTCTTGCAATCTTTACAGGGACAAATAATTATATCCTTATTCTCTGTCAACGTCGTTGCATGCTTCTTTGCGGCTTCAATAAATTTATCCACCTCTTCACGAAAACCTGCCTTGAAACTTAACGAACCATACATCCGAGAGTTCTTGTACTCCATCTTTTACAACAACAACAAAACAAACATTAAAGGACTACTTATTCATATATATATAAAAATGAATCAAATTAATAATTACTTGAGAATAATTGTATACACTTTAGATATATATGAATATAAATCAAATATAATTATATGAAGCAAACAAACACAACATGGTAGAGGAAAATTAATTAATGGCCCATTTATCCATAAATAATTAAAATACATATTTGTTGATTACAATAAACAATTTCAAAGACAACAATTAGCAACAATTATATTTTACCCAAATTTCATCAAACATAAATTTACAAAAACAAAATTAATAAAAACCACCAAACCCTAGATCTAGATCTACATGCACATGAAACATCCATAAACCTAACTAATTGTTCACTAAAATTAAAATACATGGACCAAATAAGGGTATGATCTTGTTCCCCTGCCTAATTTACCCAAGTACATTCAAAACTTAGGTCTAATTTGCTTCATAAGTAGCTCAAGCACCAAAGAAGATAGAGAAAAGCAAAACTCTAATTACTCACTAACCAACTATTAAAACTTCAAAAAAAGTGTGGAATAGCATTTTCTTACCTTCTACAACCTCTCCACCAAAGAATTTGAGACCAAAACCTTCCCCCCTTAGTAGAGCAATTTTTGGGAGGTGCCCAAGGCCTCGCCACCTTTCTTTCATGGGTTGGAGTGAGTGACCCGAGGAGGAAGAAGGTGCTACAGTTTTTTTATATGTGGGTCATTTGTAGGGGCAGCTGGTGATTGAGCCGCCCCTATAAATCATAGGTATTTATACGCGGAGCATTTGTATGGGCGGCTCAATCTCCAGTCGCCCCAACAAATAGCAACACCGGGGGCAGCTGGTGAGTGAGCCAACCCTACAAATCCGACCCATTTGTAGGGGCGGCTCGTATCACCAGCCGCCCCTTCTGTTCTATTTGTAGGGGCGGCTAGTCTCGTGGGTCCCGAGCATGCAACTGTAGGGGCGGCTCCATTACCAGCCGCCCCTACAAAAAATTTCTCCCGTTGCTACAAACCGTTTTTCATGTAGTGGTCTGTGGAGATCGTGTGGGACTGGATGAGATCGGGGCCAGCGAAGGAGATTGTGCGGGATTGGGAGAGGAAATCACGCGCTGATTGACGGAGGAGATTGGGACCAGGAGAGGAAATTGGGATTGCTAGGTACGAGCGAGTGGGTAAAGTTTTTCGGTAAGAAACAGCGGAGAGGGGAAGAGCGATGAGTAGGGGAAGACATCTATTTCGGTCATTTGTATCATCCTCGGTGGGTTCTTGATAACTTGATTTACCCGAAAATCAACAATAGCCGGTAGTTGAAAAATATAAAATGCATCTAAAGGGGAGAGTTCTATTGGCCAGTATTTGCGGTTTTTTTCATTCGAATTTAATAGGCTACGGCATAGACGTTTTTAATGACGTGACAATATCTTTATGAAGAGAAAAAAAGAAGCAAGTTTCATCTCTCTTGGGACGATTACCAGCTTTATATGAGTTATGAAATTAAATGTCTACGAAACTATACAACAAAACTATGCATTGAGGATGGATGTTTCATCCATGTTTCATTTCAGATTATGTGATGTGACAGTCTTCAAAACGACCCCATGAAACTTTCCATTGAGAAATATCTTATTTAATGTTTACGGAACATGCATGTCTGCATTAACTACACTTTACAGCAGCAGTCGGGATAAAGACAGTAGGAACCATCTTTCTTGTGGCCCAACGTTGCGCAGTGAGCAACGCACGCTTCATTTCTGCAGGGTTGCGCATTCTGCCACCTGGAGCATTCCACCCTGCTTGGCCCTCCAGGGCAGCCTATGCAAACATGAGATGCAACACAGTAGAATAAGTTAGACAAGACTTTTTGGTCACACTAACTTATCTTAATTTGAGAACAAAGAATAACGTCGAGTAAGAAAAATTAGTGGTGCGTACAGCCTCCAGCTTGGCAAGTAGGCATGGTGCCAAGAACCAAGAACAAAGCAGCAGCCAAGTACACAATCCTAGTACATATATTGATTGGCGATGCCATGAAGACGAGAATATTGCTACTGTTTTGTTTCTCTGAGGACTAGCTATGAGAGGATTATTACTTATGGATGTATCGCATATACAAAGGCACAACCAACTTCAAGTGCATATATTTATACTATCTGAAGGTATGCTCTTTTAATATTTTATGTTTGTTGTTATATCATGGGGATGGAAGCCAGAAGATATCCATATCCATATCTCCATCCCCAAGATATAACAACAAACATAAAATATTTCGGGTAGATTCATTAAGTTACCGATATTGCTGATGTCCTTATTGTCATTAGTTTTCAGCAATATCAACTTGACCGATTGAGATCGATCTGGATCGACCTCACATCCTTTTAATCCATTGTTTATTCTGCTATATTGCGATAATTTTTACTTTAAATGATAGATTTCGCTTTACTGGCGGTTCTATTTCGATCTTGATCGTGCATGGGCTGCACTCGAAAACATGAGTTATTTATGGAAAGATTTAATGATTAGTAAGCATCAAATTATGGTTACCATCATAGCTGTATCGATCCGGTTGATCCTCACTGATACAATCATAAAACAAATCTTGCTAATTAGCGAATCGAACTATTGATAGGTCATGCATTCGTCTGTTTCCCATGCGTAAGAGAATCGGCTGCTTTTAGCCGATTTATATGTGCTTTCATATACATGGTTCGTGTTACGCGATCTTTGAGTATAAATAGAATCATAAGGTGCTCGTTTCAAAGTTTATCATGGACGTCATAGCTGTATTGATCCGGTCGACCCTCACTAATAGACATGGCCATAGTCAGCAACGATGAGCTTCAGTTGAAAATAGAAAATAAGGGATCTGGTGATCTGAATAGTTTAGTTATAGTTTGCATCCTTAGCGCATGCAGAATAGCATCAAAAATATATACATAGTAATTCTTCTCTAATCCTAACCCATAATCTCATTCTCACCATCCACTCATCATCACATCTCACCACTCATCATCCTTCACATGACCCACATACTCTCAATCTAAGTGACGAGGCGGCCAACACACGCCCCTCGTCTCAAGGACCTCAAGCCGGACCTATCTTCGTGGGAGAGAAGCAAAGAACAAGAGAAGCTAAAGGGCCAAAACAGATCACAAGAACTGGTCCTGACCAAAGAAACGCAGCTATACGTATAGTTTTAACTCTGCAGTGTGTACCTATACCCACAAATCGCCAGGCACTGGCTGGCACCCATCGAACAATGCTCAAGACTTAGTACATTGTTGGTGGTTCTTATCGACAACAATCTACCACCAAATTATGTCCAAAAAGGAGAAAACTAACATATTTTACACACATATCCTTTTACTATTACATAGTTCTGCTTGTATTGCAAGTATTTTATTTTGTAGCACTTACTTGGATGCAATGGAATTATAGTCAAAATGCGACTTCAAACAAATTGTAAAGCAGATTTTATGCTAAGGAATGAGAAGATGGCCCAGCCAAACAACAAATTTGGGCCAAACCCCACCATTGCTGCGCTCCAAGCCCACCAAGAGACCCACCAGGCGAAGGCGGTGGCGAGACGGGCTAGGAAGGGTTCTAGGGGTGCGGCCGCACCGCCCCCAGCTCTGCTCGGCCCCACCTCACTCTGGTCGTACATTGATGACGCCTAGAAGGCGGTTTGTGGATGTTTCCATGTTTACCTCCCCTCAAAACAACCATAGAGTAGTATATAAGAAGGGGGAGAGCTCTCATTCCAACACACACCACACATCAAGAGCTACTCTCCACATTGTACTTTTATGTTTTCCTTAGTAGTATCTTGAGCAAGGCAAAGCTACGTTGGAGGGCTTGACTCCTTGCAGAGGAACCTTGGTATGATTAAGATGGATCACTTCCCCAAAGTCTTGCCTTCAATTTATCAATATAGTTATGCTCATGAACTAGAGTATAGTTCTTATGTCATGATCTTAGCATATGAACTAGTCTATAGTGTCTATGTTATGATCTTATTATATAGAACTTTATGCTTAATCTTGCATATCATGTTTAAGAGTAGGATTAGAGCTATGTTGAGGTGGTGGTTCATTATGCCTTTGGGTGTGTCCAAGTCCTTTACTTGTCGATCCGTAGGGTTGGAGTCCTGGGGGGAGTTGGGTAGTTTCTCTGTATGTGGTCATGGTGCCCAGGTACAAAGGAACGGGTGAATGCATTTCATGCTCCACGGTTGAGGGGTAGGCGGCAGGTGGTGATAGCCCTGTCCATCCCTTGTAATCCTCCACATCTAGGTATGGTGGAGGAGAGGTTGCTGGCAGACCAGTACTCAGTGTCAACACCAATTCACATTACATAGATCAATGATCAATCACAATTCACAATCACATACATATTACATTCTAGTACAACTTCACAATCGCATCTGAACAAATTACATATTCTAATTCCATGCCACAATCTCATGCATACTTCACAATGCATCATAGGGACACATAGGAATTGAAAAGGTCTTCATTGTGTCAAGGAGATCAGGGTTATGGTTCAACACATAGGAGATGGTGAAGCCGATAGAGAAAGAGAGCGATCAAAGGCGGAGGTCAAATGAATCGGGATTTCAAAACTTTAAATTCCGACTCTCTTGACCCAATGTGCTAGTCCTAGGATAACACAGCTATCACGGGCATTCAATTTTTAGCAGATTACAGAGTCATACAACAACAGAGTACTTAAATAAGAATATTACACTAGTTTAGATACAAGTCCTTTAGGCTAACATCAAACAAAACACCGATATTCTAGTCATAGCAGCGAAGCTTGGCGAATCTCCAATCCACGGGCATCCTTGAGGGTAGATCACAAACCAACTACTAATCTCAACACCAACTGCAAGTCAAGAAATCTGCACACCACCAGATGTGTACAGGCCATGGTCAGCAACAATAAGCGTTGGTGGAAAATAAAAAATTAAGGGATCTGGTGATCCGAGTAGTTTAGCTGAAAGCTTGCATCCTTAGCACATGCAAAATAGCATCAACTATATATATATATAGTAAATCTTCTCAAATCCCAACCCATAATCTCATTCTCACCATCCACTCATCATCACATCTCACCACTCATAATCCCTCACATCACCCTCATACTCTCAGCCTAAGTGACGAAGCGGCCAACACACTCCCCTCGTCTCAAGGGCCTCAAGCCGAACCTATCTTCGGGGGAGAGAAGCAAAGAACAAGAGAAGCTAAAGGGCCAAAACAGATCACAAGAACCGGTCCTAACCAAAGAACCGTGGCTATATGTATAGTTTCTACTCTGCAGTGTGTGTACACCTGTACCCACAAGATCTCTACGCGCTGACTAGCACCCAACAAACAACGCTCAAGACTTAGTACATTGTTGGCGGTTCTTATCGACAACATTCTATCGACAACTTAAGTCCAAAAAGGAGAAAACTAACATATTTTACGCACATATACTTTTACTATTGACATAGTTCCACTTGTATTGCAAGTCTTCTATTTTGCAGCACTTATACTTGAATGCAATATAATTATAGTGAAAATGTACCTTCCGACAAAGCTTAAAGCAGATTTTATGCCAAGGTGGCGAGACGGCCCAGCCAACCGATGAATTTGGGCCAAACCCCACCATGGTTGCGCTTCAGGCCCACCAAGAGACCGACCAGGCGAAGGCAGTGGCGAGATGGTCCAGGAAGGGTGCTAGGGGTGCGGTCACACCGCCCCCAGCTCTGCTCGGCCCACCCTCACTCTGGTGGTATATTGATGATGCCTAGAAGGCAGTTTTGGGGTGTTTCCATGTTTACCTCCCCACAAACTGACCATAGAGTAGTATATAAGAAGGGGGAGAGCTCTCATTCCAACACACACCACACATCAAGAGCTACTCTCCACATTGTACTTTTACTTTTTCCTTAGTTGTGTCTTGAGCAAGGCAGAGCTATCTTGGGGGGCTTGACTCCTAGGAGAGGAATCGTGGTATGAATAAGATGAATCATTCTCCAAAGTCTTGCCTTCAATTTATCAATATAGTTATGCTCATGAACTAGAGTATAGTTCTTATGTTATGATCTTACCATATGAACTACTCTATAGTTTCTATGTTATGATCTTAGTATATAGAACTTTATGCTTAGTCTTTCATATCATGTTTATGAGTAGGATTAGAGCTATGTTGATGTGGTGGATCATCATGCCTTTGGCTGTGCCCACATCCTTTACTTGTCGATCCGTAGGGTCGGAGTCTCAGGGGGGACTTTGGTAGTTTCTCTATATGCGGGCATGGTGCCTGGGTACAAAGGAGCGGGTGAATGCATTTCATGCTCCACGGTTGAGTGGTAGGCGGTAGGTGGTGACAGCCCTGTCCATCCCTTGTTATCCCCCACGTTCAGGTATGGTGTAGGAGCACATAAATTGTCACATGAGGTTCCTGGTAGACTAGTACTCGGCGGCCTCCCGACCCATCTCACACTTCGCTCTAACTCCTGTTCATGTACATGTATGATTATTTGCTATTCTTTGCATAGCTATATTAAGATATGCCTGCTCCTATAGAATCATTCTTCTATTCTCTATTCTTTCATCACCTCTCTCACCCCTGAGATATGCTCATGTGTGTGTGTCCACTATCTTGAATCATATAATGTTTACCCCTATTATGGACAATTGGTTTACTTTACACACATGTTATCTTGTTCATATCCATACTAGACTCTTTACACCATGCCTTCTTTGGGAAAATATAAATGACGATACCCTGAATACTTTCATGTGAAATGCTACAACGATAGATCCAGGCACTTGCGGATATTCTTTTGTAATCATTAAGAACTATTGTTAAGGGTTTTCTTAGCAATGTTACTAGGATACACCAATTCTAGTAACAATGATAAGAAATGCCAACAAGCATTTTTGGCGCCGTTGCCAGTGTTAGATTCTATCTCCATTTCTAGTAATAACGTTATGAAATGCCAACAAGCATCCCTCAGCAGACTACCCCCAACTGGAGTAGCGTACGACACGACGTATACCCTTGGGATCATGATTAGGGTAGCAGGAAAGCCCATCACATCCTTCTCACTGTGCTCCTAGGGCCTCAAAAATCTCCATGTAGCTTTACTCCCACAGAACTGGCTTAGTCTGCACTAACTCACAGAATGGGCCCCACATCATTAGAGGCTCGTGGTGTGCACGCTATCAAATACCTGTTCAACAGGCATCAACCCTACCCTTAATTGGCCAGAGCAAGCAGCTTCCACCAACACGTGGCTCACCCCTGATGGGTAGCCATCTCCACCACACCTGTCTCATAAGAATCATAACCAGATCCGGAGTACTCCATGCACCCAATGCACCCCTCTAGCGTAAATCTCACACTTTGGCCGATATCACCAAGGAAAGGGGTCAAGACAAGGAATGTCTTTGGAGCGCCTCATATCACCACCACCCACTTGGGATTCAACACTCCTATCGCACCAACCTATTATCTATCTCACAGGAAGCCTCACGGCCTACCCCTATCTACCAACCACAACATTACCATCACATCACATAACAAAGGCATACATGTAATTATGATGGAAGTAAATGCAAGCAAGCAGGTAGGCATATATAAGTGCGAGCATGGAGCTAGGCAATCATGGTGAAGTGTTTTCAATCAAGGCAAGCAAGGTTCAGGCAATTGCATGCATCACATATACTAGCAAATCAACAAAGTAAAGCGCTAGCAATCTACTTTGCAATGCCCAATTGGATTCTCTAAATAAGGTGCTGCCATGACACCTACGATGTGGAGGAAGTAGTGGTATGCTTCCTTTGAAGTCGATGCCATCCATCCACGGGGTCCATCTCCTCTGGGTGTGTCGTCGGTTCCACGGGAGCGAAGCGGTCTACGACAAACAAACACTAAGAACGACAATGACTAAGAAACCAACAAAATTACAAAAGGGGAACCCGACTAACCAAGAGCGACACAAAAGAACACACACACACACGAACAAAACTCCGACAAGAACCAAAGGAAACAAGGGCGAACCCTCATAGAATGAGTTTGTTTCTTCGTAGTCGCTGCTGGAGTAGATAAATCCATGGCCTTGACGCTGAGTACATGCAATGTATATTCATGGATACATGCAACTCCTGATTGCTTGCATGCCTAGCGATCATGAGCCGGATTGGATCGTGTCGTGGAGATGTTGGACTCTTATCATAGCAGAAGGCAAGCAGCGTGGAAGCTGAAGCCCCCGATGTGTCCGAGTTGGAGTCGAACTCAATCATCGAGGTAGAGTTAGCAGGGTCATCTTCCGGTCATGGCGATGTACACCACATATAATTCGCTTTTGTTTGCATTGTCGACTGACATACGTGGAAGCTTAATGCTATGTTTACATCTTCGGCATTGATGCATGCTGTGGCTGAATCTTGGACTTTGTATTTGTCGAAACACAGATCTCGTTGAGGTGTAGGACCAAATCTGAAACGCTGCTACAAATGAAGTCGCCGGTCCTGCCGACTCGCTTTCTACCATTGAGATCTCGACGAAACCGGAGCATGGGATCATATTGCTGAACACCGGCGATTGTAGATTTATAAATAAACTCCAAGTCTTCCATGCACGATAACATATACTACCGCGGATTACTTCAGGACACCCATAGCAAGCAGCTGGCGGGGCGCTGTCATCCTGTTGAATTGTTGCGGATGACGATGACAGAAATTCCCGCACAAAATCGAGAGTCGATCTTGCCGAGAACATGACGTTGATCTTGAGGTATGCCATCTGGTTCACCATGGGATCAAATGCACAACCCTACCTAGCACACCAACTATCGACTAAATATGCTCGATAGTCTATCGAGGGGATACCCACGATGGTAGATTGATTGATAGAGATGTGCGTGATCACGAACTAGATGGTAACAGAGACACAAGACACAAGATTTATACAGATTCTGGCCATCAATGTGACATAAAACCGAACGTCTTGTGCTCTGTTGGTTTGTATTGCTGGAATACGAGATGAGATGTAGGATCTCTAGGGATGGATCGGCGATTAGGGGACCCCTGCCCCTCCTTATATACTCTTGAGGGGTAGCGTTACAAGGAAAGTATCCTAGTCATATTACAATATCTATAAGAGTCCTAATAAATCTTATCTTCTCGTTGTCCTGCAGTGCACGCCGAACAATGCCGTGTGCCGCAAGTCTTCATGTCGTGGGCTGGACCATCCCTGATGGTGCAGCCCATGTCCCTTGCAGTGGGTACCTGAGGTTATACCCACCACAGCCATTGTTTCTGATAAGTTGAAGGAGTGTATTCTTGGTTGTTCTGCTGGTGGTTTGCTAACACTCATCCACTGCCAAGGGCGTCGGTGCTCAAGGTAGCAGGACCTTGACTACGAAGCTCATAGATTGGGTCGGTAATGGCGTGGGGTTTATCCCCTGGACGCCCTATGTTGAAGGGGATGAGATTAAGAGCAGCAGTGGTAGATTAGGAGATAACTTGTTTCTTGATTGCCTTCTCATAAGCTAATTACAGGACATATATAGGACTGCCTAGCCCATAGGCGCCAGCCACAAGCTCCTTGGTTCTCTCCCCATTAATCATCCTTAATCTCTCATTAATTCTATCCTTTCCCTAGACTACTAATTGTCATTAACTACAGCTGGTGCCCCCTTGGAGACTGCCCTGGCTGCATCTCGAGCCTTGGAGCGCCTTTGATATTGGCCCCCCCCACATGACATCTACCCCTCCCTCGACGAGCAGCTCGTCCTTGAGCTAGAAGCTTGGGTAACGCTTGGTGAAGCTGTCAATGTCCTCCCAGGTAGCAGAGGCTGAGGGCTTGCCTTGCTAATGTATCAGGACTTGGCGGACACCTCAGGCCAGCCTGGTTCATGAGGCACGGTCTAGAACTGGTTGTGTGGTGCCATGACGCATAGGAGGCAGAGCCGGGGGGATGGTGGGGGGAGTGCGCATGAACTTCTTCAGGATCCCAACGTGGAAGACATCGTGTAGCTAGGTGCGGGGAGGGAACTTGAGGCGGTAGGCAACGTCATTGATGATGGCAGAGATGTGGTATGGCCCTTAATACCGGGGCCGCAGTCTCCCTTTGGTGACGCCATGGAGGGAGGCCGGGCGCGATGGCGGAGACGAAGCCAGACCCAATCACCCATGCTGTAGTGAACGTCGCGGTGATGCTTGTTGTAGAACCGCTTGTAGACGTCCTGAGCTTGCTCCAGCTGGGCCAGGGCATCAGCCATCATATCATCGCGTTCCGCCATGGTCTTGGCCACCACAGCCACCCTAGTTTTGCCCAGCTCATAGGAGCGGATGGAGGGTGGCTCACGGCCGTAGATGAGCTGGAATGGCGTGGTCTTGAGCGCGGACTGAAAGGCGGTGTTGTAGATGTATTCCACCCATGGCAGCCAGCGCAGCCACTGATAGGGGCGATCGTCCAGCAGGGCTGGTAGGAGATCAGCCGCGCTGGACGTCCGCAGAGAGGGGCTTGTGCCCCCGGTGATGCTTGTCCAGCACTCCCTATGATCTCGGTGCCAGAATGACATGGTGAGTGCGCTGAAATCCTAGAGGATCGAGCCAAGGGAGGCCAGCCACTCGGTGCCAAGGATGACGTCGTAACCAGCCAGAGGTAGTGTGAAGAAGTCGGTGGAGAATGGTTCACCAGCAAGGGAGAAGGAAACAGCACGATAGACGCCGGGGCACGGCACCCGTTCCCCATTCGCCACCGTGACCTTCATGTTGCCGCGGGGTCGGAGCTTGAGGGAGGTGCGTGCTGCTGCTTCCTCGAAGACGAAGTTGTCGGTGGAGCCTGAGTCCAGCAGGGCTAGTAAGGATGCCCCACCCAGCTGGATGCAGACCTGCATGGTCTCGCTGGAGCGGACGCCTACCATGGCGAGTAGTGAGATGAGTGGGATGGCAACCGCAGCGTCGGTCTGCTCAGGATCATCATCGCCATCGGCCTCGGCCAAATCGAGGAGGAAGATGTGCTAGCAGACGCGGTTGTGACCCCTACCAAACTTCTCGTTGCATTTGAAACAGAGGCCCAAGCGGCGCCGCTCCTCCATCTCTGATTGGGACAGCCGCTTCACCTGGCGGCCCTCGACGGTGAGAGAAGGGGTGGCTGCATGGGGTGGGGGAGCTGGCAGGGCCAGCTGTGGTGGTGGCCCCGGCAAGAGGCCATGTGTGGCCTGCTATGGCGCTGGCAGAGCTAGAACAGCGGCGGGGTAGTACTGCTCGCGCAGCTCTAGCTTGCGCGCGAGGCTCATGGCGATGATGAGGGACTGCGGGTTGTGGACTTCCACGTCGAGGCTGAGCGGCGGCTGCAGTCCTGCCATGAACGCTTGTATGCACTGCACCTCCGTGAGCGTGCCGACGCAAGGAAGCAGCGCCTCGAAGCGGTTCTGGTACTCCGCTACCGAGCTTGTCCGCTTGCACGCCATTAGCTCACCAAGGGGGTTGGAGCGGATCGGTGGCCCAAAGCGGAGGTTGAGGAGCTCGGAGAAGCAGCGCCAAGATGACGTACCCTCGTCCTGCTACACTTGGAGGAACCACATCTGGGCGTCATCTTCAAGGTTGTTTGACGCCATCCAAACTTGCTCCTCGGCTGCAATACGCTGTTGATGAAAATATGACTCACATCGGTTAAGGAAGGCCAGCGGATCGGATTTCCCATCGAACATGGGGAAGTCTAGCTTCTAGAACCGAGGTGGGCGGTCCCCATGGTGGTCACCGTGGCCTGAGCCTCGTGATCTAGAGCCGGAGAATGCCGGTGGCTACGCCTGCTGAAGAGCGGCGACCTGCTGTTGAAGGTCGCTGATGGTGGCGTTCATGGTGGTGGTGAGGGCCTAGATCATCTTGGCCAGGTCGGCAGTGGATGGCTCAGCCATTGGCAAGGATGTGGAGGCTGCTGAGGCGGTGGGTGAAGCAGGGGTTGATGGCGAGGTGGCTGCAGGGTTGGAGTGCGGGGCGGAGGTAGAAGAAGATCGCCGGCTAGCTGATACCAAGTTGTCAAGGGCGTCGGTGCTCAAGGTAGCAAGCCCTTGACTACGAAGCTCGTAGCTTGGGTTGGTAATGGCGTGGGGTTTATCCCCTGGACGCCCTATGTTGAAGGGGATGAGATTAAGAGCAGCAGAGGTAGATTAGGAGATAACTTGTTTCTTGATTGCCTTCTCATAAGCTGATTACAGGATATATATATATAGGACTGCCCAGCCCCTAGGCGCCAGCCACAAGCTCCTTGGTTCTCTCCCCATTAATCATCCTTAATCTCTCATTAATTCTATCCTTTCCCCAGACTACTAATTGTCATTAACTACAACTGGTGCCCCCTTGGAGACTACCCTGGCTGCGTCTCGAGCCTTGGAACGCCTTTGATATTGGCGCCCCCACAAGACATCCACATTATTTGTTTTCCCTGGCGCCAAAATTTCATTGTGAGGTTGTTAATGTCCCAAATGATTGGTCCAAGGGAGCTCAACCAGTTGACTCTAAGCACAAAATCATATCCCCCCGGTTTAATGCTGTAGATATCAATTGTGAATGATTCTATGTCAATGTGTACTGTTAGGTCATGGTAGATTCCCACAATGCTGATTCGGTCCCATTGACTACTGCAACTGTTGTCGAACTCGGTGCTTCCACTCTGTTAAGTTGGAGATTGGTTGTTGTATTTGAGTCGATGAAGTTGTGAGTTGAACCGGAGTCCAATAAGGCAAGGAAGTCAGGGCCGTTGATCGATATCTGCACTTGCATTGTCTGACTGGTGGTAATGCATGTTACAGCATGTAGGGAGACATCTATGTTGGAAGGCTGCTGTGGTGTATACTGCTCAGTGACTGATTGCGCATTGCAAAGTTGAAATTTTCGAGCCATGGCTATTGCCGTTTCCAAGCCTGGGGGTTGTTGGAGTTGAATATCTATTTCCAGGTGGCTGCCAATCCTGCAGTGTATAGCATGACTTGTTGAGAGGTGGATAGGCCTGTTACTTGTTGTCCACGATTTATCTGTCAATTGCGTCAACAAATTGGGGCCAAGATGGTTTGCCCATCTCCTGTTCCCACCTGATAAACCATGTGAGAGCTTTCCCATGTAGGTGGAAAGCTGCTAGCTGCATCTGCTCATCCTCCTTTGTATTCTGAGTAAGAAAAAAATTGTTGTATTTGTACAGCCATTGCAATGGTTCCTCGTTGCCATTGTAGTCGGGAATGTCAGTTTGTGGGTGTTTTGCTATCGTCTCGGCTGCTGTTGTTCACCCTTCTGGACCTCCTTGTCGTCGTGTGATGTTTGCTATGGTATGATCTGATCTGGAGGAGGTGTTGCCAGCAGTGCTCTCTTTGCAGGCGCAACATATACCGGGCCTTCCTGGGTTTTGTTTTCCCCTTGGCTCGCTTGGGCGGAGGCTGCAGTCTTTTTGTGCTCCTCCAAAAAAAAAATCGAACCTCTTCATCCAGCGATCGGTGACGTCGCCAATATCCTCCATGGGGATTGATCACAATGTGGCTCTGGATACCAATTGTCACGGTAGTTTTACTAGGACCGAGGGAGTAGCCGGCTGGAGGACGCCGAGTTGCTGGGGCAGCTGACGGTCGGCTGTAGGGGCAGGCGGCTGGCTGGTGGCGCTGGACGGCCGGCTAAGGGCGCCCGCGGCTGCGGAGTGACCGGCGGGTGCTGGCCGAGGGGCGCAGCAGCTGTGCTGTTATGGCAGCGGCGGCGGATGCATGGAAGGGAGAAGAGGGAGAGGCGGCAGAGAGAAGGGAAAGGAGAGAAGAGATAAGGGTTAAACCCTAAGCTTGCTTGCCTCCTCATTGATAGTTCTCCCTTATATATATATGGGGGTTTACAATTACTAATGGGCTTGTCCCAAAAGCCTTGCTAACTATCGAAATTGAATCTATAACAGCTGGGCTTATGCCCGTTCCTAATATATTAGCCTATTGCCTTATTCATCCTAGTCTATGTCTTGCCAACCATGACAATATGACTACAACATTACTGTACAACCTGCTCAGTATTTTTAAGGCCCTATAGCAGGAAGAATTGTTTCAGCATTGTCAAGTGAACTGCATGCAAGCATCTGTATCTGCACAATTCTTTTCGTGCCCAACAATGCCTTACCCCCGGTGGATCAATAACTTCAACATCTGAGAGAATTATTCTCTTTCTTTTCCAAGAAAAAGTAGGTACACTATTTTTTTTCCAAAACATATACGCAGTTCATCAACCTTTTCTAAGGTTCTGTTATATTGGACAACAATATCACAAAACAACAGCTTGTTGTCTCTATTTAACACACAAAATCCTGCCAAATTTTGGTAATCAATTTGGCAACCTGCGAGTAGGCCAAACATTTGCAAGAAAATAAACTACAGCAAGTGGGTGGGACATTTGCAAGAAAATAAACAACAATTCCAGGTGGGTAGGGCATTTGAATGAAAACAAACTGCATGCATCTATGGATCTACATACCTGAAACACACAGCTAAGTAGTACAACAGATCGATACAAACATACATGGTGTCTGCAAACCCTGCTAGCTGTGCCATCAGAACATGCAGGTAGCAGTTTGATTCATCAGTATGTCATACGAATCAGCATCAAAACACGGAATCTGCTTGGTTACACTACAATTCATCAATACAGAATTCTAATCGACATCACAAGTTCGCAACACAGGCTTCCTATAATATACAGCATGGAAACCAAATTCTGAAGCGGTGGTGACTACGCGCAAGCGCAAGTTGCACGGATCAGCATCAAGACACAGAATCTGATTGGTTACACCGTAGTTCATCAATAAGGGCTGTGGATCAACATTGCAACACAGAATTTTGATGTGCGCCATAGAGACCAAGCAATCGGGACTAGAGGCAGACACACAAATTATATAGAATCGGCATCAAAATGCAGAATCGGTTCTGTGACAGCACAATTCACCAATATGGGTTGCAGATCGACATCCTAACATGGAATTCCTATAGTACGCAAACAATCTGAACCTGAAGGGACTATGCGCACACATCAAGTATGCAATCTATATCCCAAGAACAACCGTGCAGTGATTATCGGGCAGACAAAATTCGAATTCACTATAGGGTGCCAGGCGGGCAGATGATAGTGACCAGCCACTCGAAGACGTCACTACCATCTACAAGCCCCCAGAGAAGCCATCCATGGGGTTCTTGTTCCGACCAAATAGTTGGATCTAGCTCCCGGCCTCACACCAGCCCGGAGAGGTCGAGGTTATGGTGGATAGATCGATGAGCTGCGGTGCATGGGAGTCCGGAACTGGGAGTGGAGACTGTGTAGATCGTGTGGGACTGGAGGAGATCAGGGCCAGGGAAGGAGATTGTGCGGGATTGGGAGAGGAAATCGCGCGCTGATTGACGGAGGAGATTGGGACCAGGAGAGGAAATTGGGATTGCTAGGTACGAGCGAGTGGGTAAATTTTTTCGGTGAGAAAAAGCGGATAGGGGAATAGCGATGAATAGGGGAAGACATCTATTTCTGTCATTTGTATCGTCCTCGGTGGGTTCTTGATAACTTGATTTACCCGAAAATCAACAATAGCCGTTAGTTGAAAAATATAAAATGCATCTAAAGGGAAGAGTTCTATTGGCCAGTATTTATGGTTTTTTTCATTCGAATTTGATAGGCTACGACATAGACGTTTTTAATGACGTGACAATATCTTTATGAAGAGAAAAAAAGAAGCATGTTTCATCTCTCTTGGGACGATTACCAGCTTTACGTGAGTTATGAAATTAAATGTCTATGAAACTATACAACAAAACTATGCATTGAGGATGGATGTTTCATCCATGTTTCATTTCAGATTATGTGATGTGACAGTCTTCAAAACGACACCATGAAACTTTCCATTGAGAAATATCTTATTCAATGTTTACGGAACATGCATGTCTGCATTAACTACACTTTACAGCAGCAGTCGGGATAAAGACAGTAGGAACCATCTTTCTTGTGGCCCAACGTTGCGCAGTGAGCAACGCACGCTTCATTTCTGCAGGGTTGCGCATTCTGCCACCTGGAGCATTCCACCCTGCTTGGCCCTCCATGGCAGCCTATGCAAACATGAGATGCAACACAGTAGAATAAGTTAGACAAGACTTTTTTGTCACACTAACTTATCTTAATTTGAGAACAAAGAATAACGTAGAGTAAGAAAAATTAGTGGTGCGTACAGCCTCCAGCTTGGCAAGTAGGCATGGTGCCAAGAACCAAGAACAAAGCAGCAGCCAAGTACACAATCCTAGTACATATCTTGATTGGCGATGCCATGAAGACGAGAATATTGCTACTGTTTTATTTCTCTGAGGACTAGCTATGAGATAATTATTACTTATGGATGTATCGCATATACAAAGGCACAACCAACTTCAAGTGCATATATTTATACTATCTGAAGGTATGCTCTTTTAATATTTTATGTTTGTTGTTATATCTTGGGGATGGAGATATGGATATCTTCTAGCTAGCAAACATAAAATATTGAAAGAGCATAGCAGTTAGAGATATGGATAGAGATATGTAGACTATAAAAATACACATCTTAGTATATCCAATGAAGCGGCGGTGCCTAGCCATATAACCCAACTGCCAATGCGACTAACTGATGCACAAAGCATCTGAGTCGCTCGATTGATGAATCATATTCCCTGTAATTAATTTGGGGCTTATTACCGGTGCTGTTCACTACTTGTAACGGTTAACGCAAGTGCTATTTTTACTTTAAGCAATATATACATCTATCAAAGCCAGTTATATAAGGTAGTTCCTTCATTCAAAATTGTAATACGTTTTCATATTTCTACATGCAAAGTTTTTTTTTATATTTCTACATACAAAGTTTTTGTTATATACATGTATACACTATGTCTACATACATTTTTAAAACAACTTATCTAGAGAAGCAAAAATGCTAAATAGTATATACCCTAAATAAATAGAAAACATTAAATAAATACATATTTATATATTTTTAAAAAAACTCAGATTTCTTTATGTAACTCTAATTATAGAGAAGTGAATAAAATGTGATTTTATACTTTTTACAGTTTATTCGTATATTTTGTTTTTCACATTCATGTCTCTACATTTTGCATATAGAGCGACAAAAGGCGCAACACGTTTTGGATGGTCTGGATTTGGCACGATTAGGATACTAGATTGTGATCCCACGACATTAAATGTTGGCGTAGGTTGGACACGACAAGGAAATGAGCATGCCATGCCAGATAGGGCCTACTAGACTGACCCAACATATCATGCCAGTTCATCACAAGAAACCGCTTCATCAACTCAAAATTCGAAGAGATATTCACAAATCTCATACATTGATAGATACGCCAATTGTTTGCACCAGAATTTAGAAAGAGGAAACGCAGGAATGTGAAATCTTCCAGGGGTGATCATTTTGCAATCGATTTTGGAAGGAGTCGATATCAGCTGGTTTGAGGAAGGTTGGATCGGCTATTTTGTATGACGTCAGCAAGATATATTTGAGGTGGCGTTAAGGAAAACGTGTCGGAGTCAACAGAAAGGAAAGGTTGGGCTCCAAGTTATCGATAAATTAGGAAGTTTTCAGTTATTCCGTGATTTTGTAATAGGTTCGTATTCGAATAGGACTCATGTTAGGTTCCGGGTATAAATATTGAACCCTGAATATTTTAAAAAGACACGACATAATCGATACAACCTTTTTTTGGCTCAACGCCAAACCCTTAGGAGTATGAGTCCTTAGATCTCGACGAGTCCTTCAACAAACAGGGCTGCATCAGCTGATTGACCTCCGGTTTGCCTATAAGTACCATCATGACTTTTGTAATTACTTATAAGGCTAAATCAGCCGATTGATCTGTTACAAGTCATAGTAAAGGTTAGTTATCAATTCTTATCTAGTTCAAGTACAGCTACATCAGTTAAGTTCGACCTCCACTGCTCAAATTAGATTAACATCAAGTTATCGGCTCTACCTAAGAGTGGCGTCTTTCGGGTAGATTCATTAAGTTACCGATATTGCTGATGTCCTTATTGTCATTAGTTTTCAGCAATATCAACTTGACCGATTGAGATCGATCTGGATCGGCCTCACATCCTTTGAATCCATTGTTTATTCTGCTATATTGCGATAATTTTTACTTTAAATGATAGATTACGCTTTACTGGTGGTTCTATTTCGATCTTGATCGTGCATGGGCTGCACTCGAAAACATGAGTTATTTATGGAAAGATTTAATGATTAGTAAGCTTCAATTTATGGTTACCATCATAGCTGTATCGATCCGGTCGACCCTCACTGATACAACCATAAAATAAATCTTGCTAATTAGCGAATCGAACTATTGATAGGTCATGCGTTCGTCTGTTTCCCATGCGTAAGAGAATCGGCTGCTTTTAGCCGATTTATATGTGCTTTCATATACATGGTTCGTGTTACGCGATCTTTGAGTATAAATAGAATCATAAGGTGCTCGTTTCAAAGTTTATCATGGACGTCATAGCTGTATTGATCCGGTCGACCCTCACTAATAGACATGGTAAATTACGATTTGATTCGCTTACGATTGTGTTTATATTTAAACGGTTATGTCATGCAACTTTTGAATATGGATAGATCTGTAGGCTCTTATCTTAAAATCCATTACGGTTGACATAGCTGCATCGATCCGGTCGACCCTCACTGTTAATCGTAGCAAATTAGAGTTGATAGTTTATAAGTTTATTCATGCTTAACGGTTAATTGATATAAGCCATGATCTTTGTATCTTCGAAATTGGTTATTTAACCAAAAATAAGAACTTGCATGATGGAATTCTTGGTTCTTATATGTATTTGGGTGTGTTGTACTTATTTTTGTCTTAGTTAAATCTTGATCATAAAACACATAACAATATTAAAGTATTGCTCACAATGATTCACATGCAACTAACCGATTTCTACTAATATCGAAAGCTTATTTTCGTTAATTATCAGATATTGACTATTTTTGTCGATGGCCTTCATTCACTCGCTCTATGAGCTGTATATGCTGTATATTTGGAATTGTCTGGAGCAACACCGGCATGTTCCACCTTGTTTTAATGATAAGATTTGCTTTTCTTTGTCAATTGCAGGTCAAATTGGCTGGCACGTCTTTGGGGTTTTCTCATAATCGATTGAGCCCGGTGTTGAAGCTAAGCGGATCTCCAAGCCTTGTTTTGTTTTTTATCCTTTCGGCTTGCTGTGTGTGAGGCACGAGATCATAATTTTTGTGTCAACACCAATTCACATTACATAGATCAATGATCAATCACAATTCACATTCACAGACATATTACATGCTAGTACATCTTCACAATCCCATCTGAACAAATTACATATTCCAATTCCATGCCACAATCTCATGGATACTTCACAATGCATCATAGGGATAGGGACACATGGGACATGGAAAAGATCTTCATTGTGTCAAGGAGATCAGGGTTATGGTTCAACACACAGGAGATAGTAAAGCCGAAAGAGCAAGAGAGCGATCAAAGGCGGAGGTGAAACGAATTGGGATTTCAAAACTTGAAATTCTAACTCTCTTGCCCCTACGTGATAGTCCTAGGATAACACGGCTATCACGGGCATCCAATTTTTAGCAGATTACAGAGTCATACAACAACAGAGTACTTAAATAAGAATATTACACTAGTTTAGAAACAAGTCCTTTAGGCTAACATCAAACAAAACACTGATATTTTAGTCATAGCTGCAAAGTTGGCGAATATCCAATCCACGGGCATCCTTGAGGGTAGATCATAAACCAACTACTTATCTCAACACCAGCTGCAAGTAAAGAAATTTGGACAACACCAGATGGGCGCAGGCCATGGTCAGCAACGATGAGCTTCAGTTGAAAATAGAAAATAAGGGATCTGGTGATCTGAATAGTTTAGTTATAGTTTGCATCCTTAGCGCATGCAGAATAGCATCAAAAATATATACATAGTAAATCTTCTCTAATCCTAACCCATAATCTCATTCTCACCATCCACTCATCATCACATCTCACCACTCATCATCCTTCACATGACCCACATACTCTCAATCTAAGTGACGAGGCGGCCAACACACGCCCCTCGTCTCAAGGACCTCAAGCCGGACCTATCTTCATGGGAGAGAAGCAAAGAACAAGAGAAGCTAAAGGGCCAAAACAGATCACAAGAACTGGTCCTGACCAAAGAAACGCAGCTATACGTATAGTTTTAACTCTGCAGTGTGTACCTATACCCACAAATCGCCAGGCACTGGCTGGCACCCATCGAACAATGCTCAAGACTTAGTACATTGTTGGTGGTTCTTATCGACAACAATCTACCACCAAATTATGTCCAAAAAGGAGAAAACTAACATATTTTACACACATATACTTTTACTATTGACATAGTTTTGCTTGTATTGCAAGTATTTTATTTTGTAGCACTTATTTGGATGCAATGGAATTATAGTCAAAATGCGACTTCAAACAAAGTGTAAAGCAGATTTTATGCTAAGGAATGAGAAGATGGCCCAGCCAACCAACAAATTTGGGCCAAACCCCACCATTGCTGCGCTCCAAGCCCACCAAGAGACCCACCAGGCGAAGGCGATGGCGAGACGGGCTAGGAAGGGTTCTAGGGGTGCGGCCGCACCGCCCCCAGCTCTGCTCGCCCCCACCTCACTCTGGTCGTACATTGATGACGCCTAGAAGTCGGTTTGGGGATGTTTCCATGTTTACCTCCCCTCAAAACAACCATAGAGTAGTATAGAAGAAGGGGGAGAGCTCTCATTCCAACACACACCACACATCAAGAGCTACTCTCCACATTGTACTTTTACGTTTTCATTAGTAGTATCTTGAGCAAGGCAAAGCTACCTTGGAGGGCTTGACTCCTTGCAGAGGAACCTTGGTATGATTAAGAAGAATCACTTCCCCAAAGTCTTGCCTTTAATTTATCAATATAGTTATGCTCATGAACTATAGTATAGTTCTTATGTCATGATCTTAGCATATGAACTAGTCTATAGTGTCTATGTTATGATCTTATTATATAGAACTTTATGCTTAATCCTGCATATCATGTTTAAGAGTAGGATTAGAGCTATGTTGAGGTGGTGGTTCATTATGCCTTTGGGTGTGCCCAAGTCCTTTACTTGTCGATCCGTAGGGTTGGAGTCCTGGGGGAGTTGGGTAGTTTCTCTGTATGTGGGCATGGTGCCCAGGTATAAAGGAACGGGTGAATGCATTTCATGCTCCACGGTTGAGGGGTAGGCAGCAGGTGGTGATAGCCCTGTCCGTCCCTTGTAATCCTCCACATCCAGGTATGGTGTAGGAGAGGCTGCTGGTAGACCAGTACTCAGTGGCCTCCCAGCCCATCTCACACTTAGCTTTAACACCTGCTCATGTACATGTATGATTATTTCCTATTCTTTGTCTAGCAATATTAAGATATGCCTGCTCCTGTAGAATCATTCTTTTATTCTGTATTCTTTCATCACCTCTCTAGTGACAATGCTAAGAAATGCCAACAAGCATTTCTGACGTCGTTGCTAGGGTTGTTCTATCTCCATTTCTAGTAACGATGTTAAGAAATACCAACAAGCATTTCTAGCGCCGTTGCTGGGAAAGGTGTTAGTTAAAAAGAATCTAGTAGGACATACGCATGATGATATCAATGTATGGTAGCCATTGCTCATTCAGGCGAACTTTGCTTGTTTTCTCCTGTTGTGGATGAAAATAGGATAGTGTCTGACTGGTTTCTCCCTGCTGAAAAACTACATCACAAATCCAGAGGCACTCCTAATGGAGAACCAGTCTTGTACCGCTTTTTCTTCTGCTACTCCTCCATCAGACAAACCAGTTGCCCCCTCACCATCCACGCCTACCGCTATGGCCCAGAAGTCACTTCGCGAGTTCTCTGTCCCCGCTATTGCCAACGTGCCCGTTGGGCCCGCTATCTACATCGGTGACAAGAACTTCGAACTCCACACCAGGCTGATCATGATGGTGCAGGAAAAAAGAATTATGTGGTTTGCCCAACGAGAACGCAGACGCACACCTCCAACACTTCCTCTAGTTGTGTGACACCATCGTCATCAAGGACGTCTCACCCGAAATCATCAGGCTCCTTCTGTTTCCCTTCACCCTTGGGGGGAAGGCGAAGCAGTGGTTTTATAAGGACAAGGAAGCTATCAACACGTGGGCAAAATGCTCCACAGCGTTCCTCGCGAAGTTCTTCCCCGTGGGCAAAACCAGTGCCCTAAAGGAAAGAATTTCCAATTTCTAGCAGAACGTGATGGAATCCATCCCTGAGGCATAGGAAAGGATACAAGAATACATCCAAGCATGCCTGTACCACGGGATGGAGAACTAGCTCGTGCTTCAAAACATCTATAATGGGTTAACACCCATGTCGAGGGGCCACATTGATGCTGCTGCTGGAGGGGCGTTCCTCTCTCTCACCATCGATGGAGCTACAGCTCTCATTGACAAAATGGTAGCCAACAAATGGTGGGGCGAGGAGAGGACCTAGACTAAGCAATAAAAAGGCATGCATACCGTGAAGGAGAAGGATATTGATGGGGATGGAATTCCCGATCTTTCATCAGGTTCAAAATAACTATCGATTTGGTGGAGAGCGACACACCGATCCGACTTCTGATCACGAAAACCCAAACCCTACAACCTTAGCACCACGTCTCCTCTGGTTATCAACCATGTCGCAATCTGGTTGAACTCACCAAGAAGGCTATTCCCTGCTGCGAATCGAAGAACACAAGAAAGAACAAGATAAAACGTAACATAATTGAAGTGACAATTGCATCTGAATGATTAAGCACTTGAAGTTGGGGTCTTGCAAACCGATAACGGCGACTGTTCAAAAATAGACTGATCTAAAGAAAAATGCAAACCTAACGTAAGCGGCGTCTACTGATTATATAACCTAAGGGGCGTCCAAGGACCTCTATTCACGTCCCTAAGAAGTCCGACACGTTACAAGGCCCAAACGACGCAAAAGATGGCGATGCAGCGTCCTAACAGATTATGGACGTCAAATTATTTCGATGATTCCTGTTAATTCTGAAGGAATTTTGATATGGTACCACTGCCATTGGTTGGCTTATCAAAATAGCTTTCCATCCATTTGTGGATTGTCAAAAACGGAGTTCGTTATAACCTGGGTGTCCATTTTACTACAGACTCCTAAATCCCTAGATGGACTCGAACTTGACTTGGATTGGGCTTCCAACTTGGCTTGGACGCCCTTTCTTGCCTCCTAAGTTGGTGGCCAAGGGGAGGCCGTCCAAGGGCTCCCTTTATGAGTTCTCTGTCTCCTTAGGGCGTGCTCCAACTTGGACCAGAGTCCCAAGGGTGAAAACCAAGCCCATGATGACGATGTAGCTCCCGGCAGAAACAACGACATCTTGTCTTGATGATTTGGTGGCCTTGCCGACATGATATTGACATACACTACGTAAAAAAGG
The DNA here is from genome assembly GCA_904845875.1 of Miscanthus lutarioriparius. Taxonomy (NCBI): domain Eukaryota; kingdom Viridiplantae; phylum Streptophyta; class Magnoliopsida; order Poales; family Poaceae; genus Miscanthus; species Miscanthus lutarioriparius. Next base: position 93,256,802 of record CAJGYO010000009.1, read on the forward strand.
TTTTGTAGGGGCGGGTGAATACCGTTTGTAGGGGCGGTTTGCCTAGCCGCCCCTACGCAAGGGTCTCTACAAATCATGTATTTATAGGGGCGGTTCCCAGACCGCCCTTACAAATCAATTTGTAGAGGCGGCTGGTAACACCAGCCGCCCCTACAAATCGATTTGTAGGGACGGTTGGTACTGTAGCCGCCCCTATAAATTGATTTACAGGGGCGGTCTGGGAACACCAGCCGCCCCTACAGATCGATTTGTAGGGGCGGCTACAGTACCAACCGCCCCTACAAATCATTTTTCCGCCAAAAAAATTAAATTTACAATTCAAATTCGACCAGAACATTTATTTATACCAGATTATAACAAATATTCCATGACAATACACGGTGCAAATTATTGTGCTTGCTGTTCATTTAAACTATGAGACTGCACATAGGTATATGAAAAGTATTGTGAAAACCAATCTTCGCTCGATGCAAGTAAGACAAGAGAGAACAAGACACACCGCAACAATTCTTGAGAATGTACAAGACAATGACTCGGTAAGCCTAATTGTCTCCACACCATATAACAATGACACAGGATGAGATGCCATATTGCTTGTGTACAGGCTGCAAACACTAACCACAAATGGAAAGCATAGCCTTTCTTTTTTCTCGAACACAAAGCCTTTCTTTTGAATGAAAGAAAATGGAAATGTCCTAGGAACTGAGCCGAGCTCAGTTGGTACGCCTACCACCCAGGTTCGTGTCCTTTTTTACTTCAATTTTGTTGTCTATTTCTCCTTATTGGCAATGCCACATAGTTCCTCTTAGTGTCTTTTTTTTGGGGGGGGGGGGGTATTACTTTTTACATACAGGATAACTAAGGGTACTCAGCTGGCTAACAAAATGGCCACTTAACCAAGATGAAATGTGGGAACAACAGTAAATCTAAACTTCAAAGAGTAGACACAACAAAACAATTGAACCTAACCTTCGATAGTCTACGAAGAAGTTGGTTGCAAGTCCTTAGCATAACTAGTTTTCCACGTCCAAAAAGTTCTTGCTACAAACAACCCAAAACGATAATCGATCAGCAAAGTTACAAACATGCATCTTCTGTACTTAACCAGAACTAACCAAATAGAATAAGGATCACAATTACCTTCCCCAGTACATTTTGTTGGCTCTCAATATACCCAAAGATATCTTTGCAGTCTTTGATTGTTGACATTTCAGTTAGGTTTTCTAACAGCTGGAATACCATACCACCCTCAACATGCCCTCTTTCGCAAAGATAAAGCACAATATCTATCATGGAAGAACATTGTTTTCTCAGAACAAAAACTAATGCTACACAGGCACCAAATAGTGTTCAAGAAAAAAAGAGAAAGTGATGCCATAAGGTCCTCAGATAGGTATGGATTTGAACAAAGAATGTTGGAAGAACTGCAACTGACCAAGAAGGCGAGTTATCAGGAAGTTACTTTCTCCGCTATCCAATGAATTCCCATATTGCATGATCTTTTTACCCGATTGCACTGCAGATGACTAAGAATACAGATTTAATAAAAACAGAATCAGCAATCAATGTTGATTTCTAAGATTGCAAATGAAATATGGAAATACACACTCTCCATATAAAACAGAATCAGCAATCAATGTAATTTTCTAGGATTGCAAATAAAAATGCAGCCACACCTTCCGTTTTCTTTTAGAAATAATCATTAAAACCCTACTGCTCAGAACAGATGCAATGACCCAGAAAAATGCACGTGCCGACAACACTCCCTAACCAATTTATCATCAAGTGAGATGAAAGGACAGTGTAGCCACATAGAAAGTTACCACGAGCTCCTGCAGCAATGTTCGATGAGCATTTTCCAAGGATTGGTTCTCCTCTAGAACCAACACGGTTTCCTTCTGTGAAATGAGATATGCGTGTCAAAGCACAGTCAAAGTACCGATGAAAATCCTAGTACTCCAGTCTTGTATATAAACAAAATCAGGAAAAAAAAGGAATTGCAAATGCGCAAGAAGTGCACATGTACATTGTAAGCTTTTGTGGTCCATTTGCCCGGGGTAATTAACAGGCTTCTCCGACACTAACCAACAGAATTTTACAATTCCAAGATCATTCGTTAAACTGCACTTTTAACAACAGAAGAAATCACTTTCTGACAGGCAATCAGCATACAAAATGAATTGTGCAACTCACAGGAAGCAACTGACATCCTACGGTTGCACACGGCACAAACAAAATGAACCAGGGAAAGTTTTTATTTCTTCTCTTTGCATACAGAATTCAAGCAACCACTTTTTTTTTCCAAAAGCACAGTTAGAAATTACCTGTGCCCACAAGGCGTGGTGGTCGGCTCAAAGCAGATCTCCAGGCAAATCTGCACAATGCGCAACTCCCAAATCAATCCCCAATATTACAACATCACATTTTAACTGGGGAAGGGAATAAAAAGGTCCATCCACAGAAAAAAAAACATCCAGCACTTACAATGAAGGTGTCATTGAAGGATGCAAAGATGTGAGCAACACCAAAGACAGACTCTCCTTCACAGACAGTGGGTCCAAGGGTAACGTTCTCCTCCTTGGGCTCCCTGGTCTTCCTCCTCGACTGCAAACATATATTACTATCAGATTAGATTGAACTTATTGTCATGTTGACAGCCTCCAGAAACAATTTCACCATGCACAACGAGTGAACCTGAGTTCACCTCATGTTCTAATTTTAAGAGCCTAAGAGGACCAAAAGGCCATACTAATTGAGCACAATGCAGTATGAATAAATAGCCTGTCTGTGGATTTATACTACGAAATTGTGTTGAGCGAAAAAACGGATAGAAGCCATTCAACAGCAAATCAATCTCAGTATACTAATCAAGTCAATCATTTCAAGGATTAAAACTTGATTAGCATCACGATGTATATTGATATTGGGAAACAATAAACCTTGCAAAACATGACTTTCCAGCTTCGTAAATACTTCCAACCCAAGCATATCCCCAGGTAATCAGCATATCTATCTCTTAGCTCGTAAGCAGTAGGTAATCAGCATCTCCGACTCTTAAGTTTGTAAGTAGTAGTTTCTACTTTCTAGCTGTATCAATACTTCCACAGTTTTAAAAGCACATCTCAAATATTGCATTTGACAGCTAAACATCTTCACCTAGAAGACTGATATCGCGATTAGATTCACAACAGAATTACCCCAGCACATCACTTCAGTCTTCAACTCAGGAGTACGAATTACAGTCAACTAATTCAGCGAAAGACGAATCACGATTGCGATGCAGCAGCCCACAGAGCACAAGCTCCAATCAAAAAAATTTCCACGCAAATCTACGCTCTCGAACCCCCACCGCTATAGATATTGCACCTAGATCCACGTACTTAACCAGATTTGAGATGAGGCTCGCTTACCATGGTTGCGTGGATCGACGACGGGTGACCGAAGCCGGCCTTGCGAAGCCACATGCATACACTTAGACTTGTGATTAGATCAGATCCGGATAGGGTTCGGGGCGGGTGCTCGGGTTTTGCGAGAAGGAAGGGAGAGAGGGGGAAGAGTACCTGCTGTGGTGGGCGCTCGTCGTCGGCGAAGGGACCTGGGCAGCTGGGAGTAGGGCGGCGGCGCCGGTGGTCGCTTGGCCCCATTGATGCAGAAAACGGCCGAATCGAACGTATAGGCGAGCTGAACGGGAGAAACGAAGAAAAACAGCAGACTGGTGTAAAAGCAGGGCTATTGCTCCACCGTACCGGCGAGAACCCGAGCAGGAAAAGAATTAGGTGGGTGGCCACCGTACCTGGTGCTGGATCCGGCGCTGCCGCCGGCGGAGGAGGTGGAGGCCTGCCTCTTGCGACGGGACTCGCGGATGGGGGTGTCCTCGACGACCATCGCGGCGAGGACGGACTCCTCGTCCCACCCGGCAGAACCCCCGCCACCCTAGGTGCGCCGCCGAGTGCCGCCGCGCGGAGAAGAGGGGGGTGCGACGCCGTGCGCCTCCGCTGGAGAGGGAGGTCCCGTCACCGCGTGGGGGAGAGGTAGGGGCGGCGTGGGGGAGACACGGAGGGGCTCGGAGAGTCGGAGGAGAGGGAGAGCGAGGGAGAGAGAGAGAGAGAGGGAGTCGAGACTGAGAGAGAGAGGAGGCCGTAGATATTTCAGACGGTTTATACCGTACGTTGGGCATTTCTAGGGGTGGTTCGATCACCAGCCGCCCCTACAAATAAAAACACTGAGGGCGGCTGGTGATTGAGCCGCCCCTACAAATCCTATATATTTGTAGGGGCGGCTCGTATCACCAGCCGCCCCTGCTATTTTATTTGTAGGGGCGGCTAGTCTCGTGGATTCCGAGCACGTCACTGTAGGGGCGGCTCCATCACCAGCTGCCCCTAAAAAAAATTTATGCCGTTGCTAAAAACCGTTTTTTACGTAGTGATAGAACTAGATCTATTTGAAAGCTTATCAAACAAGTGCTCATTGACCGCAGCAGTGAGCGCGAATACACGCGACCCCTCTACCATCATCGAAATTTCCAACAAAATTTTGTAAGGAAAAAACAAAGAAAAACAAAGGAAATGAGCCTACAAATAGTGCAGATTCCATCCAGGTGTTCATCTCATATCTGCGACCCGCTACATTTTGTTGGCTGATTTCTCGCCTTTTGTTTCTCCTTAAACAATACAGCCAAACTTAGGCCTGTTCATGGTCCAGGTTTCCTAGTTTTTGGTTGGGATGGCTTGGGTTGGTTTCTGGCCGTTTCAAGGCAGGTCCAAGGATTCACTGGGTTGGGTTGTCAACGGGTTTCGCACGGGTTTTGTCATGCCGTTGTATCGGCTGCAGGGACATCATTGCCGAGGCGGATGACTAGGCAAGTGATGTGGGGTCGAGCATCGGCGCCGAGCTGGATAAGGTGGGGCGAGCCGACGGGGAGGTGGACGATGTGGCGACAGCGCCCGTTGCCAGACAGATCATGAAGCACCTGTTTGTCGCCTCCGTCGCTGGGACTCCAAGGAAGGCTTGATCGACCTCCAGGACGACCACTCGGAAACCATCGATACACCACTGGCCGCGACATGGAGACCACCTGCAGGACCGACCACTGGCGATGTGACCTCGTTCCTCGCCTCCTCACGACGCGACGCGACCTCATGGTTGCTCTCATCGTCGGCGCCAACTTCTTCTCCACTAGATCCGCCGCCGCTGCCATGACCCTCATGCTTCTCCGTCGTGCACCGGTGCTGTCCCCGGTAGAGACTTGAGAGGAGCATGGAGGGAGAGAGGAAGAGGACGGGTTCCACGGGTTACTTGGGCTCAACGGGTTTTGATGGGGAGCGAACCCAGCACGTGCATAAGAAGCTTGACCGGTCATCCATGGTTTGGGTACGGGTTGGTCACCGGGTTTGCTGAACCGATGAACAGGGCTATACCAACTCTTGTCTGCCAATCTTTTCTGCACTACTGGATTCAGGTTCTTTGCCGAGTGCCTGAGGCTATATTGCACTCGGCAAAGGCTTTGCCGAGTGCGGCACTCGGCAAAGCACACACAGCAAAAAAATTGATCGGCAAAGCACTCTTTGCCGAGTGTATTTTATCGGACACTCGGCAAAGAAAAGCGACCGTCACGGCGCCGGTCCCGTTGACGGTCACTTTGCCGAGTGTCAACCGTGCAGGCACTCGGCAAAGATTTTTTTAATTTTTTTTTAAAATTTCTTTGCCGAGTGCCAACCCGTGAGGCACTCGGCAAAGGGCTTTTATTTTTTTTTTAAATTTTCTTTGCCGAGTGCCAACCCTCCAGGCACTCGGCAAAGATTTTTTTATTTTTTTTAAAAAAAAAATTCTTTGCCGAGCGCCAACCCGGCAGGCACTCGGCAAAGAGCTTTTATTTTTTTTTTAAATTTTCTTTGCCGAGTGCCAACCCTCCAGGCACTCGGCAAAGATTTTTTATTTTTTTTTTAAAATTCTTTGCCGAGCGCCAACCCGGAAGACACTCGGCAAAGAGCTTTTATTTTTTTTTTTGAAAATTTTCTTTGCCGAGTGCCACCCCTCTAGACACTCGGCAAAGATTTTTTATTTTTTTTTAAAAGAGGAAGCCCAGGAGCTTAGCCCAGGAGCAAGAGATCTATGGGCCTTTAAATTCCTATCAGATAGGGGGAGGCCCATTTTCACCTAAATGATAATTTTAGTTTGCACCAACACTAAAGATTTTGAATTTATTCACTATATTTATTGAAGAATTAATTATGAAAGTACAGGAGTTTTATTTTATAAAAACATAGAGCTAAAAAATAAATTATTTGGTATTGATTTGTCATATACTAGGAATCTTACATCAAAAGGTATAAACTTATCTAAAGTAATAACTTATAAATTTATCAATAAAGTATAATATAATTCAAAAATAAATTGCAAGCGTCAATGTACCTGGTTTATAATGATACTTGATTTTTTTTAGAAGATATAATGATACTTGATAAACTATTAAAATGACTCGTTACGGGCTCTACAACACATCACAACCGAGTCATAATAAGGCATTTAAAAAACTGAGCAAACCAAGGATCGCTGTTATGTTGCCCCTGGATGTTCGGAACGGGTGAGCCGACCACTCTCCGACGTTGCCGATCACACACTATGGCTAGAGATAGAAGAAGGGAGGGACAACAGAGCGCACACGCACAGCATAAGCACCAACGTTGGCCGAAGCTCTGCAGAGAAGATGATAAAACTGAACTCGCTCTCTTTACTGAGTTGCAGTGGGAAGCTATATATACAACTCTACCCGTCTAATCTTAATGCACAGACATGTCAGGCTGCCATGCTGTTACAGTGACTAGATGCATGTGACAGCAGGGTTAACTTTGACGTCTGCCCCTGCTGTGGCTACAGTGCGGCAGGAGAGTCTTTCAACGCCTGTCCCTGCAGCGGCTACATGGAGGACAGCAGATTACTTTTACATGTTACAGGATTCTTAAATTCTCTTATCCTCAAGCCTCTTTCTATCAATAAGAACCAACAATAATACGAATTATGTCACTATTCTAATTAGTAATCATGCCCAAACTTTCGCCGCCATCAGATAAAAGAAGATGTGCTTAGTCAGCAACGCCTGGCGTTGCATTCGAGCATGACATATTTACATAAGGGGCAGAACAATGCATCAGCTACAAACATTGGTTCAGATGCATTTTGCATTCGCGGATGCAGTGTTTTGCACTGCCTGGATCATCTGACCGACCTGAACACACGGCCTCCAACCACGAACAGTTTTGAGCAAGAACGCATCTACCAGCTTCGCCACAACAGGCATGCTCCAAGAAGGTAGTTCAAGCTCATGCACCATCTCTGTAGCCACCGAAAGACTTGTATCATTCTCCAGGTCAAATGCGAACTCGACGTTCTTACATTTACCTGTACAAGGCCAAAAGAATAAAAATGCAGCGTCAGTGCATGGTACAAATGGAGATATGTGAATCCAAAGATGATATTTTGATGCTTGTAATTACCATTGGGGACCGGAATCCTTAGTAATAACTTGACAGGGTTGCTACCACTCATATCTCCTTCCAACACAAATCCACCCCTTCGAAGCACTAGGCTGAAAGACCCCTTCCCGTTATCAACAGTTCCATTTGGTAGCAAAGATACAAAAATGGGTGTGGCTTCAAGATCCAGATCCAAATTTGGCGGGAATGCTATTGGTTCTTGCACAGGATTAGAGGTTTTATTTTAATTGATGATGATGTCATCTTTCATGAGAAAAGGGCTCTTCAAGAGCTCACTTGATGGCAATCTATCAGCTGCTGAAGCTAGGCAGCTCTCTATGAAACTTCTTACTTCAGCATCTTTGACCTTGGAGAGAGCAACTGGTTTTATACCCTGCAATTATACCATTATAGCACCATTCATATACAACAAAAAGGAACTATCTGGGTACTTCCTAGCGAACTCTTGAAGTAGACAAGTACTATCTAAGTAATAGGTCACTTCAGAAATCTTCTTGTATATCTGAACAAAGCCCTGACATTCACTGTAAGGGCACTCACCAGTCACCATCTCAAGCATACACATGCCGAAAGAGTATATATCCACCAACTCATTGTAGTTTTCACCAAAGAGCTCTGGTGCCATGAATTCTAAGGTGCCTGTGTTTCAGGTTAAATGTTACCGATAACCATATCAAGCTCACCACATATCACGTTTGTTTTCATAAATATGTGGTAGTGTGGCCTGTAGAAAACCGTACCTTGTATACTCTGTGTTTTCCTCTCTTGCATGACCATTGCCAAACCGAAGTCCCCAATCTTAACCTTCCCATGGTTCCCATTGATGAAAATGTTGTCACACTTCAAGTCCCTGTGTATGATTGGTGGCTTCTGGCTGTGCAGATAGGCTAGCCCTGTCAGTATCTGTTTGGCCCATCGCCTCATTGCCTTCATGTCAACTTTCTTGTGCTTCGTACGGTACCTAACCACACCACAACAATAGATCATTGAAGGGGATGGTGAAGCTAGCTACTTCTGTACAGCTGTTTCCCTTCTGTGAATGGAAAGGAAAAGCAACCAACTTTGTATTTCTTTTAGTTCCCTGAAAAGTGAAAACTAAAATTACCAATAAACTATTCAGATTTTAAATTTGAAAAAGAAAGAGTTATTCAGATTTTATTTGCCGTTGGTAAATAACTGAACATTCACAATGCCACAAAAGACGGTACAAGGTACAAAGAATAAAATGAATCAAACTCCATCAGTAGCAGCACATACGAGGAGGGGCTATGTTGCCATGTTGGTCCATTCACAGTGTAATTCGTATTTTTTAGATAATGGATTAATTAATCCGGCCTCTATATCCACGAAGATATACACAGCCAAAATAATACAAGAGCAATTAGACTCACACCTCAACAAAGAAGATAATACACAACCAAAAATAGGAAAAAAATTATGACCTCAATTCATCCCTGCATCCCAACATCCTCTCTTGAAATGGCCAGATTCGGGGAGTGGAGGTTGTTTGCATATAGCAACAAACTTCTATGCCAGATTCGGGGACTGAAAGTTGTTTGCATATAGCAACAAACTTCTATATTGATTAAAAATGAGGTCCACTGCCACTAGCACAACATTCATAACCGACGCCTATATATTGTGGATTCTGCTCGGCAAATAACTCAACAGAATGCATAACAGACATAATTAGCAGAATGTTCAATATATCAGTGGATTTCTTTGGGGTTTTTAACCAAGCCTCATGTGGGCTTCGCATAGCCATGGCACAAATAAAAGTCAAGCGCGATGTTCTTTGTCCAGAAATAACGAAGCGAGGTGAAAGAGCTAGCACCTTTACCAGAAGCTTCAGTTGAGGTTACGGTATAGGTTTCGAGACTTGTGAAGTATAAATATATGGATACATTGCAAATAATAGTATATAACCATATAAAATATTTGCATTGACTAAAAATTATATAAGTTTCTAACCCATGCGAAGTCATGGGTTGATAGGCCAGTTTACATCTAATTAGCCAGCACCTGGCTACGCCTTTACACCTATCCATTTTTCGGCTCTCCTGCTATGATGATAGCTAATATATATAATCCTTTAAATTTGCATATAAATTACCACTTGTATCATTATTAAAAACGCCCGCCTCCATTAATAAAAAACACCCGCCTCCATTAAGTTTTACGTAGCAGTGAATCGCCTCTCCTCATCTGCCTTCTGCGTGCACAGGAGATGGTATAGCAACCATTCGGATTTGTCGTTTGCTTTGTGACACCTGCTCGGGTGCGCTGGCGATCAGGTTTTTCAAGAGCACACAACACGAATGCAGAATCATCTTCTTCCCGGTGTTCTTGTACATGTTTTGAAGCCTATGCATCGTCTACTTCCTAGTGGTCGTTCACCGGACTTCACTATGAACGTCAACCTGCATCGACTGTTTTCCGCGACTTAGAGTAGCGCACTATGTCGACTAGTGCGCATGGATATACAACTCTTACTGAATTTGTCATAATCCGTATTATAACTTTGATCAGTATGTTCGTCATAGTTGCTACTATTGCGAATAATTGTAGTTGACACTTGCACATATATATGGTCACCAATCTACTATTGTTTTTCTAGATTAAATTAAACATGAAAATGCTTAAATTTCTAACAAAAAGTTCATTAAAAATAAAGATGGACACAGAATGCCATGATGAAAAAATTTGAGTTGCAATTGAATCTTGTGTATGGAGAAATAAAAAATAAAAATCAGCATATGAGTACGTAGTGCTGGATGCAACTGTTTCCAAGAGTGAATGCATAGCAACAACATGAATCTCCCTCCCATTAATACAGCTTTAAACTCATTAAAAAACGAGTTCTCCAGTGGCTGGCGCAACATGAATAACTCTTATATATAGTAGTTTGTGATTCCCGAATACATCAACGGAAAGCAAGCTTGCATCGCAGACATGGATGTACAATTTAGTTGCGAAGAAGACCGTTATCTTTTGGGAAAGGGAGCCCGATGACTTGGATGGTGAGATAAACATCCCCGCCAGCATTCTGGTTCAGCATCATCAGGCTCAACGGCAGCATGATACCATATGCTAGATTGCATCAATGTATCCTGGAGGGATGCCTAGCTTCCAGTCATTTTTTTCTCGATAAGGAAAGCTTTATTAATTTCAAGATCGTTACATTGAGGTGATACAAAGACCTTGAAACACTTCTGGCCTCTGTATAACAAGGATACACACACCCTTACAAAAGATCTTAAAACAAAAAAAACACACTAATAACACTCAATCCGAAGATTAGACTGGTAGATGTGAAGTCTTCAGGTACACAGAGTTTGCTAGAATGTTCGTATTTAATGCATGTATGTGCGGATAGATTCAATATTGGATTTTAATTAATCAAAAAATGAAAAAACAGAGAGAAGATTTTGAGCTAGACATAACAATACACAACATAACTTAATACGCTAAGCAAATGCATATAATGAATTAAAGATTCCATTTCTTCACTACTAGGGGCACGATGATCAACTGCCAATATATCCATTTCATGAAACAACTCGATATAGTGCCAAACAATATACACAGAATAGACTAGTTATGGGGAACAGAAGGATGAATGAAATAAGAAACAAAAGAAAAAAGATATGGCAGGCAGACACATGCCGGACTGCACCTGGACAGGAATTTCACAGAATTGCAGTAGAACAGTTGAAAGTATGTAGTAGTTTCTTTCATTAAGACTGAACCAGCTTATCCATTTCATGTTAACTACAGTGTTTGCATGTTAAATACTAAGTCAACTACACATATAAATGGCCTATTTTCAATGACAGTTGACATAAGAAACCAGCCCAAAAAAGAATATTTTTAGGTATAATTATTTTGAGCTCACCGCCTATCAAAATGCAAATATTTCTAGGGGCGCTTTACCTATGAAGCATCCCTAAATATTCACAATATATGCACCTAATTATATACATGTCTATCATTACTACAGAAACCCCTACAAATGCTTCTCAAACGAGCCGTCTCTACAAATTCATTTGTAGGGGCAGTTGTTATCAGCCGCCCCTACAAAAGGTTCTATTTGTAGGGGGTGGCTCTATATCCAGCCCCCCTACGAATCAGATTTGTAGGGACGACTCAATATTGAGCTGCTCCTATAAATAGACGTCGAATATTAAAAATTAAGCACTAAAAGTTGAATTTTTTCAAACGACCTCAGATGGAGAAATGACTAAAATAAAAGTTGTAGTTCTCGGCTGTTTACAACTTTTTCATTTGAAGTCTTTTACTCCTTCAAAATATCGTTTGAAATTCAATTTTAAAATTATTGAAGAACTCTGATTCTCTTTTTAATCTCTCACTAAAACTTGTAACTAGTCTTTCTCCCTCATAATAACTTCAAATTAGATGATTTTTTTCGTAAAATTTTCTAAAATCATGCTCTATCAATTTATTGTGTTCTTGCAGCTATTATTTTGTCTGTCTTTTCATGCGACTATGTTTTATCTATTTGAATTTTGAATTTCAAAAAATGGCAATTTCAAACATCATTTTGAAATATTAAATGATTTCAGCTCAAAAAGTCATGAACATAAAAGTTGTAGAACTCATTAAGATCTACAACTTTTATTTTGCTTATTTGTTCATCCGACATAGTGGTAGTAACATAATTCACAAATCTTACATATATCTCATTTATTTTCGTAAATTCTAAGAGGGATATGTAAGATTTGTGAACAATGTTACTACCACTATGTCGGATGAACAAATGATCAAAATAAAGTTGTAGATCTCAAAACATTATAGAACTTTGTAGTTGACAACTTTTTCATTTGAATTTATTTTGTCAAGGAAAACTACGTTTGAATTTCTTAAATTTGAAAATTGAATTTTTTAAATGACCTCGGATAGGCAAACAACTAAAATAAAAGTTGTAGATCCCAAAAAGTTGTATAACTTTATAGTTGACAATTTTTTGATTTAAAATCATCTTGTCAAGAAAAACTATATTTGAATGTTTCAAATTTGAACTTTGAATTTTTCAAACAACCTCAAATTCAGACACTACAAAATTTGAAAGTTGTAGATCTCAAAAAGTTATGAAACTTTGTAGTTGAAAATATTTTTATTTAAAATCATCCTTTTAAGAAAAAATACTTTTGAATTTCTCAAATTTGAAATTCAGATTTTATAAACGAGCTCGCATGGAGAAACTACCAAAATAAAAGTTGTAGATCTCGAAAAATTATAAAACTCTGTAGTTAACAACTTTTTCATTTGAATTCGTTTAAGGCCTCAAACAATAAATTTAAACTCGGTTTAGGATTATATGTGGGGAACAAAAATCCAATATAGACACGAGTGTGAGGTGTAGTGGTAGAGTAGGAAACGCACAAGAGGGAGGTCGCAGGTTCGAATCCCTGCAGCCGAGAAGCATGACCGATTGGTGCCTCTCCGGATTAAAAAAAAATCCTATTTTTTTGTCTGAAATCGTGATTTCTAAAAAAATAATTTGTAGGGCTGACTGGATATAGAGCCGCCCCTACAAATCTATAAACGTCCCTATAAATGCCATTTGTAGGGCAGGATAGCCAACCGCCCTTACAAATCCGTGTTTCGTAGACACGGTGTGGTAGAGGGCGTCTGGCCAAACTGCCCCTACAAACCTTTATGAGCCGCCCCTACTAATATTGTCCCACAAATCAAGTACACGTACACTCCCTCTAATTTACTATAGCTGCCCAATTGCCTCTCCTCATCTGCCTCTCACCTGTTCTTGGAGCAAATGTAAAGTTGCAGCTGGACTATGTATCTATAATAGCAAAAGTTGCAGTTATAGACTATGTATCAAAATTGCAGTTGTGATACTAGTATTCAATCATGCTACAAATATATAGAGCGGGCTCGATGGGTTTTGCAAGAGGCCCCAGTTTGCACATGAAGAGTGAATGAATACTTCCATTGTCACTTACACAACATACACAACCGTGTATATATAGCATTTCATGTTTTGCAAATACACAACTGAATGCAAAGCCAGCTCCACAACACAGGGTAGTATGCAGAAGAGAGGTGCCTCAAGCTCAAACGAATCCCTCCACCATTATTATGCCTTAGGAACAGGAAGCAACAGGGAAATGCCAACATGGTTCCCTTGTGGAGAAGGTGAGGCAGCCACGTGCACGCTAATGCATACGCTTCATTCGAAGTTCAGAAACTTCAGGTGCTGGCATGCCACGCTGACTGGGCATACCCTGTACGTGACCATCGGTATGCCATTGTGTGATTCTCCGGCCTCAACGCAAAAACTGAAGACCAGCATTGACGCTGAAAGCTTCTTGGCCTGTCTGCCATGCGGATCCGTCCCTTAGTGAGCAATTGAATGAATCATGTCACGTATAAATACATGTATACATTAAAATAATACGTTTTTGCAGGACATATCGTTCATACTCGTGTATTGGCAAGCTTCCTGCTAGAACTCCGAACTAGTAGAATGCTAAACCACGAACGTCATTGGTGTTTGACACTAACTAGATAAATATTTTATTTCACGAGACTTTGATGATCAGAAAACAAATCACATCATGCTCTTGCATTGTGTGCGAGGATCAGACGGTGGACCACATGAGTATGTGAAAATAATTTATAATGTTTCAGTTCCATCTTGCTTGCCCAAAATTTCTAAAAAAATGACAAAAATGTCATCGAACATGTGTCATGGTCAAGCAATCCAAGGAGGCTCACAATGTTTTATGTTTTAAAACAAGTTGCACAATGAGCAAATAATTATCGGGTTCGGATGGATTGAATGCAAGCATGTTTCAACGCTTCGTGTGGTCACTATACTTTTTTTCATTGGACAATCACAACACCGGGCCGTAGTTACTAGAATGATGAGTCCAGGAAACAATGTTTTACCAACTGGACAAAATTTGTCAGCAACGAAATATTAAGATTGTTGTAGAGCTACATTGAGGTGCCATGCACTTGTACCACAGATTGTATTATTAACCTGTACATGGCTATATATACACATGAAAGGCAACATCCAAATCAGGTGTGTAGCGTTCCCCCATACCATTGTCCACATTTATTTTCCATGGTATCATGAGTCCAGGACTATGTCCCATTGCCCCCGGACACCAAATACTAGCTGTGTAGCCCCATCTAGTGCCGTGCCACAACTGGCTCCACGGCTCCACTGCAGATAACAGCCTCTGCTTGCCATCACGTTCTGTCCACCCACCTGAACAAAGTTAAGATGAAATTTGTTTATAAAACTGTATACATAACCAATTTCCATTCATATAGGCTACAATACATCACTGTAGCAACTAAATGTAAGCCTAAACTGAATATAAAAATCATCCAGATTGCTATAGCCTCTATAAAGAAAACAAAATGTTAGTTGATAATTCGATAAGTACTAATAGTGAGAACAGATGAATCATGTCTTCTGTGGACATCAGGGTATATATTCGAATTTTATATTTTAAAACCTTAAGAATTACCAAAGTTGAACTCTAATTAAACTGTCCAGAGCTAATGTACATAAAAGGTTTAAAGCTATTTTATCTTGTTGGACTATATGAATCTGAAAAACTATCAATAGATAGGTCATGCTGGACTGCTCTATTGCTAGAAATAACTTAAGTGGGCTCATTGGACTCTAGGTACTTATAATCAGGTACCAGCACTCATTGTATTGAACCAATTACCACCATCAGGTATTCAGGCAACTACCTCTGTTCTAAACTACAAGTTCGTAGCCAGTACAGAAAACGTTTCACAACACTTGCACGTTGTGGATATGAATCTGCAGTAATTGTAGTATTTTGCTCCCTAACCCTACCCCCAATTAAAAGATGCAACAGAAGAAACAAAGCTATATAATTACTATGAGGATATAAAGCTTGACAAAACTTGTACTTTTAGGGTATAAATGATCCAACCAAACATGTTTATTAATATGTTTTAACAATAATTCATCATAATGGTGACACTCAAATCCTTGCTGCCGACAGACACATGTTAATCCAATATGGGATCAACTACCTTGTAACAGATATATTCACAGTGCTCATGAGCAAACGTTCATTGCAAGATTCAATTATTTAGATAAGTAAATGCATAACAATGGAAAAAGCAATTCAACCTCAAGCTCAATAAATGGCAGTGGTCTCCAATTCCACCTCTAGCTCAACAGAGTGATGAAGAAACACTAGCACATATATAGTACAGACCTAAAGCAAGAGGATAGATGGATGAATAACATAGTAGGAATGAAAGGCACATCAATGGTGTGTTGGGTCCTGGGAATGGGTGGCCGAAGGAAGGTGGACACTAGAGAGGAGTTCTTCTATCGGACTCATGTCAAAGCAATGTAGTTATATGGCTCTTCAGCTAAAGGAATGTCAGTTGCTTGGACAAAGTGGAGGAGGATAAAATTGACCATGGGGGAGTCACCACCTCTGCCCTCGCCGCTGCCATCTTCGACGGCAGGAGCTCCTTCGAGAGGGAGGACCACAGAGAGGCAAGCGTCACTACTGGAAACTTGAATAGCCTTGTGGGTGACAAATTTTTCTGTGCGTTTCTTCGGTACACACAGAAAACTTAGTAATTAACGTGTCGGTATTGGCACCTGCGTTTTGGTATTCAGATGGGCAGGTCTGGTTGCCTCCACCCCACTGCCCTAACCATGTTGAGAGAACAGAGCCCTATGGAGAGAGATGAGGGATTCGTGGGAAGTGAGATTGAAGGAGTACGAAGGATCGAAACCCTTGTGTTGGTCAGCATTGGTCCAGCTAGGCTTGAGGCTTATTTGTTTAGGTACAATGCTTTTTTAGTGGCCCCCCTATAAAACATGATCTATTTTCATAGTGGCCATGGGCCTGTTTGTGGATTGATTCACAAAAATAGGTTGTTTTGGACTGTCTCTATAAATGTACTAGTCACATCTGAAGTTCACTAGCAGCCTGTTCGGTTGACTGGTTCATATCGTTGCTGGTTCGTGAAGAAGTACTGCTGGCTGGTTTGTGTGAGAGAAAAATATTGTTCCAGCTGGAAATTTACGATCGTATATGATCGTTTTCCTCCAGCCGAACAGGCTGTAGATACTTTCGGAGGAAGAAATCATTATTTAATACCTTTATAAATAAATAGGACAATTTCCTAATATGAATTTTGCAATAGTTTTAGATCTTGTAATGGTTGTCTTCTGTAGTGCTACATATATGTAGAGCGACCTCGATGGTTTTTTTGTAGGTGGGTAAGTGGCACCCTATTATGTATTATGTTACTCATTAATTGCTAGTGTATTTTTAATATCAATCAACCTATTAGTCTATTTAATGTGCTGATGACCTGATCTTTTGGGTTAAAGTACACTGGCAGCTGTTTCCAACGTCAATACTGATTAAAAAAAGGGGGAGAAAGAAGAGTACTGGCGCTACACAACCTGACTGCCTATATATATTACTATACATAGTGCATTCTATTCCACAAGTAACTTTACAAAATGCAACCTCTATTTAGCAGAAGAGGGAGTAGGATGTTCAAAGGAGTAAGAAAGATTGGTGTACATGTACATGTTTTAGGAACTGGAGGCAACACGGAAACACATATTAGATACTCTGCAACAATGAGGGAGGTGGCAGCAGCAGAGGGATCAATCAGTCCAGTTTCACTGGCTCAGTGCAAGGTTGTTTGTTTGCACGCAAATTAGCAATGACATGCATTTCGATTTGGTTTCCACATCGACCGTTTGGGAGGTGAATGCGTCATTACATTTGGTGTGGCGGAGGCTGGAAAAACACGATCCTATGGAGATGCCAAGCGGTGGTCAGTGGACACGGGAACACTGCCCTGGACCAGGAGGCAAGAGCACACGAGCAGCTTAGCACAGAGCTGGAAACACGGGCCTTTGCTGTAGTTTCCTGCAGAGTAGTTTGCTAAATTGTTTGTAATTGTTTGGTTGTTCAGTTTAACTAAGACATACAAATGCTTTGGTTCCAGCACTAGAAACAATACAGCGCACTATTTCATCATGAGCAGGGAGCTACGATGGCTGGTCTAAACTTTATTGGGCCCAGAGCTGCTCACAGAGCACGTCTGAACTTTATTTAGCACAGCGCATTATCTTATCTGTTATATTTAATCAGCCAACCACGAAGCTCAGGAAACAAGTACCAGTATGAGCTCGGCTACATTATTCATCATGTGGGCCCCATAGCCCACCACCACCACCAGTCTAATCTATGACTGCAAAAGTTCACTCTAAGGGCCATTTTGGATGTATGGGCTAATTAACCATAGGAACAAAAACACCGAACAAGGGTTTTCTTAAATGATAGGTTCCATGTGTCACCAACAGGTGACGTTGCCCCACCGAATTGATTGTATGGCTTTCAAATGGCCATTGCGAGGCAATATGAAGCACACAAATATCACTTCATTCTGTTGAATCGAATCATAGACATAACAGGATCTTTATCTATACATGGTCACTAAATGAATCTTGTGTGCACTTAGATAATCAAGTTCCTTAAAATCTGCCGCTGATTGCTTGCACGAGAGGGTTCCACACGTGCGCCAAGGCTTGACGCGCG
Source organism: Miscanthus lutarioriparius (assembly GCA_904845875.1). Classification (NCBI taxonomy): domain Eukaryota; kingdom Viridiplantae; phylum Streptophyta; class Magnoliopsida; order Poales; family Poaceae; genus Miscanthus; species Miscanthus lutarioriparius. The sequence continues at coordinate 93,274,914 of CAJGYO010000009.1, forward strand.
GACGCGTGTCATTTGCATCTTTGCACAAAAGTATAGTCAGCGTTCTAGTAATAAACCAGCAATCCAATCCAACCACTACATGTAGTAAGCGTGTTCAGATTTGTAGGTATAGATCCTTGTTTCAAAGTTTATTTCAACAGGGAAGAAGAGAAAATTTGATACATCATCATTTCATAAAAAATGTGGGCAATTTTGCAGAGGACCCTCTCCACCAGTTTTAGCCCTCAGCCCACTTGTTCCTTTCTCTTCTGCCTGCCACCACCAGTTCTCAGAAATTGCACCATCAGCAGCCTAAGGGCTTTAGAATATCGTTATTTCGCATGCCCCCCAATGCCTATGGTTCGATCTCTACGCACATTGCACCTGCTCCACATATGAGGCAGGACCTCTATTAGTTAGACATAAGAATGGTGGGGTTCATATCTTGCTGGCCTTTGGAAATTGAGATAAAAAAATGCCTCTTATTTAGTAGGACTGATTGAAACCCTTGTGTTACTTATATATACGCGAGGTCGGCATTTGTCTGGCTGGTTTAGAGGTCTTTTTCATGGGCCTGGCTATTTTATTGTTCTCCCGCTAAAAATATTCTCTACTTTTAGAAGGGGGCCACTGGCCTCTATGTAAATAGATTTATATACATGGTTGTTTTATGATTGTCTTCGTTGGTGGACTGGGTATTTTCAGAGGTTGGAGCAATTATTGAATACTTACCTAAATATATGGGGCTACTATCTCCAAATTCCATTTCATAATAATTGTCCTAAAGTATATGGGGCTACTGTCTCCTAAAATATATGGGGCTACTGTCTCGTAAAGTCAATTTCATAATTGTCTTGTCTCGTGCTAAATATATGTTGAGCAACCTCTATGGATTTCTGTATGTGGCAATGTGGACACAGTATTATGAAATGAAAAATGTACATTGCCAGTAGTTTCCAACCACATTAAAGCAAAGGAGGCAACCTGACTACCTATATATGTTACTACACATAGTGCTTTCAGTTCCACAAGGAACTTGACAAAATGCAACCAGTAGCTAGTGGAAGGGAGAGTAGGATGTTTGAAGGAGTAAGTACGATGCTGCCCATGCGTGTTAGGAACAGGAGGCAATAGGAAAATATAGATTAGGTATACTGCAACATAGAGGGAGGCGGCAGGAGCAGAGCGATCAAGCTACTGCTTTCCATGGGCAAGTTGCCAAATTCGTTCTATACATGGAAACATGAGATGACCTTCTTTTCGATTTCGATGCTGCCTCGACAGTTCGGCAGGCGAACAGACATCGGATTTAGGTGGAGCGGAGGCCCAGAAAGATGGCACCGTCTTGATGACAAGCGGTTGCATATGGACACGGGTACACTACTGGAGCAGCTGAGCACACGGGCCAGAAACAGCACTAGTAGAGAACAGACCTTTGATCCTCGGTCAAAATGGGCTGTAGTCCCGGAATTTTTTGCCCCCGGGACTAGAAATACCTTTAGTCCTGGTTGGAGCCTCCATCCGGGACTAAAGGTATACTTTTACTCCCGGTTGGTGGATCCAACCGGGAGTAAAGGTCTACTCCCGGGCCATGGCTGCGCCCGGGGTTGGAAAGTTACCTTTAGTCCCAGTTGGATCCACCAACCGGGACTAAAGGTCCCCCCTTTATATATCGGCCGTCTCCTTCTTCCTCCCCGAGCCCAAGCTCAGCGTATTTTGAAGCTCACTGCAGTAGTGTTCTTGCTTCCTCCCTCCCTCCATTGTTCCTCCATCTATTCTTCCATTCCTCCGTCGATTTCTTTGATTTCTCCGTCGATTCTTCAGTTGTAAAGGTTACCAATCTCATACTCTCATTTTTCACCATTGTCTTATCTCATTTTGTTCACTATATATATATATATATGGTTCTTTATTGTGGTTTTTTTCATTTGTAAGCAATTTGAGCTCAAAATCACTTCAAGCTTGCATATTTACATGAAAGAAGGTTAAAGTAGCTAGTTGAACTTGCGGACCGTGTTCATCTCGGCGACCATGTTCTCTGCCGAAAGCGATAGCAGACGTCAAGGAGGAGCTTTGATTCTCTACGAGGGAGAGCGGCAGCGGTCGTGGAAGACCGTGTTCCTTCCTTGTAGAATCGGAGCTCTTCCTTGACCAAGTACGGTGCCGTCCGGTGGAGAAATGCTCGCCGAGATGATCACGTAAGCAAGTTCAACTAGTACGGATGGTTATTTATTCACATATCCCGATATCGTCGCAGTAGTTTGTCAATCACCGTACTTTTTTATTTTAACTTTTATGAAATGAAAAACTTAGAAAATTATAGAAAATCCGTACTAGTTGAACTTGCGGACCGTGTTCATCTCGGCGAGCATGTTCTCTCGCCGAAGCGATAACGGACGTCAAGGAGGAGCTTTGATTCTCTGAGGGAGAGCGGCAGCGGTCGTGGAAGACCGTGTTCCTTCCTCGTAGAATCGAGCTCTTCCTTGACCAAGTAATCTGATCTTTGTCCGGTGGAGAAATGCTCGCTGAGATGATCACGTAAGCAAGGTCAACTAGTACGGATGGTTATTTATTCACACGTCCCGATATCGTCGCAGTAGTCTGTTATGTGTGTACACTCCCATTCTTCTGTTAATTTACGGAAATATCATGTGAATTACTTACCTGCCGCAGTAAAAGACGAGAACACAATGACCATTAAAAATATCATTGTTTAGAGATCTAGATAATTTTATAGTTTGTTAATTTTATTTGTTTATAAAAGGAGAAATTTATAGTATATTAAAAATGAGTATAGAGAGTAGACGGCAATCGCTTCCGGGTCCTCGGCCTCTCATGGGTTTCCAAAGCGACTTAGGCCGGGCCTTCCTCTCATTCCATGCGGCAAGTGTCGTGATGAGACGAAGATTGTGATGGAGTACCGAGTGAAGAAGGAGGGTCCCAACAAGGATCGTATCTTCTACAAGTGTCCGGATCGCAATGTGAGTTATTTTATCGTATTTAATGATTATGGTTAGTTTATACCTATTTTCATGATGGTTGTGATTAAAGTTCTAATTTTTGTTTTAATTTCAGTGGGATGGCGATGGGCGATGTTCAGGCTTCTCTTTGGGAGGAAGAGTATGTTGAACTTCGTGCAAAAATATCTTGCTGTGAACAGTGCGAATCTGGCGGCTAATGAGACAGTGATCCAAAATTAAAGAAGCCCAAAGATGTTGCACAATCGGGGGATCTGTCTGTTTTAGTTGAGATTGGTCGCGAAATCCTTGTGCTCCTGAAATGTATTTTAGCTTTAGTTCTTTTAGTGGTAGTTGGGATTGTCTACATTGTAGCGATGCTTTCATAAATTTGTATCTTTTGTGGTGGCACGCATGTTGTATAAATAATTAATTATGATCTAGGTTTTAATATAATATTTATGTCATGTAATGCAGATGAGCCGTCATTGGATGTATAATGCTGATCGCCGCTCCCAAGAGTTCATTGACGGCGTGCATTCTTTGTTACGTGCGGCCGAGGCAAACAAACGCGACGGTTTCATGTGCTGCCCATGTGCCATATGTAAGAATACGGTGGAATATCCTTACTCAAGGACTCTTCATTCACACTTGTTCAAGTCGGGTTTCATGCCAAACTATATTTGTTGGACAAAGCACGGAGAAACCGGTGTTGTAATGGAAGAAGGTGAAGAAGAACAATGGGACGACAATGATATTATTCTTGATGGTGCGTGCTTCAATGATACTGCAATGGGAGAAGCTGAAGAAGAGGTAGCCGCAGAAGATGAGCCGGCTGATGATCTTTGCCAGGTCATTCGTGACGCACAAAGAGAATGTGAAAGTGAAAAGGAGAAGATCAAGTTCGAGCGGATGCTAGAAGATCACAAGAAATTGTTGTACCCAACTTGTGATGCAGGGCAGAAAAAGTTGGGAACCACACTAGAATTGCTGCAATGGAAGGCAAAGAATGGTGTATCTGACAAGGGATTTGGAGAGTTACTAAAAATCCAAAAGAAGATGCTTCCGAAGTACAATGAATTGCCCGCCACTACCTACGAAGCAAAACAAGTTGTCTGTCCTATGGGGCTAGAAATAGAGAAGATACATGCATGTCCTAATGACTGCATCCTGTACCGTGGCAAAGAGTACGAGAAATTGGATGCATGCCCGGTATGCCATGCGTCGCGGTATAAGATCAGGCGAGATGACCCTGGTGATGTTGAGGGCGAACGTCCGCGTAAGAAAATCCCTGCCAAGGTTATGTGGTATGCTCCTATAATACCACGCTTGAAACGTCTGTTCAGAAACAAAGAACATGCAAAATTGTTACGATGGCACAAAGAAGACCGTAAGGTAGACAATATGTTGAGACACCCTGCTGATGGGTCCCAGTGGAGAGCAATCGACAGAGAATTCCCGGAGTTTGCAAATGACGCAAGAAACTTAAGGTTTGCTTTAAGTACAGATGGTATCAATCCTTTTGGAGAGCAGAACAGTAGTCATAGCACTTGGCCTGTTACTCTAAGTATCTACAACATTCCTCCTTGGTTATGCATGAAGCGGAAGTTCATTATGATGCCTGTGCTCATCCAAGGCCCGAAGCAACCTGGCAATGACATCGATGTGTACCTGAGACCACTTATTGATGAACTTCTCATTTTGTGGAATAAAGAAGGTGTACGTGTGTGGGATGAGTACAAACAGGAACACTTTGATCTGCGAGCATTGTTGTTCGTAACAATCAATGATTGGCCTGCTCTAAGTAATCTTTCAGGACAGTCAAACAAGGGATATAATGCATGCACACACTGCTTCGGTGATATTAGAGGTGTATTCTTGAAAAAATGTCGAAAGGTCGTGTACCTTGGCCATCGTCGATTTCTTCCTGCAAATCACCCCGTAAGAAAGAAAGGCAAGCATTTTAAAGGGAAGGCAGACCACCTGACCAAGCCTCGCAACCGAACCGGTGAGGATGTACTCGATATGGTCAATGATGTGAAAGTCGTCTTTGGAAAAGGACATGGAAGCCAACCTATTCTAAAAGACGCTAACGGTCACGCACCCATGTGGAAGAAGAAGTCCATATTTTGGGACCTACCCTATTGGCAAGTCCTGGAGGTCCGTAGCTCGATCGACGTGATGCACCTGACGAAGAATCTTTGTGTGAACCTGCTAGGCTTTATGGGTGTGTATGGAAAGCCTAAGGACACATTTGAAGCACGACAGGACCTACGTTGTTTGAGAGAAAGAGACAACCTGCATCCAGAGAAGAAGATGATGATGGACGCCATTACTTACGTCCTGCTAGCTACACTCTAAGCAAAGAGGAGAAGGAAATCATGTTTGAATGCTTAAACAACATCAAGGTACCATCTGGATTCTCCTCGAATATAAAGGGTATTATAAATGTGCCAGAGAAGAAATTCTGTAACTTAAAGTCCCATAGATGCATCACGTTCTCATGAAGACGCAATTACTTCCAGTTGCATTAAGAGAATTCTACCTCCAAATATACGTCTAGCCACCGTGAAGCTATGTGCATTCCTCAATGCAATTTCTCAGAAGGCAATTGATCCAACTGATCTAGCTAAACTACAGAATGATGTGGTTCAATGTCTCATCAGCTTTGAGTTGGTGTTCCCTCCTTCCTTCTTTGATATTATGACACACCTCCTAGTTCACCTAGTCAAGGAGATTTTCACTCTCGGTCTGTGTTCCTACACAACATGTTCCCTTTAGAGAGATTCATGGGAGTCTGAAGAAATATGTTCACAACCATGCTCGCCAGAAGGAAGCATCGCCAAGGGCTATGGAAACGAAGAGGTCATTGAGTTATGTGTTGACTTTATTCCCGACCTTGACTCGATTGGTGTTCTGAATCGAGACATGAGGGAGACTAAGCGGAAAGGGGACACTAGGGAGGAAAACATATATTGGTATGGATGATGATTATTTCAATAAAGCGCACTACACAGTTCTGACGAACTCCTCTTTGGTAGATCCGTATATTGAGACACACAAGGATCTCTTACGATCCGAGTTTCTAGGGAAGACTGAAGCTTGGATTACGCATAAGCACATGGAAACTTTCGGCGGTTGGTTGCGAAAAAAAATGTCAAGGTGATGAGAGCATCCATGAGCAACTGTATTTATTGGCTATGCAACCATCATGGCATATCGTCACATACAAAGGGTACGAGATAAATGGGAACATATTCTACACAGTAGCCCAAGATAAAAGGAGTACCAACCAAAACAGTGGTGTCCGCATAGATGCCACAGACCCGAATGGGAATAAGCAGACATATTATGGACGCATAGATGAAATATGGGAACTAGAATATACACCTACTTTGAAGATCCCATTGTTCAAGTGCCAATGGGTCAAGGTGACCGGAGGCGGGGTAACAGTAGACAACGAGTATGGAATGACAACAGTAGACCTTAGTAATATTGGGTACAAAGACGAACCATTCGTCCTTGCCAAGGATGTGAATCAGGTGTTCTATGTCAATGATATGTCTACCAAACCAAAAAGAGGGAAAACGATAATGACTCAACCAAAGAGCCAAAGCGCCACATAGTTCTTTCAGGGAAAAGAGTCATCGTGGGAATTGAGGACAAGTCGGACATGTCAGAAGAATATGAAAAGGATGACCGAATTCCGCCCTTCAAAGTGAACAAAGACCCTAGCATCTTGGTAAATGATGAGGACACTCCATGGTTATGAAGCGATCATAACCAAGGGACATACGTAAAGAAGAAGTTCACTATTGTGCCCACTTGATGATATAGTGATTTAATATAGTGTGCAATAAACAAAAAATAAACAAACTTAGGTTATAGATTTTTCCTATGTGCAATAAACAAAAAGAAAATTCATATTTTTAACAAAATAATTTTATGCCTTTTATTTAATTTACTATGTATTTAACAAAAACTATTGCATTTCTATTGTATTTAACAAGACTATTGCTTAAAACAGGCGGGAAACGAAACTTCAGGCCACCTTTACTCCCGGGTGGGAAGCCCACCCGGGAGTAAAGGTGGGCTACAGTTTCGTGGCCCACCAAAAATATCCTTTACTCCCGGTGCGTGTTACCAACCGGGAGTAAAGGTATACCTTTACTCCCGGTTGGTAACACGCACCGGGAGTAAAGAGACCTTTACTCCCGGTTGGTAATACGCATCGGGAGTAAAGGGTTTTTACTCTCGGTTGATGGCTGGCACCGGGAGTAATTCTCTCTGATATATAACCTCCAGCGCCTGGCGCAGATTGATCCGCTCGTCTTCTTCCTCGTCGAACACCGCCGCCCTCTTCTTCCTCGCGTCGCCTCCACTGCGTCCGTTTGCCTTCCGTGACACCGGCGCCGCCCTCTTCTTCCTCGTGCGGCCTCCACTGCTGCAAGGCCTTTGTGCCCCTCCTCCGCGCGACCCGTGGCCCTCCACCGCGCCCTCCTCCGCGCCTGAGGCCCCTCCACCGTGCCCGTGGCCCCACCGCGCCCGAGGCCCTCCACTGCCGAGCTCGAGGTGATATGTTCGTCGATCTCTTTGTACATTCGCCCGAGCCCTCCTTTGCCAATTATAGATCACGTCGAAAACTACAACTTTGGTGGAAGCCATGTCAACGCCGAGGTCGATTGAAAATTCCAAATTTTGAATCACAAAATCTAGGAACTGAAAATGAATATTTGGAACTCTATATATGCAAATGAAGAGGCCAAAGAGAGAAAGATGGAGTTGTCAAGCTCACATCTCAAAACCATATCTTAACGCAAGTTTTGAATATTTGGATATTATATGGATAAATTAGCAAGTTTAGAGTGTCAAAAACTGCATTTTATGGTACTAAAATACATTTTAAGATCATTTGGGACTGAACTCATGACAAGTTTAATTAAGGATCACCAATGAAATTACTTTAGAAATTAATTAGATCGATATAAATCCATGGCTTGTATAATAAACACGCTATATATTATTTGGAAACCATTGTCGTTGTCACTAAAGCTGAAAATGATCCGACCAATCAACATATATATTCATCACTATATGATATGCCATTATTCCAAGATGCAGTTTCAATAGAAGAATTTTTCTATCTTCATAGATCAATGTTTGTTAACGAAATTTTATCCAAATATATTCATGTAGGGTCTTTTTTTTAAGGATTTGTTGTAGGATATATAATGGTCAAATAGGAACTCAATTTTGATACCAGTTTGTAAACTAAGCGTTTTTAGTTTATAAAAAATATCACATGTGATGATGTAAGCGCTTTTGGTTGGACTTGCATGCATAGCTCTGAGACAAATGAAGGAAAACTTCAACGTTTCTTCATTTGTGAACTTTGAATATCTGAGATATAATATATTAATGTTGCTAAAGTAATATGATGAATGACACATATACTTACATTTCATAATGACTTATACTTACATTATCAACATAGAATTTTCTCATATGATGAATGACTACATGGTTCACATGGTACATAGGATCACAACATCACGCACCGACACCGCGCTTGGCCCGCCTCACGTCGTCGTCGTAAATGCCAAGACGCGCCGGCCCCGCCTCACGTCGTCGTCGTCGTCGTCACACCGCCACCGCCCGACACACGTATATATATCGTCATTTGTATTCATATGCATGTATATATATCGTCGCGAATTACCGCCGCCCTCGTTCGTCCATGCATTTCTATGTATACGGGCGTGAACACCGCCGCCCTCGTTCACCCATGTGTATGCAGACATATATATGGCGGAGTGGAGCACCACCACTCTTGTCACACCGCCCTTTCTCGTGGCCTAGTTGATCAACATTCGTATTATCGTTATCGTTAATGCTAAACAATCACACCGGGCGAACCGCTACCGATGATGTACTATATATTGGTTTTGTTTTTGAAGCTAGATGGCCGACCGAGAAACATGGATGAGGAGGAGTTGATGATAAATTTGATCAACACTGGCACTCAAGTTGCCGGCGATGATGATGGTGCTAAAAATAACGTGCAAGAGGATGCGGATGACGGGAGTCGATGCTTAGCTCTTGAACAAAATGAGCAACAACAGATTGGCCAAGTATATATTTTTATTATTAGCTATATATATTATCATATGTCTTTATGTGTGCTCATGACATTAAAAATAATGTTTATGTTTTGTAGCCCTCTGGATCGACATCAACAACTACTAACGAGGTCCCAAAAAGCCATTGGAGGGCCGCTTCATCATCTCGGAGTTCAATGTGGATACAGAGAACGGGGGGGGCGAATAAAAATGAAATTTGTGCACCACTGTGGTTACCTTATACGGGACCGGCTCCCGATTAGTACCCGTGAATGGAAGAAGAAGACCAATGCTCCTCATATCGGTTTTGTCCCCGATCGTGACAAGGCGTTAATTTGGAATGATGTCTTGGTACATTTCACGCTCCAAACAGATGGTTATGATGATATAATAGATGGTGATGAATTGAAGGAGCGAGTTAGGGATTGGGCAATGAAGAAGATGGCCACCAGGGCCTGGACTTGGAAGAAACACCTATACACGACGTATGTCAAGAAGAACATAGCACCAGATTTTCTTGTCCCAGGCCCGATCTCAAAGCGAGGCCCTATTGGGATGAGTTTGTATAGTACAAGACTTGGAAGAGGGTGTGAGTCGGGTGATAAAGAACCAACGTAATGCCCAACATAAGACATACCACCATACCTTGGGATCGGTGGCTACCAATTGCCATTAAGAAGTGGAACAAAATGGAAGCAGACCTTCTTGCCAAGGGTATCGGACCGAGAATCACTCGAGTGGGGAGAACGTGCAAAGAATTGGTTTTTCGGTCATGGGGAACACTAGACCGAGAGACAGAGGAAGTGCGTTTATGGCGCAAGACCGCAAGAAGCGGCAGAAAAGATTGTTTTATGCTCGAGAGAGCTATCATAGTGGTGCGTTCGAGCCCAACAGAGAGAAGGATGAGCCGACATACGCCATCGGGACTATTGAACATGGTGGCGAACTAGAGGCAAAGGAAGTGTCTCGTGGGAGCATGGATTCCTCAGATGCACCTTCTTCTTGTAAGTCGCCAGAGAAAGAAGGGAAGAAGAGGCACAACAGCTCTAGAGATTGGAGGAAGCGGACGTGAAGCACAGGAGGCGGAAAAAAACCTTGAAGCGAGAATGCGGGAGGAAATCAGAAGGCAAGTGCAAATAGCGGTGAGTGCAAGTGGCGCAGCATCGAGCCGAAATCAACATTAGCCAATCTGTTCGGTTGAAAAGCAACAAGCGCTTCCACGGAGATACCAAATCAAGGGACACACAGGATCGCGCTTCCACATGGATGACGTCACCAACCTTGTACAACGTGTGAGCTACACATTCCGAAGGAGAATTCTACAATCAAGGTGGCTATCGGTCTTGTTAATCCTATCGACCGAACCAAGACACCAAGGATTCATGGGAATATAATCCAAGAAGGATATGCTACCATCTCGGTAGATAAAGCTGAAAAAAGGTTTTAGTGATTTGCCTCTTGACATTCCTGGAGGTGATGGCGAGAAGACTCTAGGAGAAGCGGAGAAGACATTCATTCTATGGCATGCAGCGCTACATCATCATTCGAGGATGTCGGCTCCACCTCCTCCTGAACTACCTCACCATAGGTAATGCGTGCGGATGAAAACACTACATCATTAATTTGTATTGGCTTAAATAATTAACAATCTACTCATAATAATATGTCATTCCTTTTTTTTGTAGCAGATCCTCCCCCAACCTAAATCCAATTGTTCAATCGCCAGATCATCATAGTGCTCTGTACGATGACATTATGTTGGAAGACGAGGCTGCATCTACACCATCTCCAAGGAGGTCTCCAACGCCGTAGCCGCCACCTCCAAGGAGGTCTCCAACGCCGCTGCCAACACCTCCAAGGAGGTCTCCAACGCCTCCCCCGCCCCCGCCTACCAAGAAGCCTAGCAAGAGGCCAGCCCCTCAAACGAAGAACCAGTCCCCGCCTGCAAAGAAAGCCACCGTGAAACCAAGGGCTATTCCCAAAATAATATCTGAAGAGAAGGAAGAAGGAACTGATGCATATAAAAAAGACATGTCTAGATTCTATGACAAACTTAAAATGAATCAAGAAGCAAGGAGAAACCCGGAGAAACCGTACTTCTTCGTAGCTCCAGATATTCTAAGAAAAAAGGTGACTTCTTACCAGCAACAACAGCGGGAATCTCGTAAGCCATCCAAATCAACGTTATCAGACTATGACCGCACTCTCACCAAGTCAATTGAGGCGGCACAGAAAAAGAAGCGGGCAGGGAAAGGCATTGCCCAACTCGGACAACAAGCGCACCAATCAATCCCCCCGCTAGTTGTTGGTAATGAATATGGTTCGAATTTAGGATTAATGCATCAGGCAAACATACCTCCGGATGTCGATTTGGATCACCTTGGTGAATTTCTTGATGAGACTGGTCTCGACCTTTACCAGATGTTTGGTGATGGAAACATTGAGAGTGCGGCGGAGGTTGATATTTGGAAGAAAAAATTTGTACTAGGCCAGAGTCTATACAACCCTCAAGCCTTATCTGATCTGGGGACGCAAATGTACCTGCTAAACAAGTGGTACATGCAGGCGTCTACCAGTGGATACTTCTACGTTGGTGTCAGAATTAGAGACGAACATTGGTTCCGTGGCGATGATGTTATGTATGTTGACTTTGTAGAATTTCATCAACTATGCCACCTGACCTCTCTGGACAAAGTTATCATTAGCTGCTATTGCCTGTAAGTAATAATTCTTTCGATCTATTATTAAACTCATCATATGTGTGTATATGCATATAAATTATCCTAACAAGTACTATATATATATATATGCAGATTTACAATGACAGAGCTCAGAAAGGAAGGCTGCAATGAAATTGGTTTTGTTGATCCCCATATAGTATTCAAAGACCCAATTACTCCAAAGACTAATTGGAAGTCTGAGTCAGAGAGTAACCTCATGAACTTCTTAGTGAACCAACGCCACAAGAAGGATATACTCTTTCCCTATAACTTCAAGTGAGTGTTAATCATGTCGATCATATCCTTAATGGCTCATATGTTGATTCTAGTTAATTAATGAGTGTTATGCGTTATATCCTATAAACACATGCAGCAATCAATTGGATATTGATGGACATCGATCCGGTGAAAAGTCACTTGATAATCTATGACTCGATGAGAAAACCACAACAAGACTACCAAGATATGATAGATATTATCCGGAGGTAATTTCGGGATCTCTAGCAACTATATATACACACAAACATGATGATTAACTATATCGATGACGTGGCAAATTTTTTTATTAGGCGGTGTTTGGAAAACCTTTATTGAGAAGCAACACATGGAAAAATGCAAAGCGCCACTCAATGTAATCCCTTTGAAAGTAAGTCCCACGAATCGCATTATCTTTATTAATTAAACATATAGCTTTCACCGGATCACCAGATTGGATGACAAATCTTTTTCTCGTAAAGTGGTGTCTAAAGGCGAGAACAGGGGAACAACTACATGTGGTTACTATGTTTGCAAGTTTATCAAGGTGCTCTCCCAAAGAACTCCTACAGAGAGAGACTCAAAATACGTTAAAAATACACTATATATTCATTTAATTATTATTATTGATTGTGTTACTATGTCTTTATATATATATATATGTACATATATTAATTTATTTTCCTTTAATTCAAACCTCAGAGACTCGATGGTTGGAGGAAAAGGTCATACGGCAAGACCAAATCAAAGCAATTCAAGAGTCTATAGCGGATTTTTTAATGAGCAGTCATCGATTCCAAGGGCGAGTTCTACTTGACCCAACACTGCCATTGAAGCCAAGCTAGAGGATGAGAGAAAACTTGTTATGTCACAACAACTGTAATGCAATCTTTTGTAATATATGCACATGAAATAATATAATGTAAAATACACATATGCATGCATGCATTTAATATATATATGATGCATGCATTCATATATATATATATATATATATATATATATATATATATATATATATATATATATATATATATTTCTATGCTTGAATTGTGTGATTTAATACGTTCATTGTGCTTGAACCGAAACATACTATATGCGCGTATAAATGTATAATTAGCAGCGTACAATACGACTTCGAAAACCTATTTTGAAAAGAAAACCAAAAAATGAAAAGAAAAGAAAAAAGAAAAAAACCTTTAGTCCCGGTTCGTATTACCAACCGGGACTAAAGGTGCCGGCCATCGTGGCATGTCAGGAGGCACCTTTAGTCCCGGTGGGTAGTCCCGGTTGGTGTTACCCACCGGGACTAAAGGTCCTCCTTTAGTCCCGGTTCCTGACCCGGGACTAAAGGACCCCCCTTTAGTCCCGGATGCTTGCTCCCGGGTGGGGAACCGGGACTAGAGGGGGTTCCCCACCGGGAGTAAAGCTCGGTTCTCTACCAGTGCAGGGGACTATGCTGTACTCCAAAGTTTGCTAGTTCAATGTACAACACTGGTTTGTTCAGTTCAACTACGAGATACAAATCCTAGATTGGACCCAGCATTGAAAATACTACAGTGCTATCACATTATCAGCAGCCGTATGGAGGCTCGTCTAAAAATATATATATATTGGGTTGAGAACATTATCTCAAACTATGCCCATACAATGCAAAAAAGATATCCCATTTAGTGATGTGGAAACAAAATGCATCTCTAATGTGTGATCGCATATGTTTCTTGTCAAAACGTGTCTCTGGTGTTTTGGCTCAAAAAAGATCTGTAATATAATAGGTCTTTTGGCGTCATATCACACACGTGGGTCAACAAAACACGTCTATGATGTGTTATTAAGACGTGTCTCTAATACACCTGCTTACCCATAAATGCGTCAACAAACTCGGCCTATAGATAGATGTCAAAAAAAAAGAACTTGTCCATTTGATAAGCTAGCTATTCATCCATTCCAAGGTATACCATACATGATGAGCAAACCATCATTGCAAGATATATAAGGCCATTTAGATGAGTAAAGGCATCGCAATAGAAAAGCATGTACCATCGATTCCCAGTAGAAGCACGTACCAACAGGTCGAGATTTTACATTTTCGTTCCATATAGAATCCTGGTGGGTCCATGGTGTAGTAAAGCTGGCTGGTCGCTTGTGCAGTTTATACCAAGATCTCAAGTTTTTATTTTTTCCAAAAAAAATCCTGTCGCGTCCTGAGTGCAGTTAAGCTGGATGTGTTTTACTCTGGCGACCAAGATCTCTGAGTTTTTTCATAAATAATTCCAGTGAGCCCAGGTGCAGTAAAGCTCGCTGCGTTTAGTGTGTGCTGCTAGACAGGCACGAGGGCGGCACCAAAATCGGATCGACTAGGGGACTGCCACGGTGGCCAGGCACGGCCTGCACACGCGCACGTCGGGGCAGCGGCGACGGCCCTCACTCGCCCATGCATTAGGCAGCCACGGCGGTTAGACGGGGAGGATAGGAACTGCCGCAGTCTACATCAGCGTGGCGCCGCCGCCTCGACCGCCGCCGTCCATGGAATGGAGGGAGCTACCGACCAGGATGTGGGGCATTCCTAGAGAGAGCAAATACGCAATTGGGAGTGGGGGATGAGCCCTGGCAGCTCGCCACCCATGTCTCCCTGCACAAGCGGTAGCTGGCCATGCTGCGGCTGTGACTGGCGGCGGACCACATGGAGCTGTGGCTAGAGCCGGGCTTCTTCGCCCGTGCTGTCACACACAGGCTCCAGTTCTACCCTGCCATGCTCAACGCCACCGTCGGGGCTGGGAAACCCGTCTTAGCCTGCCACGTTCGACCATGCGGCCGGTGCCGAGGTTGAGCTCGCCGCCTCGGCATGGGCCATCCCCGCGATCTAAGTCATCATGCGAGGCGTGACGTCGTGCTCAGCCGACCACTTCGTTCATGCCACCCACACCGGTGGGCACGACATCGATGCCTTTGGATGGTGCCTTTGGGATCCCGATCCAGCGATCTCATGGCTGAATGTGGCTCGTTGTGGCCGGATTCGCACCTCTGGGCCACATGATGGCGGCACGGCATCTTACAGCGCCGGCCCCATAGTCAATCTAGTGCGCCCTTCACCGGATCTAGCGGTTGTGAGGTCGGATTGGGTGAGACTGGCCTGAGTGTCAGTAAAGATCTCATTGAGGTGGAGGCGGATCACGTCGGTAGCGGTGGCCCTAGGGGTAGCGGAGGCTTGGGAGTCTAGGCGAAGTGGATATCCTCGGCTAGAGCGGCATAGGACTCTAGCAGAGGCGATGACCATGATCCCAATGACGAGGGTTGCTCTATAGGCGGCGGAGGCCTTAACTACTTGAGACCAGTTTTATCACAACGGTGCGGAGCACTCCTATCAACTCAAAACCTCCATCACGGGCGCCAGTCCTTCTCTGGCGTGCGCGGCGACCTAAGATGGAAGAAGGTCATCCCGTCAGGGATGCTACCTAGACTCCCAAAACCTAGCCGATGCCCCTAGAAACGCAAGATTGGCGCGCTCCAATCCTGGTAATGGCCCACACGTAAGAGAGAGTGAGCGAAAAGAACGGCGCCTTTCTCCGCCCTTCCTACCGTGCCATACTGATCTTGAAGGCTAAGTATGGCTGGTCCGATAGAAGCTTCAATGACCTATTGACTTGTTGGTTGCTCTGCTTCCTAAACCAAACTTTGTGCCTGCCAAGACATATCAACCGAAGAAGCTTATCAGTCCACTGAAGATGGGTGTGGAACGAATACATGCATGTCCAAACCATTCTATCCTTTATCGTGGGGTATTCAAAGACCTAACGAATTGTCCAACCTATGGTGCTAGTCGACACAAAAGGAACGATACTGTAGTGGGAAAGACAGGGGGTACTAACACTCAAAAAATAGAAAGAAGGTTGGAAAGAAAAATGACGCTTCTTAGAATGTTGTAGGGGAAAATAGTACCATAGCAATAGATGATACTAACCAAAGAAGAATATAGAGACGCCTAGTGGTGGTTCGTGGACATGGGCACACTGTAGTAAGAGATAGGAGGGCATTGAGCACACTGCCGGAAACATGGCCCTATACTATAGTTTATCGAGTAGTTTGCTACCTCCTTTCACTGCTACAGAGATGGCCCTCTTTAGGTTGCTACAAATAAATCATTTGTAGAGGTGGCTCCTAACCCATCGCGCACATCTTCCTTGATTCCATCTTGATGCAATCTGGTGGTTGTACGGTGTAAAGCATAGTGAAGCTCTGTAAGGTTGCCAGCTTGTGACTCGTGCAATACATGGGCCTCGATGTGCAGTGATTGGCTATCCTTCGCCTGTCTAGCTTCATCCTAGGCGTTTTAGACGTCAAGAATGTCATAAGCTTTTAGGGCCACTAGGGAGTAGGACGTCTCATTTTTTCTATAAAAGTGACTTTAATCTCCCAAAGGTTGTTCGTAAGCAGAAATAACTGATCATGCATTGAAATAATAAGTATAAATATGGTGAGAAACATGTGCTAAGTTGTTGCTCTAGCTCGCATCAATACCAGTGGAACAATGCCTAGTGAATGCACTTCACCAAATGATCCAGGGTTAGAGTAGGAAACACCAGTTTTCAAATGATCAATATTTGTTGCGAAACTTAACATAGATATTACCAATGTCAAAGTCCTCCAGATTAATCCCCAGCATGATGCCCACGCACCTACCATGAGGATCAGTCCAGTGCAAAATATATTCTTGTCGTCCACAGATATTGTTTAGGGCATGGAAGTTCGCATGCTCATAGCCCAAGGGCACTTCTCTTGTGTACTGTAAACCATTCATGTACTACAATACTAATTTTCAGAGTCAGTCCAAAACATGTTTAGAGAGGCTGGTGGTGGCATCTCCATCTAAGAGACATGGTCCCAAAAACAGTGATTTTTTACTCAAATTTCACAATATATGCACCATGAAATATACATGTCTATGCGCCCATAAGTCAAGTACACCCCCTCTAATTTACTATAGCTGACCAATGGCCTCTCCCCATCTGCAGCTGGACTATTTATCTATAGGCAAATTTTGCCGACGGACACGGGAAAAACATGTAATTGGCGCACACACCGCCAAACGGACAATTTGCCCAAAGACACCGCAAATTCATGGTTGTTTGCCCACCGCGCCAATTATTTTATTCATTTCTCGATTTAGAGGAGAGAGAAGGTAGGAAAAATGTCCAAATTGCCCTCGTCTTCAACCTCCGGCGGTGTATCAATTTTTGCCATAGCACATCGCCGCGGCCGATTCGTAACTTTCCTTCTCCGACCAACAGTGTCAACGGCGGCGTGGCCCTCTCTAGCCTTGCACGAGCAGCGGCGCGGCCTCCCCGGCCTTTTGCGGGCGGCAGCCAGGGATGAAGCGGCTAGCACACAAGAGAAAGTGACCGAGAAATTTGAGCAGCAGGGGGATTAAACTAGAGATTGAACAGACTAGCTATACATCCAGGTCACCAAATAACACGCTTTCCAGTAGCACGCGGGCAGCAGCAGCACACAGGCGATCGAGTGGCCCCTGACCCCTGCACTCCGGCGGCGCGGCCCCTAAGCCCCGGCGATGCAGCCGAGAAGCAGCAGCAGCACGTGGACGAGTGGCCCCTGACCCCAGCGCCTGGGGGCGTGGCACCTGAGCCCTGGTGGTGCGGCCGAGCAGCAGCAGCACTCGTACGAGCGGCCAGTGGTGGGGCTTACGCGGCTAGCGCGACAGAGCTCGCGTCACAGGCGGTGCACGCAGCACGCGGCCAGTGCGGAGCTCGTGGGCTGGGTGGTGTGCAGACCTCCCAGCCGGTGTGGAGCTCGTGGCTCCGATGGCGCCCAGACCGATATGCTACTGCTCTCGCCGACGTGCTGCTGCTGGGCGCGGCAAGTCAGGATCTCGCCGACGGGCCCATGGACCTCGCACTGCTCCACCACCCTGCTGGAGTTGAATGTTGTGTTACAGCAAAAATTGGTGCACAATCAGAGGTGGAAGACCAGGGCAATTTGAACATTTCCCCTACCTTCTCTCTCCTCCAAACCAAGATAAATAAAATAATTGGCGCGATGTGTCTGAGCAAACAACCACGAATTTACGGTGTCTTTGGACAAATTCTCCGTTTGGCGGTGTGTGCCAGCCAATTATGTGTTTTTCTAGTCTTCCTCAGCAAATTTGCCTTATCTATAATATCCTGTGATACCAGTATTCCCTCATGCTACAAATATATAGAGCAGGCACGATGGGTTCTGCATAAGGCCACAGTCTGCACTCGAAGAGTTAATGCATACCCCCATTAATACACCAGGCTATACTGGATAGAAAATGTGTTCCATTGTCACTTAGACAACATACACGACTATGTATATATAGCGTTTTATGTTCTGCAAATACACAACTGAATGCAAAACTAGCACCACAGGACAGGGTTCCTCAAGTTCAAAAGAAGTTCTCCACCATTATTTCTTAGGAACAGGAAGCAACAGGGAAATGCCGACATGGTGTGGTAATGCCTGCAGGGTAGAGGTGGAACGATGGTTCTCACGAGGCCATGGTGTACTCATAATCACATACAAGCTCTCATTGTTTTGAACAGGTTACCACCATCAGGTATTCAGCCAACTACCTGTGTTCTACCCTTGAGAGAAAACGTTCCACAGGACTTGTACTTTGAGAATATCAAGCTGCAGTAATCTAGTATTTAACATAGCTGTATAATTATTACTTTGAGGATATAAAGCTTGACAACACTTGTACTTTTAGGATATAAATAATCCCACCCAACATGTAACAGACGACTAGTCCAATATGGGATCAACTACCTTGTAACAGATATATTCACGGTGATCATGGGCAAACGTCCATTGAAAGATATGACTATTGACGACTAATTGCATAACAATAACAATAGAAAAATCAATTCCACCTCAAGCTCAATATATGGCAGTGGTCTCCAGTTCCACCTCTAGCCCAACAAAGTGACAAAGAAGCACTAGCATATAGTACACACACAAAGCAAGAGGATATATAGATGGACGAATAGCAGAGTAGAATGAGAGGCGCATCTGTGGTGTGTTGGGACCTGGGAATGTGAGGCCGAAGGAAGGTGGATACTAGGCAGGTGGACTTTGGTCGGAGACTAATGTCAAAGGAATGTGGTGATATGGCTCTTCTACTGAATCCCTGTTTGTGCCCCCTCTGCTAAAGGCCTCTAGAGGCTTGGACCAAGGGGAGGAAGCTAAAATTGGCCATTGGGGAGCAACACGGACAGCTATAATATCAGAAACCGACATGGACAATTGGACAGCTATAAGAGGACATGCAAAAGGTGGATTAGTGATTACATGGCTGCCAGTTGCCTGATCGATGGAATCTTCCTTGAAGCAATAAAATTAGTCAGAGCAAAGTGCTCAGCAAGATCCGTGTCATGGTATCACATTTATCCCTTTTTTTTACTTCTTAGACATGTTGTAGTTACAGCGTATATTTTGCGTCATACTAGATGATTGCATTATGAATCCATTGATGTCTTTGTTATAAGGATTGAGTCAAATACACTGGCGGCCCTTTAACTTGTCGGACTATGCCAGTCCGGTCCACGAACTTGCAAACGCGGAAAATAGACCCCTGAACTTGTCAAGTTGTTCACCGCAGGTCCATTCCCCATCCGGCGCGGCCTTCAGGTGCTTCGTTCGCCACACTGGCGCTGCCACGTCACCTGGAGGCCGCGCCAGATGGGAAATGTACCTGCGATGAACAACTTGACAAGTTCAGGGGCTCATTTTCCGCGTTTGCAAGTTCGTGGACCGGACTGGCACAGGCCGACAAGTTAAAGGGCCGCCAATGTATTTCACTCATAAGGATTCAAGCACCTTTGGAGATGCTTTTTTTTGTTATCGGAGCACGGAGAGAGGTCCAGAATTATCAATTTCTCTTTCTCAAACATCTTCATGTGTCACTTGTTGTTTTCAGTGTGGTAATGAGCTGATCTCTTCGTGCAAGATATGGTTGTTTTCAAGAGTGAATGCATAGACACAACATGAAATGCCTCCCAGTGATGCAGCTTCTACATTGAGTAAGGAGTCACATTGTCACTGGCACAACATGCATAATCGCTTATATACAGAGGTTTCTGTTCCGCGATGTCATGTGGCACCGCCACCGCAAGCGGTGCGCCAGCAGCATGCACGACGAGCCAGGATGCACACGATCACCATGCACAAATGATGCGTGCATGCAGGGGAGGCTGTCCCTCCTAAGAATAGGATGGCATGCATCGAACGCTGGCCTGGCGTGCTAAAGAAGTGTTCAAGACTTGATTGACAATCAAGCAATAGAACAAATATCCTGTTTCCTTCATAATTCTCAGCATAGGGCGCAAAGGGGGAAAACCTCGCTCTGAATCCAATCCCCAAATGCTCCAGTCTCCCTCCTTGCCGACTCTGGCCAGCCTACCAGATGCTATGACCATTGCAAGGTTGAAGGCCGGGCAAAGTCGGCATGAAGGGACAGTAGAGCATTTACGGAACATTTACGGCCACATTCTTCAGGTTGTAGTCTAGACTTTGCTAGAATGGCCACATTTACGGCACATATGTTCATGTAGATTCAATTTTTTGATGAATAACCAGAAAGTGCAAACTTAGAAAGAAGTTTCTAGTTAGAAAGAAGCAGCCATAACAAAAACACACCAAAATACTTATGCAATGGATAATGATTTAAATGTCCCATTTTACTTGTATATATGTATAATGACATTTTTGTTGATAGATCCACATATAGTGACGTTGCAAGTTCCCATTGATAGTGTCATGAAAAATGTACCAAATCAGATCTGTATGAGGCCTAATCAGACAAGACGAAAATAATGATACAAAGCAACTAAACTACTCCACCAGTTGGATAATCACACTGTGCATGGACCGCACCACCATGCACATCACCACCAAGTGAAGTAAACTAGAATCAGGCCAGCCTCTAAGATTGCTGACCGACAGCCACTAGATCGGGCTAGGCTAGACCAATTAATGTAGCCTTGATATCCATGCATTTCCAGCAACGGACCACAGGCTAGTACTAAGCATTCGGACTCCTGAAAGCCATAGTAGGTGGCACATTTTCAAGATTGATATGCTAGCAATTCCCAGTTGCAATTTTGATTGTTGCAAAAAAAAATAAAAAATAAAAGAAACACATGCACCACTGTCAGCTGTAGCAACACCGTACCAGAAATTTTGCCATTTGAGGAAAAAATGCATAAATAAAAAAAAGAAACCAGATCCATGTTGTCTAGTGGCATGGTTAGGCAGCCTGGATGCTGTGGGTTGCCACCACTGCTCCACGCTGGTGTACGTTCACTAGCTGCTCTATGTGCATGGGTGAATTGTTGTGCTGTCCGTGGTTGGTCGGTTGCAGCATCGACCTGCCAGCCCGGTGGCTGGCACAATGCTGGGTCTCCTGCACCTTGGCGGAGCTCCCATCTATCCTTGTCCGTCTCTCGTCAGTTCTATAGGACCAGATGCAAAGCTGCAGCAGAGACTTTATGCATATATAATATCCTGTGATATAAGTCTAGCCTCCCACATGCTATAAATATTTACGCGGAGCGTCTCCATGGATTCTAGAGGTGTCCATAATCTGCACTTAATTAGAGTTGTTCAGCACCGTGAACTACCGGTGTCATTTCATTCAGGGTGCTGGTGACTGATGAGCTGCCTTCAGAGCAAGATAAGATTGCCTTGAACAGTGAATGCATAGGAACAAAAAAGCAGCTGTTATCATTAATACAGCAGGCTATACTGGTTAAGCAATATTGTCACATACAGAAGATTCATAACCGTGTGTATATAGCTAGCGTTTCCTGTTCTACAAATACTCAACACAGCACAGGGTAATAGCTACTAGGATAGCAGTAGAGGGGAGCCAGAAGATCAAAAGAGTTGTTGGGAAGAAGCCACACTATTATGTATTAGGAACAGGAAGCAACAGGGAAATGCCTTGCAAGTGTTCATGGAAAGGCTCCAGATCGGATGACTGAGGTTCAAAGGGAAGCGATTTTGTTGCCATGGCGACGCTGCTAGCTACTGTTGAGCCATGGCAGATGACTTCCCTGGCCTCACCTCGCTACAGATAGGGTACGAGGAGGTAGAGCAATCATATGGTGAGTTAGGACAAGTGTTATAGCTACTGATAGGGTACTGTTTCCATATAATACTAGAAATGTACAATCCACGGTGGCCAGCACTTGCTACATTGAGTTAGACCATATAATACTAGAAATGTACATGCTGCATCGTATTTCAATGGAATTCAGGACAAGTACTGCTTGGTACAGCGACCATATATTGTAGCATCTGGTTTTAAGAACAAAACCAGATACACACAAAATGTGAGCCCAGGAAGTCAAATATCACATATAGCTACAAATAAGGGTAATATCAATAGACAATGCTTAAATACATAGCGTATTAGTATAAAAAATATAACCTTAGATAGCAAACAGCGGAAAGACAACTCCAGTCTTCAGGTGAAGACTCCACTTCCACAGGGACAACTGACTGGTTGATCACAAGCCTAATTCCTCCAAACTCTATCAATCTGGTACCCATCCAGGATTTTTATCCAAATAATTGAAAAATAAAGCAAGCATAAGTACATGTCGTACTCAACAAATATAACATGGGGTTCATGAGGCTCAAAAAGCTGACACTGGTTCAACTGCGATTAACTTTTAATGAGTCATGATTTTAGCAATTGAGTAGCAACAAATTTATCACAAACCCATATAAACACATGATCAGGTAAACATGAATACTGAATAGCATAAACAATTAACCATTAATGAGCATTTTCGTCATCAGTATCATCCATGTTCATCGTCTATTCCGTAAATGTTCCAAGGACGCTCGTGACCGTGAGCACGGCTGATATACCAGTTTTACACTCTGCAGAGGTTATACACTTTCACTGTGAGTCGTGATTTACCCTTATGCCCGAGGTAGCAAATCTCTTGACCCACTTTTAAGGAAGGTCGGCAGGGTTCATTATGAAGCCTTTCAAAGGTTCGTCTAACAAGTTAGGGCCATTAGATTCACTCGACAAACAGATGTAGAGCCCCCCTTTACGATGGCACATTGACGTGCAACCTATACACATGGGGACAGAGGTCGCACTATACCCGATTCGGCAAGCCATTCTTACGCCAATAAAGGTAACCTCTAACAAGCTAGAAAATGTCCTCATACTGAGCTAAAGCCAGAGCCATGTAGCCCTCACAGCTGTACTGTAAGTCCGGGATGATCACTTACAGATAAGTCCTTAGAGAGAGGAATCTAGAGCACCATAAAAACAGCCCAATGCTCTAGCCCCCTTGTTCCATGTTGCTAAAAACATCTTAAGATGTTTATTGCATATACCATTAGTCAAGTTACAAGATCATGGTTGTAGTTGAGCACTAGCATCATACTACCCAATGCAATACCCCATTGGTATCAAGGCACAAGGTACAAAGTACTAGAGAGTCCTTAGTGGTAATCAAGGTAGACACATGCAATATGAATTAAATGATTAAAGGTGTATAGGACAACAAGGAAGATCCCATGCTATACTTGCCTTAAACTCATATCCTTCTTCTAGTCGAAACCTTCAATGAATTGCTTCTGGATTCACCGCGTATAGCTCACCGACTGAACATGATCATAAAACACCACACAAGCATCCATGCAATCATACACGAAGCAAACAATAGATCTAAATTAGAATAGTACACCAAACATAAATTCAAGATGAAAAGTTTGTAAAACGAATCTACGTCACGCTACGAATACATAGACGCGAAAAAGCACACTAATCGGAACTATGATGAATGATACAATTTTTGAAAGATTTGTTTTAAAAAGAAAACTATAGGCTACATTTATTTTAACTATATGAATTCATATATACAAGATATTTATTATAAATTGAATCAAGTAAAATTTAGATTTGATTTATAAAACTAAAGTAAAACAAATCATATTTTATTTATAAAATCCAGTTGTATAATTATTATTCAAGTTAGAGTTTAAACCATGAAATTCCAGAAATAGTGACATCATAAACATTGTTACCAATGCGTAGTTTATGTTATTACGAATCCAACGCAACTTGAATGGGCTAAAACGGAGTTGAAACGTAGAAGATATGAATTAAACAAAATTTCACCTTGAATTTTAAAAGTTGAAGACATATTTAATAGTAGTATGAACATGTAGATTATGAAATTACGAACCTAACGTAAATTGAACGGGTCAAATCGGAGTTAAAACGACAAAGTTATAGCCTAAATAAATCTAGTGGCAAAACTGTAAATAACTGAAAACGTATTTCGGGCCTAAACCAAAGAAACTACGTTTTCCAAAGAAAAAAACGTGATCTGTGATTACGCTTTGGACCGCGGGTTTGAAAACAAAAAACTAGAGGGTCTCTTTAGCAAGATGGCCTGCGAAAGGGTATGGGATGATATGGACCACTGGATCGGAGATGGACGGCTCGGATAAGATTGAGAAGGAAGAGGGAGGAGGCTGCCGACCGAAATAGTAAGGCCAGCGTGGTGGAAGCCATGGCCGGCGGTGAGCATCTCACCGGCGCGCACAGCTTGGGCCCTAGGGATCACGAATCAGCTCGGGAAAAACACCGAGGTGCGTAGCTCGAGCTTGCAATCACGATGGGGGTAGTGGTTGAAGCAGGGAATAGACGGTGACGGCGACACACGCTAGCTTGCGGCTCGGGAACTCCGGTGATGGTGCGCGAACAGAGAAGGAAGAAGAGAGGGCAAAAGCAAAGCACCGGGCTTCATTACCTCACGATGAAGACTAGAAGATGGCTCTGATCAACGATGGGGCATGGCAGCGGCGGAATCGCAAGCGGCGGTGGCGAGCTAGGGTTGCGGCGTGCGGCTGCGGTGCGGCTCTTGGCGGTGTCTGACTCAAACAGAGTCCCAGTCGGACCCGAGGTAGGAGAAATCGCTGACGCACGACGAGGCGGACGGCAATGACGCCGGCTCTGGAGCTTGGGATGGTAGCGGCGGGCACGGGGCATCCGGTATTTAAGGCCCTGGAGCCTTGGGAGGCACGACAAGGAGAGGGAAACGTGGCCGCAGCGGAGTCAGAGCGGCGGCGGCGGTCGTATCTGGCTCGGGCACGAGGTGGAAGACGGTGACCCTAATAGGTGGGGCCAGGCTTATATGGGACGGCCTGGCGTGGGGAGCAAGTCAACCAAGCAAGGCAGGGGCAGTGCAGAGTCGGACGGTGGTGGTGATGGAGTCCGCATCGGGTACGAGCAGGAGGACGGGGATGGAGCTGACAGGGATGGCCCACCTGTCAGCGGGAGAGGAGGCGGGAGCGGGTCAGTGCACTCGCTGGGCCCTGAGACTGGGCCTGTACGCGAGAGAGGAAGGAGGCGCGGGCACGGTGCGGTCGGAATTGGGCTGTCAACGAGACGGAGGACGACGCGGCGCGGGGCGACGGAGTGCTGGGCCGCAGGCGCGGGTCGGGAGAGTAGACCGCGTGGGTCGGAAGAGCAGGCCGCGCAGAGGCAGTCTGAAGAGCAGAGCGGGCCACGGGTCGGGAGAGCAAGGAAGGGGAAGGGGACGACGGGGAGGAGCAGGTTGGGCAGTGCGGGCCAAAGGTGGGGTGGACTTCTGCTCGGTCTGCAGGACAGAGGAAGCGGGTCGTGAAGGGAAAAGAGACGGGAGCAGGCTGGCTGGCTGGTTGGGTTGCAGCCCGAGAGAGAGAGAGAGAAGGAGAAAAAATTCCTTTTCTTTTATTTCAAAAACATTTTAAAGGCAATTTGAATTGGTTTAAACTTTGAACCAAAACCACTCAGTACAAAGAAACAAATGCACCAGCATGTATGCGCAAAAATATTGCTATACCCTATGATGAATCTTTAATTTAATAAATAAAATTATTTTCCTATATGTCATGAGCACAAAATTCAGAAATAAATCATTTTAAACCTATTTTTAAAAGAGGCAAATTTTAGGGTGTTATATATATATTACTAGAAATGTAGCAAGTAGAGTACAGTAATTAGAACATGTTATTTACAGGTAGAAAACAAGAGCCTACAGGTGGATATAAGTGACCTATATTTATTTATTGAAATTACATTGTAACAACCATGTGAAAATTGCACAAATATCAAAATAAAACCGGGATAAAAACGCAGGGGCAAATTTGTCCTTTTGTCTAAAAGTTGACACCATGAGTTGGACTTCATAGAGTAGGAGCTAAGGTCTTCCTTCGTTTTAAAATCGCAATGGTAAAATTAAAAGTTAAAATGGAAAAACAACCATTTCACATAAAAAATGTGGCATAAATGCTTAAGCCCCTTAAACTTAAGTTCTTAAAATATGGTCAAAATATTTCAAATAATCTTTTCCAAAACAATACCTTTTTATGTTTCGGAAAAGGTGTGTTCATATTCTTTGGGCGTAGATCAAAACAACTTGGTTCAAAAACAGTTTCAAAATAATATTAGTTAAGAAAAATATTTGCTTCAAAACAAGTATCAGTTCAAAACTGGAGGCATGGCATTGGCTTTTGGTTTGTTCATATAAATTTTTTAATTAGTTTTGAAACAAAAGTTTGATTTGTGATTGGAGTAAAAGAGCTGTAGTCTTGCTGCATGCAGTTAACCAGCAGTGTAATTAATTTTTTAAAAAGCTCGGCCTGTGAGGGGTCAAGACCACCCCCTATAATGTACTTAAGAAGAAGGTCTTCTCACACAGACCGAGAAAATCCACGAACCTCTGCCCAATCCATAAAAATGGAACCGTGACCTATGAGTGGGCCGGCTCTTGACAAGTGCTTTGGCCTAGGACAAACGAGGGGACAGCCTAAAATTTGCTCCCACGGTCCTCACTCAGAGTGCCATCTCCATTGCTGAGCTTTGAGATTTATATTTTATTTCAATTTCAATTTTGTTGGACAGTTTTGAATTGTTTTTCGCATTCATAATTGCGGTACACTGGATTTCAATAAATTGAGTTGGCCATCACTTTAAAAAGGCCTCATGAGCCAGTGAGCACACAAAGTTCCAGCATCTAGCAAAGTGTAGGAAAAAGGAAGAGGAGAGAATGTCTTCCATCCAACAAGCGTTGAAAAGCTGCTGCGGCGTGGCTAGGAATATGAGGCAGAAGGGAAATAAACACATGTGACGTCCTACATAGGGCCTATGTGCCACAGCTCCAGCTCCGCCAGAGAAGCCATACCAAACCATTTAGGACGAGGAGTTGTTTTTTGGTGAATAGTAAAGGAGCCAGAGCTGCAAAAAGTACCCCTCTAGTAGTGCTCCTACACATAATTAAGAGGCAGCTGTGTTATGGTGGAGAAAGAAGAACCAATGAAGGTGGTTCCAACATAGTAGATATTTATATGAATATGGTTCTGGTAGGAACACACTTCACACTAGGATTACTGAGTGGTCGTGCATAAATAAGAGCTCCAGCAGTTCTAGTAAACTAGTAGTTTTTGATGCAAACTCATTATACACAGCCATCTTGAAATGAGGAGGTGTGTCTCTACCAAAAGCTTCATGCCAAAAGTTGACCAAGTAAAGATAAGGGCCATTAGTGCAGAAAACATATCGCCTCCATACTAAAAACGTCCCGTACCATTTGGTCTAGGCTCTGGTGACATGGAACCAAAGGATGAACCTACAAGCTTCTGAAGTATGGCCTTGTTGGTAGGGAGCCAATGAGTAGCTGGGTATACAATTGACATGCAAAATGAGAAGAATGGTTTTCCTGAGCTGCATGTTAAGATTGAAATAGTTTAATCGGTATAGCACTACTGCTTTAGTGAATCAAATCTAGCAGTAATTTGATTAATAAGAAATTTGAGGTATTAGCCTTCCTCCAGATGAATGGAAGAAATAAACTACAGGTGATTAGTATGCTCATCATGGATACAGGATACATATGAATAGAATAAAAAAGTTGACAAAATATATCATGATTGACTAATTAATTATCCTTGTCTAGCACATTTGGTCCTTAGGAACTTTGAGTTACTATAAGTGCTATAGCTATTCACCTGTGGCATGGTGCCATAACCAATGAAATGAACTATATATAAATCTGTTTCGTCCATCTCCCTCTCATGTTAGTTCGGCCAAGATTGTTCATCAGCATACGAACGTGCTCCCAGGCTGATGTGTATGCATATTGTATGTTGCTACTAATATCAGCAAAAATTGGAGCATAAACATTATTCTGCATCGGCTTTTGGATATGATTTTTATATAAAAAAAATTGGGATATCCATAGGAGGTTTCAAAATAATTACTAGCCGATACATTATGATATACGAACTCATGGTTCTTGTGTTGGATCTGATGTTTTTTTTTTTTTTTGAAAGAACTGGAGGGGCAAAAAGCACCTACAGAAGTTGGATCTGATGCTGGAGATGAGTTCCTCTCTGATACGCCTCCATATATGCTCGTCAAATAAATAATGAAGCCTTAAATTTGTTTGGCTTCTCTTGTGACTTCCCTAATCCCAGCATCCGTTTGAGCTTGATTGATGATTGCGCCGTCTCGATGATGTAGTGACAAAATCCAAGCCCAAAAATTTATGGATCTAAATTGATTGTAACATGGATTTCCCAGCAATATGTGTTTAGAGCAATAGACACAATAGCCTCAAGACCTGATGCGGCAGCAACAAAAATAGTGCAAGTGGCCTTTTCCTAGCCAGATGCAGCACTAATGACGAACAAAGACATTAAATCAATTGATCGATTGGATATGGAAGAGGCATTCAGCTATATGTTAAAGCTGAAATAATTGTTCCCAGTGGAATCGCTAAAAGTGTGATGACACGAATATCAATCACACACAACAAGTCCTAGATCGGATGGGCCACAAGCGGATTGAGGAACGCAGCAGAGGCACAAAAGGTCAGCCTAGCCGATCACAGAGGAAGCTCGGCCGATCTAGACCTGGCAAGGGCCAAAATCCATCCTAGCCGAATTGTACAGCAGGCTTAGCTGGATTTGCCCAAGGTAGATCAGAAATCCCCAGGTTTTTCCTAGGGAACGGTTGCTATCACGCTTATGTGGTGAAGAATGGCAACAAATCATGCTTATGTGACAAAGAATGACTAGTTTCCGAACAAACTAGCAAAGAAATCGAAACTCCCACGTGGGAGGGATCTTGTTGGAACAGATTGCTTAGGGTGATGGGTTTGGTCACCATTCATGTGATGTCTACTTCCCTTTTGCCTCCTATTCCCCAGCAAGGCCCCTCCTCATCTCAGAACTAGATGGGCCGTACCCTAGAATCGACCAGGCTTCCTTTACCACAAGCCTTGCAGCACAACTGGCGCCAATCTATGACTGCCAAAGTTCACTCTAAGGGCCAGTTTGGAAGTATGGGCTAATTAACCCTGGGAACCAGAACACCGAAGGAGGGTTTTCTTAGATGATAGGTTCCATGTGCAACCAACAGGTGACGTCGTCATACTGAATTGAATGTATAGCTTTCAAATGGCCATTGCCAGGCAATATATATGAAGCACACAAGTATCACTTCATTCTGTTGAATCAGATCGTAGACATTACAGGATCTTTATCTTAGCATATACATGATCACTAACTGAACTTTATGTGGATTTAGATAATCAGGTTCCTTAAAATTTGCTGCTGATTGCATGCACAAGAGGGTTCCAGACGTGTGCCAAGGCCTGGCGTGCGGACGCGTGTTGTTTGCATCATTGCACAAAAGTAGTCAGTGTTTTAGTAATAAATCAGCAATCCAATCCAACCACAACATGTAGTAAGTTCATTCAGATTTTTAGGTATAGATCCTTGTTGTAAAGTTTATTTCAACATGAAGAAGAGAAAATTCGATACGTCCTCATTTCATAAGAAAAAACATGGGCAATTTTGCTGAGGACCCTATCTCCAGTTCCAGCACTCAGCCCACTTGTTCCTCTCTCTTCTGCCTTCCACCACCAGTGCTCAGAAACTGCACCATCAGCAGCCTATAGGATTTAGAATATCGTTATTTCGCATGCTTCCCAATGCCTATCGTTCGATGTCTATGCACATTGCACCTGCTCCACATCAGAGGCAGGGCCTCGATCTATTAGTCAGACATAAGAATGGTGGGGTTCATGCTGGCCTTTGGAAATTGAGACAAAAACAAAAAAAGGCCTCTATATTTTAATAGGACTGATTGAAACCCTTGTGTAACTTATATATATGCAGGGTCGGCATTTGTCCGGCTGGTCTAGAGGCATTTTTCATGGGGCTGGGGCTGTTTTATTGTTCCCCCCTAAAAATATTCTCTATTTTTAGGAGGGGCAACTGGCCTCTTTCTAAATAGATTTATATACATGGTTGTTTTATGATTGTCTTCATAGATGGACTGGGTATTTTCAGAGGTAGGAACAATTATTGAATACTAACATAAACATATGGGCTACTGTATCCAAAATCCATTTCATAACAGTTCTAGATATAGCAATGGTTGTCTTGTCTGATGCTAAGTATATGTGGAGCCTCTATGGATTTCTGTCTGGCTAAGTGGACACCGTATTATTTTACTTATTGATTGGTAGGTGCCATTTTGAAGAATGAATGCGTGACCACAGGAAAAGTACACTGCCTGTAGTTTCCAACCTGATTAAACCAAAGGAAAAAAAAACAAGTTCAGTGCCACTGGCAGCAGACAACCTGACTACCTATATATATTACTACACATAGTGCATTCTGTTCCGCAAAGAACATAACAAAATGCAACCAGTAGCTAGTGGAAGAGAGAGTAGCATGTTTGAAGGAGTAAGTACGATGCTGCCCATGTGTGTTAGGAACAGGAGGCAAGAGGAAAATATAGATTAGGTATACTGCAACATAGAGGGAGGCGGCACGAACAGAGCGATCAAGGTACTTGTTTCCACGGGCGAGTTGCCAAATTCGTTCTATACGCGGAAGCCAGAGATGACCTGTTGTTCAATTTCAATGCTGCCTCAATAGTTTAGCAGGCGAATTGAGAGCTCATTTTGGTGCAGCGGAGCCCTAGAAACACGGCACAATGTTGACGACAAGCGGTGGTCTATGGTGACGGGTATACTACTGGAGCAGCTGAGGACACAGCCAGGAAAAGGGGACTATGCTGTACTCCAATGTACAAGATTGGTTTGTTCAGTTCAACTACAAGCTACCAGTCCTAGAAAGGACCCAGCATTGAAAATACTACAGTGTATTATCTCATTATCAGCAGCCCTGTGGAGGCTCATCTAAAAAATATATTTGGCCCAGAACATTATATCACACTATGCCCATACAATAAAAAAAATGCCCAATTAATGACATGGAAACAAAATGCGTATCTAATGTGTGATTTGAATGCGTGGCAAAAAATACTTCAATCTGCCAGCAATTCCCAGCTGCAACATTGATGTAGCAAAAATACAAAATAAAAAGAAAAACATGGACCACTGTCATCTATATCAACACCTGAAATGTTGCCATTCGAGGAACATAGGAGGTTCGGTTTCGAGGGACATGGTATCTGTGGACAATAATTTACATAGGAGGTTCGGCTTTGAGGGCCCGCATGTATAAATCAGAAATAAAAACAAACAAACAGATCAGTGCTAATGTTGCCATCATTGCTGCATGTGCGCAGGGTGCATTGTCATGGTGTCCGCGGTGGCTCGGGTGTAGCATCGAGCCGTCGCTGGTGGCTGTCGCCATGCAGGGTCATCTGCTCCTTGGCACATATTACCCTTGATTCTCCTCGTCCGTCTCTCCTAAGTTCTACCTAGGATGAGATGTAAAGCTGCAACAGGCACTCTTTTTTGTCTATAATGACCTGTAATACAAGTCTAACTTCCCTCATGCAACAAATATATACATAGAGCGTCTCCATGGATTCTAGGTGTGTCCATAGCTAGTATGCACTTAATTAGTGTTGTTTGTTAGAATAATCTACTGTTTTCCTTGTGTGAACACACAGCAAGGGAAGGCGGCGCCAAAAAGGCCCCCTGCTGTGATACTGTAGCCGCTGCAGGTGCAGCTGCAGGCGCCACACGGCTCACTTGCAGTACTGTAGCCACATGCAGAGGCTGATGCAAAGTCAGCTCTGCTGTGTTATCTAGTCACTGTTGCAGCATGACAGATGTATTAGGACTAGATGGATAGAGTTGTATAAATAGACTGCCACGGCAACTCAGTAAAGAGAGTCCAGATTTGTCATCTTCTATACAGGGCTTCGGCCAACGCTGGTGTCTTGTACTGTGTGTGTATACTCTGTTCTCCCTTTTCTTCAACATCTAGCCATAGTGCGTTGGGGACGGACAACGCTTGTTCGTGGTCGGCTTAGCTAGTGGGTACTCGGCAAGACTGGTGAGTGGTCGACTCACCTGAGCCGGTGATCTAGTGGGCTAACATTGTTCAGCACTACGCATGTCAGTTCATTCATAGTGCTGGTGACTGATGAGCTGCTCTTGAGAGCTTGATAAGATTGCCACGAAGAATGAATGCATAGCAATAAAATGAAGCTGTACCATTAATGAATCAGGCAATATATACTTGTTAAAAAAATGTGTTCTATTGTGACTGACACCACACACATACCCGTGTATATATATAGCTAGCGTTCCCTGTTCTAGAAATACTTGACGGAATGGATGCTAGCACCGCAGCACATGGTAGAGTAGACTAGCAGCAGAGGGGTGCCTGAAGTCTAAAATATTTGTTGGGACGGAAGCCACCCACTACTAGAGACTGCCTCTTTGCCGAGGGCCTGAGGACCTTGGCAAAGGCCCATTAACCCTCGACAAAGGCTTTGCCGAGGGCGGCCCTCGGCAAAGAGCTCTCGGAGAATTTTGAGTCGGCGAAGAGGGTCTTTGCCGAGGGTCCTTTATCGGGCACTCGGCAAAGCCTTTGCCGAGGGCTGGAGCGGCACTCGGCAAAGAAAAGCAGCCGTCACGGCACCGGCGCCTGGGATGGAGTCTTTGCCGAGGGCCGTCTCCGGGGGCCCTCGGCAAAGAATTATTCTTTTTTTAAAAAAATCTTTGCCGAGGGCCTCCAACTATGGCCCTCGGCAAAGAAATGTTGCAGAATTTTTCCAAAAAATCTTTGCCGAGGGCAATGGGACGGCCCTCGGCAAAGAATTATTCTTTAAAAAAAAAATCTTTGCCGAGGGCTTCCCCGTAGGCCCTCGGCAAAGAAATTTTAATTTTTTTTAAAAAGTCTTTGCCGAGGGCCTCCAACCATGACCCTCGGCAAAGAAATGTTCCAGAATTTTTCCAATGAATCTTTGCCGAGAGCAATGGGACGGCCCTCGGCAAAGGACCCTTCTTTGCCGAGGGCCTTGATCATTGCCCTCGGCAAAGAGGCAGAAATTTAAAAAAAATTGTTTTTTGCATTCCATCGACACAAGCATGTTTCCCAGCTCCTTTTCAGTAACTCAAGCTAAGTAGCTAGCAAGTAGCAACACTTTTTGAGTGGATCTGATCCTCGTCATCACGATATGGAATGCAGTGTTCAGACCTTGAGATTGTTTCCCTATAAAGAATTGCAAAGAGGGATTCCTTGAAGGATATATACCAATAAAAGAGCATGGCGTATTTTTTTCCTACTACTTTGGCTAACTATGTTTGATGTTTCAGTCATTCAGACTGCATTGTAATATCACAAGAACTATATTTCTTTTTCTTTTTCCTAACAAAAAAGGAATTGTATTTCTGCTAAAACAAAAACAAAAGACCCTGTAAAGAAGGTATAGATGAAAAAGAAATCATGAACCCAGGAACTTTGCTGCTACAATGCTACTCAATTTGCCAGCTGAAAAAGACATTGGGCATTGTTCTTCCAACATTTTTAGAGTATTATATTTTCCAGCGTACGGGGAAAGTGAAAAAAAAGAAGGGGCCAATTTTACCTTGGTTGATTTGCGCAGGGTAATTGAGAAAGGGGAGTGAGGCCTTGGTGAGGCCATTGGAGCCCATGAGCACGTCCGAGAGCCGGGTTCACCATATGCTTCACGAAAACCCCTGCACAAACATAAAGTACAAGCTGAGCGCCTGAGCTGCAGGCACACGGCGAAATAATTCAGAAACGCATAGCAGCAAGTGATCACTTGCACTTCTTGCAGGTGGTACAGATGGAGGCATGCATGCATTGTAGTGCAGTCACAAGGTCACCTGAACTGAAGCCTCCTGTACATGTACTCCTGGAGCAAGACAAGAGCATGAATTAGCTAGCCACCAAAGATGATAATGTAACTGGGAGAATAATCGTGAGCTGAAAAAGTTTCACTGTCAAGAAAATTTATGCAGGAAGCGAAATTAAAGCATGGGGAAATTCTTCCAGGCAATTCAGAAAACCACGCTGACCAAGCAAGCATATAAAAGTCCATGACAACGGAAGCAAAAGGAGGGAAGAAAAAAATGGTGTATCTATGAGTTAAATCAACTTGAGAATATCTAGACATGTGGATCACAAGATCAGTAAGCTAAGGTTGCCTTAATCTCAGTTCAATATCCCTTCAAAAAAAGGATAATAAGTTTATTATGTCCCTGGAACTAAATCATTGACCTAAAAAAAGAATGAAAGCATGAATAAGTTCTTTAGCAAAAACACAACCACAAGATGCAAGCAACCACAGGCAACCTCTACTGAAAAAATCACTACAATAGAGAGAAGATTTCAAATTTGAGCTACTTATCATACAGAGTACAGGACCATCCTGCTTGTTGCATATTAGAAAAGGGAATGGACAGGATCTATTTACCTGTATACCATTGCACACACTAGTTGCAGTACCCTAATTATTAGATAACCATGTACCCTTTTAACACCAATTAAAACATTTTCAATAATGATTCTCTTTCTGTATAGCAAACCATCTTTAAATGATTCTTAAATTATCCTAAATTATTCCTTATGCACACATAAAATTATTCTCATCTATTAAGCGCTCTTTTTGTTTTGCAACTCCAGCAACTCCAAGGCACTAAACTGGTAGGCGCTAAGCTATATGGATTACAAGAGTCAAAATACATGTAAAAAATGGATCATCTGAGCCATTTCAACAAACACGTTGTGTGCAAGTGGGTCATACGGACCATCCCATCCACCAAACTGGCAGGCGCAAGGTGACCACGGCCTAGCATCCCAAAACAGACGGAAAAAACCGTTGCAGCAAGGAGATATATCACACATACATCAAAATATCTAGCATCTAGATCTGGTGGAAGGTGAAGTCGTGGAGACAAAGAGGCTAACCATGGGGGAGGACGCAGATCGATGGCCTTCCGCATGAGGCTGGAGTCACTGGAGCACGCCTTGTCGGTGGTCTCAGAGAAGCTGCCACCGTCGTAGCACTCCTTGGCATCCCCCACGACGCGACACTCTCGTCCTAGCCGTCCTCCCACTCGTCAGAGTCCACGGCTGAGAGGAGGAGATGTCGATGACGAAGGTCCGCCCTCGTAGGGGTTATCGCCGGGTCCGACGATGGTGCCCGTGAGATAAGACATGTTGGCGCCGATGGCCGTGGGCCTGGACGCGCCCCCAGCTGTAGGCGATGCCGCCGGCCACGCACCTGAGCCTGGACGCGCCCCCGGCTGGAGGTTGCTCACGGCCACGCCCGGCTTGAGGCGGCTCCTCCGCCGCCGCCTTCGTACGAGGAGGTCGCCACGGCCGCACCTGATGGAATCCGCAGCTGCCGCCGCGGCGCCTTGTGCCTCGCCTCCGGCCTCGATCTAGGTTTCAGAGAGGGCGGCGAAGCGCCACGGGACGGGCGGGGCGCGGATGGGGCGCCGGGGGGCTGATAGGACCTCACGAGAGGGGGACGACGACGGCGGCGCGGCGGGCGGGGAAGCGGCCTTGAGGGCAGGAAATGCGGGGCGGGTGGAGAGAGTGAGGAGGAGGGTGGGGTTGGGCCGGCCGGTTCTGGGCCTTTAGGTAAAAAGATTTGCCGAGTGCCGGACCCAGCGGCACTCAGCAAAGGGTTTTTTATTTTATTTTTTAAAATTCTTTGCCGAGTGCCCTGTGACCTGGCACTCGGCAAAGGCTTTGAGTGCCAACGTTGGCACTCGGCAAATTAATTTTTTTTTGTTTTTTTGCCCTATTTTTTTTCTGGGGCCTTGATAGAGTAATTAAAACTCCATTTCAAAATTTGGAACAATTTTGTGTTTTTTACTATATTTCCTTAATTATTTTTGTTTCGTTGAATTTTTTCGACTATTTCAAATTTGAACTGCATGTACATGAAATAATGGAATTTGGTCATTCAAAAAATGGTATTCATGATGTTTGGCGTATGGTGAGGCTGTATCCAGGAACTTGCATGAAATTACGAGCATCTTGTTGTCGTAACATGACGATGTACTTGCGAGAAAAGTGTATTTAAATTATATAAAATCCAAACGAAGTCCGAAAATCACGAAACTTGTTGAGGTGTCTTGTTATCGCATGTGGACGCCATGGTAAAAAATTGAGAAAGTTTGGAGCAAGTTGTGATGTCGGATGCCTAAAAGCCACACATCTCCACATGTGATCACATGCGATCACATGTGCAGATGTCTGGGTTTTAGGCATCTGACGTCACAACTTGCTCAAAACCTTCTCAATTTTTTACCACAGCCTACACATGTGATAACATGACACCTCGACAAGTTTCATGATTTTTGGACTTCGTATGGATTTTATATAATTTAAAAACATTTTTCCGACAAGTTCCTCGTCATGTTACGTGAAGAAGATGCCCGAAATTTGATGCGAGTTCGTGGATAGGGACTCAACATACAGCAAATACCATGAATAACATTTTTCGAATCACTAAATTGCATTATTCCATCCACCTGCAGTTCAAATTTGAAATAAATTAGGGAAATATATCAAAAAAGTCAAAATTGGCCCAAATTTTAAAATTGAGTTTTAAATAATGTATTATAGCACCACAAAAAAACTGGGTTGAAAAAACCAAAAAAAAAAGTTTGCCGAGGGCCTAGCCTGGCCCTCGGCAAAGGGGATCTTTGCCGAGGGCCTGGCCAATGGCCCTTGGCAAAGAAAATTTAAAAAAAAATAAAAAATCTTTGCCGAGTGCCTGACTACGGGCACTCGGCAAAGACTGACGCCAGTGGCCGCCGTGACCCATCCGGCCATATTTGCCGAGGGCCAATTTGCCGAGGGCTAGGCCCTCGGCAAAGATTTATTTTGCCGAGGGCTCCTGGGGCTGGCCCTCGGCAAATTGAGCCTTTGCCGAGTGCCCGAGATCTAGCCCTCGGCAAAGGATGGGTTTCCAGCAGTGACTTTTGTGTATTAGGAACAGGGAGCAACAGGGATATGCTAACACGGTGCAGTGACGCCCACAGGGAAGGGATGGCAATGGCAAGATGATTCTCACCAACCGAATGGCAGCATCCAGAGATGGCGAGATAAGCACGTGCATGCTAAGCAGCTACCTAATCTTGCCTCTTTCTAGATAATGGAAGAGTTCTGGCTTCAAACCTCTTCAATGGAAAGGCATCCATCCAAGAGGCTACCTTATCTTGCAGACCATGGTCCATGGTGGGGGTCAATCGGCGATAGATCAAAGGTCATGTTTTTTGGTACACGGCAGCAGCTTTTAGAGCTTGGCTAATAAGATAATCATCAGTAACAAACAGTCATGTTGACTGTTGAAAAATTGAAGTGTTTACTTCTTGCCCGTGCGTATGACTTCATGTGACTTATTTTGACTCCGGCTGATTTATATGGCTGATTTATTATGAAAGAAAAACACTGTTTTCTAGCTGCCTAATTCTGGCTGATAAGCTCAAGCAAACAGAGCATATGATAATCATCAGTAACATCTATCTTTGGGGCCATTTCATTAAACACCTTGATATCTAGACCTGACATGGATCTGCATATTCTCTCAAAACCCATCCTCAAAGACACAAATCAAGAAAGGGATGGAGAGGATGGATGCCACGGTAAACGGTGGCCAGCTGCTTCATTCGGCCTCCTGTTTTCTCACTCATCTAGCTAGGAGTTTGATGACAGGGACCATTATGCTTGCTTTAATGGAGGCTTTGGAGGGAAAGGAGAGGGCACCACCATCAAACTGTCTACAGTATGTGTAAAACCTGTGGACCTGAAAGGCTTGGGCAAGATTTGACTATTTGTGGGTCTCCCTACTTTCTCCAAGGGTATGTGGTCGGTCGCGCAGATCTTATTTATTTATTTAATTATTGCTCCAGTCATATTTTAAGAACCCCCGGTTGGTAAGCTCTGCAGCAGTACAGCACTAATATGTGGTTGAGCTCTTCTATGTTGTGTGCCATGCTTGTGCATTCAAGCGTGGCCAGTGTTTAGATCTCCAATTAAGAATGAGAGTTTCTCAGCTTCATGATCTCATAACCAAGCACTTAATGCGGAGGCAGCACAGGAGTGGCTTGAGTTTATCATAGTACTGCATGGTGCACCATCATCTGCTCCCATCAGTGATATGAGATTGGTCGCTGCTGGTAGTGGAGAGCATCCCAGAAACGACGGGTCCTCCAGCGATAAGGACGTTGTTTCTACAAAAGTGGTAACCATAGTTCAATGTTACAGTGAAGAGATGAGTATAGTTCAACTTCATGAGCACAAGAAACATTGCAGAATTACACATAGTCTGCAGTGTACTGCCAATACAATGCCTATTAATTCCGCTATTCTAGACAATCACTAACTCGCATTCACAAAAACCGCACCATTAAAATCAATTGAAAACTGCAATAGCAATATTGATGTAAGCACAGAGCTGGCAATCATGTGCCATCCTGCAAATTTTGAGTTGCAAATGAAATGAATAGTGTGGATTGCAACTGCTCATATTATACCTGTGACCAACTATTAATCACAGATATGATGACTCATTTCTTAGTTTTTGTGTCTCTTTAAAAAAGTTCTAGTTTCATCTCAAGTTTGCAAGACCTATCCATTCGTATGAGTACTTTGGAGATGTATTTTTGTTATGGGACTATAGGAGCACCTAATTTTATGGAGGACCAGAATTGCTATTCTCAGTCCATCTTAATTTGTGAAGTTTGTGTTTTCTATTCACAATACTAATAAATGAGAAGATCTTTTCCGTGCATAATCTGGTTGTTGTGACGAGTGAATGTGTAGCAACAACCCGAAACTCAATCCATTAAAACACCTTGTGTACTGAATAGAATACGAGTTTCACTGTCACAGGCAGAAACATGCGTAGCCATCTGTATATATATAGTGTTTTCTCTTCCACACATAACTCAACAGAATGCAAGCTAGAAGCACCAGAAATGCTCAATAATAGTGTCGGGATGAAGCCACTGTGTGTTCGGAATAGGAGGCAAAATGGAAATATGGTATTAGATGGAAGCAAAAACCTGCAGGGAAGCGCAGGAATTGGATGTTGAAACAGATTTACTGCCAATTGGCTCAGAACCACGAGGCACCAGGGCTGAAGAGTATCCCGTCACTACTACAAGACTGCCCACTGCTGCCAGCTCTACTGGCCACCATCTAACGACGAGCTCTCAAATGAATCGGATCTTGTATACAGGCAGAACTGATCATTCTTGCAGCGTTTAGAGGCTACCACCTGGGGTTTACGGTTCCAAGTTGCAGTAAAAACCTCTCTGTTGAAACTTGAAAGGACTTCAAAGCACCAACCAGCAATCATAGGCTTCGTGTCACTGCAAGTTGCTTACCTGGCATCACTATATACAGTGCAGCTGTGCTTGATTTGAAGGACGTATATCCCCACTGGACTGCTAGGAAGAGAAATATAAACAGGGCTTCTTGCTGGTATGTTCAATTTGTTGTCAAATCTGGAATATAAAATTAGAAAGAAAGTTGCTTACCTGGCATAACTATATACAGTGCAGCTGTGCTTGAATTGAAGGACGTATATCCCCACTAGACTGCTAGGAAGAGAAATATAAACGGGCTTCTAGCTGGCATGTTCAATTTGTGATCAAATCTGGAATATAAAATTAGAAAGAAGTATACACATCATCCCCCAGACCTAAAGAAACAATGAAAAACTGATCAAAAAAGGATACTAGATTAAATCCCAAAATGTGTCGTCATCTCTGTCGAGCAAGTCAAGGCCACCCTCATCAGAGATGTATCTTGGGCAGATGCCTGGCCGAGGGCATGGCGGCCCCTACATCCACCAGCCTAGCGCACGCCTCTACCTCGCGGCGGCCCAAATAGGCGCGGTTCCAGGACCCCTCCACCACATGGTGAGCCCCCATACCTCACTGGTGGCGACAGTCTGCCCCCGTACATGGTGAATTTTTTTTATTTTTAACACTTTTTGTAAACTAATTTTAAATTTAACACTGTTTTTTTTTCAAATCTAACACTTTTGACCGTGCCTATTGCCATGGCGCGCCGAAACGACTGTGCTGCACCATGCATGGTGGCGCGGCGGGAGGATGATGTGGCGAAGACCGGGCGCACTGACCGGTGACGTGGCAGGGTCTACCGCGCCACCGATCTTGGCGCGGCAGTGATGCGCCATGGAGAATGGCGCGGAGAGGCAAAGCTAGGCATGGCCGGAGCATAGGCCTGCCCGTGCGGCCTCGGCATGGCATCTAGGCCAGCTGCGGACATCAAGCTGCGTGCGGGTGCTGGGGTTCCTAATGACAACTGACACCTGTGGTGGTCAGGGCGTCAGCTGCTGGCCTACTGCTGCTTTGAAGCTGTAGTTTATTACTGGGGGTCAGGTGTCGGTGTTTCGAGTAAATACCAACTAGTAAATTTGTATTTGTTGCGCGTTAGGCCCAGATGGTATGCTAAAAAACACAAGGTTTATACTAGTTCCGACAGAATGTCTCTACGTCCAGTTTGCTGCTGCTGCTCGTGTTATTAGCACTGAAATGTTCGTAGTAGGGGGTACAAACGGTCGAGAGAGGGATAGGTCCCAAGTCTCTGATGGAAAGGTTGAACGGGCGCTGAGAGCTTGGTTGCTGCTTAGCTATGTGTTATGTGATGCGTGGTGTGTAGAATTGATCCGTCCCCTTAGTGGGGTGCCTTGTCCTCCCTTTTATAGATCAAGGGGTAGTAGGGACTACAAATGGGAGAAAGAGGAAAAAACAGAGGCAAAGAAGGTTCTTCGAAGGTGCCGGGTCTTCCTTTTCCTTTGAGCCTGCCCTGCTGACACGGCAGACGGTGCCAGGGATAGCACGTTCGGTGATCCTGATAGGGCCGCCCTCTGGCTTCGTTCAGCAAGTGGTCACGTCCCATCCCGCCCTGGCGGACGGCGCGACGCACCAGGGAGCCAAGTCGCGACCCTATGGGGAGCAGACGGCGTAGAGGCCCCACGTTCGTCACTATAGATGACATGAGTTTTCTCCTGGAATGGTAGGCGCTTGAGCGTTGATGTAATCCATACCTTTTTGCCATTTTTTGTGTCTCCTTGATGAAGAGGCTTGAAGCACATGCACGTACAGTCGTGCAATAAAGGATGCACAGCGCACTACTCTAGTCGTGTAAGTGCTCGTGTGCCACCGTAGCTGATTGATGCAGTTGTACAGTTGTCCAACCTACAAACTTCAACTTCCAGTTACGTGTATAACACTACGTGAAAAATGGTTTGTAGCAACGGGACAAATTTTTTTTAGGGGCGGCTGGTGTTGGAGCCGCCCCTATAGTGGCATGCTCAGAAGCCCAGAGACCAGCCGCCCCTACAAATGGAACAGCAGGGGTGGCTGGTGATACGAACCGCCCCTACAAATGGGTCTGATTTATAGGGGCGGCTCACTCACCAGCCGCCCCCGGTGTTTCTATTTGTAGGGGCGGCTTAATCACCAGCCGCCCCTACAAAACTATATATTGTAGAGCACAGTAAAAAAAATATTCTCCAGCTTCTTTTCCCCTTCCCTCTCTCTCTCTCTCTCACGCTCTCTCCCCTCCCGACGCGAGCGCGGCCGCCAAGGGACGGCCGGCGGGCGTGGCGGAGCGGGCAGGACGCCACACCGCCTCCTCTTCCTCCACGCCTCTCCCCCCTCGCGCCCCCTCCCCCCTTGCGCCGCAGGGGCGCGGCGACGGCTGCTCTCTCGCATCCTCTTTCTCCCTCCTCCTCTCGGTGACTGCAGTTTGATCTGTCGACCTGCTTCGTTGTGGCCGTCTGCCGTTTCAGCGCCGGGGTGGCCGGATTGGCATGCTCGTCGGCCGGATCCGGTGGTGGCTGGTCCGGGCTCGCCTCCCCCGGCGGTCCGCTTCACATGGGTGATGACCGGACTGCGGTCCTGCAAGCGCGGTGGTAGCTCGATCCATGCGGTGGTGACCGGATCTGAGGTCCTAGCGGCTGGATCTGTGGGATTGGCGGCCTGAGCTGCTCGGAGGGCGTCCGGGGTGCAGGAGCTGGCTGGTTGGGCCGCTAGCATCTACCTCCTCTTCCTAGCCCCTTCTCCTCCTCACGCCCTCTTCCTTCAGCCGGCTCTAGAGGTAAGGGGCTTCTACCTACTCTGCGTTCTCGCACAAGCCGATGAGCCGGCTCCAGAGGTAAGGGGATTGCTCTAGTTCCTAGTTCCGACCTGATTTTGGCTGTTCCACCCCGTTCTCCTAGTCCGACGAACGCAAGGCGATTATGCATTTGTAAAAAAGCCTGCCCCATCCGTTCCGTTCCTCGGAGTCAGATCTGACGAGTTCCCTGTTGATCTGCATTCCATGGCTCTATTTTCTGTGATATCTGAAGATTCAAATATTTCTTCGACATTCAGTTAGTGCACATAGGTAGCAGATAGTGCACATAGGTTACTGACATTTCTGTTGCTACTATTTGTTCATTAAGAACAATATTTCCATATGATTCAGACCATTTATTACAAAGTGCATATAGTGGTCTGATAGTAGCTCTACATATGTGGATACGTTTGGTGAGCTAGATAAGCAGTAGTATTGCTGTTATTGTACTAGATGACTGATAGCCTCGGCAAATTGTTTAGGAGCAGCTTTTAGATGGTAGGCTTGTTTCTAAGGCAGTGCCTGAGATAAGGAGGAAAAAGAGGAAGATCCCAAGCTTGTGACAAGCAAAGCTGATAGAATTGCAGCTATCTGTATAATCTCATTAAATTTCATTAAGTTGGGGCAATGAGTCCATGCAAGTATAGTACTAATAAAGTTGTCCAAGAATTCTTGCTGGTAATCACAAGTAGTATTCATAGTGATAAATGCAGTAGGTTGCAAATAAGCAGAATTCTTCCTATGAATATTCTCTCTGTCCATTAATCACAAGTAGTATACATAATGGCTCTTTTTCCCTACCAAATTCTGATCTGTTTCTTTTTCTTCTTGCAGTTCAGTTCAGTAAGGAGAGCATATAGTTCGAGTGATTAGCATGACACAAGCTACGCAGTTGCAAGCTAACCAGATTGGGAATATTATGGAGAAGTCGAGTATGTTTTTTCACAACTCCCAATTAGCAACTGTGTGCTTTATTGTTTGATTACTGATTGCATCATCACTTTAGTAAAAAAGCAATGTGCA
This sequence comes from Miscanthus lutarioriparius, assembly GCA_904845875.1. Classification (NCBI taxonomy): domain Eukaryota; kingdom Viridiplantae; phylum Streptophyta; class Magnoliopsida; order Poales; family Poaceae; genus Miscanthus; species Miscanthus lutarioriparius. The sequence goes on from CAJGYO010000009.1 coordinate 93,318,435, forward strand.
GACTCGAACAATGTGCAGTATGTGGTTAAAATTAGTTCGTGCCCAGGTTTTGCCACTGATTTTGCCCTGCTATCTGTGTGTTATTGTTTCAAATCATCTACTGTATGTTGCTGCCTTGCTGGCGCATATGGGATTCAAGTTCGCATGCTCGTGGCCCATTAACGTGAGGTTCTGAGTTTGGTCTTTGTGACTGTAATCATGTCTCTCACCATTTCAGGAAGGAGGCGGCCTATGTTCCTCTGTCTCTGTACAAGCAGCAGGTAAGATAACATTGACTCCAACTAAATATTTGTGTTCAGTAACTTGGATGCGGGAACACTTCTAGAAAGTATGTTCTTCCTACCTGTTTTTTCTCAATGTGCTTTATTGTTGTGTGTGTGTACAACATTCCTAGTTTGGATTTCAGCAACCATGTGAATCTTGTATGAATGGGACTGTGCAGAAAATGTCCGTCGATAGGGCTATAAATGATATGCTAGTTGAAGCTATAGTTTCTTTTCTGATCTGTTGATTGTTGTTGTTAACCAAGCGCAATAACTTTCTTGAACTTCGACTAAATGATATGCCTTACTGTGATTTTGAATGTGCTCAACGTGCTCTCAGGACCTAGAGACCCGAATCGGAAGTGCAGGCCAGCGACGACAAGTTCCCCATAGCACAACTTGTGCAGAGCCCAAGTATTATTCTCTTATGCATAGTTGCTATTATTTTCTCAAATATTGCACAAGTTCATATTCCAGCGATGATGATGATGATACTACCTTTTCTTGTTGCATAAAGCGCCAAAATGCAAGGGGGTTTTTGTCTTCCCCGGCCCTTGCTCCAAATTATTGTTTGGATATGAGAATTTGAGAATAAGTCACTTGATAAAAATAGAGCTCGCATCGGTGATGATCTCAATACCGTCATAATATTTTGATCCCACAAGATCAAGTGGACGGCATATCTATGCCATGTGTATTTCAGTTCTAAAATAGTGAAATTGTGTGCACATGCGTTGCTAAGCGCTTAGCGAGTTTGGGGCTTGCTATTCGGGATTGCATATTAATTTTATATAAGTAGTATCATGCTAATTCAGGATAAGCCTACTCCTAATTCCTGAACAAACATTCTTTGATTAATATATGGTATGTATATGATTAGGTTATTCAGACTACATTCTTTGTTCAATGATTTACAAATTCTTGATGAAGAGCTAACAATTAAAGCAACAAATCCTTGTGCAGAGAGGTAACCATGAAAGCAAAGAGCAAGCACGAGATAACGTTAAAAGCAAGGAATTCCAAAAAGCTAACTATTAAATCAAGCGAGAAGGCGAGGCTTCAACAAGTTCTTGTCTTGCAGAGCTAACGAGCTAGCAAGGAGCAAGGCTTCTTTAGTGTATCGTGTCTCTCCACCGAAATGAGGGTGCTCCTGCCTCCCACCAAGCCGCTCTACATACTTGATTGATGATGTGTTTTACAATTAATTTTCTTTCAATTCTATTTTACTCCACAAATTGCTTGTGCATGTAATATTGAATGGGTGTTCGATAATTAAAGTTAAATGAACTTTCTGATTGTATTTAAATTATATCCATGAGAGTATTATATTAACTTGGGTACCATGAAGATCTACTTAGGTATTTGGTTTTTCTCATCATTGTGTATTGGACTGTCGGCTAAAGCATGTACTTGAGTCACTTTGCAAGTATAGGTACCATGAATTTGAATTGTAAATTTAATTTTTTTTGTGGAAAAATGATTTGTAGGGGCGGTTGGTCAGAGTCGCCTTTTACAATCGATTTGTAGGGGCGGCCGGTGTTCCCAGACCGCCTTTACAAATCGATTTGTAGGGCAGCTACAGATACCAACCGCCTCTATAAATCGATTTGTAGGCGGCCGATAACACAGTCATTGCTACAAATCGATTTGTAGGCGGTCTGAGAACCGCCCCTACAAATGCATGATTTGTAGAGACCCTTGCGTAGGGGCGGCTGGCCGAACCGCCCCTACAAATGCACTGTAGCCGCCCCTGGAAATGATATTTGACGTAGTGTAATAATTAGCGAAGAAGTACAGGTTAACTGAGTATGCTTATGACGGTAGCCCCAGAGGCAGGATGTGAACCTATCTATAATCTACTACATGTGTCAAGAAAATATCTAACATTTTACGAATATTTAGGTAAAAATAATAACATTTATGATGCTAAATAAATATACTATAAAAATATACTTCATGGCAAATCTAGTGATATTTATTTGGTACTATAAATATTGATATTTTTATATGTAGTAAGTAAAACTTAATATTGTGCTAGAACTCCATTCTTTATGGACGAGAATTCAGCGAAACATCCGGTACTAGTAGTTTGTATTACCCTCTCTAGAAAAGAATGCAATTTAGCATAACATCGAGTCAAACAAAGCCCGGAGAAGAAGCAGCAACGATGATCCGGCCTGGGGGCGGCCCTCCTCGTCGGCTTCCTCATAGCCGGCCGTCAGCTGCTGCCATGGCCGAGGCTGTGAGCTCTGTTTGACTCGATGTTACCTAGAAAAAATGGGGCGAAAAAAACAAAAAAATAATAATTTAGCGAGTGACAACCTTGGCACTCGGCAAACAAGCCTTTGCCGAGTGCTAGGTCACAGGGCACTCGGCAAAGAATTAAAAAAAATAAAAAACCCTTTGCCAAGGCCCATAACGGGCCGGCCCAACCCCACCCCCTCCTCACTCCTCTCCCACCCGCCCCCGCATTTCCCCGCCAAGCACGCCCGCCTCGTCGTCCCCCTCCGGCGAGGTCCCACTGGCCCGCCTCAGCGCCTGTGTCCCCCCCCCCCTCCGCCCGGCCCCCCGCCCAGTGGCCCGGCCGCCCTGGCTCAGCCTGGCGCCTGGCTCCGAGGCTCCCAGCTAGCCCCGAGCCCCAGAGCTCCCCCTACCCGAGCTCCCCCACCCCCCCAAGCTCCACCACCCCGCCAGTGCCCCCTGGCCACCAAAGAGAGGGAGAAGGAGAGGAGCAAGAGGAAGAAAGAGAAGGGGAGGAGGAAAAGGAAGAAAGAGAAGGGGGAGGAGGAAGAAGAGGAAGAAAGAGAAGGGGGAGGAGGAAGAAGAGGAAGGTGCCGACCCGACCGCCATCAATCCTCATGTGTTCCGACCACCTGCTGATCCTCATGTCATGCGGTCATCCCCTGCGCCATCGCGCTGCCCTCGCTCTTGCCGTTCTTGCCGCCAAGGTAAGCCCTACCCTTGTAGTATTAGTAGTAGTTGTTAGTAGTGTTAGTAGTAGTTAGTTGTAGTGTTAGTAGTAGTAGTTAGTAGTGTTAGTTGTAGTGTTAGTTGTAGTAGTTAGTAGTGTTAGTTGTAGGGTTTGTAGTAGTAGTAGTTAGTAAATAGTAGTAGTTAGTAAGTAGTAGTGGTTAGTAGTAGTAGTTAGTAGTGTTAGTTGTAGGGTTAGTAGTAGTAGTAGTTAGTAAATAGTAGTAGTTAGTAAGTAGTAGTGGTTAGTAGTAGTAGTTGTTAATAGTTAAGTAGTTTTTAGTATTAGTACTGCTAGTAGTTAAGTAGTTGTTAGTAGTAGTGTTAGTAGTAGTTGTAGGGTTAGTAGTAATTGTTGTTGTACTACTTCAATACTTTCATCTGCATGGAAAGAGAACTAAAGTACATGGCTCCTCTTGACATATTGGTGGTTGTTGGCCTTCGTGCCCATGTTTGGTATATATGTGGTTGTTGCCCTTTGTGCCATGTTTTTTGAAGGTTTTGGGAACCTCCCCGTGCAGGGGAGGTGCTGCCGAAATTTTGAGTCGACACTAACCATTTTTGCCCTTTTTGCAAGAGGACCTATGGGAGGGACTCGGTGACCCCGATCGTCTTCGTCGGCGCTATGGGTCTTCCTGCACCGCGTCGACTCGCCAATGCACCGACTCTCCACCGCCCCGCTACCCTGACCTCACCGGCACCCTAGGTATAACCCCTCTATCCGTATGTGGTCTTTGGTTGCGTAACCTAGTTAGGTGTCTCCCGTCCAAAAGAGATACGGTTGGAGGTATGCAGATCTTTGTATATCTGCGACCGTATCTATTTCGGATTGTCCACATTTTTTGGACAGCCCGCGGATGCGTAGATGGGTTAGTTTCCATGGTCCACTCCGGTCCAAGATGGTGTTTCGGCATCACCCCCTGTTATTCTCTGGATACACACTCTCCCTTGCAGGATGTGTATCAGGAGAACAGCGGGGAGGTGTTGTCGAAATTCTATCTCGGATAGGAGCGGAGCATGGAAACTAACCTCATCTACACATCCGCGGGTGGGATTAGGACCTATCCTCACCTATTAGAGAGTAGGGACACCGCGTAGATGCAATTGATGGTCACCTGTGGAGATGTTATATATGCTAGAGGATGGAGGACCGTTAGTGGATGTACACGGTCCGGACAAGTCAGAGTGATGTCATCATTGAATGGATGAACAACACCGATCGTTTCTTGAAGCGTGCATTTGGCAAGGCCGCTAGATACCCGAAAATGGCTTTGTGTCCCTGCAGCAAGTGTGGTAACAGGAGAATGCAAAACCAGGAAGTCATGGGTATACATCTGCACGAGAATGGGTTTACACCGAACTACACCCGGTGGGTCCACCATGGTGAAGCTGATCGTATGAGAGAGGAGGTGGTGAGACTACGCGTCGAGGCTTTCGATGCTGATGTTGGGGTAGCAGACATGGTAGATCACGTTCACCAAGCATAGTTTGCTGAAGGACGTGAGGAGGCGGAGATGCAGGCAGTCGTAGATACGTTCAAGTACATGATGGACTCAGCGGCGAAACCCCTTCACGCTCATTCTGAGGTCTCTCAGCTGGATGCCATTAGTCGCTTGATGGGGTTGAAGGCTGATTTGAACATGAGTCGAGAAGGCTTCGATAAGGTGTTCGCCGTGGTTGGCACCCTGCTTCCAAAGGACCACATGTTGCCAAAGACCATGTACGAGGCACAGAAGCTCCTTAAAGCACTGAAGATGCCGTATGAGCAGATACATGCTTGTCCGAACAGGTGTGTCCTATTTCATGAAGAACACAAGGAGGCAAATAACTGTCCGAAGTGTAAAGCTTCTAGGTTCCTAGAGGTAGAGTCTGGTGATGGTGGTGGCCAGAAGAGGCAGCTTAAGATACCCACCTGAGTCTTATGGCACCTTCCCTTCGTGCCGAGGCTTCAAAGGCTATTCATGACCGAGGAAACCACGAAACAGATGACGTGGCACAAGAATGGCAAACGGTACAATCCTGACAAGATGGTACATCCATCTGATGGTGAAGCATGGTCCAGCTTTAATGACAAACATCGTCTGAAATCCGATGAGGCTTGTAATATACATGTCATGCTGGCAATAGATGGGTTCAATCCTTATGGCATGATGGCCGCCCCTTACACATGTTGGTCCGTGTTTGTTATCCCCCTCAATCCCCCCCCTGGCGTCGCCTTTCAACAACATAACGTGATCTTGACGTTGATAATTCCTGGACACCCGGGGAAGAATATGGGTGTGTTCATGGAGCCTGTGATTGATGAATTGATCAAAGTTTGGAATAAAGGGGTATGGACATACGACCGAGCTACAAAGCAAAGCTTCAAAATGTACGTCTAGTACCAATACTCAATGCATGACTTCCTGGCGTATGGGTTATTCAGTGCCTGGTGTGTTTAGGGGAAGTTCCCGTGCCCAATATGCCAGGAAGTTGTGAGGTTCATTTGGTTGAAGAAGGGTGGCAAGTATTCGTCGTTTGATCAACATCGTCAATTCCTAGATTCCAACCATCCATTCCGACAAGACACCAAGAACTTTAGGAAAGGTGTCGTAGTCACGGACCCTAGACCGCACTTGAAGACTGGGGTCAAGGTTCATGCTCAGATAGATGCTCTCGTGCCCAATGAAGAAGGTGGTTTTGTGGGATATGGTGAGCAACACATGTGGACTCATAAGTCTGGCTTGACGAGGCTCCCCTATTTCGGTGACCTCCTACTGCCCCATAACATTGATGTAATGCACACTGAAAAGAATATCGCCGAGGCACTTTGGGCAACACTCATGGACATTGACAAGTCTAAGAACAACCCTAAGGCTAGAGTGGACCTAGCAACATTGTGCGATAGACCACAGCAAGAGATGTGGCCTCCTGCAAACGGCAAGAACTGGAAAAGGCCTAAGGCTGATTTCGTCTTGAAACCCGAACAAAGGAGGGAAGTACTATGATGGATCAAGGCGTTAATGTTCCCTGATGGGTATGCAGCGAACCTGAGCAGGGGAGTGAACTTAGGCACTATGCGAGTCAACGGGATGAATAGTCATGACTACCACGTATGGATTGAGCGGCTTCTTCCGGTGATGGTATGAGGCTATGTTCCTGAGCATGTCTAGCTAGTGCTTGCAGAGTTGAGCTATTTCTTCCGCCAGCTTTGTGCCAATGAGCTATCTCAGACCGTGGTTGCAAACTTGGAGAAAGTGGCACCTGAGTTGCTTTGTAAGTTGGAGAAGATCTTTCCACCTAGCTTCTTCTTGTCGATGCAGCATTTGATTGTGCACCTCCCATATGAGGCACGTATGGGGGGCCCGTGCAGGCCCGTTGGTGCTATCCAATCGAGAGATGTCTAAAGGCCGTTCGCAAAAAATGTAGAAATAAAGCCAAAATTGAGGCTTCCATTCTGGAGGAGGTGACAAACTTCACACAGCTATACTACACAACGAACCTTCCTGGTGTGCATAATCCACTCCCTCGCTACAATGCTGACGAGAATGAATCCAACCTCAGCCTTTTCCAAGGGCAACTCGAAAGCGCAAGTGGATCAACCAATAAGAGGTTGGATAATGAAGAGTGGCGCAGTATCATGCTATATGTATTGCAAAACCTAACCGAGGTGAAGCCGTTCATTGAGTAAGTTCTCAACGAACTTGTTTCAATACGCCGTCACTATTCTGCATCCAACTGATTCTTTCTCGTTTGCACAAGGAATTTATTCGTTTATCCTGGCATCAACCAAGGGGTCCTACCCCACGGCAAACCGATACCCTTCTTTCACAGGGTCCGGGAGCAGGGAGGCCTGATTTCATTTCTTGGTTCAAAACAAAGGTATTGGCCAATTTACCTCGTACCTAGTTCGAGATTTTGAGTTTCACGTACTTAGTCCGGCAATCTTTCATTCTTGCGCTTGCAGGCCCAAACTGATGCAACTATGAGTAAGGAGTTGAGATAGGTTGCAAATGGCTTTGACAATAAGGTGAAAGCTTATTCAGGTTATGATGTGAATGTATATCACTTTCACACAGCAAGCTACGAGCGAGCTCGGCCCCATCGAAAAACCACAAACAGTGGAGTTTGTACTCCCGGCACTGATGGCCTCGAGTATAATGGCATAATCGAAGAAATCTATGAACTTTCATTTTATGGTTCAAAACCTCTTTGTCTCCTCATGTTCAAATGCCACTGGTTCAATCCTCGACTAACGAAACGGAGCCCTAATATTGGTCAAGTCGAGATTCGACAAGATTCCGTCTATGATCAAAAGATGTCTTTATTGTGGCTCACCAGGCCGTGCAGGTTTATTATTTGCCATACGCCTGCCAAGGCAACAAGGCTCTTAAGGGTTGGTCTATTGTGCACCAGGTATCACCACATGGTAGACTAGCTGTCCCAAACGATGAGGATTACAACTTCAACCCAAACACATATGAAGGAGAGTTCTATCAAGAAGATGGGCTACTAGGGAGGATGGTGATAGACTTAACCGAGGCGATCGGAATGGAAGTAGACAATGAAAGGGTCGATGACGAGGAAGAAGGAGATGAGGTGCAAAATGCCAAGGACATAGAAATGCTTGAGCGATTACATTTAGACGATGACGATGAAGGCAACATTGAACCTTCGGACAGTGTTGTTTATTTGGACAATTTTGATAGTGATGATGAGACATGATCCAGATAATCCCAATAATGATGATTATTTCTAATACATGTAATACTATGTTATTTTGTAATCGTGTTTTGTTTATTTATTTAGCACCTATTTTTAACACATGTACTAATATGTCTTGTTTGTTTCTTTTTAATTGCAGGTGATTGAACAAAGATGGCGGGCAGTCGTGTGCCAAGGAACGTGAACTCGAGGTTCATGAGGGCACGCGATGCAGATCCGGATGCAGAAGAGGGGTCGTCGGACAGGAGGAGGCAGAGGGCCAGGACCAGCGTCAGCAGCAGCAGGAGGGGCCGACCTCCTCTAGTCAAGCCGCGTGACGTGTCAGAGGAGGAGCGCCGTACCCCGGACTCCTCGGACGAGGAGGAGCTGGTTCGGCAGACGGACGATGAGGGAGACAAGGCACAGCAGGGCGGCGAGGCTAGAGGCACAGCTGGTTCAGACTCCTCTGCTATGGCCAGGATCTACTTGCGAGGTCCCTCGAAACTCCCTGGGCCTCCGCTTCTTCCCCTACGCCCAGTGATCCACCCCTAGGGGGACAGGTAAGTAACTTTAGATTTTATCACAGCTACTTCATATAACCTGTTGAAAATTGTTAGAGAAACTAATAATGTTTGTTAATGACTTGTGCAGGCACTGGCTAGTTGTGTCGCCTGGTGACTCACGCAACCCCAACCACATCCTGGGTCTTGTGTGGAGGCACTTTTACCCCGGCATTGTCACGCACAAGGGGAACACTGAGCCGGTCAAATTGTGGGACCACTACAAAGATGCCCCCGACGCATGTGGAGATAAGCAGGAGCGGGTGAGGAGAGAGTTCTGGGTAAGTCTCGCTCGCACAACTTTGATCAATACATCGCATTCATTTGACTTTTTTTTGACATAATGAATTGATACATTGTGTCTATCTATAGACTTTTTTCAGATGTGAAGAGGGACAGGAGGATAGGGCGGAGAAGGTGATGGTGAAAAGTTCCAGGAAATGAATCACCGACATGCACTACGAGGAGCGCCTCACTTGCATCGTCAAGTACTACGCTAAGCACCTTGGTGAGAAGATCACCAAGACATAGGACGCTGACCCGGGAACAGTACCTTGAGGTAAATGAAGAAGAATAATGTTGATTCGTTTTGAGATTAAGTAGCTTTAATTTGTTCTTCTTACATCTCAAATTCTTTATGACATGTAGATGATTCCATGGTGGTGCGAGTCGTATCGGGACTGCTGGGTGATGATCGTGGATAGGTGGTTCACGGAGGGTTATATCCAGGACCACGAGGCGGGGCGGGAGCGGCGTATGGCAGCGACAGGCCCCACACACCATCAAGGCAGCCGCAGCCTCAGCGCGTACAAGCAAGCATGGGTACATGAATTTTTAGTATTCTGACGCTCCATTCTGCATGTTTCTTCTAATCATCTTGTTGTCTTTCTCCTAGTCGGCGTCACATGGTGGGTAGTCCATCTCCAATTTCATGGCATATGGTCTGGCCCGCAAGGGTAAGGCGACGTCCGCTGTCACCTTCACCCCGGATGACCCGCTCGAGTCCAATAGCAACCCGAGTGTCCACACCCGCATCAGTTCATACGCGTCGGAGGCAAGGTCGGTCCATGCGCCAGACTAGGATCCGAGCACCGACGACATCGATGGGACGATGGTCATGAGGCTCGGACAAGGCAAAAAGCATGGGCGGTACTGGATTGGCGATGGCACCCTCAAGCCCAGCGAGATTCCCTCCCTCTCCCAGATCCGAGCACAGACCCCGAGCGGAGGCCCGGCCATACGCCAACGGCCGTCTCCTTCACAGCAGCGGGTTGACACACTCTAGGTTAGTCCCGTTTAACTCTTCGTACATTGATCTTTAAATAACTTAGTTACCTTTGCATTACTGAAACATTTGATTGAAATGTTGTAGGCCGACAATGAGAGGATGGCTCAGGAGCTGCGGGACCTGGCGGCGAGGACCGAGCAGGCCGAGCGGGAAAGGCAGGCCAAGCAGCTAGCGGAGATTACGACATTCCTACAGAACTTTGGGCAAATGCACGGTGTAGCTATGCCGCAGTTCGCTCCACCGCTGCCGTCAGTTATAACTAGTCCTATGAGTATGAAACCAAATTGCTTCGACTAGTGCTTTCATTAGATGACCACTCTAACAGATGCAATCTCTTGTCCTTTTTGCAGCCTCCGTCGGTGGGTTCGAATAACCCATCTCAGGCTCAAGCAGGCGACGACACTTTTCCTTCACTAGGCACTCAGTTTCCTCCCCACCTGTAGTTTGTATCTCTTTTTCACCGCTTGATGGACATGTGATGCACTATGATCGACTATCGACTTGTTTCGATGGATATTGGACCTATTATGCTTGTGATGTCGTGTGTGTGAGATATTGTGTGATCGACATGTGATATATATGTGGTATTGCCTTTGTGATGACATGGATGTGATATATATGTGCTATATCATGTTTGTGATGTCACAGATGTTATATATATCTCTTATATGCTCTGTTTGTGAATATAGAATCAAAAAAAAATTAGTCTCTTTGCCGAGTGCCCTGACCCTGGCACTCGGCAATGATTTTACGAAAAAAATTAAGAAATATTTGCCGAGCGCCGACCTGGCAGGGCACTCGGCAAAGAAATTATTAAAAAAATAAAAAAATCTTTGCCGAGTGCCTCCCCGGTAGGGCACTCGGCAAAGAAATTTTGAAAAAAAATTAAAAAATCTTTGCCGAGCGCCTCTGACATGGCACTCGGCAAAGCATGTACTAACACAACCGGCGCCATGACGGTCACTTTTCTTTGCCGAGTGCCGAGATTGCACTCGGCGAAGACTTTGCCGAGTGCCCGATAAAAGGCGCTCGGCAAAGAATTCTTTGCCGACGGATTTTTTACCGGAGGCTCTTTGCCGAGTGCTGCCCTCGGCAAAGGCTTTGCCGAGGGCAAAGTAGCCTTTGCCGAGTGCATTAGGCACTCGGCAAAGCGCCTGAATCCAGTAGTGTTGTGGTGGATAGATCGATGAGCTACGGTGCATGGGAGTCCGGAACTGGGAGTGGAGACTGTGGAGATCGTGTGGGACTGGAGGAGATCGGGGCCAGGGAAGGAGATTGTGTGGGATTGGGAGAGGAAATCGTGCGCTGATTGACGGAGGAGATTGGGACCAGGAGAGGAAATTGGGATTGCTAGGTACGAGCGAGTGGGTAAAGTTTTTCGGTGAGAAAAAGCGGAGAGGGGAAGAGCGATGAGTAGGGGAAGACATCTATTTCGGTCATTTGTATCGTCCTCGGTGGGTTCTTGATAACTTGATTTACCCGAAAATCAACAATAGCCGTTAGTTGAAAATTATAAAATGCATCTAAAGGGGAGAGTTGTATTGGCCAGTATTTGAGGTTTTTTCATTCGAATATAATAGTCTACGACATAGATGTTTTTAATGACATGACAATATCTTTATGAAGAGAAAAAAAGAAGCGAGTTTCATCTCTCTTGGGACGATTACCAGCTTTACATGAGTTATGAAATTAAATATCTACGAAACTATACAACAAAACTATGCATTGAGGATGGATGTTTCATCCATGTTTCATTTCAGATTATGTGATGTGACAGTCTTCAAAACGACACTATGAAACTTTCCATTGAGAAATATCTTATTTAATGTTTACGGAACATGCATGTCTGCATTAACTACACTTTACAGCAGCAGTCGGGATAAAGACAGTAGGAACCATCTTTCTTGTGGCCCAACGTTGCGCAGTGAGCAACGCACGCTTCATTTCTGCAGGGTTGCGCATTCTGCCACCTGGAGCATTCCACCCTGCTTGGCCCTCCAGGGCAGCCTATGCAAACATGAGACGCAACACAGTAGAATAAGTTAGACAAGACTTCTTGGTCACACTAACTTATCTTAATTTGAGAACAAAGAATAACGCAGAGTAGGAAAAATTAGTGGTGCGTACAGCCTCCAGCTTGGCAAGTAGGCATGGTGCCAAGAACCAAGAACAAAGCAGCAGCCAAGTACACAATCCTAGTACATATATTGATTGGCGATGCCATGAAGACGAGAATATTGCTACTGTTTTGTTTCTCTGAGGACTAGCTATGAGAGGATTATTACTTATGGATGTATCGCATATACAAAGGCACAACCAACTTCAAGTGCATATATTTATACTATCTGAAATTATGTTTGTTGTTATATCTTGGGGATGGAGATATGGATACATATGGTATCCATATCTCCATCCCTAAGCTAGAAGATATCCATATCTCCATCCCCAAGATATAACAACAAACATAAAATATTGAAAGAGCATAGCCGTTAGAGATATGGATAGAGATATGTAGACTATAAAAATACACATCTTAGTATATCCAATGAAGCGGCGGTGCCTAGCCATATAACCCAACTGCCAATGCGACTAATTGATGCACAAGGCATCTCAGTCGCTCGATTGATGAATCATATTACCTATAATTAATTTGGGGCTTATTACCGGTGCTATTCACTACTTGTAACGGTTAACGCAAGTGCTATTTTTACTTTAAGCAATATATACATCTATCAAAGCTAGTATATGGTAGTTCCTTCATTCAAAATTGTAAGACATTTTAATATTTCTACATGCAAGGTTTTTTTATATTTCTATATACAAAGTTTTTGCTATATACAAGTATACACTATGTCTACATACATTTTAAAAACAACGTATCTAGAGAAGCCAAAACGCTAAACAGTATATACCCTAAATAATTTCTCATTTTCGTTAAATAGAAAACACTAAATAAATACATATTTATATATTTTTTTTAAAAACTAAGATTTCTTTATGTAACTCTAATTATAGAGAAGTGAATAAAATGTGATTTTATACTTTTTACAGTTTATCCGTATATTTTGTTTTTCGCATTAATGTCTCTACATTATGCATATAGAGTGACAAAAGGAGTGACACGTTTTGGCTGGTCTGGATTTGGCACAATTAGGATACTAGATTGTGATCCCACGTCATTAAATGTTGGCATAGGTTCGACACGACACGGAAATGAGCATGCCATACCATATAGGGCCTACTAGACTGACCCAACATATCATGCCAGCCTATGAGTTCATCACAAGAAACCGCTTCATCAACTCAAAATTCGAAGAGATATTCACAATTTCATACATAGATAGATATTCCAATTCACATAACATAGATCAATGATCAATCACAATTCACATTCACATACATATTACATTCTAGTACAACTTCACAATCGCATCTGAACAAATTACATATTCCAATTCCATGCCACAATCTCATGGATACTTCACAATGCATCATAGGGACACATAGGACATGAAAAGGTCTTCATTGTGTCAAGCAGATCAGGGTTATGGTTCCACACACAGGAGATGGTGAAGCCGATAGAGAAAGAGAACGATCAAAGCCGGAGGTGAAACGAATCGGGATTTCAAAACTTGAAATTCCAACTCTCTTGACCCTATGTGATAGTCCTAGGATAACACGGCTATCATGGGCATTCAATTTTCAGCAGATTACAGAGTCATACAACAACAGAGTACTTAAATAAGAATATTACACTAGTTTAGATACAAATCCTTTAGGCTAACATCAAACAAAACACTGATATTCTAGTCATAGCAGCGAAGCTTGGTGAATCTCCAATCCACGGGCATCCTTGAGGGTAGATCACAAACCAACTACTAATCTCAACACCAACTGTAAGTCAAGAAATCTGCACACCACCAGATGTGTACAGGCCATGGTCAGCAACGATGAGCTCTGGTGGAAAATAAAAAATTAAGGGATCTTGTGATCCGACTAGTTTAGCTGAAAGTTTGCATCATTAGCGCATGCAAAATAGCATCAAATATATATATAGTAAATCTTCTCAAATCCCAACACATAATCTCATTCTCACCATCCACTCATCATCACATCTCACCACTCATAATCCCTCACATCACCCTCATACTCTCAGTCTAAGTGACGAAGCGGCCAACCCACGCCCCTTGTCTCAAGGGCCTCAAGCCAAACCTATCTTCGGGGGAGAGAAGCAAAGAACAAGAGAAGCTAAAGGGCCAAAACAGATCACAAGAACCGGTCCTAACCAAAGAACCGTGCCTATACGTATAGATTCAACTCTGCAGTGTGTGTACACCTGTACCCACAAGATCTCTAGGCACTGACTGGCACCCAGCAAATAATGCTCAAGACTTAGTACATTGTTGGCGGTTCTTATCGACAACATTCTATCACCAACTTAAGTCCAAAAAGGACAAAACTAACATATTTTACGCACATATACTTTTACTATTGACATAGTTCCACTTGTATTGCAAGTCTTCTATTTTGCATCACTTATACTTGGATGCAATGGAATTCTAGTCAAAACGTGCCTTCAGACAAAGCTTAAAGCAGATTTTATGCCAAGGTGGCAAGATGACCTAGCCAACCGATGAATTTGGGACAAACCCCACCATAGCTGCGCTCCAGGCCCACCAAGAGATCCACCAGGCGAAGGCGGTGGCGAGACAGGCTAGGAAGGGTGCCAAGGGTGTGGTCATACCGCCCCCAGCTCTGCTCGGCCCCACCTCGCTCTGGTGGTACATTGATGATGCCGAGAAGGCGGTTTGGGGTGTTTCCATGTTTACCTCCCCTCAAACTGACCATAGAGTAGTATATAAGAAGGGGGAGAGCTCTCATTCCAACACACACCACACATCAAGGGCTACTCTCCACATTGTACTTTTACTTTTTCCTTAGTTGTGTCTTGAGCAAGGCAAAGCTATCTTGGAGGGCTTGACTCCTAGGAGAGGAATCGTGGTATGAATAAGATGAATCATTCTCCAAAGTCTTTCCTTCAATTTATCAATATAGTTATGCTCATGAACTAGAGTATAGTTCTTATGTTATGATCTTAGCATATGAACTACTCTATAGTTTCTATGTTATGATCTTAGTATATAGAACTTTATGCTTAGTCTTTCATATCATGTTTATGAGTAGGATTAGAGCTATGTTGATGTGGTGGATCATCATGCCTTTGGGTGTGCCCATGTCCTTTACTTGTCGATCCGCAGGGTCAGAGTCCCAGGGGGGACTTCGGTAGTTTCTTTGTATGTAGGCATGGTGCCTGGGTACAAAGGAACGGGTGAATGCATTTCATGCTATACGGTTGAGGGGTAGGTGGTAGGTGGTGATAACCCTATCCATCCCTTGTAATCCCCCATGTTTAGGTATGGTGTAGGAGTACATAAATTGTCACATGAGGATGCTGGTAGACCAGTACTCGGTGGCCTCCCGACCCATTTCACACTTAGCTCTAACTCATGTTCATGTACATGTATGATTATTTGCTATTCTTTGCATAGCTGTATTAAGATATGCCTGCTCCTGTAGAATCATTCTTTTATTCTCTATTCTTTCATCACCTCTCTCACCCCTGAGATATGCTCATGTGTGTGTGTCCACTATCTTGAATCATATAATGTTTACCCCTGTTATGGACAATTGGTTTACTTTACACACATGTTATCTTGTTCATATCCATACTAGACTCTTTACACCATGCCTTCTTTGGGACAATATAAATGACGATGCCCTAAATACTTCCGGGTGAAATGCTACAATGATAGATCCGTACGCTTGCAGATATTCTTCTGTAATCATTAAGAACTATCGTTAAGGGTTTTCTTGGCAATGTTACTAGGATACACCAATTCTAGTAACAATGCTAAGAAATGCCAACAAGCATTTATGGCGCTGTTGCCAGGATTGGATTCTATCTCCATTTCTAGTAACGACGTTAAGAAATGCCAACAAGCATCCCTCACCAGACTGCACCCAACTAGAGTAGCGTACGACATGACGTATACCCTTGGGATCGTGATTAGGGTAGCAGGAAAGCCCATCACATCCTTCTCACTGTGCTCCTAGGGCCTCAAAAATCCCCATGTAGCTTTACTCCCACAAAACTGGCTTAGTCTGCAGTAACTCACAGAACGGGCCCCACATCATTAGAGGCTCGTGGTGTGCACGCTATCAAATACCTGTTCAATAGGCATCAACCCTACCCTTAATTGGCCAGAGCAAGCAGCTTCCACCAACATGTGGCTCACCCCTCATGGGTAGCCATCTCAAGTTACAAGATCATGGTTGTAGTTGAGCAGTAGCAAAGCTACCCAATGCAATAACCAAAAGGCATCAAGGTACAAGGTACAAAGTACTAGGAAAACCTTAGTGGTAGTCAAGGTAGACACATGCAACATGAATTAAATGATTAAAGGTGTATAGGACAAGGAAGATCCCATGCTATACTTACCTTAAAACTTAGATCCATCTTCTACTAAATTGTGACCTCCAAAAGACTTCTTCTGGATCACCAAGTTCTTGTATTTTACCAACGTACTTCTCACTGACTGGACATGATCATAAAGCACCACACAAGCATCCATGCAATCATACACGAAGTAAACAATAGAACTAAATCAGAACAGTACACCAAACAAAATAAACAGCAAGTAAAAATGTTTTAAAGATGTTCTACACGTCGCTACGAACAAACAGATATGAAAAGCACGCTAATCGGAACTACGGTTGTAAAGAAATGACTACAGGGTTTTATATTATAAAAGAAAAGAGAAGACTATAAGCTTGATTTATGTTAATTAGGAAAAACTATGTGAGTAGCATTAATTTAGATTAAACAAATCATATTTAAACTTAAAAACTGAGTTGAAGCTAATCATATTTTATTTATAAATATTTTGATATCATTTATGCCAATTCAACTTTAACTTGCAAATACAAACTGACATGTGAGAACATCTAATCAAACTTGATATGTGTGTTTAGACTAAACATATTATAATTTAGAAACATATTTATGTTAGCAACTAGTCATGTTAAAACTTATTTGCAAAAGAGCATTGTATATAATTATGTTACTTTTATTTATAAAAACTAGTTGCATGCATATTAATCAAATTAATATTTAAGCATATATATAAAAGTCACTTTACATGAAAAGCGACGACACTAGCATGTAGATCACATCGATACGAGTCTAACGCATTTGGAACGACTCGAAACGGACTTAAAACAAATCACCGGAAACAGCCACCACACGGCCATGGCAACAGCAGTTGCATAGGGGTGGGCTCAATTTGTTGCACGAAGAAGCGGATGGCCGGGTTAAAGCATATGCAAGCGGCGGCAACATGATTTACTAGACAAGGAGGAGAAAAATCTGATTTACTAAACGGGGGATTTTCCAAACTAGGGGCTCCCCTTACGGTAGTTTTGGTGTGCTTTGCCCAAGGGGTTGGTACATATTTATTGGTAGAAAAACTCCCCACATCTACATCAACTAGCAATATGGTACTAATTGATGTTGCACTCTCCACATTGACTAATGGGCCTAAATAATCATTAAAGCCCATTAGTAAATAAATGCATGGGCCTTTAGGATTTATTAGGATTATTGCACATGGGCTTCGAGGGACTATGGAAAATTAGGCATGCATTTTTGAAATTTCCAAATTAATCAATATCATGAAATAAAAATAATTCTCGAAAGTCTAGAATTACGATTTATATCACGAAAAATGCTCTGAAGATTAGAAAAATCACTAGAAAATCCTAGAGACAGATTGAAGGATGAAGAACTCAAATAAAATATTTGGAGCTCGTGATAGGATAATTTTGGAGCATCTAAAAATTAAATTATGTTCATAGACAAGTAGGAACAAGTTCTAGAAAAAGCCAGAAAAATTCTCGAGACGTTTGTAGAGATTGATTGACGGACGAGGAACTAAAAGGAGTGATTTGCGTTACAACGAAAAAATTTTAGGAAGCTCCCAATGAAAACTTGAGCCGAGAAATAAAGAATTTAATTGTAGAAAAAGATAAAGGCGTGTCGAAGAAGGAAAATCGAGCTACTAACGCATTTGAAAGACTTTGCTCACTCTCAACACACAAAAAAGCAACAAACAAACATCATATCATCCAAACACCCGTCAAAATTAGAAAACTTTTAAAATTCATATTTTCCTATAACTAAATTTGTGCTAGCTCAAACTAAACTTGGTAAATTTTATCCAAATATTACAATAATTCATTTTATTTAGTGTTTTCTTTGCACAACCCAAAATCAAAAATTTTGGGGTGTGACAAACTACCCCACTTAACCGGAATCTCGTCCCAAGATTCGGAGAGACTAGGGAGAAAGATAAAGAAGGTCTTCACGCCTCCACACTTCCTTGATTTGGGATTCATGAGATGAAGGAATGAACTTGCATGATAAAGTGGATTTGGGAGTTGCACAGGATAGCAAGGAAGATAAAGGTCAATGATGCTTTGTAGAAGATGCTATCCCACTTAACAAGAGTTTTGCTAAACTATGAATATTCCATACGAAGATCCTTGTGTTGGTGTAGTCTTCAGGGACTTCCTTTAGATCACAAAGATAGGGATGACAAACAAGCAACACACCAAACAAGACAAGCTTGCATCACAATATCGAAACTACACGTGCTTCTGTAGCAATGGCGGGCATCCTAAGGAGTGGATTATGATGAAAGGCCATCGCAAATTTGAATAAGGTGAGATCAAAAAACTTTAGTAAACCAAAGAAATAAAAATCAAGGAGATAAAAAGCAATAGCTCAAAGGAAGCTATCAAGGAGAGAAGAAAATAGGACAATGATAAGAAATAATCAATTCAACTAGTCAAGGAGATGAAAATGTAGTTTTGTAGCAAATTCTAATCCTTAGAACGACCAGTTTCTACTAGGCTTGCGTTCTACAGTAAGCATTGCTCTGATACCACTTTGTAGCACCCGATTTTAAGAACAAAACTAGATACACACCATATATGAGCCAAGGAAGTCAAATCTCACATATAGCTACAAATAAGGGTAATATCAATAGATAATGTTCAATATATAACGTACTTAGTATAAAGAATATAACCTTAGATCGTAAATAGCAGAAAGACAACTCTGATCTTCGGGTGAAAACTCCAATTTCATAGGGACAACTGACTGGTTGATCACAAGCCTAACTCCTCTAGATTAGCAATCTGATAACCATCTGGGATTTTTCCAAAGAATTAAAAAGTAAAACAAGCGTAAGTACATGTCGTACTCCACAAATATAACATGGGGTTCATGAGGCTCAAAAGGCTAACACTGGTTGAACTGCGATTAGCTTTTAATGAATCATCTTTTGGCAATAGGGTGGAAACAAAATTATCATAAGCCCATAAACACTTGATCAGGTAAACATGAATAATGAATAGCATAAACAATTAACCATTAATGAGCATCTTTATCCTCAGTATCATCAGTGTTCATCATCTATTCTGTAAGGGTTTCAAGGCCGCTCGTGACCGTGAGCACGGCTGATATACCAGGTTCACACTCTACAGAGGTTGTACACTTTCACTGTGAGTCGTGATTTGCCCTTTCGCCTGAGGTGATCAGCCCCTTTTCCCACTACCAAGGAAGGTCGGTAGGGTTCACTATGAAGCATTTCAAAGGTTCGTCTAAAAAGTTAGGGCCGCTAAGGTTTCCCCATCAATAAGCATGACCCCCCCTCCAAGGAGTGACTTACAAAATACAAAGAAACCAAAGTGCACCCTCTTGGCAGGCCGAGATCATACAAATTGGAGCCCTTCTTGTGCCATAAAGGTAACCACTAACAAGCTAGAAAATGTCCTCATACTAAGCTAAAGCCAGAGCCATGTAGCCCTCACAGCTATACTGTAAGTCCCTGATGATCACTTACGGATAAGTCCTTAGCGAGAGTAATCTAGAGCATTTAGAAAGTAGCTAAACACTCTAGCCTCCTGTTTCCATGTTGCTAAAAAGCATCTTTTAGTGTTTATTGCATATACCATTAGTCAAGTTACAATATCATGCTTGTACTTGAGCACTAGCAAAGCTACCCAACGCAATAACCCAAAGGCATCATGGTACAAGGTACAAAGTACTAGGAAATCCTAAGTGGTAGTCAAGGTAGACACATGCAGCATGAATTAAATGATTAAAGGTGTATAGGACAATAAGGAAGATCCCATGCTATACTTGCCCTAAAACTCAGATCCTTCTTCTACTAAATTGTAACCTCCAAAAGGCTTCTTCTGGATCACCAACTTCTTCTATTATACCAACATACTTCTCACCGACTGGACATGATCATAAAGCACCACACAAGCATCCATACAATCATACACGAAGCAAACAATAGAACTAAATCAGAACAGTACAACAAATATAATAAACAGCAAGTAAAAAGGTTTTAAAGATGTTCTACACGTCGCTACGAACACACAGACACAAAAAGCACGCTAATCGGAACTACGGTTGTAAAGAAACGACTATAGGGTTTTATATTATAAAAGAAAAGAGAAGACTATAAGCTTGATTTATGTTAATTTGGAAAAACTATGTGAGTAGCATTAATTTAGATTAAATAAATCATATTTATACTTAAAAAGTGAGTTGAAGCTAATCATATTTTATTCATAAATATTTTGATATCATTTATGCCAATTCAACTTTAACTTGCAAATACAAACTGACATGTGAGAACATCTAATCAAATTTGATAGTGTGTTTATACTAAACATATTATAATTTAGAAACATATTTATGTTAGCAACTAGTCATGTTAAAACTTATTTGCAAAAGAGCATTGTATATAATTATGTTACTTTTATTTATAAAAACTAGTTGCATGCATATTAATCAAAATAATATTTAAGCATATATATAAAAGTCACTTTACATGAAAAACGATGACACTAGAATGTAGATCACATCGATACGAGTCTAACGCCATTGGAATGACTTGAAACGGACTTAAAACAAATATACGGCGATGATATTAGGAACTGGTGGTAATTTTGTAATTACCTCGTCTTCATCCTTTGGCCTCCCGTACAACCACCACACGGCCATGGCAACAGCAGCTGCATAGGGGTGGGCTCGACTTGTTGCACGAAGAAGAGGATGGTCGGGTTGGGCTGCGCGGCGGCGACGGCGATGGCTAGACAAGGAGGAGAAAAATCTGATTTACTACACGAGGGATTTTCCAAACTAAAGGCCCCTCTTACGGTAGTTTTGGTGTGCTTTGCCCAAGGTGTTGGTACATATTTATTGGGAGAAAAACTCCCGACGTCTACATCAACTAGCAATATGGTACTAATTGATGTTGCACCCTCCACATTTACTAATGGGCCCAAATAATCATTAAAGCCTATTAGTAAATAAATGCATGGGCCTTTAGGATGTATTAGGATTATTGCACATGGGCTTCGAGGGACTATGGAAAATTGGGCATGCATTTTCCAAATTTCGAAATTAAACAATATCATGAAATAAAAATAATCCTAGAAAGTCTAGAATTACCATTTATATCACGAAAAATGCTCCAAAGCTTAGAAAAATCCCTGGAAAAATCTTGGAGATAGATTGAAGGATGAAGAACTCAAATAAAATATTTGGAGCTCATTATAGGATAATTTTGGAGCATATAAAAATTAAATTATGCTCATAGACAAGTAGGAACAAGTTCTAGAAAAAGCCAGAAAAATTCCTGAGACGTTTGTAGAGATTGATTGACGGACGAGGAACTAAAAGGAGTGATTTGCATTATAAAGAAAAGATTTTAGGAAGCTCCCAACGAAAAATTGAGCCGAGAAATAAAGAATTTGATTGTAGAAAAAGATAAAGGCGTGTCGGAGAAGGAAAATCGACCTACTAACGCATTTTAAAGACTTTGCACACTCTCAACACACAAAGAAGCAACAAGCAAACATCACATCATCCAAACGCCCATCAAAATTAGAAAAGTTTAAAAATTCATATTTTTCTATAAGGACTTTGAAAATCCAAACGCCCCTCATCCAAATGCTTATTGATGGGGAAACCTTAGCGGCCCTAACTTGTTAGACGAACCTTTGAAAGGCTTCATAGTGAACCCTGCCGACCTTCCTTGGAAGTGGGTCAAGAGATTAGCTACCTCGGGCAAAAGGGCAAATCACGACTCATAGTGAAAGTGTACAACCTCTACAGAGTGTAAAACTAGTATATCAGTCGTGCTCACGGTCACGAGCGGCCTTGGAACCCTTACGGAATAGATGATGAACACAGATGATACTGATGATGAATATGCTCACTAATGATTACTGTTTATACTATTCATTATTCATGTTTACCTGATCATGTGTTTATGGGCTTGTGATGAACTTGTTGCCACCCAATTGCTAAAAGATGACTCATTAAAAGCTAATCGCAGTTAAACCAATGTCAGCCTTTTGAGCCTAATGAACCCCATCTTATATTTGTTGAGTACGACATGTACTTACGCTTGCTTTACTTTTTAAATCTTTGGAAAAATCTCGGATAGGTACCATATCGCTAGGGTTTGAAGAAGTTAGGCTTGTGATCAACCAGTCAGTTGTCCCTGTGGATTTGGAGTATTCGCCTGAAGATCGGAGTTGTCTTTCCACTGTCTATACTCTGAGGTTATATTCTCTATACTAATACGCTATGTATTTAAGCATTGTCTTTTGATATTACCCTTATTTGTAGCTATATGTGAGATTTGACTTCCTGGGCTCACATATGGTGTGTATCTGGTTTTGTTCTTAAAACCGGATGCGACAAAGTGGTATCAGAGCAATGCTGACTGTGGGACGCAAGCCTAGTAGAAACTGGTCACTCTAAGGTCTAGAAATTGATATAAAAACCCTTGCTCTATGAACCTTGATATTTTTTTCTCTACTATATCTTTATCCTTGCTATTCATCTCTACCTTGGTGCTTATTTTAAAGTCTTTATTCTCATCTTCACCCCTTGATTTGATATGCTTTTAAAACTGTTCCTCACCACCTTATTGTGTAATCTGAAGATAAGTCGTAGGATTGTTACCCCTAATACAACAAGGACGATAGTATCGCAAGTTGAGTCAATGATTGAGTTGTGCTCCTTTATTGCTTGTTGAATTTTCATAATGCTTATGATTGTTTTGCATCTTTGTAATGATTGCAATGACCTTGTTGGGTGTTCCCACAATTTCATTTAGTTTATAGGCCTAAGGTATAAGGATTAGTGAAATATATAGTTGGGTTATGGTTTTCTTCTGTTTCCTCTATACTGTCTTTTTGGAGCAGTCTGCACCCTTCGGCTTATATCTCTGATTTTGGACAATCATTAATCATGAGAAAATTCTGGACAATAGTAGACTTCAATATCTTTCTCTGAGCGTAAGAATCATCTTGATATCTATTTTGGTTATAGAGATACGAAAATCACAATGCGATGCATCTGTGCTGTTTGGAACCCAGAACAGTTTCTGTTGTGTACCATTTTCGACCAAGATAACTTCAGAATTTGGAAAAGTGTTCTATAAGGAAGTTGTGGAAAATTTTATAAGATTTCCAACGGTGTAAGCTACTACTTCATTGGATTAACAGAATGGGAGTTACAGCTGTTTTACTGCAGTGCTGTTTTTCATCTCGCGAGGAATTCTAGATTTCTTGTTCTTGCCCATATACAAGAGTATCATTGGGATGTCAGAATGTCTTGATACTAGTTAGATCATCTAAAAGAATGTGTAAGCTATGCTTGGTGTCCCCTAGTTTATCTTTTCTTAAGGGGGTGGCCAAGTTGAATAATTTGTAAGATAAAGTGTCCTACGTTCTAGTTTACGCAGCAGAAGCGTGGTGATACCCAAAGATGTGAGAGAAATTCAGAGTTTCAATGAGGTTTGGTTAAAGGTTCAACTAAGGTTTATCCAACATCATCAAGATTTTGATAGAGCTACTGGAGAAGTTTTTAAGTTAGTTTGGATCAAAAGACCTCAGGTAAATGTTTGAAGGAGTCCAAGAAGAGGTTGAAGTAAAACCTATGTATTAGCTTTGCCAAATCCGGACGAGAGCTTTATATCTACTTTGATGCACCCTGTCAAGGTGTGGATTGTGTTCTTATACGAGAAGAAAGGTAGTGGCTTCTTCATGAAGTCAACTAAGGAAGCATGAGTTGAACTACGTAACATGTTACGTGGAGTTATCCATTATGGAGCATGGAAGTAATATCTTCTTGGAAGTAAAAGTGACATCTAGGAGGATCACAAGAATCTACAGGATATCTTCACCAAGTTGGTCTTGAGCTTGTGATATCTTTGTTGGAATGAGATTGATTATGACTTGGAAAAGTGATATTACTTCAAGAAGCAAAAGTTGCAGTCGATGCTCTTAGCAACCGAGGGTTGTGCTAAGAAGGTTCGGGTGACACCAAGGACTAAGAATTGTATTTCAAGTTTGAGCAACTTGATCGGAATCATTAATGTTTTGAAGAATGGTGGTAGATTCTCCTTCTGACCAAGAGATTCGTAAGGTTTCATTAGAAGGTGAATATTTTAAGAAAAAGGAATTGGTATTATAGACTAAAAAAGAAAGGTGGCCTACTGATTGGAGTTACCTGAGAGTTGCCTGTTAAAATCTTGAAATTAGTTAGGCAAGTTAACTGGAGTAAGGTCAACATGTATGCAAAATAAAGTGGAATCCTTATCAAGACGATGGAACTACACGAGGAAGTAAAGAAGAATCCAAAGACGGAGTATCTCTATCTCCCAGTCGACGCCTTCTGAATCTCGGGGACGAGATTCATCTTAAGGGTGGTAGAATTGTAACACCCTAAAATTTGCTCCTTTTGAAATATGTGTAAATTGAGGTAATTTTGAATTTTGTGCTCATGAAATATAGGAAAATAAACTTTTTCATTAGATTAAAATTCATCATAAGGTAGCAACATGTTTGTGCATACATGCCGGTGCATTTCTTCTTTGAATTGTGTGGATTTGACTCAAATTAAAAACATTCCAAAATGCTTTTGAAAAATAAATTTGAAAATGGCTTTGAAGTAAAAGAAAAGAGGGGAAAAGGGAATTGGAAAAAAAAATTAAATAGGTTGTAAAATTTATCTCTGAGAACTTAACAAAATTTCTCATTTTTAATTAAGTTGAAAAGTGTATTTGAATCCTTATTCAAATTTGATTTGATTTATATTTGAATTCGGTTTGAGAATGAAAAGAAAATGAGAAAAAGAATTTCTTTACTCCTCTCTCCTCCTCTCTCTCTGTATTTAGCCCAGCAAGTCATTATAGCCTGGCCCATATCTTTTGCCCCCGCCTCACTTCCCTCTCTCCTGGAAGCCGTTGGCCCATCCCCGTCTCTTCCCTTGGCCCAGCAGCGCCAGCGCCTTGCTTCCCCGCGGCCCACCCCACGCGTCGGCCCAATCCACGCTGACGTCGCCGTTTCCCCTCTCCTCTCTCTCTGTCAGACTGGGCCTAGCCGCTAGTCGTCTTCAACCTCTCATCCACGCCCAGGACTCCATCGCCGTCGAGGAGTTCGACGCCACCACGTCTCTGTGTTTGTGCCGTGCTTCCCAAGTTTCCTGGCCCCTTAAATAGGAGCGTCGTGCCGCTCGCATCCACCCGACGCACATCTATTTCCCATCTTCGAGCCGCTGTTAGCCCTAGTTTTCGCCTGCGCTTGCCTTTTGGATCTCGCCGAGCTTGGAGTGCAGCCGCCGCAACCGCGCTCGTGGTTCTCGCAGCTGTCCACAACCTGTTGCCGAGCTCCACGTAGAGGTGAAGAAGTTGCCAGAGCCGTTTCCTTGTTCCTTCTTGTTCTCTGTCTTTAGCCATCGCAGCTGAACATTGCAGGAAGGTTCGCCGTCCGCTTCATCGAGCCCGATGTCCTCATCGTTCCATTCCCCGTCGTCAAGGAGAGCCGTTGTCACCCCTGAGCCCCCTTCGTCGTCGAGTCTCTCATTGTCCTCATGGAGGGCCTAGGTGAGTTCTCTGTGCTTCCTCGTCTCTCCCCGTGCTTTCAACGATGTCATCCGAGCTCCCGTCAATGGCGCCGCCACGGGCACCGGGTCAAGTCTGCTAAATGAGCACGCCAGCCCCTGCGTCCCGCTTCCTAGCGCGCATGCACGCGCACAAACGCGCGACATCGCGCGAGCGTACTGAGCTAACAAAGCAGCCATGCGTGCTTGTTAGCTTGTCACATCACGCACATATTATTGGCCGTTTTCTTTTGGAAAAACAAATCTTGAAATAAAATAGAAATACGTATATACTTACAATGATGCTGAGCCGTCCGATCTGAGATCTATGGCCCAGATTAAAACATACCCCTTCGCCTGCTATTTTGTTAAAGAGACCCCAGATTTTTTTTTGCTATTTAAACCCGAAGTCCCTGCGCTGATTCAGAATGCTGCTTTTTAATATTTTAATCTGAAAATAAGTTCTAGATATTTACAAACTTGCCACTGACCATGTTTTAAGTGTAGAGTCTCCGTTTTAACTCCGTTTTGACCCGTTCAATGCGTTAGGTTCGTAATTTTATAATCTACATGTTCATACTACTGTTAAATATGTTTTAACTTTTAAAATTCGAGGTTAGATTTCATCTATTATTTTAATAAAGGAAATCTTGTTTAATTCATATCTTCTACGTTTTAGCTCCAAATTGACCCGTTCAAGTTGTGCTAGATTCATTGCAACGAGATCTACGCGTTAGTAACAATGTTTATCGTGACAATATTTCTGGAATTTCATTGTTTCAACTCTAATTTGAATAATAATTATGCAACTAGATTTTATAAATAAAATATAATTTGTTTTACTTTAGTTTTATAATTCAAATCTAAATTTGACTTAATTCAATTTATATATGCTTTTATATAGTTAAAACACACGAAGCTTATAGTTTTATGTTTTCTCTTATGAGTAAATCTTTCGGTAGATGTATCTTTTTCACCGTAGTTCCGATTAGCGTGCTCTTCGCGTCTGTGTGTTTATAGTGAGACGTAGATTCGTTTTACAAACTTTTTATCTTAATTTTATGTTTGGTGTACTATTCTAATTTAGATCTATTGTTTGCTTCGTTTATGATTGTATGGATGCTTGTGTGGTGCTTTATGATTAAGTCTAGTCGGTGAGATATACGTGGTGATCAAGAAGAAGAATGTTGAAGATTAAAGCTTACCAAAGGATCAGTTTTTAAGGCAAGTATAGCATGGGATCTTCCTTATTGTCCTATACACCTTTAATCATTTAATTCATACTGCATGTGTCTACCTTGGTAACCATAGTAATTTTCCTAGCTATTTGATATCCTGGATTCCTTGATACCTTTGGAGTATTGCATTCGGTAGTGTGATGCTAGTGCTCAATTAAAGACCGTGATCTTGTAACTTGACTAATGGAATATGCAATAAACATTAAAAGATACTTTTTAGCAACATAGAACAAGGGGGCTAGAGCATTAGGCTATTTATGGTCCTCTAGATTCCTCTCCCAAAGGACTTAACTGTAAGTGATCATCTGGGACTTACAGTACAACTGTGAGGGCTATATGGCTCTGGCTTTAGCTCAGTATGAGGACTTTTTCTAGCTTGTTAGTGGTTACATTTATTGGCGTAAGAATGGCTTGCCGAATCGGGTATAGTGCGGCCTCTGTCCCCTTGTGTATAGGCTGCGCGTCATTGTGCCATCGGGAAGGGGGGCTCTACATCTGTTTGCCGAGTGAATCTAATGGCCCTAACTTGCTAGACGAACCTTTGAAAGGCTTCATAATGAACCCTGTCGACCTTCCTTGGAAGTGGGTCAAGAGATTAGCTACGTCGGGTGAAAGGGTAAATCACGACTCACAGTGAAAGTGTACAACCTCTGCAGAGTGTAAAACTGGTATATCAGTCGTGCTCACGGTCACGAGCGGCCTTGGAACCCTTACGGAATAGATGATGAACACAAATGATACTGATGATGAAGATGCTCACAAATAATTACTGTTTATGCTATTCATTATTCATGTTTACCTGATCATGTGTTTATGGGCTTGTGATGAACTTGTTGCCACCCAATTGCTAAAAGATGACTCATTAAAAGCCAATCGCAGTTAAACCAGTGTCAGCCTTTTGAGCCTCATGAACCCCATGTTATATTTGTTAAGTACGACATGTACTTACGCTTGCTTTACTTTTTAAATCTTTGGAAAAATCCCGGATGGGTACCAGATCGCTAGGGTTTGAAGAAGTTAGGCTTGTGATCAATCAGTCAGTTGTCCCTGTGGATTTGGAGTATTCGCCTGAAGATCGGAGTTGTCTTTCCGCTGTCTATACTCCGAGGTTATATTCTCTATACTAGTACGCTATGTATTTAAACATTGTTTTTTGATATTACCCTTATTTGTAGCTATATGTGAGATTTGACTTCCTGGGCTCACATATGGTGTGTATCTGATTTTGTTCTTAAAACCAGATGCGACATAAATTTTATCCAAATATTACAATAAATCATTTTATTTAGTGTTTTCTTTGCACAACCCAAAATCGGAAATTTTGGGGTGTGACATCGACGGCCCCCAAACTATAGCAGCCGAGACAAGGGGCGAGAGGGAAGGTTATACCTGCTGCCTTCTCTCTCCAGAGCTCTTGATTTGATCCCAAAGCTTTTGCCTTTCACCCTACTGCGCCGCCAACGCCTCCTGCCAGGACCATGGCGCAGTGGATGAGGTCGTCTGTCGACCGGGCTGAGTTCGACCAGTTGCCAAAGAGGGGGGTAATCCTAGAGGCCACCGAGGAGCTCGGATGGAGAGTCCTGACGAGAAGCGAATTGGAGCCGAGGCCGAAGGAAAATGACGTCGTCTCTTTCGTCCCTTTCCACCTTCTTGGGTTCAGGCTGCCGGCGCACCCCTTACTGAGGTGGTTGCTCTACTACTACGGGCTCTGCCTCCACTACTTAACTCCAGAGGCTCGGTCTTAATCATGCTGTGCGAGGGCTTCCTGGGAATACCTGCCCATTATGATCTATGGCGGTTTCTTTTCTGGGTGGTTCCGTCAGCGTCCTCTTCATGGCATGTCCTTGTTATGGCATGGAGGATTGGTTGTTGATCCAAAGCTTCTACTATGGGCTCTCACTGGAGTCCCGTCAACACATCGATGCTACCGCCAGAGGAGCATTCTTCTCATTGAAGGTGGATCAAGCAAAGAAATTGATCGAGAATATGGTCGAAAACTAAGGATGGACAGACGAACATCTCAAAGGTATATATTCGAATTTTATATTTTAAAACCATAGGAATTAGCAAAGTTGAACTCTAATTAAACTGTCCAGAGCTAATATACAGAGAAGGTTTAAAGCTATTTTATCTTGTTCTAATTGAAGACCATACGAACCTGAAAAACTATGAATATATAGGTCAGTCTGGACTGCTCTATTGCTAGAAATAGCTTGAGTGGGCTCATCGGACTCTAGGTACTTATAATCAGGTACCAGCTCTCATTGTTTTGAACCAATTACCACCATCAGGTATTCATCCAACTACCTCGGTTCTAAAATACACATGTTCGTAGCCTGTAGAGAAAACGTTTCACAACACTCGCACTTTGTAGATATGAAGCTGCAGTAATTATCGTATTTTGCTGCCTAACCCTACCACCAATTAAATAATGCAACAGAAAAAATAAAGCTACAAATTACTTTGAGGATACAAAGCTTGACAAAACTTGTACTTTTAGGATATAAATGATCCCACCAAACATGTTTATTAATCTGTTTAACCAGCATTCATCATAATGGTGAGATATTGTGTGATCGACATGTGATATATATGTGGTATTGCCTTTGTGATGACATGGATGTGATATATATGTGCTATATTGTGTTTGTGATGTCACAGATGTTATATATATATCTCTTATATGCTGTGTTTGTGAATATAGAATCAAAAAAAAATTAGTCTCTTTGCCGAGTGCCCTGACCCAGGCATTCGGCAAAGCTGGGAATCCTGCACCCAGCTTTGCCGAGTGCCAGGGCCAGGGCACTCGGCAATGATTTTACGAAAAAAAATTAAAAAATATTTGCCGAGCGCCGACCTGGCAGGGCACTCGGCAAAGAAATTATTAAAAAAATTAAAAAAATCTTTGCCGAGTGCCTCCCCGGTAGGGCACTCGGCAAAGAAATTTTGAAAAAAAAATTAAAAAATCTTTGGCGAGCGCCTCTGACATGGCACTCGGCAAAGCATGTACTAACACAACCGGCGCCGTGACGGTCACTTTTCTTTGCCGAGTGCCGAGATTGCATTCGGCGAAGACTTTGCCGAGTGCCCGATAAAAGGCGCTCGGCAAATAATTCTTTGCCGACGGATTTTTTACCGGAGGCTCTTTGCCGAGTGCTGCCCTCGGCAAAGGCTTTGCCGAGGGCAAAGTAGCCTTTGCCGAGTGCATTAGGCACTCGGCAAAGCGCCTGAATCCAGTAGTGTTGTGGTGGATAGATCGATGAGCTACGGTGCATGGGAGTCCGGAGCTGGGAGTGGAGACTGTGGAGATCGTGTGGGACTGGAGGAGATCGGGGCCAGGGAAGGAGATTGTGTGGGATTGGGAGAGGAAATCGTGCGCTGATTGACGGAGGAGATTGGGACCAGGAGAGGAAATTGGGATTGCTAGGTACGACTGAGTGGGTAAATTTTTTCGGTGAGAAAAAGCGGAGAGGGGAAGAGTGATGAATAGGGGAACACATCTATTTCGGTCATTTGTATCGTCCTCGGTGGGTTCTTGATAACTTGATTTACCCGAAAATCAACAATAGCCGTTAGTTGAAAATTATAAAATGCATCTAAAGGGGAGAGTTGTATTGGCCAGTATTTGAGGTTTTTTCATTCGAATATAATAGTCTACGACATAGATGTTTTTAATGACATGACAATATCTTTATGAAGAGAAAAAAAGAAGCGAGTTTCATCTCTCTTGGGACGATTACCAGCTTTACATGAGTTATGAAATTAAATATCTACGAAACTATACAACAAAACTATGCATTGAGGATGGATGTTTCATCCATGTTTCATTTCAGATTATGTGATGTGACAGTCTTCAAAACGACACTATGAAACTTTCCATTGAGAAATATCTTATTTAATGTTTACGGAACATGCATGTCTGCATTAACTACACTTTACAGCAGCAGTCGGGATAAAGACAGTAGGAACCATCTTTCTTGTGGCCCAACGTTGCGCAGTGAGCAACGCACGCTTCATTTCTGCAGGGTTGCGCATTCTGCCACCTGGAGCATTCCACCCTGCTTGGCCCTCCAGGGCAGCCTATGCAAACATGAGATGCAACACAGTAGAATTACTTAGACAAGACTTTTTGGTCACACTAACTTATCTTAATTTGAGAACAAAGAATAACGTAGAGTAAGAAAAATTAGTGGTGCGTACAGCCTCCAGCTTGGCAAGTAGGCATGGTGCCAAGAACCAAGAACAAAGCAGCAGCCAAGTACACAATCCTAGTACATATATTGATTGGCGATGCCATGAAGACGAGAATATTGCTACTGTTTTGTTTCTCTGAGGACTAGCTATGAGGGGATTATTACTTATGGATGTATCGCATATACAAAGGCACAACCAACTTCAAGTGCATATATTTATACTATCTGAAGGTATGCTCTTTCAATATTTTATGTTTGTTGTTATATCTTGGGGATGGAGATATGGATATCCATATCTCCATCCCCAAGATATAACAACAAACATAAAATATTGAAAGAGCATAGCCGTTAGAGATATGGATAGAGATATGTAGACTATAAAAATACACATCTTAGTATATCCAATGAAGCGGCGGTGCCTAGCCATATAACCCAACTGCCAATGCGACTAATTGATGCACAAGGCATCTGAGTCGCTCGATTGATGAATCATATTACCTATAATTAATTTGGGGCTTATTACCGGTGCTATTCACTACTTGTAACGGTTAACGCAAGTGCTATTTTTACTTTAAGCAATATATACATCTATCAAAGCTAGTATATGGTAGTTCCTTCATTCAAAATTGTAAGACATTTTAATATTTCTACATGCAAGGTTTTTTTATATTTCTATATACAAAGTTTTTGCTATATACAAGTATACACTATGTCTACATACATTTTAAAAACAACGTATCTAGAGAAGCCAAAACGCTAAACAGTATATACCCTAAATAATTTCTCATTTTCGTTAAATAGAAAACACTAAATAAATACA
Organism: Miscanthus lutarioriparius; assembly: GCA_904845875.1. Classification (NCBI taxonomy): domain Eukaryota; kingdom Viridiplantae; phylum Streptophyta; class Magnoliopsida; order Poales; family Poaceae; genus Miscanthus; species Miscanthus lutarioriparius. The sequence continues at coordinate 93,350,486 of CAJGYO010000009.1, forward strand.
TATTTATATATTTTTTTTAAAAAACTAAGATTTCTTTATGTAACTCTAATTATAGAGAAGTGAATAAAATGTGATTTTATACTTTTTACAGTTTATCCGTATATTTTGTTTTTCGCATTAATGTCTCTACATTATGCATATAGAGTGACAAAAGGAGTGACACGTTTTGGCTGGTCTGGATTTGGCACAATTAGGATACTAGATTGTGATCCCACGTCATTAAATGTTGGCATAGGTTCGACACGACACGGAAATGAGCATGCCATACCATATAGGGCCTACTAGACTGACCCAACATATCATGCCAGCCTATGAGTTCATCACAAGAAACCGCTTCATCAACTCAAAATTCGAAGAGATATTCACAATTTCATACATAGATAGATATTCCAATTCACATAACATAGATCAATGATCAATCACAATTCACATTCACATACATATTACATTCTAGTACAACTTCACAATCGCATCTGAACAAATTACATATTCCAATTCCATGCCACAATCTCATGGATACTTCACAATGCATCATAGGGACACATAGGACATCAAAAGGTCTTCATTGTGTCAAGCAGATCAGGGTTATGGTTCCACACACAGGAGATGGTGAAGCCGATAGAGAAAGAGAACGATCAAAGCCGGAGGTGAAACGAATCGGGATTTCAAAACTTGAAATTCCAACTCTCTTGACCCTATGTGATAGTCCTAGGATAACACGGCTATCATGGGCATTCAATTTTCAGCAGATTACAGAGTCATACAACAACAGAGTACTTAAATAAGAATATTACACTAGTTTAGATACAAATCCTTTAGGCTAACATCAAACAAAACACTGATATTCTAGTCATAGCAGCGAAGCTTGGCGAATCTCCAATCCACGGGCATCCTTGAGGGTAGATCACAAACCAACTACTAATCTCAACACCAACTGTAAGTTAAGAAATCTGCACACCACCAGATATGTATAGGCCATGGTCAGCAACGATGAGCTCTGGTGGAAAATAAAAAATTAAGGGATCTTGTGATCCGACTAGTTTAGCTGAAAGTTTGCATCCTTAGCGCATGCAAAATAGCATCAAATATATATAGTAAATCTTCTCAAATCCCAACACATAATCTCATTCTCACCATCCACTCATCATCACATCTCACCACTCATAATCCCTCACATCACCCTCATACTCTCAGTCTAAGTGACGAAGCGGCCAACCCACGCCCCTTGTCTCAAGGGCCTCAAGCCAAACCTATCTTCGGGGGAGAGAAGCAAAGAACAAGAGAAGCTAAAGGGCCAAAACAGATCACAAGAACCGGTCCTAACCAAAGAACCGTGCCTATACGTATAGATTCAACTCTGCAGTGTGTGTACACCTGTACCCACAAGATCTCTAGGCGCTGACTGGCACCCAGCAAATAATGCTCAAGACTTAGTACATTGTTGGCGGTTCTTATCGACAACATTCTATCACCAACTTAAGTCCAAAAAGGACAAAACTAACATATTTTACGCACATATACTTTTACTATTGACATAGTTCCACTTGTATTGCAAGTCTTCTATTTTGCAGCACTTATACTTGGATGCAATGGAATTCTAGTCAAAACGTGCCTTCAGACAAAGTTTAAAGCATATTTTATGCCAAGGTGGCAAGACGGCCTAGCCAACCGATGAATTTGGGCCAAACCCCACCATGGCTGTGCTCCAGGCCCACCAAGAGACCCACCAGGCGAAGGCGGTGGCGAGACAGGCTAGGAAGGGTGCCAAGGGTGTGGTCATACCGCCCCCAGCTCTGCTCGGCCCCACCTCGCTCTGGTGGTACATTGATGATGCCTAGAAGGCGGTTTGGGGTGTTTCCATGTTTACCTCCCCTCAAACTGACCATAGAGTAGTATATAAGAAGGGGGAGAGCTCTCATTCCAACACACACCACACATCAAGAGCTACTCTCCACATTGTACTTTTACTTTTTCCTTAGTTGTGTCTTGAGCAAGGCAAAGCTATCTTGGAGGGCTTGACTCCTAGGAGAGGAATCGTGGTATGAATAAGATGAATCATTCTCCAAAGTCTTTCCTTCAATTTATCAATGGGAAAATTGGTTTCATAGCATTGAAAGATCGTCATATCCGGAAAATACCATCAAAACTTTGCTGCTCCATAAAATACCATCCAAAGAATGCGACGTCACCTCGATATAGCATTCCATCACGTTTGGTGAAAACGTCGCCGCCTCCGTCAAGCTCCTCTCCTTCTTCGTCCTAAGCTGAGTGCAGCCGCTGCCTCTCCTCAGGTGGGACCTGCTCCAACGGCTACCGCTCCAGAGGGATAGAGCAGACCGGTGACGACGGCAACGACAACGGCAAGGCTCTGCGGAGGGTGTCATCGAGGATGCAGCACCTCGTTGACTTCGCCGGGAGGAAGTCGGCGCACAACCTCATCCTCCGCGACATGCTCATGCTCGAGAACCAAGTCCCGCTCTTCCTCCTCTGCAGGATCCTCGAGCCCCAGTGCGAGTACCCCGGCGAGGCCGGCGAGCTGCTCCCGTGGATGGTCACCGAGCTCATGAAGGAGCTCTGCCCATTCAAGATGGTGGACACGTTCCCCGCGATTGAAGTCGCAAGAAGAACGCACACCGCCGAGGTGCTCTACTATCTGCTTGTGCCCAAGCCATGACGGCGCGGGCGAGGGCCGCCGCCACGCAGCGAGCAGCGAAGACGCTACGACAACGAGGAGCAACCGGTGGACGGCGCCGGCGATGAAGAGCAAAAACATGCCGCCGGGCTGCGAGTATGTGAAGCACCGCTGCTCACCATGTCTAGCATGGCGTCGGGGCTCAACAGCGGCCCGATGCGCTACGTGATGAGGCCGATCGCGTTCATTGTCAAGGCACCGTGGAAGATGCTCACCGTCGTGCGGGGGTTCTTAGCGATGAAGCAGCCCGTCGAGGCCTTCTTCATGTCCAAAGACCGACGCGAAAGACGCAAGCCCCACGACCCAAACGGCGTGGAGTCTTAGGGGCTTCGAGATCAAGCCCGCGCCTATGCTTGCCTCGCATGTTGCCGCCGAGCACTCCAAGTGCCCGCCAAGCTCGCCTCAGCTCGCCAAAGATGCCTCCACCGAGCTGCGTCGCACCAACCCGCGATTCCACCCGCAGCGAGCCGATGTGAAGCTCGCCGCCACGAGCACTGTGGCTCCCACCACCACTGCCACTCACGCCGGAGCTCCCGCAAGACCGGAGCCGAGTGTGGCCAAGACGGAGGACCACTCGGCTCTCTTCCTCTAGAGCGACAGCAGTTGGAGCGGGTCCCACCTGGAGGAGAGGCAGCGGCCACACTCACCTCAGGAAGAACGGGAGGAACTTGACGGAGGCGACGACGTTTGGTCTGAATGTGACAGAATGCTATATCCAGGTGACGTCGCATTCTTTCAATGGTATTTTACGGAGCGATAAAATTTTAATGGTATTTTCAGGATACGGTGATCTTTCGATGCTATGAAACCAATTTTCCCTTTATCAATATAGTTATGCTCATGAACTAGAGTATAGTTGTTATGTTATGATCTTAGCATATGAACTACTCTATAGTTTCTATGTTATGATCTTAGTATATAGAACTTTATGCTTAGTCTTTCATATCATGTTTATGAGTAGGATTAGAGCTATGTTGATGTGGTGGATCATCATGCCTTTGGGTGTGCCCATGTCCTTTACTTGTCGATCCGTAGGGTTAGAGTCCCAGGGGGGACTTCGGTAGTTTCTTTGTATGCGGGCATGGTGCCTGGTACAAAGGAACGGGTGAATGCATTTCATGCTCCACGGTTGAGGGGTAGGTGGTAGGTGGTGATAACCCTATCCGTCCCTTGTAATCCCCCATGTTTAGGTATGGTGTAGGAGTACATAAATTGTCACATGAGGATGCTGGTAGACTAGTACTCGGTGGCCTCCCAACCCATCTCACACTTAGCTCTAACTCATGTTCATGTACATGTATGATTATTTGCTATTCTTTGCATAGCTGTATTAAGATATGCCTGCTCCTGTAGAATCATTCTTTTATTCTCTATTCTTTCATCACCTCTCTCACCCCTGAGATATGCTCATGTGTGTGTGTCCACTATCTTGAATCATATAATGTTTACCCCTGTTATGGACAATTGGTTTACTTTACACACATGTTATATTGTTCATATCCATACTAGACTCTTTACACCATGCCTTCTTTGGGACAATATAAATGATGATACCCTAAATACTTTCGGGTGAAATGCTACAATGATAGATCCGTGCGCTTGCAGATATTCTTCTGTAATCATTAAGAACTATCGTTAAGGGTTTTCTTGGCAATGTTACTAGGATACACCAATTCTAGTAACAATGCTAAGAAATGCCAACAAGCATTTATGGCGTTTTTGCCAGGATTGGATTCTATCTCCATTTCCAGTAATGACGTTAAGAAATGCCAACAAGCATCCCTCACCAGACTGCCCCCAACTAGAGTAGCGTACGACATGACGTAACCCTTGGGATCGTGATTAGGGTAGCAGGAAAGCCCATCACATCCTTCTCACTATGCTCCTAGGGCCTCAAAAATCCCCATGTAGCTTTACTCCCACAGAACTAGCTTAGTCTGCAGTAATTCACAGAACAGGCCCCACATCATTAGAGGCTCGTGGTGTGCACGCTATCAAATACCTGTTTAATAGGCATCAACCCTACCCTTAATTGGCCAGAGCAAGCAGCTTCCACCAACATGTGGCTCACCCCTCATGGGTAGCCATCTCCACCACACTTTTCTCATAAGAATCATATCCAACATGTCCAGAAGAACCAGATCCGGGGTACTCCATGCACCCAGTGCACCACTCTAGGGTAAATCTCACACTCTGGCCGATATCAGCAAAGAAAGGGGTCAAGACAAGGAATGTCTTTGGAGCTCCTCATATCACCACCACCCACTTGGGATTCAACACTCCTATCGTGCCAACTTACTATCTATCTCACGGGAAGCCTCATGGCCTACCCCTATCTACCAACCACAACATCACCATCACATCACATAACAAAGGCATATATGTAATTATGATGGAAGTAAATGCAAGCAAGCAGGTAGGCATATATAAGTGCAATCACAGAGCTAGGCAATCATGGTGAAGTGTTTTCAATCAAGGCAAGCAAGGTTCAGGCAATTGCATGCATCACATATACTAGCAAATCAACAAAGTAAAGCGCTAGCAATCTACTTTGCAATGCCCAATTGGATTCTCTAAATAAGGTGATGCCATGACACCTACGATATGGAGGAAGTAGTGGTATGTGCCCTTTGAAGTTGATGCCATCCATCCACGAGGTCCATCTCCTCTGGGTGTGTTGTCAGTTCCATGGGAGCGAAGCAGTCTACGACAAACAAACACTGAGAACGACAATGACTAAGAAACCACCAAAATCACAAAAGGGGAACCCGACTAACCAAGAGCGACAAGAAATAACACACACACACGAACGAAACTCCGACAAGGACCAAAGGAAACAAGGGCGAACCCTCATAGAATGAGTTTGTTTCATCGGTCTCAAAAGAGAGCAGGGCAGAAGGTCGGCTAAGCATACGTCCAAGTCACGTCCTCGGTGTAGCCTGTGCTACCTAGCTGATCAGGTCAACTCCTATGCTTCTGAGGATCATGGCTTAGACCTTGGTTTGCTAACAAGCAGTGATAGTCCATGATCTCAGATCCAATCGCCATAGCAACAGACGAGATTGAATAGATTAGACTATAGAAGGGAGATAGGGAATTGGTTTCTAGCTCTCTCGATTCGCACGTCATGGCAACTGATGGGAAATGATAGATTGTGGAACAAGAGCACTGTAACACCCTAGAATTTGCTTGTTTTGAAATAGAGATAAATTGAGTTAATTATGAAGTTCTCTATTTCAAAACAATTTATCATAGGGCTTAGCAACATTGATGGTGCATTCATGCTGGTGCATTTGATTTATTGAGATGAGTGGTTTTGACGAAAATTCAAAAATGAATTCAAATGCTTTTGAAAATGGTTTTGGAAAGGCATTGAAATAATAAAAAAAAATCTCCTTTTGTCCCTTTTGGCCAGAGAGGCCTAACTAGACAAGCCTATGCTCCATCCCCATAGCCCATTTTGCCTCCCCTTGCCTTCCAACCCGCAAGCCCAACCAGATGAGGCTGGCCTAGCCTAGACAAAGGCCTGTGCATGCGCCCCCTTTCTTCGTCCACGACCTAACCGAAGCCGAGTGGCAGCGCTCCGTGCCACCTCCCCCTTGCTCTCTCGCTGACCACCAGGCCCCATCCCTTTCTCTCATTGCTGACACCCCAACCCCACCTGCCAGCGTCGTCCATAACCTCTGTTCGTGCCCAAGCCAGACTTTGTCCGGGCAAAATCCTGCAGTCGTGCCCCGATTTCTTGGGATTGTACGCGACCTCCAAGCCTAGCGCCCCTATATAAGTCCAGACCCTATGCGTGCCGCCCCTATCCAACCCTTGCACGAGTTGCCATCTCTGCCTCAAGCTAATATCACCGCCGAAACCCTAGCAAACCACCCCCGCCGTCGATCTCTCCTGCTACAATTCCTTCATCACGATGAGCTCTGTCCCGACCTTCGCATGCAGGTAAGGAAGCTGTCGGTATAGCTCTTGACCTCCCAACCGCTCTTTCCTGCACCTGCGAGCTCGTCGAAGCTACGCCGAGGTGCTGAGCTACCCCGTTGAGCCCCACGACGTATTTGAGCCTACACCACCGTCGAAAACACCCTGGGTCAGATCGTCAGTCCCTCCTCTTTCTCCCCGTGCCCTAGGGCCATTAACTATTCACTTTAATATCACTTAAATTCATGATGAATCTGTTGCACCTAGGGCCATTTCATAGCTTTGCTGGTGGTGATTTCAGCCACCATGTCGCCACCTGTTCCGATCGGCCAGCATCTCTCTTTCTCCCTCCTTCTATTCTGAGCCGTCAAACTCAGATCCGACAGCTCATAACCCCCATACCCCTTCGTGTGTCCATTTTGCAAAAGACCCCCCTTGTTTCCCAAAAATCAGACCCACAATCCCCGGCCGAATTCCAAATTCTGATTTTTGTTTTATTCGAAAAATCAGTTCAGTTTATTAATAGTTTTGCCACTAGTCTTGATTTACTCATAAAATCTTTGTTTTAACTCCGATTCGATCTGTTCAAGTTGTGTTAGGTTCATAATCAAGTAATCTACATATTTATACCACTATTAATCATGTTTTCAACTTTTAAATTTTGTGGTTAGATTTAATCTATTATTTTGCTATAAGAAATTTTGTTTAAATCATAACTTCTTCGTTTTAAATCCGATTTTTGTAATCTTCGCATCTATGTGTTCATAGCAAGATGTAGATTCACTTTGTAAACTTTATAACTTGTTTTTACAATGTTGGTGTACTGTTCTAATGACAGACTTATTTGCATTGCATGATTGTCTCTAGATGCTTGTATCTTGCTATGTTGATCGAGCACAGATGGTGAGTAGATCGTTGTTGACCAGGAGTTCTTTGTTGACAACTAGGATCAGCAGGAGCCTTTTGAGCAAGGCAAGTATAATATGGGATTATCCTTATTGTCCTATTCACCTTAATATCACTTTAATTCATGATGCATGTGTCTAATTTCAGAGCCTTTAAGGATTTGACCTAGTCTTTGTTATCTATTACCTTGTCACCTATGCACATGGGTAGTTTGATATCTCTCAACATAAACAAACATGATTTGAATGATGACTAATTGTTTTATGCTACAAATGATAAAACTTGTTTTTTAGCAACATAAATATAGGGTGAGAGAGCTTTTGGCTTATATACATGATGCTCTTGGCCCTCCCTAATGACTTATCTGTCAGCAAAAGCTATGACATACAGTACAATCGCGAGGGCTATATGGTTCTGGCATTATTTCGGTAAAAGGACATTTTCTATCTTGTTAGTGGTTACCAAAAGGCGCAGGAGGGGCTTGCCATGTTGGGTATAGTGCGGCCTTTGTCCTTATATGTATTGTCTGCGAGAAATGTGCCACTTGGAAGGGGGGCTTTACATATGCTTTCCGATTGGAAACCTAGCTGCTACTAACTTGTTAGACGAACCTTTGAAAAACTTCATAGTTTACCCTGCCTGCTGACCTTAGAAGTGTTATGGGAGTAATTAACCTAGGCATATGGGCAACACAACTCACGGGTAAAGATGTACAACCGCTGTAGAGGGTTAGAAACTATTATAACAGTCATGCTCACGGACACGAGCGGCCCGGAAAACTCATAGAATAATGAAATACTTTTTGTTGATTATTTATGATGATATGATGAAGATGCTTAAAGTTGCTTTCATTATGATCATGTGGTTTAACTGGGGCTTAAGCGCAACTATTCGTGGTAACTAAATGCCTATTTTAGCCATCAATAATGCAAACATTTCAAAGGAAAATCAGCATAGAAGATAGGAATTTGGTTTGTCACTAATGGAATTCCACTTGTACAAGAGTTTTATTTGAATGCAGGAAAAACATCGAAAATGTGCAAGTGGGACACACCAGGAGGCCACCCAGTATGCAAGGGCCCACAAGGGCTGACATGTGGGGTCGGGCGACGGCATGCCATGTCGGCCGACGCCCTCCTAGCTGGTCCACGTCATCGATCCATGTGATAAGCAAAGAAACACAATTTGAAGCACATCCATGTGTTGGTTCTACATCGGTTTGATCCAAGGGCCACCTCTGCACTTCACATGGATTGAGGGGCACTTTGGCACATGCTCAATGTACAGGTACCATATTGATTGGTGCAAAATTGCAACTTCAAAATTAAATGATGATGCCAAATTGGCTCTTGCCACTATTGCTTCTATTAATAGTGCATATGAGTTTCTGTTTGTACAAAGGCTAGAGTAACAATCAAACACAACCATCACTTATAAATGATTGCAGCTATACAACATAGGAGTGAGATCTTGTATCCTTGTGGTACTTCACTTTTGCATAGTTTTGCTTGTTCTTCTCAGATCCATGAGTCAACTCTCCTAGTCATGTTGATTTAACTCTCTTGTACTGCCTTCCTCTAGGACTAATATTAGTGCTACCTTTTGTCCTACTTGTGGAGCCTCCTTACGTCTTCTTTGAATCAAACACTGAAATTGGAGAAACAAATTTAAGTAGCAAGCATGTACAAATTGCATTGCTATCTGCCCCCTTGAAGTCAATACAAGATAGAACAAGAACCTCAACTGTAAGGGCCATTGGCTCATCTTGTAAATCTAAATATGTTTCATTGGTATCACCAAATCCCTCAACTACCTCCCTTGGTTCTTCCATCTCCCTATGATTCTTTGCTATTTGTGCCTCCTGCTCTTGTTCAAAAGCATTTAGTGGCTACTCATCTAGATTACAAAGTTATTTATTAACTAAAGCTTCTACCCAATGTCAACATAACAGAGCAAGAGTTTGCAAATAAGCACCTAACTAGAAACTACAGCTTATACAGAAGTCATTAATCCAATAAAGCACATGCATCTACACTCACTATAGGAAATATATAACCCATCGCCATCTACTAATCCTAGGTTCAACCACTACAATATAGCACACTATCATAAAAAGAATTTGGGTACCTCTTCCTCCGCGTACCCTAGCTACGCTTCATCGTTAGCACCACGGTCTTGTTGTCGTGGTCGTGAAACTGGTGTGGCCGGTGTTGACGAAGGGGTACCAGATCCAGCTCTAGCTAGGGTTCAGATTCGGCCGATCGTGACAGGTGTAGTGGTAGGGGATCCGGATCTGGCCTATATAGTGGTCGATAGGTGCCAAGGTAGGGGTACCAGATCTGGCTCTGGCTAGGCTGACCTGCTATCGATGAATCGAAGCGGATCTGGCTCTGGCTAGGGTTTAGAAAGGTATGAGAGAGGGTGTGGCCGGAGAGCAGAGATTGATGAGTCGAGCTGCTATCTCGATGGTGCTATGGTCCGGAGCGGGGTGGCATAGGGTGCGGCTGGAGAGTGGAGAGGAAGGCCATGGGGCTAGGATTTGGAGCAGGAGGAGAGACGGTGGCGGCAAGAGGATTGAGATCGAGGCAGAGATGGTGACTCCTTGTGCTTTTACGTGGCCATCACGGTATCACAAATGCCCTTGTCTCAAATCGATGGCATGGTAAACCTAATTTCCGCGCGGAGGGCAAAATAGAGACATCTAATTTTCGTTGCATGTTGGAGGCACTGCTCAGCGCGGTGCAAAATTTTCACCGAAAATCAAATTTTTCGCACAGATAGATCTCCCCGTTAGTTCGGGGCCCACCAACACTACAAGATGGAGTCCCGAGAAATGGACAAAATAAACTCATAAACTTAAAACCAATCAAATTTCATAGACTGCCAGCTCTGGCGGGAACCTCGGCTCCACCGCACGCAAGTCCACATCTAAACAGAGGTGGGCGGTAGCCAGGGCTGACGCAGCCCCATGGCGAAGGCCATGCATCACTACCTCCTGATCCGTGCCGGCAGAGCATGGACATGCTCAAGGAAGTTCGGCCCCACCGACAGCACGAACACGGCGTTCAACTGCTCCATGATGGCTGAAATAGCAGGAACACGAAAACCATACCAATTAATAAGGTGTGGTGCCACACAAAACAAGAAGATACGGTAATGATAATGCCTTACCAATGAGCTGCGCCTGCGCTTAACCCACTGTGGCTTTAGCCACGGCCGTCTCCCTATCGGCTATGGCGAGTGTTGTCTCCACAGCGGAGAAGCATGACTGCAACCGGTCCACCTCTCGGTTCTCCACGTGGAGAGCCTGCCTGGTCACATCCAGGTCCTACACCATCGTCTCCTCCCTTGGACGCTTCTCTGCCGCCATGGTTCAAGCTTGAGGAGCGAGGTGCTTGGGAGGAGGCGACCAGCAGGAAAGGTGAGTTCGCAAGGTTACAAGGCAATTGTACTGAGTCCCCTATTTTTCCTCTATTTTTATAGCTGGGGATGTGCACGGCCAATGGACCCGAATTCTAGCAGATGTCAGGCGATAGCGAGAGGTAAGGCAAGGCCACATGTCCATGATCTATGAGGAGCATGCCTTTTGAGAAATACATGTCGATAAATGAACCACCGAAACGGAGCAACTAGATAGCTATTGATATTTTCTTACACTCGCAAGAAAGTCCAAATGTGGCACATTTCATCTCATCGACACTATATAGTACAGAGCTATGAGTAAAACTATTGCCTACGGAGTGTACTTGGTCACAATTGTATCAGTAGTAGTAGTAGTCTTGAGTGGCTTTGATCTGTGTTGAAGCCAACATGTCTTATTTTTGTGTATTTGATAAGATTTGTTGAACTTGCAAGAACCATGCATCAAAGATAATTTTAATCAGAAATTAGATTTTATAATCTGATGCATTCCTCTACAAACCAAGAATAATTGAAGCAAGTCCTTAGTCTGGCCCTCGACTGTCATGACTGCTTGGATTAGATCACACTGTCTACTTCATAGGATCACACAAGGTTCGACCGTCTGAAATCTTGACTATCCAGACGATGTGCGCCTGCATTACCACGTAGGTGCGTGTGCATGGGTGGCGTCAGCAGCCTGTTACAGCAGGGGACGTCGCCTCCCGGCCCGTCGCATTGACGGGATGGGGCGAAGAGCCACCGCCCACCCATGCAAACATTTCAGTCGTGGGGTGGTCGACTATAGCACCCAGTTTTAAGAACAGAATCAGATACACACCATATGTGAGCCAAGGAAGTCAAATGTCATGTATAGCTACAAATAAGGGTCATATCAATAGACAATGCTCAATATATAACGTACTTAGTATAAAGAATATAACCTTAGATAGCAAATAGCGGAAAGACAACTCTAATCTTCGGGTGAAAACTCCAATTCCACAGGGACACCTAACTAATTGATCACAAGCCTAACTCCTCCAGATTAGCAATCTGGTAGCCACTCGGAATTTTTCCAAAGATTTAAAAAGTAAAGCAAGCGTAAGTACATGTCGTACTCAACAAATATAACATCGGGTTCATGAGGCTCAAAAGGCTAATACTACTTTAACTGCAATTAGCTTTTAATGAGTCATCTTTTAGCAATAGGGTTGCAACAAAGTTATCATAAGCCCATAAACACATGATCAGGTAAACATGAATAATGAATAGCATAAACAATTAACCATTAATGAAGATCTTTATCATCAGTATCATCAGTGATCATTATCTATTTCGTAAGGGTTCCAAGCTCGCTTGTGACCATGAGCACCGCTAATATACCATTTTCACACTCTGCAGAGGTTGTACACTTTCACTGTGAGTCATGATTTACCATTTTGCCCGAGGTGATCAGCCCCTTGACCCACTACCAAGGAAGGTTGGCAGGGTTCACTATGAAGCCTTTCAAAGGTTCGTCTAACAAGTTAGGGCCGATAAGGTTTCCCCATCAATAATCATGAACGCCCCCTCCAAGGAGTGACTAACAAAATACAAAGGAACCAAAGTGCACCCTCTTGGTAGGCCGGGATCATACAAATCGGAGCCCCTATTGTGCCATAAAGGTAACCACTAACAAGCTAGAAAAGGTCCTCATACTGAGCTAAAGCCAGAGCCATATAGCCCTCACAGTTGTACTGTAAGTCCCGGATGATCACTTACAGATAAGTCCTTTGAGTGAGGAATCTAGAGCATTTAGAAAGTAGCTAAACACTCCATCCCCCTGTTTCCATGTTGCTAAAAAGCATCTTTTTGTGTTTATTGCATATACCATTAGTCAAGTTACAAGATCATGGTTGTAGTTGAGCAGTAGCAAAGCTACCCAATGCAACAACCAAAAGGCATCAAGGTACAAGGTACAAAGTACTAGGAAAACCTTAGTGGTAGTCAAGGTAGACACATGCAACATGAATTAAATGATTAAAGGTGTATAGGACAAGGAAGATCCCATGCTATACTTACCTTAAAACTTAGATCCATCTTCTACTAAATTGTGACCACCAAAAGACTTCTTCTGGATCACCAAGTTCTTCTATTTTACCAACGTACTTCTCACTGACTGGACATGATCATAAAGCACCACACAAGCATCCATGCAATCATACACGAAGTAAACAATAGAACTAAATCAGAACAGTACACCAAACAAAATAAACAACAAGTAAAAATGTTTTAAACATGTTCTACATGTCGCTATGAACAAACATACACGAAAAGCACGCTAATCGGAACTACGGTTGTAAAGAAATGACTACAGGGTTTTATATTATAAAAGAAAAGAGAAGACTATAAGCTTGATTTATATTAATTAGGAAAAACTATGTGAGTAGCATTAATTTATATTAAACAAATCATATTTAAACTTAAAAACTGAGTTGAAGCTAATCATATTTTATTTATAAATATTTTGATATCATTTATGCCAATTCAACTTTAACTTGCAAATACAAACTGACATGTGAGAACATCTAATCAAACTTGATATGTGTGTTTAGACTAAACATATTATAATTTAGAAACATATTTATGTTAGCAACTAGTCATGTTAAAACTTATTTGCAAAAGAGCATTGTATATAATTATGTTACTTTTATTTATAAAAACTAGTTGCATGCATATTAATCAAATTAATATTTAAGCATATATATAAAAGTCACTTTACATGAAAAACGACGACACTAGCATGTAGATCACATCGATACGAGTCTAACGCATTTGGAACGACTCGAAACGGACTTAAAACAAATCACTGGAAACAGCCACCACACGGCCATGGCAACAGCAGTTGCATAGGGGTGGGCTCGATTTGTTGCATGAAGAAGCGGATGGCCGGGTTGGGCAGCGCGGTGGTGACGGCGACGGCGGCGACTAGACAAGGAGGAGAAAAATCTGATTTACTAAACGGGGGATTTTCCAAACTAGGGGCTCCCCTTATGGTAGTTTTGGTGTGCTTTGCCCAAGGGGTTGGTACATATTTATTGGTAGAAAAACTCCCCACATCTACATTAACTAGCAATATGGTACTAATTGATGTTGCACCCTCCACATTGACTAATGGGCCTAAATAATCATTAAAGCCCATTAGTAAATAAATGCATGGGCCTTTAGGATTTATTAGGATTATTGCACATGGGCTTCGAGGGACTATGGAAAATTAGGCATGCATTTTTGAAATTTCGAAATTAATCAATATCATGAAATAAAAATAATTCTCGAAAGTCTAGAATTACGATTTATATCACGAAAAATGCTCCGAAGATTAGAAAAATCACTGGAAAATCCTAGAGACAGATTGAAGGATGAAGAACTCAAATAAAATATTTGGAGCTCGTGATAGGATAATTTTGGAGCATCTAAAAATTAAATTATGTTCATAGACAAGTAAGAACAAGTTCTAGAAAAAGCCAGAAAAATTCTCGAGACGTTTGTAGAGATTGATTGACGGACGAGGAACTAAAAGGAGTGATTTGCGTTACAACGAAAAAATTTTAGGAAGCTCCCAATGAAAACTTGAGCCGAGAAATAAAGAATTTAATTGTAGAAAAAGATAAAGGCGTGTCGAAGAAGGAAAATCGAGCTACTAACGCATTTGAAAGACTTTGCTCACTCTCAACACACAAAAAAGCAACAAGCAAACATCACATCATCCAAACACCCGTCAAAATTAGAAAACTTTTAAAATTCATATTTTCCTATAACTAAATTTGTGCTAGCTCAAACTAAACTTGGTAAATTTTATCCAAATATTACAATAATTCATTTTATTTAGTGTTTTCTTTGCACAACCCAAAATCAGAAATTTTGGGGTGTGACAAACTACCCCACTTAACCGGAATCTCGTCCCGAGATTCGGAGAGACTAGGGAGAAAGATAAAGAAGGTCTTCACGCCTCCACACTTCCTTGATTCGGGATTCATGAGATGAAGGAATGAACTTGCATGATAAAGTGGATTTGGGAGTTGCACAGGATAGCAAGGAAGATAAAGGTCAATGATGCTTTGTAGAAGATGCTACCCCACTTAACAAGAGTTTTGCTAAACTATGAATATTCCATACGAAGATCCTCGTGTTGGTGTAGTCTTCAGGGACTTCCTTTAGATCACAAAGATAGGGATGACAAACAAGCAACACACCAAACAAGACAAGCTTACATCACAATATTGAAACTACACGTGCTTCTGTAGCAATGGCGGGCATCCTAAGGAGTGGATTATGATGAAAGGCCATCGCAAATTTGAATAAGGTGGGATCAAAAAACTTTAGTAAACCAAAAAAATAAAAATCAAGGTGATAAAAAACAATAGCTCAAAGGAAGCTATCAAGGAGAGAAGAAAATAGGACAATGATAAGAAATAATCAATTCAACTAGTCAAGGAGATGAAAATGTAGTTTTGTAGCAAATTCTAATCCTTAGAACGACCAGTTTCTACTAGGCTTGTATCCTACAGTCAGCATTGCTCTGATACCACTTTGTAGCACCCGATTTTAAGAACAAAACTAGATACACACCATATATGAGCCAAGGAAGTCAAATCTCACATATAGCTACAAATAAGGGTAATATCAATAGATAATGTTCAATATATAACGTACTTAGTATAAAGAATATAACCTTAGATCGTAAATAGCAGAAAGACAACTCTGATCTTCGGGTGAAAACTCCAATTCCATAGGGACAACTGACTGGTTGATCACAAGCCTAACTCCTCCAGATTAGCAATCTGGTAACCATCTGGGATTTTTCCAAAGAATTAAAAAGTAAAACAAGCGTAAGTACATGTCGTACTCAACAAATATAACATGGGGTTCATGAGGCTCAAAAGGCTAACACTGGTTGAACTGCGATTAGCTTTTAATGAGTCATCTTTTAGCAATAGGGTGGAAACAAATTTATC
This sequence comes from Miscanthus lutarioriparius, assembly GCA_904845875.1. Lineage (NCBI taxonomy): Eukaryota > Viridiplantae > Streptophyta > Magnoliopsida > Poales > Poaceae > Miscanthus > Miscanthus lutarioriparius. The sequence goes on from CAJGYO010000009.1 coordinate 93,366,401, forward strand.
ATAAGCCCATAAACACTTGATCAGGTAAACATGAATAATGAATAGCATAAACAATTAACCATTAATGAGCATCTTTATCCTCAGTATCATCACTGTTCATCATCTATTCTATAAGGGTTCCAAGGCCGCTCGTGATCGTGAGCACGGCTGATATACCAGGTTCACACTCTACAGAGGTTGTACACTTTCACTGTGAGTCGTGATTTGCCCTTTCGCCCGAGGTGATCAGCCCCTTTTCCCACTACCAAGGAAGGTCGGTAGGGTTCACTATGAAGCATTTCAAAGGTTCGTCTAAAAAGTTAGGGCCGCTAAGGTTTCCCCATCAATAAGCATGAACCCCCCTCCAAGGAGTGACTAACAAAATACAAAGAAACCAAAGTGCACCCTCTTGGCAGGCCAAGATCATACAAATTGGAGCCCTTCTTGTGCCATAAAGGTAGCCACTAACAAGCAAGAAAATGTCCTCATACTGAGCTAAAGCCAGAGCCATGTAGCCCTCACAGCTGTACTGTAAGTCCCTGATGATCACTTACGGATAAGTCCTTAGCGAGAGGAATCTAGAGCATTTAGAAAGTAGCTAAACACTCTAGCCCCCTGTTTCCATGTTGCTAAAAAGCATCTTTTAGTGTTTATTGCATATACCATTAGTCAAGTTACAATATCATGCTTATACTTGAGCACTAGCAAAGCTACCCAACGCAATAACCCAAAGGCATCATGGTACAAGGTACAAAGTACTAGGAAATCCTAAGTGGTAGTCAAGGTAGACACATGCAGCATGAATTAAATGATTAAAGGTGTATAGGACAATAAGGAAGATCCCATGCTATACTTGCACTAAAACTCAGATCCTTCTTCTACTAAATTGTAACCTCCAAAAGACTTCTTGTGGATCACCAACTTCTTCTATTTTACCAACATACTTCTCACCGACTGGACATCATCATAAAGCACCACACAAGCATCCATGCAATCATACACGAAGCAAATAATAGAACTAAATCAAAATAGTACAACAAACATAATAAACAACAAGTAAAAAGGTTTTAAAGATGTTCTACACGTCGCTACGAACACACAGACACAAAAAGCACGCTAATCGGAACTACGGTTGTAAAGAAACGACTACAGGGTTTTATATTATAAAAGAAAAGAGAAGACTATAAGCTTGATTTATGTTAATTAGGAAAAACTATGTGAGTAGCATTAATTTAGATTAAACAAATCATATTTATACTTAAAAAGTGAGTTGAAGCTAATCATATTTTATTCATAAATATTTTGATATCATTTATGCCAATTCAACTTTAACTTGCAAATACAAACTGACATGTGAGAACATCTAATCAAATTTGATAGTGTGTTTATACTAAACATATTATAATTTAGAAACATATTTATGTTAGCAACTAGTCATGTTAAAACTTATTTGCAAAAGAGCATTGTATATAATTATGTTACTTTTATTTATAAAAACTAGTTGCATGCATATTAATCAAAATAATATTTAAACATATATATATAAGTCACTTGACATGAAAACAACGACACTAGTATGTAGATCACATCGATACGAGTCTAACGCAATTGGAATGACTTGAAACGGACTTAAAACAAATATACGGCGATGATATTAGGAACTAGTGGTAATTTCATAATTACCTCGTCTTCATCCTTTGGCCTCCCGTACAACCACCACACGGCCATGGCAACAGCAGCTGCATAGGGGTGGGCTCGACTTGTTGCACGAAGAATAGGATGGTCGGGTTGGGCAGCGCGGCGGCGACGGCGACGGCTAGACAAGGAGGAGAAAAATCTGATTTACTACACGAGGAATTTCCCAAACTAAGGGCCCTATTACGGTAGTTTTGGTGTGCTTTGCCCAAGGTGTTGGTACATATTTATTGGGAGAAAAACTCCCAACGTCTACATCAGCTAGCAATATGGTACTAATTGATGTTGCACCCTTCACATTTACTAATGGGCCCAAATAATCATTAAAGCCTATTAGTAAATAAATGCATGGGCCTTTAGGATGTATTAGGATTATTGCACATGGGCTTCGAGGGACTATGGAAAATTGGGCATGCATTTCCAAATTTCGAAATTAAACAATATCATGAAATAAAAATAATTCTAGAAAGTCTAGAATTACCATTTTAATCAGAAAAATGCTCCAAAGCTTAGAAAAATCCCTGGAAAAATCTTGGAGACAGATTGAAGGATGAAGAACTCAAATAAAATATTTGGAGCTCATTATAGGATAATTTTGGAGCATATAAAAATTAAATTATGCTCATAGACATGTAGGAACAAGTTCTAGAAAAAGCCAAAAAAATTCCTGAGACGTTTGTAGAGATTGATTGACGGACGAGGAACTAAAAGGAGTGATTTGCGTTATAAAGAAAAGATTTTAGGAAGCTCCCAACGAAAACTTGAGCCGAGAAATAAAGAATTTGATTGTAGAAAAAGATAAAGGCATGCCGGAGAAGGAAAATCGACCTACTAACGCATTTTAAAGACTTTGCACACTCTCAACACACAAAGAAGCAACAAGCAAACATCACATCATCCAAATGCCCGTCAAAATTAGAAAAGTTTAAAAATTCATATTTTTCTATAAGGACTTCGAAAATCCAAACGCCCGTCATCCAAATGCTTATTGATGGGGAAACCTTAGCGGCCCTAACTTGTAAGACGAACCTTTGAAAGACTTCATAGTGAACCCTGCCGACCTTCCTTGGAAGTGGGTCAAGAGATTAGCTACCTCGAGCGAAAGGGTAAATCACGACTCACAGTGAAAGTGTACAACCTCTGCAGAGTGTAAAACTGGTATATCAGTCGTGCTCATGGTCACGAGCGGCCTTGGAACCCTTACGGAATAGATGATGAACACAGATGATACTGATGATGAATATGCTCACTAATGATTACTGTTTATGCTATTCATTATTCATGTTTACCTGATCATGTGTTTATGGGCTTGTGATGAACTTGTTGCCACCCAATTGCTGAAAGATGACTCATTAAAAGCTAATCGCAGTTAAACCAGTGTCAGCCTTTTGAGCCTCATGAAGCCCATGTTATATTTGTTGAGTACGACATGTACTAACGCTTGCTTTACTTTTTAAATCTTTGGAAAAATCTCGGATTGGTACCATATCGCTAGGGTTTGAAGAAGTTAGGCTTGTGATCAACCAGTCAGTTGTCCCTGTGGATTTGGAGTATTCGCCTGAAGATCGGAGTTGTCTTTCCACTGTCTATACTCTGAGGTTATATTCTCTATACTAATACGCTATGTATTTAAGCATTGTCTTTTGATATTACCCTTATTTGTAGCTATATGTGAGATTTGACTTCATGGGCTCACATATGGTGTGTATCTGGTTTTGTTCTTAAAACCGGATGCGACAAAGTAGTATCCGAGCAATGCTGACTGTGGGATGCAAGCCTAGTAGAAACTGGTCACTCTAAGGTTTAGAAATTGATATAAAAACCCTTGCTCTATGAACCTTGATATTTTCTTCTCTACTATATCTTTATCCTTGCTATTTATCTCTACCTTGGTGCTTATTTTAAAGTCTTTGTTCTCATCTTCACCCCTTGATTTGATATGCTTTTAAAACTATTTCTCACCACCTTATTGTGTAATCTGAAGATAAGTCTTAGGATTGTTACCCATAATACAACAAGGACGATAGTATCGCAAGTTGAGTCAATGATTGAATTGTGCTCCTTTATTGCTTGTTGAATTGTCATAATGCTTATGATTGTTTTGCATCTTTGTAATGATTACAATGATCTTGTTGGGTGTTCCCACAATTTCATTTAGTTTATAGGCCTAAGGTATAAGGATTAGTGAAATATATAGTTGGGTTATGGTTTTCTTCTGTTTCCTCTATACTGTTTTTTTGGAGCAGTCTACACCCTTCGGCTTATATCTCTGATTTTGGACAATCATTAATCATGAGAAAATTCTGGACAATAGTAGACTTCAATATCTTTCTCTGAGCGTAAGAATCATTTTGATAGCTATTTTGGTTATGGAGATACGAAAATCACAATGCGATGCATCTGTGCTGTTTGGAACCCAGAACAGTTTCTGTTGTGTACCATTTTCGACCAAGATAACTTCAGAATTTGGAAAAGTGTTCTATAAGGAAGTTGTGGAAAATTTTATAAGCTTTCCAACAGTATAAGCTACAACTTCATTGGATTAACAGAATGGGAGTTACAGCTGTTTTACTGCACTGCTGTTTTTCATCTCGCGAGGAATTCCAGATTTCTTGTTCTTGCCCATATACAAGAGTATCATTGGGATGTTAGAATGTCTTGATACTAGTTAGATCATCTAAAAGAATGTGTAAGCTATGCTTGGTGTCCCCTAGTTTATCTTTTCTTAAGGGGGTGGCCAAGTTGAAGAATTTGTAAGATAAAGTGTCCTATGTTCTAGTTTACGCAGCAGAAGCGTGGTGATACCCAAAGATGTGAGAGAAATTCAGAGTTTCAATGAGGTTTGGTTAAAGGTTCAACTAAGGTTTATCCAACATCATCAAGATTTTGATAGAGCTACTGGAGAAGTTTTTAAGTTAGTTTGGATCAAAAGACCTCAGGTAAATGTTTGAAGGAGTCCAAGAAGAGGTTGAAGTAAAACCTATGTATTAGCTTTGCCAAATCCAGACGAGGGCTTTATATCTACTTTGATGCACCCTGTCAAGGTGTGTAATGTGTTCTTATACGAGAAGAAAGGTAGTGGCTTCTTCATGAAGTCAACTAAGGAAGCATGAGTTGAACTACCTAACATGTTATCTGGAGTTATCCATTATGGAGCATGGAAGTAATATCTTCTTGGAAGTAAAAGTGACATCTAGGAGGATCAGAAGAATCTACATGACATCTTCACCAAGTTGGTCTTGAGCTTGTGATATCTTTGTTGGAATGAGATTGATTATGACTTGGAAAAGTGATATTACTTCAAGAAGCAAAAGTCGCAGCCGATGCTCTTAGCAACCGAGGGTTGTGCTAAGAAGGTTCGGGTGACACCAAGGACTAAGAATTGTATTCCAAGTTTGAGCAACTTGATCAAAATCATTAATGTTTTGAAGAATGGTGGTAGATTCTCCTTTTGACCAAGAGATTCGTAAGGTTTCGTTAGAAGGTGAATATTTTAAGAAAAAGGAATTGGTATTATAGACTAAAAAGGAAAGGTGGCCTACTGATTGGAGTTACCTGAGATTTGCCTGTTACAATCTTGAAATTAGTTAGACAAGTTAACTGGTGTAAGGTCAACATGTATGCAAAATAAAGTGGAATCCTTATCAAGACGATGGAACTACACGAGGAAGTAAAGAAGAATCCAAAGACGGAGTATCTCTATCTCCTAGTCGACGTCTTCTGAATCTCAGGGACGAGATTCATCTTAAATGGGGTAGAATTGTAACACCCTAAAATTTGCTCCTTTTGAAATATGTGTAAATTGAGGTAATTTTGAATTTTGTGCTCATGAAATATAGGAAAATAAACTTTTTCATTAGATTAAAATTCATCATAAGGTAGCAACATGTTTATGCATACATGCCGGTGCATTTCTTCTTTGAATTATGTGGATTTGACTCAAATTAAAAACATTCCAAAATGCTTTTGAAAAATAAATTTGAAAATGGCTTTAAAGTAAAAGAAAAGAGGGGAAAAGGGAATTGGAAAAAAAAATTAAATAGGTTATAAAATTTATCTCTGAGAACTTAACAAAATTTCTCATTTTTAATTAAGTTGAAAAGTGTATTTGAATCCTTATTCAAATTTGATTTGATTTATATTTGAATTCGGTTTGAGAATGAAAAGAAAATGAGAAAAATAATTTCTTTACTCCTCTCTCCTCCTCTCTGTATTTAGCCCAGCAAGTCATTACAGCCTGGCCCATATCTTTTGCCCCCGCCTCACTTCCCTCTCTCCTGGAAGCCGTTGGCCCATCCCCGTCTCTTCCCTTGGCCCAGCAGCGCCAGCGCCTTGCTTCCCCGCGGCCCACCCCACGCGCCGGCCCAATCCACGCTGACGTCGCCGTTTCCCCTCTCCTCTCTCTCTCTCTCAGACCGGGCCCAGCCGCTAGTCGTCTTCAACCTCTCATCCACGCCCAGGACTCCATCGCCGTTGAGGAGTTCGACGCCACCACGTCTCTGTGTTTGTGACGTGCTTCCCAAGTTTCCTGGCCCCTTAAATAGGAGCGTCGTGCCGCTCGCATCCACCCGACGCACATCTATTTCCCATCTTCGAGCCGCTGTTAGCCCTAGTTTTCGCCTGCGCTTGCCTTTTGGATCTCGCCGAGCTTGTAGTGCAGCCGCCGCAACCGCGCTCGTGGTTCTCGCAGCTGTCCACAACCTGTTGCCGAGCTCCACGTAGAGGTGAAGAAGTTGCCAGACCCGTTTCCTTGTTCCTTCTTGTTCTCTGTCTTTAGCCATCGTAGCTGAACATTGCAGGAAGGTTCGCCGTCCGCTTCACCGAGCCCGATGTCCTCATCGTTCCATTCCCCGTCGTCAAGGAGAGCCGTTGTCACCCACTGAGCCCCCTTCGTCGTCGAGTCTCTCATTGTCCTCATGGTGGGCCTAGGTGAGTTCTCTGTGCTTCCTCGTCTCTCCCCGTGCTTTCAACGATGTCATCCGAGCTCCCGTCAATGGCGCCGCCACGGGCACCGGGTCAAGTCTGCTAAATGAGCACGCCAGGCCCTGCGTCCCGCTTCCTAGCGCGCATGCACGCGCACAAACGCGCGACATCGCGCGAGCGTACTGAGCTAACAAAGTAGCCATGCGTGCTTGTTAGCTTGTCACATCACGCACATATTATTGGCCGTTTTCTTTTAGAAAAACAAATCTTGAAATAAAATAGAAATACGTATATACTTACAATGATGCTGAGACGTCCCATCTGAGATCTATGGCCCAGATTAAAACATACCCCTTCACCTGCTATTTTGTTAAAGAGACCCCAGGTTTTTTTTTGCTATTTAAACCCGAAGTCCCTGCACTGATTCAGAATGCTGCTTTTTAATATTTTAATCTGAAAATAAGTTCTAGATATTTACAAACTTGCCACTGACCATGTTTTAAGTGTAGAGTCTCCGTTTTAACTCCGTTTTGACCCGTTCAACGCGTTAGGTTCGTAATTTTATAATCTACATGTTCATACTACTGTTAAGTATGTTTTCAACTTTTAAAATTCGAGATTAGATTTAATCTATTATTTTAATAAAGGAAATCTTGTTTAATGATATCTTCTACGTTTTAGCTCCAAATTGACCCGTTCAAGTTGTGCTAGATTCATTGCAACGAGATCTACGCGTTAGTAACAATGTTTATCATGACAATATTTCTGGAATTTCATTGTTTCAACTCTAATTTGAATAATAATTATGCAACTAGATTTTATAAATAAAATATAATTTGTTTTACTTTAGTTTTATAATTCAAATCTAAATTTGACTTAATTCAATTTATATATGCTTTTATATAGTTAAAACACACGAAGCTTATAGTTTTATGTTTTCTCTTATGAGTAAATCTTTCGGTAGATATATCTTTTTCACCGTAGTTCCGATTAGTGTGCTCTTCGCGTCTGTGTGTTCGTAGTGAGACGTAGATTCGTTTTACAAACTTTTCATCTTGATTTTATGTTTGGTGTACTGTTCTAATTTAGATCTATTGTTTGCTTCGCGTATGATTGTATGGATGCTTGTGTGGTGCTTTATGATTAAGTCTAATCGGTGAGATATACGTGGTGATCAAGAAGAAGAATGTTGAAGATTAAAGCTTACCAAAGGATCGGTTTTAAGGCAAGTATAGCATGGGATCTTCCTTATTGTTCTATACACCTTTAATCATTTAATTCATACTGTATGTGTCTACCTTGGTAACCGTAGTAATTTTTCTAGCTATTTGATATCCTGGATTCCTTGATACCTTTGGAGTATTACATTGGGTAGTGTGATGCTAGTGCTCAATTAAAGACCGTGATCTTGTAACTTGACTAATGGAATATGCAATAAACATTAAAAGATACTTTTTAGCAATATAGAACAAGGGGGCTAGAGCATTAGGCTATTTATGGTCCTATAGATTCCTCTCCCAAAGGACTTATCTGTAAGTGATGATTCGAGACTTACAGTACAACTGTGAGGGCTATATGGCTCTGGCTTTAGCTCAGTATGAGGACTTTTTCTAGCTTGTTAGTGGTTACCTTTATTGGCGTAAGAATGGCTTGCCGAATCGGGTATAGTGCGGCCTCTGTCCCCTTGTGTATAGGCTGCGCGTCATTGTGCCATCGAGAAGGGGGGCTCTACATCTGTTTGCCGAGTGAATCTAATGGCCCTAACTTGTTAGACCAACCTTTAAAAGGCTTCATAATGAACCCTGTCGACCTTCCTTGGAAGTGGGTCAAGAGATTAGCTACGTCGGGTAAAAGGGTAAATCACGACTCACAGTGAAAGTGTACAACCTCTGCAGAGTGTAAAACTGGTATATTAGCCGTGCTCACGGTCACGAGCGGCCTTGGAACCCTTATGGAATAGATGATGAACACAGATGATACTAATGATGAAGAAGCTCACTAATGATTACTGTTTATGCTATTCATTATTCATGTTTACCTGATCTTGTGTTTATGGGCTTGTGATGAACTTGTTGCCACCTAATTACTAAAAGATGACTCATTAAAAGCTAATTGCAGTTAAACCAGTGTCAGCCTTTTGAGCCTCATGAACCCCATGTTATATTTGTTGAGTACGACATATACTTACGCTTGCTTTACTTTTTAAATCTTTGGAAAAATCCCGGATGGGTACCAGATCACTAGGGTTTGAAGAAGTTAGGCTTGTGATCAACCAGTCAGTTGTCCCTGTGGATTTGGAGTATTCGCCTGAAGATCGGAGTTGTCTTTCCGCTGTCTATACTCTGAGGTTATATTCTCTATACTAATACGCTATGTATTTAAACATTGTCTTTTGATATTACCCTTATTTATAGCTATATGTGAGATTTGATTTCCTGGGCTCACATATCGTGTGTATCTGGTTTTGTTCTTAAAACCAGATGCAACATAAATTTTATCCAAATATTACAATAAATCATTTTATTTAGTGTTTTCTTTGCACAACCCAAAATCGGAAATTTTGGGGTGTGACATCGACGGCCCCCAAACTATAGCAGCCGAGACAAGTGGCGAGAGGGAAGGTTATACCTGCTGCCTTCTCTCTCCAGAGCTCTTGATTTCATCCCAAAGCTTTTGCCTTTCACCCTACTGCGCCGCCAACGCCTCCTGCCAGGACCATGGCGCAGTGGACGAGGTCGTCTGTCGACCGGTCTGAGTTCGACCAGTTGCCAAAGAGGGGGGTAATCCTAGAGGCCACCGAGGAGCTCGGATGGAGAGTCCTGACGAGAAGCGAATTGGAACCGAGGCCGAAGGAAAATGGCGTCGTCTCTTTCGTCCCTTTCCACCTTCTTGGGTTTAGGCTGCCGGCGCACCCCTTACTGAGGTGGTTGCTCTACTACTACGGGCTCTGCCTCCACTACTTAACTCCAGAGGCTCGGTCTTAATCATGCTGTGCGAGGGCTTCCTGAGAATACCTGCCCATTATGATCTATGGCGGTTTCTTTTCTGGGTGGTTCCGTCAGCGTCCTCTTCATGGCATGTCCTTGTTATGGCATGGAGGATTGGTTGTTGATCCAAAGCTTCTACTACGGGCTCTCACTGGAGTCCCGTCAACACATCGATGCTACCGCCAGAGGAGCATTCTTCTCATTGAAGGTGGATCAAGCAAAGAAATTGATCGAGAATATGGTCAAAAACTAAGGATGGACAGACGAACATCTCAAAGGTATATATTCGAATTTTATATTTTAAAACCATAGGAATTAGCAAAGTTGAACTCTAATTAAACTGTCCAGAGCTAATATACAGAGAAGGTTTAAAGCTATTTTATCTTGTTCTAATTGAAGACCATACGAACCTGAAAAACTATGAATATATAGGTCAGTCTGGACTGCTCTATTGCTAGAAATAGCTTGAGTGGGCTCATCGGACTCTAGGTACTTATAATCAGGTACCAGCTCTCATTGTTTTGAACCAATTACCACCATCAGGTATTCATCCAACTACCTCTGTTCTAAAATACACATGTTCGTAGCCTGTAGAGAAAACGTTTCACAACACTCGCACTTTGTAGATATGAAGCTGCAGTAATTATCGTATTTTGCTGCCTAACCCTACCACCAATTAAATAATGCAACAGAAAAAATAAAGCTATAAATTACTTTGAGGATACAAAGCTTGACAAAACTTGTACTTTTAGGATATAAATGATCCCACCAAACATGTTTATTAATCTGTTTAACCAGCATTCATCATAATGGTGACACTCTCAATTCCTTGCTGCCGGCAGACACATGTTAGTCCAATATGAGATCAACTACCTTGTAAGTTGTAACAGATATTATTCACAGTGCTCATGGGCAAACGTTCATTGCAAGATACAATTATTTAGATGAGTAAATGCATAGCAATGGAAAAAGCAATTCTACCTCAAGCTCAATAAAAGGCAGTTGATCAGTTCCACCTCTAGCTAAACAGAGTGATGAACAAACACTAGCACATATATAGTACAGACCTAAAGCAAGAGGATAGATGGATGAATAACAGAGTAGGAATGAAAGGTGCATCAATGGTGTGTTGGGTCCTGGGAATGGGAGGCCGAAGGAAGGTGGACACTAGATACGAGTTCTTCTATCGGACTCATGTCAAAGGAATGTAGTGAAATGGCTCTTCAGATAAAGGAATGTCAGAGGGTTGGACCAAGTGGAGGAGGATAAAATTGGCCATGGGGGAGTAACACAGACAGCTATAATATGAGAAACCAACATGAAGGACAGCTATAATAGGAGGAGATGCAAGGTGGATTAGTGATTACTTGGCTGCATGTTGCCTGATTGGTGGTTTCTGCCCTGATGCAATAAAATTAATAAGAGCAAAGAGTGCTGCAGACTCCTTGTCTTGGCATCAGATTTATCCCTTTTTCTACTTAGACATGCTCTAGTTGCAGCTCAGATTTTGCATCATTGTAGAAGATAGTATTATGAATCCATTGATGTTTTTGTTATAATGATTCAAGCACCTTTGGAGATGCATTTTTTGTTATCGGAGCATGGAAGTGCCTAATTTGTATGGAGGTCTAGAATTATCAGTTTATCGTTCTCAATCGAGTTCCTGTGTCACTTGTGGTTTTCCATAGTGGTAATAAGCTAATCTCTTCGTGCAAGATATGGTTGTTTTCAAGAGTGAATGCATAGCAACAACATGAAACACCCCCAATTAGTACAGCTTCTACACTGAGTAAAATGGAGTCACACTGCCACAGGCACAACATGCATAATCGCTTATATATAGTGTTTTCAGTTCCCCAATGTCACGTTGCACCGCCACTACTCCCTCGCTCTAGCTGGGAGGCGCGCGACCACCGCACACAGAAGACGGCGGCGCCAGCGGACGCGGTACCAGCAGAAGCGGTCCGTGTCCTAAGAATAGGAAGGCATGCAACGGACGGGGTCCACCCTAAGAATAGGATGGCATGAAGGGAACGCTGCCCTGGCCTTCTTAAGAAGTGTTCGTGACTCGATTGAGAATCAAGCAATAGAACAATTATCCTATCTCCTTCATAATTATCAACATAGTAGGGGCGCAGAGGGGAAAAACCTCGCCCCGAATCCAATCCCCCCAAGTGCTCTAGTCTCCCTCCACGCCGACTTTGTCCGGCCTACCAGATGCTATTATCCTTAAATCATTGGGGGATGGGGGATGGGGGATAACCATTATCAGGAGGAAGGCCGGGCAAAGTCGGCATGGAGGGAGCGTAGAGCATTTACGGCCACATTCTTCAGGTTGTAGTCTAGACTTTGCTAGAATGGCCACATTCACGGCACATGTGCGCGTGTAGATTCAATCTTTGATGAATAATCAGAAAGTGTAAACTTAGAAGTTTCTTGTTAGAAAGAAGCAGCCATAACAAAACGCACCAAAATACTAATCCAATGGATAATGAATTAAATGTCCCATTTTACTAGTATAGGGAAATTTTGTTGCTGGACACCATTAAAATGCATAATATGCTGATGGACACCGTAACGAGCTGAATTTGCCCAGTACCATTATAAATTTGGGGTTCTTTGCCGTAACATACCGCGTCCATTATTTTATTATTTTCTCATATTCGCAGAGAGAGAAGGCGAGAGAAATAACTTTGTTGCCCTCGTCTTCAACCTCCGGCTGTTCAGTTATATTTTCACAAATTGAATTTGCGGTGTTACAAACAAATGCATAGTTTGAATCTGAGTGTGAGCTCCAATTCAAACCTTAAATATTTTTGGAAGATTTGTTTTTTTATAAAACATAGGTTTAAACTTATGTTCTCAAAATATGGTCAAAATATTTCCTAGAAACTTTTCCAAAGCAATACCTTTGTAAGTTTCAGAAAAAGGTGGCTTCAAGTTCTTTCGGCGTAGACCAACAACTTGGCTCAAAAACAGTTTTAAAATAATATTAGTTAAAAATAGGTATTTGCTTCAAAAAAGTACGTATTAGTTCAAAACTGGAAGCCTGGCATTGGTTTTGGATTTTTTCAAATACATTTTTGAATTAATTTTGAAACAAAAGTTTGATTCGAGATTGGAGTAAAAGAGCTCTAGTCTTGCTGCATGCAGTTAACCAGCAGTGTAATTACTTCTTTTACTTTGGTCGTCCTCAGTTCCTCATAGTGCCGTCTCTGTTACTGAGCCTTGAGATTTATATTTTATTTCATTTTCAAAAATTTTGATAGTTTTCAATTGTTTTTCACATTCGTAATTATGGTACATTGGATTTTATTAAATTGGGTTGGCCATCACTTTAAAATGGCCTCATCACACCAGTGATGAGCCCACATAGTTCTATCCATTACATATGTTTCTATAATTTTTCAAGCACCTTTAGAGATGCATTTTTTTCATGGGAGAAGAGGAGCACCTGATTTCATGGAGGACTAGAATTGCTATCTTCTCACTCCATCTTTGTCAAGTTTGTGTTTTTCCATTCATAGCAAAGAGTGAATGCGAAGAGTATATGGTTGTTGCGAAGAGTGAATGCGTAGCAAAAACATGAACTTCCAGCCATTAATACACCTTGCTTGTATACTCACGAAAACACGAGTTGCACTGTCACCGGCACAAACATGCATTACTGTCTATACATTGTTTTCCATTCGTTCCATGCACATAACTCAACATAGTGTAAGTTAGCGCCAGAAGGGAACTGGAGAAGCCATTGTGCGTTGGGAACAGGAGGCAGAAAGGAATTATCGTAGCAGATGAAAGCCAGCCTAGAGGAAGGTGCCAGAATTGGATGCTGAAACAGGATCCCTATACGGCCATTGCCTCAGAACGATGTGGAGCAAGGGCTCCAGTGTACCCAGTCCAGAGTACAAGACAGCTCACTCCTGCCGCTTTGACTGGCCAGCATCAAACGAAGAACTCTCAAAAGAATTTGATCCCGTGTACAGGCAGCAGCGTAGTGTGTAGACCACGGTGATACCCACTACAATTACTAACAGATGTGAAACCCACTATGTTTAGCTGCTACGACCTCAGGTTTGCGGTTCCAACTAGCAGTAAATACCTCTTTGTCACTACGAGTTCAAACACCAGCCACCAATCTGAGCCTTTGTGTCACTGCAAGATTCAGTGGTTATCGCATGTGTAGACATCTCCACATGATGTCTGGGTTTCCGGCATCCGACGTCGCAACTCGCTCGAAGCCTTCTCAATTTTTTATCACAGCCTACACATACGATAACATGACATCTCGCCAAGTTTTGTGATTTTCGGATTTTGTATGGATTTTATATAATTTTAAAACACTTTTCCGGCAAGTCGGTCGTCATGTTACGCGAACAAGATGCGTGAAAATTTGATGCGAGATCGTGGATAGGGACTCAACATGCACCAATTAACATGAATAACATTTTTCGAAACACTACATTGCAATATTCCATGCACCTGCAGTTCAAATTTGACATATTCGAAAAAAAAATCAAAGAATCGAAATAAATTAAGGAAATATACAAAACAAAATCAAAATTGGCCTAAATTTTAAAATTGAGTTCAAAACAATGTATTGTAGCACCACAAAAAAACTGGGCTAAAAAAACCAAAAAAAAAATTGCCGATGACTCTTTGCCGAGGGCCTCTTTGCCGTGGCACTTTCGAAGAAAGAATTAAAAAATAAAATAAAATCTTTGCCGAGGGCCGTGGATCTGGGCCCTCGGCAAAGCATCGAACCCTAAATCGGGCATGAGCCCAAATTCCGATCGGAAATTGTGAAAAAAACGCCGACCATCTCCTCCCCACGCCCTTGGCCATGGCCATGCCCCCCACATCCCCACTGCCGCCCCCGACCTTGCCACATCCCGCTGTTGCGTGCAGCGCTGCAGTTGGTCGCCGAGCCCGAGCCAGCCGCCACATGCCCACCTTTCAGCACCATTCCCCCATGGCGCCCTCCCTCCCACCACCACACACCACGCCAGCTTACCGGCCGCCCTGAGCCTGCCCAGTCGGCCAGCCCAGCGCCTCCTACCACCGCCTTGTCTGCCACACCCCGCCACTCCGCCGCCCGCCGCCTAGCCCCCAGCCAGCCCCACCACCAGCGCCCACCAGTCGCCCCTGGCCGCCCACCACGCCCAGTGGCGGCCGAGGTCGCGCCCTGCCTCCGTTCCCCGTCTCCGTCGAGCAAGGGGAGGTCGACCGCCCCGGCCGGCCCTCCGGTGGCTCCCCCTCGCCGGCCTTTCCGCCCGACCCCAGCGCCCAGCCACCCCGTCGCCGACTGCTGTTGGAGGGGAGGAGGCAGAGGGTGAAGTTGGAGGAAGAAGAGAAGGAGAAGAGGAGAAGGAGGAAGGGGAAGAAAAGGAGAAGAAGAGGAGGAGGAGGAAGGGGAAGAGAAGGAGAAGAAGGGGAAAAGGAGAGAAGAAAGGGAAGGGGGGGAGAGGAGTACTCCAACGCCGCTCGACCTCGCCGGAGAAGAAAGTGACCCCCACCACACGCCCGACTCCACCGCAACCCTAGGTAAAACTCTCGTGTCGGCCTTCGTGTCAGTATGTGGTTGTGTGGGCCTTCGTCTTTGTAACTTGATATGAGGGCCTTCATGCCGTTGTGGTTGTCGGCCTTCGTGCCGCCAGAATGTCGACCGTCGTGTCGCTTTTTTTGTAGGTTTGAAACCTCCCCGTGCAGGGAGAGTGCTGCCAAATTTTAAACAAAAAAAACCTATTGTCTTTTTATGCGGGAGAAGAGTACGTCGGAGGGGGACCTGGAGGACCCGATCGTCTTCGTCGACGTCATGGTTCTCGCTCAAGACCAAGCATCGCCACGCCATCAAGGCCGATTCGCCACGCCTGCTAGCCTTACTTCACCGACACCCTAGGTATAAATAACCTCTTTTTGCGCATGTCATGCGTCAGAGCCAAGCGTAACCCGATTAAGCGTCTCCCGTCCGAAAGAGATACGGTTGTAGGTATGTGGATCTTTGCGTATCTCTGGCGTCTGCTTCGGATTGTCCACGTTTTTTGGACAGCCCGTGGATGCGTAGATGGGTTAGTTTCCATGGTCCGCTCCGGTCTGAGAAGGAGTTTTGGCAACACCTCCCTGTTGTTCTCCGGATACACTCTCCCTTGCAGGACGTGTATCGGGAGAACAACGGGGAGGTGCTGCCAAAATTCTATCTTGGAGAGGAGCGGAGCATGGAAACTGACCTCATCTACGCATCCGTGGGTGGGATTAGGACCTATCCTCACCTATTAGACAGTAGGAACACCGCGTAGATGCAATTGATGGTCACAATACTCTATGCTGTAAATGTTAAAGGATGGAGGACCGTCAGTAGATGTACATGGGCTGGAGAAGCGGGAGTGACTACGACTATGAATGGGTGAAGGGGACAGATGGTTTCTTGAAACATGCATTTGGCCCAGGGGCTGGAGAACATTCTCTAGTTTGGTGTCCCTACAGCAAATGTGACAACAGGAGAAAAGTAGACGAGAAGACCATGGGTAGACATCTTGTGTTCAATGGTTATACGCTGGCTACCAAAGCAAGGATCTACCATGGTGAAGCGAGATCGTATATAAGAGCGGAGGTGGTGAGAGCACACCTCGAGGCTTTTGATGATGATGCCGGGGTAGCGCGGACATGCTAGATGACGCCCACCAAGCTCACTTCCGAACGACGTGAGAAGGAGGAGATGGAGGAATCCGCAAAGGACTTCTACAAAATGTTGGACTCGGCACGTAAACCCCTTCACGAAAGCGTACAATGATTTCTCAGCTAGATGCGATTGGACGATAATGGGGTTGAAGGCCGAGTTAAACCCGAGTCGAGAAGGCTTCGATAAGATGTTGGCCGTGTTTGGCACCATGCTACCCGAGAAGCACACTTTGCCGATTTACTTGTACGAGGCGAGAAACTCCTTCAGATGCTTAAGATGTCGTATGACAAGATACATGTTTGTCCGAAGGGGTGCGTCCTATTTAGGAAAGAACACAAGGATGCAAATTACTGTCCGAAGTGTAAATCCTCCAGGTACCTGGAGGTAGACTCTGGTGATGGTCAGAAGAAGCAGCTTCCGATCCCTACGAGAGTGCTACGTCACCTTCCTTTCCTACCGAGGATCCAACGGCTATTCATGACTGAGGAATCCACGAAACAGATGACATGGCACAAAGATGGCAAACGGTACAATCCTGGGAAGATGGTACATCCGTCTGATGCTGAAGCATGGACGTATTTCAATGACAAACATCGTGACAAAGCAGCTGAGGCTCGTAATTTACGTGTCGCGCTGGCAACAGATGGGTTCAATCCTTATGGAATGATGGCTGCCCCATACACATGCTGGCCTATTTTTGTTATCCCCCTCAATCTCCCTCCCAGCATATCCTTTCAACGGCATAACGTATTCTTGTCGTTGATAATTCCTGGACACCTGGGGAGTAATATGGGTGTGTTCATGGAGCCTGTGATTGATGAATTGATCCACGCTTGGGAGAAGGGGGTATGGACATACGATCGAGCTACAAAGACAAGCTTTAAAATGCACGTTTGGTACCACTACTCCCTGCATGACTTCCTGGCGTATGGGTTATTCGCCGCCTGGTGTGTTCACGGGAAGTTCCCATGCCCAGTATGCAAGGAAGCTGTGAGGTTCATTTGGTTGAAGAAGGGTGGCAAGTATTCGCTGCTCGACCAAAGATCGTTAGTTCCTCCTCTAAACCATGAATTTAGAGAAGACATCAAGAGCTTTACAAAAGGTGTCAAAGTGATGGACCTAAACCGCACTTGAGGATCGGTGTCGAGGTTCGTGTTCGGATAGATGCTCTCGTGCCCAATGAAGAAGGTGGTTTTGTGGGATATGGTGAGGAACATATGTGGACTCATAAATCCAAACTGACGAGGCTCCCCTATTTCGATGACCTTCTTCGCCACATAACATTGATGTAATGCACCTTTGAAAAAGAATATCGCCGAGGCACTTTGGGGAACTCTCATGGACACCGACAAGTCTAAGGACAATGTTAAGGCTAGAGTGGACCTAGCGGCGTTGTGCGATAGACCTAATCAAGCGATGCAACCTCCTAGTGGCGAAACAAGAACTCGAAAAGGCCTAAGGTCAATTTCGTCTTGCAAATCGATCAAAGGAGGAGGTACTAAAATGGATGCGATGTTAATGTTTCCGATAGATATGCAAATGAATCTTAGCAGGGGAGTGAACTTAGGCACTCTGCGAGAGTCAACGGGATGAAGAGTCATGACTACCACATATGGATTGAGTGGCTTCTTTCGGCGATGGTCCGAGGCTATGTCCCTGAGCATGTCTGGCAAGTGCTGGCAGAGTTGAGCTTTTTCTTCCGCCAGCTTTGTGCTAAGGAGATATCTTGGACCGTCGCTCAGGACTTAGAAAAAGCGACACCTGTGTTGCTCTGTAAGCTGGAGAAGATCTTTCCACCCGGCTTCTTCTTGCCGATGCAACATCTGATTGTGCACCTCCGTCCGAGGCACATTTGGGGGGCCTGCAGGCCGTTGGTGCTATGCAATCGAGAGATGTCTAAAGACTCTTCAAAAAAATGTACAAATAAAGCTGTAATTGAGGCTTCCATTGCAGAGGCATGCCTTCGGGAGGAGGTGGCAAACTTCACAACGCTATACTACAAGCCGAACCTTCCTAGCAATCATAATCCACCCTTTCGTTACAATACTGGCGAAAATGAATCGACCCTGAGCCTTTTCCAAGGCCAACTCGGCAGCGCAAGTGGATCAACCCCAAAGCTATTGGGAAATGAAGAGTGGCACAGTATCATGCTATATGTGTTGAATAACCTTACCGAGGTGCAGCCGTTCATCAAGTAAGTTCTCAACGAACTTATTTCAATATGCCGTCACTATTCTGCATCCAACCCCATTGATTCTCGTTCGGATAGAGAATTTGTTCGTGAATTCTGGCATCAATCAAGGGATCCTACCTCGCATGAACAAGACATCCTTGTTTCGCGGGGTGCGGGAGCGGGGAGGCCTGATTTCATTTCTTGGTTCAAACAAAAGGTAATGTCCAATTTAGCTCGTATGTTCGATCGTCCAAGGTGATCGTACGTTTGATTAATATAACGATCTTTCATGATTCACCTTGCAGGCCCAGACCGATTCGTCCATGAGCGATGAGTGGAAACAGGTTGCAAACGACTGTTATGTTAGGGTGAAGTCATTTACCGGCTATGACGTGAACGGATATCGCTTCCACACAACAAGTTATGAGAAGATTCGGCCCAAACGAAAAACCACAAATAGCGGAGTTTGTACGCCCGGCACTGATGGCCTCGACTATCATGGTAGAGTTGAGGAAATCTATGAACTCTCATTTCATGGAGACGAACCTCTTAAACCTGTCATGTTCAAATGCCACTGGTTTAATCCTCGATCAACGAGACGAACCGCTCATCTTGGGCTAGTGGAGATTCGAGAAGATTCCATCTATCCTGGAAAAGATGTCTACATTGTGGCTCAACAGGCCGTGCAGGTGTATTATACTCGATACGCCAACCAAGACAAAGAGGATCTTAAGGGTTGGGCTATTGTGCACCAGGTATCTCCACATGGTAAACTACCTGCCCCAAACGATGATGATTACAACTTCAACGCAAACACATATGATGGTCAGTTCTATCAAGAAGATGGGCTACCAGGCACGTTTGAGATAGTCTTACCCGAAGCAATCGAAATGGAAGTAGACAACGAAACGGTTGATGACGAGGTCGATGGAGATGTGGTGGTAAATGCCAAGGACATAGCAATGCTTGAGCGATTACTTCTAGGCAATGACGACGATGACAACATAGAACCTTCAGATAGTGTTGCCCATTTGGACAATTTTGACAGTGATGATGAGACCTATGATCCCAATCATGAAGATTATTCCTAATACATGTAATACTATGGTTTTTTAATTTGTGTTTTGTTTATATATTTTGAATCTATTTCTAATATATGTACTAATTAGTCTTGTTCATTCTTTGTGATTGTAGGTGATTGGACAAAGATGGCGAGCAGACGTCCACGCCATGACACGCCCTCAGTTTATGGGAGAGACGGCCCTCTCCTTCGAGGTGAGGGGTCATCGTCCGGGGTAGCGTCCGTAGGAGGTGACGAGAGGAGGACCAGGGGCAGCCGCCGCAGGAGGCAGTGGTCTCCTCCCTCGACACGTGACGAGGTGCTGGAGGAGGAGCACGTGACAGCCACGGTCTCGTCCTCGTCGGAGGACGAGAGGGGTCAGTAGACGGGCGAGGGAGACGAGGCGCTCGAGGGCGAGGGAGGCAAGGCGCTCGAGGGCGAGGGAGAGGGTACCGCTACCTGGACTCTCTACGAGTGAGGTCCCGCGAGCCTCCCTTCGGTTTCGCTTCCTCACAACCGCTCAGTGATTCGACCTATGGCAAAGAGGTAAGTAACTATGGATGTTATCACAACTACTTCATAAGATATGTTGGAAATCTTAAGAGAAACTGATAAATTTTCTTAATCACTTGTGCAGGGCCTGGTTGGTTTTGTTGGGTACTCCAACACGCACCCCCGCGAGCATCCTTGGTGTTTTGTGCAGGAAATGGTACCCCGGCATTGTGCAACTGTCCGAAGAGCCGGTGGTGCGGGAGCCGGCCTCCAACTGGGACAGGTATGCGCTGGTCACGAATGACACTTACTGCAACAAGCAGGAGCGAGTATTGGCGGAGTTTTAGGTAAGTCTCTCTCGCACAACATTGCTTAATACATCGCATTCATTGGTTAAATCTTTTATCGAAATAATGAATGGATACATCGGTTTTGTATGCAGAAATATTTCAAGGCCGAAGAAGGACTTGAGGCCTAGGTGAATCGGGCGGCTGCCGCAGCTTGTAGGAAGTACGTCACCGAGATGCATCACCATGGGCGCGTCCAGGCCCACATAGACTACTACAGGTCGGTACTTAGGCAGTCCCTCCCCAAACCTCAAGCAAGACGGATTACACTGACCTAGGACCAGTACCTTGAGGTAGGCGAATAACATTCATAATGATTCGTTTTGATATTAAGTAGGTTCAATTTCATCTTCTTATATGTCAAATACTCGATGACTTGTAGGTGATTCCTCGGTGGTGCCGATCGTATCCCGAGTCTTTGGGCCATGATCGTGGACAAGTGGTTATCACAGGACTTTGTTGACACGCACGAGAGGCAGCAGGAACAGCGTCTGATGAGGCAAGGTCCAACTCACCATCAAGGCAGCCGTAGCCTCCCCGGATACAAACAAGCATACGTAAGTGATTTCTTTCATTTATTTTGACGCTCAATTCTGCTTTTGATTTCTCACCATCTTCCCGTCTTTCTTGTAGGAGGTCATGCGCACCAGGCGGAGGTCTCGGAGTTCTCTGCGTGGGAAATGTCCCACATGGGCGTGGCGTCGTCCTCTGTCTCCTTCACCCGGCTGCCCGCCCGGTGTATTACTCGGACCCGAACGTGTACACTAAAGTCCAAGAGTACACGTCAACGGTAAGGCGATCTATGGGGAAGATTACAATGTGCGCCCGAGCCCATTGATGCAGAGCGATCATGAGGCTCGGAGGAGGCAAGAAGCATGGGCGGCTATGGATTGCGACACGCCATCGACTCCACCACCTGTTCCCTCCCTCGACGCTATCCGAGCACGAGCACGAGCTCCACCAACCCATACGTCCACGGCCTTCTCCAAGATCGCAAGCGAGTCCAAGCACTCCGTAATTCTGTTTTACTCATCGTATGTAGATATTTACACACCTAAATTAGATTTGCATTATCGATACATTGGGTGAAATATTGCGGGCCAAGTCGCAAGAAACAAAAAGGCAAAGTCAAGAGCGAGAATCGCTGAGTGACCGCACAAACCGCCGCAGCCCGTATAAGTCGCGTTCGAGGCCGCCTGTAAGCAGATGGCGGAGATGATGGTGATCATGCAAAGTCTTGGGCAAGCATCGTGTACATGCGCTTTTCAGCTCCTCCACCTCCTACTCTTGCAGCTACTCTGTAAGTATGAAAGTTCACTTTTCGCTTGTGCTTTGCATGTATGTCGGCCCTTGCTGCCAGGTGGATGTCGGCGTTAGTGCCATTGTGGATTTGTGATTTCGTGCTCGTCGTTTCTTTGCAGGTTTTGAAACCTCTCCCGTGCGGGGAGGTGCTGCCAAAATTTTCAATTGAGTCTAATCTTTTGTATTCCTATAATACTAGATGCAATCTCTAAGTTCCAAAACTGTTTCTCGGATTACTCACACATGCAATCTCTCGCTCCTTTGTGCAACTTCCGTCATGCTGGTTCCAATCAACTCCGCTAGTGCGCCACCGGGTGATCTGCTTTTCCTTCACCATCGTCTCATAGGCTAGCTTGATGAGGACTCGTGCTAGGTGATGTGGTTGGACTTTAGAGTGATTTGTGATTTATGTTTGTGACTTGTGCTTGGATTTCATTAACTTGTCGTAATAAACATGTGAATGATGATGAACATGTGACTTGTCATTGTAATATATTGTGATTTGTGGTTCATAATTATGGTTGTGATATATTGTGAGAAAATGGGTTCATGTGATATATATATATATATATATGAAATGCTTGTGACGATGGAATGCAAAAACAAAAAAAATTTAAATTTCGCCTCTTTGCCGAGGGCAATGACCAAGGCCCTCGGCAAACAAGGGTCCTTTGCCGAGGGCCCAAGCAATAGCCCTCGGCAAAGATTTTTTAGAAAAAATCTCGACAATTTCTTTGCCGAGGGCAGGAGCAGAGCCCTCGGCAAAGGGTTAAAAAATTCAAAAAAACCATTTATTTGCCGAGGGCCGGCCCTCGGCAAAGGATTTTTAAAAAATCCTAAAAATTTCTTTGCCGAGGGCCAGGGAGGAGGCCCTCGGCAAAGGTTTAAAAAAAAATAAAAAAAATTTTTTTGCCGACTTTGCCGAGGGCCGGCCCTCGGCAAAGAATTTTTAAAAAATCCTAAAAAATTCTTTGCCGAGGGCCAGGGAGGAGGCCCTCGGCAAAGGTTTTTTAAAAAAAAATAAAAAAATTTATTTGCCGAGGGTCGGCCCTCGGCAAACAAATTCAAAAAAAAACCATTTCTTTGCCGAGGGTGGGCCCTCGGCAAAGAAACCGCCAACGGCGCCGGCGCCTGACGGCCTCTTTTCTTTGTCGAGGGCCGTCCTGGCCCTCGGCAAAGGCTTTGCCGAGTGCCCAATAAAGGGCCCTCGGCAAAGACCCCTTCGCCGTCTAAAAATTCCCCGAGAGGTCTTTGCTGAGGGCAGCCCTCGGCAAAGCTTTTGTCGAGGGTTTCTGGGCCCAAAGCATGCGCCTCCAGTAGTGATGTTGGTGACAAGCGGTGGTCTGTGGACAGTATGGGTACACTACCGGAGCAGCTGAGCACACGGCCGGAAACTGGGGACCATGATGTACTCCAATGTTTGCTAGTTCAATGTACAAGATTGGTTTGTTCAGTTCTACTACCAGATACAAGATTGAAAATACGACCGTGCATTATCTCATTGTGAGCAGCCCTATGGAGGCTCGTCTAAAAAAATATATTGGGTCCAGAACATTATCACAAACTATGCCCATACAATACAAAAAGGGTACCCAATTTAGTGATGTGGAAACAAAACGTGTCCCTGGTGTGTTGGCTCAAACATAGATCTATATATAATAGGTCTTTTGGTGACATATCAAACACGTGGGTCAACAAAACACGTGTATGATGTGTTATTAAGACGCGTCTCTAATACACATGCTTACCCATTGACGCGTCAACAAACTCGGCCTATAGATATATAGATGGCAAAAAAAAGAACTTGTCCCTTTGATAAGCTAGCTATATATTCATCCACGCCAAGGTACACTAACCAGTCCAATTAACTTCTTCTCAGGTAATAAAATGATAAATAGTACACCATATATGCTGATGAGCAAACCTTCATTGCATGATAAAGCCATTTAGATGAGTAAATGCATCGCAATAGAAAAGCATGTACCAGCGATTCCCACTAGAAGGATGTACGAAGAGCTCGAGTTTTTACTTTTTAGTTCCATATAGAATCCTGGTGGGTCCCAGGTGTAGTAAAGCTGGCTGGTCCGTGGTGCAGTTTATACCAATATCTCAAGTTTTTATTTTTTTCCAAAAAAAATCCTGGTTGTGTTTGACTCTAGCGACCAAGATCTCTGAGTTCTTTCATAAATAATTCCAGTGAGCCCAGGTGCAGCAAAGCTGGCTGCGTTTTACTCCGATAACCAATTTGTCGAGTTTTTGTCATAAATAATCAAGGTGGGCCAATGACACTAATCTTAGAGCATCTCCAGCATAATACCAATGATGGAGACCTTTAGTCCGGGTTGAAGCCATCAAACGGGTCTAAAGGTCCCTCTGCGGCAATCCATTGTTCCCGGGACTAATATGACAATGTTGACATTAGTTCCGGTCCCTAAGACGACCGGAACTATAAGCTAAAAATCAAAGGTCCATTCTCTACTAGTGCCAGCCACCAGAGCTAGGCTAGACCAATTAATGCAGCCTTAAGCGCACCATCCAGGCTTTTCCTACAACAGACCACAGGCCACTAAGCATTGGACTCTTGAAAGCCATTACTGGTGGCACAATTTCAGTTCGAGGGGTTAGTGCAAAGCTGCAGCACAAACTAGTAATATATCCACATTTTGTGCAAAACTGCTATGTAAATATATGGAGTGATCTAAATGCATCCCAAGATGTACATGCCATTGGATGCACAAAATTGCCAATCCATTTTTGGGTTCAGCTAGCATGGTACTGATGATTTGAATGTGTGACAAACAAACCCAACATACTTTGATCTGCTAGCAATTCCCTGCGGCAATATTGATTATAGATAAAATAAAAAAATAAAAATAAAAACATGGACCACTGTCATCTCTATCAACAGCTGAAATGTTGTCATTCGAGGAACATAGGCGGTTCGGCATTGAGGAACATGGTATCTGTTGACAATGATTTACGTAGGAGGTTCGGATTTGAGGGCCCGCACATGCGGGTGTTGCCATCATTGCTGCATATGCGCGGGGTGCATTGTCATGGTGTCCGCGGTGGCTCGGGTGTAACATCGAGCCGTCAACTGTGGCCATAGCCGTCAGGGTCATCTGCTCCTTGGCACAGATCGAACCCTTGTCTCTCCTCGTCCATCTCTCCTAAGTTCTAGCTAGGAGCAGATGCAAAACTGCAACAGGCACTCTTTTTTGTCTATAATGCCCTGTAATACAAGTCGAACTTCCCTTATGCTATAAATATATACATGGAGCGTCTCCATGGATTCTAGGTGTGTCCATATGCACTTAATTAGTGTTGTTCAGCACCGCGAACAACCCATGTCAGTTCATTTATAGTGCTGGTGACTGATGAGCTGCTCTTGAGAACTTGATAAGATTGTCATGAAGAGTGACTGCATAGCAACAAAATGAAGCTGCTACCATTAGTGAACCAGGCTATATACTTGTTAAAAAAATGTGTTCTATTGTCACTAACACCGCACACATACCCGTCCTGGAAATACTTGACTGAATGGACGCTAGCACCGCAGCACAGGGAGTAGACTAGCAGCAGAGGGGTGCCTGAAGTTTAGAAGATTTGTTGGGAAGAAGCCACTTTTATGTATTAGGAACAGGAAGCAACAGGGAAATGCCATCACGGTGCAGTGACGCCCACAGGGAAGGGATGGCAATGGCTAGATGATTCTCACCAACCGAATGGCAGCATCGGGAGAAGGCGAGATAGCCACGTGCATGCTAAGGAGCTACCTAATCTTGCTTTTTTCTAGATAATGGAAGAGTTCTGGCTTCAAACCTCTTCAATGAAGAGGCATGAGCCCAACAGGCTACCATATCTTGCTGACCATGGTCCATGGTCATCAACTGGCGCTAGACCAAAGGTCATGTGTGGTACTCGGCAGTAGCTCTTAGATCATGGCTAATTAGATATCCATAATCAACAAACAGGCGAAGTTGACTATTGAAAAATCTAAAGTATTTACTTCTTGTCTCTTGCTTGTGCATATGACTTCATGTGATCAACGGTAACAACTATCTTTGGTGCCATTTCATTAAACACCTTGATATGCACACCTGACATGGATCTGCATATTCTACTCAAAACCCATCCTCGAAGACACAAGTCAAGTACGGGATGGAGAGGAAGGATGCCCTGGTAAACTCTGTCCAGCTTCTTCATTTGGCCTCTTGTTTTCTCACTCATCTATTTAGGATTTTGATGACAGGAACTACTACAGAATTGATAATCATCGCCGCCACTTTCACCGCCGGCGATACTCATCACTACCGGTTCGTATTACAACCGTTGGTGAAAATTTGGGCGATTATCACCGCTGGCTGGTAACACGAACCAGCGGTGATAACCTATTATTATAGCCGATTTATGTTACCAACTGGTAGTGATGGTCGACCCATTTTTACCACCAGTTTGTGGTACTAACCCGTGGTGAAAATCATTTCACTAATAGTTTGTAATACGAACCGGCAGTGATGAGTTATGCTGTAGCACAATAAAATTCATAACTTTTTTCAAACAAAGTCGGATGAAAACAAACTTTATATAAAAGGTGTAGATCTCGATTAGATCTATAGCTTTGTAGCTGATAACTTTTTTATTTAAAATTGTTTAATGTCCCATAATTATGTTTGAAGCTCTTATATATTATAAAATTCAAATTTTCCGAACTGTACAAATAACCTCAGATGAAAAAAATGATCAAAAGCAAAGTTGAAGAACTCGCTATGATCTACAACTTTTTAGTTGACAACTTTTTCATTAGAAATCATTTAGGGTCTTAAATTTGTATATGAAGTTCTAAAATTTTGAAATTCAAATTTTGCAAATGACCTCAGATGGGAAATCGACCAAAACCAAAGTTGTAGATCTCGATGAGACCTACAATTTTGTAGTTGATGACTTTTTGATTTGAAATCATTTGAGGTCCCAACAGTATGGCTGAAATTTTGATGATTTGAAATTTAAATTTGTCGAACGACCTCGGATAGCGAAACCACCAACATCAAAGTTTTAGATCTCGATCAGAACAACAAATTTGTAGTTGATGAGTTTTTTACATAAAGTCATTTAGGGTTCTAAATATTTATTTTAAAATCTTGAAAAGTTAATACTAAAGGAATAGACATGTTGTATGAACACAAGTGACTTAGGGTGGACTGGTTAGAGGAGTTACAAGCGAGGACACATGTTTTAGGTTTGAATCCCAGCACCCCGTAGCGCGTCGATTCGAGCAAAAAAACGCGGGACTCGTGACTTGCGACACGTGACCGTGCTGCTGGCTGTTGGGGCCTTCCCGGGATTAAATCAAAAAATTTTGCCATTTTTTGACCTGATTTTGGAATTTCTGAAATTCCTTGTCACCACTGGCTGGTAACACGAACCGGTGGAGATAACTTTTTATCGCCGCCGGATTTAAAACCGGCGGTAATGACCATGGTCATCACCACTGACTTTCACTGCCAAGGGCCAAAAACGTCGGTGAAGGGTTCTGGAACCGGCGAAGTTTCTATAGTAGTGAGGGACTATTATGCTTGCTCTCAGGGAGGCTTTGGAGGGAAAGGAGAGGGCACCAACCTCAATCTTTGAAGAGTTGTGTTGGCCATGTGCGCATGTGTGTTGGTGAATGAAAATTAACACCAAGTCACCAATCCTATAACCTGTGGTCTCAGGAGTAATACCTGTGGACCCGAAAGGCTTGGGCAAGATTTGAGGGTCTCCTTACTTTCTCCATGGGTAGGTGGTGGGTCCCCGCTTATCTTTTTTTTCGGTCATGTTTAAGAACCCCTGGATGGGAAGCTCTCCAGCAGTACAGCACTAATATGTGCTTGAGCTCTTCTATGTTGTGTGCCTGCTTGTGCCTCCAAGCCTGGCCAGTGTTTATGTCTCCAATTAAGAAATGAGAGTTTCTCAGCTTCATGATTGTTGAGTCACTCAGTTTGCGTGAGTTAGTTTAGTCGGTCACCGCGGCGGCCATGATGTCGCCCATGACCCGAGTCGTGCGCTCCGTGCCCACCCTGATGTAATCTGTATATAATTCACTCAATGAGGCAATGTAACAGTTGTTGGCCCTCTATTCTATTCTCTACAATGATCTTATACCCAAGCTCTTGATGCGGAGGCAGCACAGGAGCAGCTTGAGTTTATCATAGTACTGCATGGTGCGCTGTCATCTGCTCCCATGACTGATATGAGCTTGGTCGCTGCCAGTAGTCGAGAGCATCCCAGATGGTGAGGAAGGGAGAAGAAAGGACGGGTCCTCCGGCAATAAGGACGTTGTTTCTACAAAAGTGGGTAACCATAGTTCAATCCTACTGTGAAGAAATGAGTACAGTTGAACATCATGAGCACAAGAAACCTTGCAGAATTACACATAGTCTGCAGTGTATTGCCAATCCGATGGCTATTCCAGTATTCTACACAACCACTAACTCCCATCCACAAAAACCACACCATTAAAATCACATGAAAACTGCAATAGCAATACTGATCTAAGGACAGAGCTGGCAACCATTTGCCATCCTGCAAATCTTGAGCTGGCAACCATGGATTGCAAATTTGCAACTGCTCATATTATACATGTGACCCACTAGTATTCACTGATGACTCGTTTCTTAGTTTTTGTTCCTCTTCACAAAAGTTCTAGTTTCATCTCAAAGTTTGCATGATCTATCCATTGGTTATTTTTGTAGTAACTTTTCAAGTACTTTGGAGATGTATTTTTGTTACGGGAGTACAGGAGCCCCTAATTTTATGACCAGAATTGCTCTTCTCAATCCATCTTAATTTGTCAAGTTTGTGCTTTTCCATTCACAGTACTGATCAATGAGAAGATCTCTTCCGTGCATAATCTGGTCGTTCCAATGAGTGAACGTGTAGCAACAACACGAAACACAATCCATTAAAAAACCGTGTATACCGAATAAAAGACGAAATTGGTCGCTGCCGGTAGTGGCGAGCATCCTAGATGGTAAGGAAGGGAAAAGAACGGACGGGTCCTCTGTCGATACGGAAGTTGTTTCTACAAAAGTGGGTAACCATAGTTCAATGCTACAGTTGACCACATATCAAAAAATAGTTTAGCAAGGCGATGGGTGCTCCCTCTCCCACCACCTCCTTCTCCTTCCCCGGTGCTCCCTCCAACCATGGAGCCCCCTGGTGATCTCCCTCTTCGATCATGGGTGGCCTCTCGGATTTGTGCTTTGACCCAGGGGTTGAGTTTGCCAAGGTGGTCTCACAACGCTTTGGTTGTTCGGTGAGTCCCTCTACATCGCCTCCATCAATGGCTTTTCATCTCGTTGTGAGTTTTGGGCGTTCTGTGATTCGTTTGAATGAAGACTCTGTCGGTTTAATTCTCCAAGCTTGTTTGGGTGGTGTAGCTAAGATTTACAATGTTTTCCATCTCTCTGGTTGGATGTTTGGTTTCTCTGTTTCTTGCAAAAAAGTTGGTCTACTGATTCACAAGATGAAAAGCTTTTCTTGCAAATCATTTGCCATCTTCTTCTTCCTATGGAGAGATGGAGGACCGAATTGGCAAAAAGAGTATGAACTCTGGTGCTGAGAACAAGAGGCTGAATGGACAATGGTGAATCATAAATCAAGAAAAAGCTATGCAGAAATTGTCCGTTCTCCCCCCATTTTGAAAAAATCAGTGTTTCAACGTCTCACTTATCCATCCAATTTTCAGAAGAACTCTGTTCATGTGAACACAGGCCTGCATACTGATTCAAAATATTTTCCGAGGCCTAAAACTGATCTTCGCTAGATTCCAAAGCCACAGAAGGAATTACCTCCGAATGCAGCCGGTCTGGCGCATTCCACGCCTAAGGCCACGCCCAAGGCCAAGTTGGTTTTGAATTCAAAATCTGATACTTTATTGCATGCTCAATCTATGCCGAAGATCCCATCTCTACATTTGTCCCCTCACCTGCCTTCGGTTGCCCGACACTATTTCAGATGCTTGGGCCTAAATCACTTGAGGAAAGATTGCACAAACTTGGTAAGATGCAAATCCTACTTCAACTATGGACATATATCGTCTATCTGTCTTTCGAAGGCCCGCAATCAGCGGCGGTTTAGGCTCATATCTCGGGTTGGCGAAGGGATTGAGAAAGCACCTATAAACTCGACCCCTTCTCCCACCCTCGAAGCCTCCATCTCCACTGCTCCCCTGCCTACTGTGCAAAAACCCAGCCTCTCGCCTTCCATGGCCAACTGGGCTTGCAATCCGCTTTCGCACGTCCCCAAGGGCTTCGCGCTGGTGGACCTGTGCCTCGTCCGCCGCTCCGTCACGAGGCGTATGTGACTGGGTGCTACATCCTCTGCAATGAGGATCTTGCAATAGTGATGCTCCAGCCCCAAGTCCACAAGGACGATTTTGCCAGCGTGGAGTCTGCACTCCGCTACTTCTTCCAGGATGTTCATCAGGCTAGAATCATCGAGGTACAACCCTGTGCTCTAGGGATGCTTATGTTCGATTTATCTCCCCTCTAGAAAGAGAGCATTTTCTTAGTCCTGAGTTCAGTCTAGGAAACTATACCATGACTGTTGTTAAGCATGATGAAAGTGATAATGCGCTTACTTTTGATTTGGATCATGAGGCCTGGATCATGCTTGTTGGTTTTCCCGAGGATTTGTGCAATGCTCCGATGATAGCTAGAGCTGTTTCTGGTTTTGGAATCATGGTGCACTGGCACGAACCAGAGACTGTATCTAGGGTGGTTGTCAAGGTGTATCTCAATGATGAAGCGAAAATCCCAGACTCTATCAAGGTGAATGGAGGGAGGGATGCTCCTCGACGGTCCCGTGCTTTGTTCTGAAAAAGCAACGCCTCATTGAGCCACAAGATGAAGAAGCATTCATTTCCTTTGGTCCTCTGCATCCCTGTCCAGCGTAGCCACCATGCTGGATGGGCTTTGCTCCACCTGTGCTGTCTGATGCCACCCCAACTGCCTCCAATGGTCTTTCTGCCATGAATCATGATGTAGGAGGGTCAAGCCGATGGCAAGAGCAGGTTGCACCAAGAGATCCAGAAATGCAGACTATGCAGAATGACCACGCTGTGCAGCAGCAAACCGAAGCCATCAGTGTCCAGAATGGTTCAGTGCAAGTGAGTAGCTTTTAGAACCTGCCAAGCCCCACTCTAGCTAATGCAACTGTGCAGTTCCCGGCTCCAAGGATTAGATTAGCGATCTATGGACCCAGTGTGCCCTCTGATACCCTCATTGCAGTGGTTCCATCCATTCTGAAAGAGGTACTGAATTTCATAACTATCACACCTGCATCTAGTTTCCTTTCCTTTCTGAATTTGTTAGTTATTGATCATGACACACTGATTCCTCCCTATTTTAATGATCAACGTCTCCTCATACATCTTGCCTTTCTACTCTCTCTATAGATTGGGGGATCATCCCTTGAGAAGATTGTCTTGGACTACATCACCTCTGATGAAGAAGAGGTTGATACTGAAAATGGGGATGCTGATGCGAGTTTGGAGAAGTCAAGCGGAAGCTGAAAATGAGGATATAGAAGTTGAGATCTGGATGAAGCCTCCTGCCGTTTCCGGACCCCACGCAAGAGAAAGAGCCTGAAAGTGAAGGAGAAGTTGGATGATAGCTTTCTGAGGCGTAGCAGAAGAATTGCAAACAAACTAGGAGGTTACAACTACGTTGCAAGTGCCAAGGCAGCCAAACAAGTTAAGGAGCCATTCACTGCAGAGAGAATATGTTGTTTGATCCCTCCCTTTGGCCATCATCCCGTGGCCTTCCAACTATGGAGCTGCCCCACATCTCCCAAAAGATCCTGGAAGGAATTGCTACTGGCTTCCTACAGATCCAGCCTGAGGCTGCTTCTGCTGCTCTTCTTGAGAAAGACAACATAGATGAGTAGTTTCATAGATTTGTCTCTGTGTGCACCTAGAAAGGTGCTGCTTTTGTTGCTCCAAAGTTATCCATGTTTAGATGTCTATCATCTGTCTAGTCCTAGGTCCCAGTCTGTGTACTGGAACAATAAGATCATGTACTGTTGCATCCTATGCTGCTTTAATAATCCTGGGAAGTGTTTGGGTTACCTGCCTCTTATGCTTGTGTTCAATCTTAATGCTAATGTTGCTTTGCAATTTTTTGTGGTTTTGATTCCTTCCTCTAAGCCTGGTTATGTGAGTCTTGACACAAATACAATGCCCTCTACTCCCATCTTCTGTAACCATGTTAATAGATTCCAAAATGACAGAGTTGGTTGCATAGTTTTCTACACAGACCTACAAATGTTACACTCACATCTCCATAGATATATAAGACGGCTGATCCTGTTTGTCATTTGTATGAACAAACTTTGCCTCTTTTACATAGATTGTGATTATGGATACTAGAAGATACGGTAAAATTTTGTTCTGGAATATCAGAGGCATTAATTCATAGGAAAAGTGGGATGCTTTAAGAGGTAAAATTACAGAGAGTGCATGCCAAATCATTTGTATTCAGAAGACAAAAAGGGAGAACTTTGACATCTTCTACATTAAAAAATTATATCCCAGAAATTTCGATCAGTTTGCTTTTTCTCCCTCAGTAGGAGCTGCAGGTGGTCTCTTAACAGCATGGAACAACAGTGTTTTTGAGGGCTCTGTAATTCAGACAAATTCCTATGCCATCACTGTTAAGATGAGAAACAAGCTGGATAGCAAAAGTTTTCATATTACAAACATATATGGCCCATCACAGTCCAATCAGAAGCAAGCTTTTGCCACTTGCCTCATGAACTTTGACACTAGTGAGTTTGATGACTGGCTACTTGCTGGGGATTTCAATCTGATCAGGCAACCTAAAAATAGGAACAAACCAGGAGGTGATCTGTTAGAAATGAACTTGTTCATTGAAATTATTTCTGACTTGGATTTAGTTGAAATACCTTTCAATGGCAGAAGCTACACTTGGACCAATATGCAATCTGATCCCCTCCTTGTCAAGTTGGATTGGGCTTTTACCTCCTCTTGCTAGACCCTTTCCTATCCTGCTACACATGTACAATCTTTGTCAAGGCTCATTTCAGATCACATTTCTTATGTGCTGCACATTGGAAGCTCTATCCCCAAATCAAATATTTTCATGTTTGAAAATTATTGGGTTGATCATGCTAATTTTCTAAACACTGTGGTTCTTCATTGGAATAATTCTCCAGTATATGCCAATGCATCCAAAAATCTGTCTTCAAAGCTCAAACATGTCAGAGCTGGTCTGAGAAAATGGAGCAAGAACCTTTCTAAGCTAAGCAAGCTCATTTATAATTGCAATTGGGTCCTCCTGATCATGGATGGTCTTGAGGAGCAAAGACAACTCTCAAATCTAGAAAAGGCCTTCAAAAGGCTGGTCAAGGGTCACCTTGCATCCTTACTGGAATCCAAAAGGATCTACTGGAAACAAAGAAACACTGTTAGATGGGTTAAACTTGGGGATGAAAATAGTAGCTTTTTTCACACTAAGGCTACTATAGCACGTAAGAGAAATTTCATTTTTTTCTCTTACAAAACCTGATGGTAATGTTGTCACAGAGCATGAACAAAAAGCAAATTTGCTATGGGAATCTTATAAGCAAAGGTTAGGAATCTATGAATTCTCTAACATACACTATGATCTCAGCACATTATTGACAGAGCATAATCTTGACCATCTAGACACCAAGTTCAGTCAAACTGAAATTGAGGCTGTCATCAAATCTCTACCAAACAACCATACCCCTTGACCAGATGGTTTTAATGGACTGTTCATTAAAAAGAGTTGGGACATAATCAAAGGTGACTTTCTAAGATTGTTCAGAGATTTCTATCATTGGAATACAGACATAAAGAGTGTGAACTCCTCCATCATTACCCTAATCCCAAAAAAGAACAACCTGAAACAATTGATGATTACAGGCCCATTTCTCTCCTGAATTACACACTTAAGTGCATCACAAAGTTACTTTCAGCTAGGATGCAATTTGTGATTCTGCAACTAGTACACACCAATCAATATGGATTCATCAAGGGAAGAATAATCCAAGATTGTCTAGCATGGGCATTCCAATTCCTTCATCTCTGTCATCACTCAAAAAAGGAAGTCATAATTCTCAAACTGGACTTTGAAAAAGCTTTCGACATACTAGAGCATGAGGTTATATTGCAAATTCTTAAATACAAAGGATTCTCTTCAAGATGGATAAATTGGATTCATAACATTTTGAGCTCAGGTACTTCCTCTGTTCTACTGAATGGTATTCCTATAAAAGGGTTTGAATGTAAAAGAGGGGTCAGGCAGGGTGACCCACTCTCACCCCTGTTGTTTGTATTAGCAGCTTATCTTCTACAGTCTGTTGTCAACAAAGCTTGGCAGATGGGCATCCTCAAGCACCCTCTTAGTGACACCTTTGGAGGTGACTTCCCAATTGTACAGTATGCTGATGATACTCTTCTCATCTTGCATGGAGATGCTAGAACCCTTTTTAATCTCAAGTGCTTATTAAGATCATTCTCTGATTCTAGTGGTTTACATGTGAACTTTAGGAAGTCATTCTTGGTACCCATTAACTTAACAGATGAAAAGGCCATACATTTAGCAAGAACTTTTGGTTGCAGCATAGGAACTATGCCCTTCACATATTTGGGGCTACCACTTGGAATAACTAAGCCTACCCTGCAAGAATTCACACCTCTTTTGACAAAGATTGAGAAAAGGCTTTGTGGAGTCAGGAAACACTTATCTTATGATGAAAGGCTCATTTTAGTGAACTCTGTATTTTCAGCTCTCCCTACATTTTACATGTGCAGTCTCAAAATCCCAGTTCAAGTAATTAAGCAAATTGATATTTATAGAAAGCATTACTTATGGAGCAAGGGTGACATCAACAGAAGAGGAACTTGTCTTGCTGCCTGGGAAACAGCTTGTAAACCAAAGAATCAAGGAGGACTAGGTATTATTGACATTAAGAGTCAGAACAGTGCTTTACTCATGAAATTTTTTGACAAATTTTACAATGAGGCAGAAATACCCTGGGTCTCCCTAACATGGTCCAAATTCTGCTCCAATTCTCAGACACCACCACAGGCTAGGAGTCCAATTGGATCCTTTTGGTGGAAAGACATTATGACTCTTTTTGATAAATTCAGAGATTTTGCCATCTGTAATCCAAGCAATGGAAGGACTGTTCTTTTCTGGGCTGATAAATGGTCAGATCAAAGTCTCCAAGACCTTTACCCTCAACTCTTCTCCTTTACCAAAAAGAAGAAATGTTCCATCCGATTTTATCTGGATCAAGATGTAAGCAGAATTTTTAGCCTGCCCTTGTCGACAGAAGCTACAAATCAGCTAGAAGGAGTGCAAACCCTCATTGAGCAGAGAACTTGGAATGTAGATATAAAGGACATATGGTGCTATTCTTGGGGATCATGCAAATACAGTAGTAAGAAGGCTTATAAAATTTTGATTGGACACACAGAAACCTCTCCACTCTTCAACTGGATGTGGGCCTCCAACAACCTTGGTAAACATAAGTTTTTCATTTGGCTCTTGCTCAGGGACAGAATCAACACAAGGAATTTATTAAGGAGGAAGAACATGGAACTAGAAAATTATAATTGTGTCCTATGTAACTCTGACTGTGAGGAAACTAGCATGCATCTGTTCTTTGAATGCCACTTCAGTACAGCATGTTGGAACACTATCCCTATATGTTGGAACCAAAATTTGCCACCTTTAGATATGATTATTGATGCCAGAACATCCTTTGGAAGTCCAATCTTCAGAGAGATTTTTATCACGGCATGCTGGATCATTTGGGTAACAAGAAATGCAGTCATCTTTGATAATGGGCAGACCAACCTCAACAACTGGAAAAGACAGTTCAAGGAGGAACTTAACCGTGTTTGCACAAAGGCCAAGCCAAGTAGAAAGGCTGCGCTAATCAACTAGAAGGAGAATTACACTTAGTTTTTGTTTCTTTTCTCCTTTGGGACTTATGGCCTTGTACTTTTTGTTTTTACGTTGCACCTCCTCTTGTGTAGTCCGTGTACAGAACATTCTTTCTTTTAATTGAAAAGCAAAAAAAAATATCAGGTAGGGGATTTCCCCTACTGAATAGATCAAAAAAAAGTGAAGAAATGAGTATAGTTCAATGCTACAAAAGTGGGTAGCCCACAATATAGCTACAACTATGCAGTTGATAATTTGTTTTATTTGAAACTATTTAGAGTCCCAAAATATTATTTTAAATTCTATGATTTTGAATTTTGAATAATTTTTTTGAACAATCACGGATGTTGACATGGTTTATATCAAAGTTGTAGTTCTCACTACGTTTTACAACTTTGTAGTTCAAAACTTTTTGACTTGAAATAGTTTATAGTCCCAAATATGTATTTTAATTTCTTAGATTCCGAAATTTAAAATTTGAAATTTCCAAACTATCCTGAATGTTTACGTGGTTAGTATCGGAGTTGTAGTCACTGACCCAATCTACAAGATTATTGTTTATATTTGACTTGAAATTGTTTAGATTCTCAAATATGTGTTTAAATTCACATATTTCGAAATTCAAATTTTTGAATTTTCCAATAAATCTCAGATGGAGTCAAGTCTTATACGAAAGTTGTAGTGCTTGATAACATTTAAAACTTTGTAGTTAAAACTGTTTTTCATTTGACTTCATAAAGATTGTGCAGTGCAGTGGTAAAAGAAGGTGGCATGCTAGTGTGAGGTTGCGCTTTGAGTCTTGAGAATGCTTAATTTTTTTGTTTTTTGGTTTTCTGGAAATGATTAATGAGTGATTACAGAGTAGTCCGTGGCTCAAAAAGGTACAGTGCCTGCAGTTCCAACTGCAGCATTGATTAAAACAAAGAAAAAAAAAGCAAGATTCTACTTCCCCAGTGGCACTCGCCTATATATATTACTGCATAGTGCTTTCTATTCCGCAAGTAACTTGACAAAATGCAACCACTAGTTAACGGAAGAGAGGTAGGATGTTCTAATGAGTAAGAAATATGGTGCCCAGCCATGTGTCTTGGGAATAGGAGGCAAGTGGGAAATCTCACCTACACCAATATCCGAA
Source organism: Miscanthus lutarioriparius (assembly GCA_904845875.1). Classification (NCBI taxonomy): domain Eukaryota; kingdom Viridiplantae; phylum Streptophyta; class Magnoliopsida; order Poales; family Poaceae; genus Miscanthus; species Miscanthus lutarioriparius. The sequence continues at coordinate 93,403,155 of CAJGYO010000009.1, forward strand.
GAACGAAGTGTCTGCCCTCGCCCGAGCAGTTTTCCTCCACTGTCCCTGAACTAGGCACATAAAAACGAGCGCCCCACTCGCCTCCTGCCTCCTACAGCCTGCTAGCGCCAGCCTCGCTGGAAGCCAGAGCGAGAGGCATCTGCGTCGGTGGCTGCACGGCTAGACTGCTCCTTGATGGCGGTGCATCATGCTGCTCCCCAGATCCACTGCTGGCACGGGCAGTCAGGCGGAGATGGCCATTGCCTTGGCTGCGTGGTGGTTCCCCATTCGGGAAAGCTGCAGGCCAGGTTAGTGTGCCCTGTAACACCCTAAAAGTTGAATTTTTTGGAATAGAGCTTAAATGATTTAATTTAGAATTTTTGTGCTCATGAAAACATAGGAAAATAAAAATTTTCATTAATTTAAAATTTATCATAAGGTAGCAACATGTTTATGCATACATGCTACTGCATATTTATTTTGTGGTGATTAGGTTTGATCAAAATCTCAATAGAATTTGAATCTGATTTGAATTTGGTTTTGAAAATTTGTTTAAAAAAAAAAGAAAACTTGCCCCAAGGCCAGCCGGTCCAGCTTCCCATCCCCCTCTCCTTCTCCGCGGCCTGCTCCCTCTCCCGTGGGGCCCGCTCCAGCTTTTCTCTTCCCTCGGCCCAGCGCGCACGCGCCGCAGGCCCAGCTCTCCACCGCTCCTGCAGGCCGCAGCCCACTCGCACAGTCGCCGCCTACCCTTCCCCTCTGGCTGATAGTCGGGCCTCGTCCCTGTGTCGCTGACGTGCCGGGCCCATGCGTCGGTGGCATCTTCCATCTTGAGTCGGCATCAAGTCGGACTCTACCGCCGCCGGAGTCCGCTGCCGCCCCGCCTCCGCGTCATTGCCGTGCGCTCAAAGCTGCTTCGCCCCTTAAATACCGAGCAGCAGGAGCCGCGCCGCCCTTGTCCCAACCCTGGCATGCAGCCGCCGCCTCTGTTATAGCATGCAGCGCCACCGCCGCAACCCTAGCTGCCGCCGAGCCCTGCGTCGCCTCGCTCCGTCCCCGTCCGTTCTCTGCCATCGAAAATCCCCTATGTGAGTTCGCCTTCATCCGCTCTCTCCTCCCGTGCAAACCCCGCGGCCAATGATGCCCGGAGTCGTCGGATTGCCAAACTCCAGTGAGGTCTCCCAATTCCGGCGATGGCAACCACCGCGCCCGGCCCTGTTCCGGTGGCCGCGTCTTCTCTCTCCCTCCTTCTAATCCCCACCGTCCGCTCTCGATCCGACGGCCCAGACTCACCCGTACCATTTCGACCGGCAATTTTGCAAAAGAACCCCCCGCACATTTGTAGATTCGAACCCGCTGTCGCTGCAGTTTTGCTAAAGAGCCCCTGTAATTTTCTATATCTGAACCCGCAGTCCAAGGCGTACTTCCAGAGTACGTTCTCCTATTCTGAAAGCGTAGTTTCTCTATATTAGTTTCAAAATACGTTTTCTCTTTCTGGAAAGCGTAGAATTCCTCTATTAGATTCAAAATACATTTTATTCTTTTGAAAACGTAATTACTTCGGTTAGATTCAAAATATGGTTTCATCTATTTACAGTTTGGCCACTATTTTCTTTAGGCCATAACTTCTCCGTTTTAACTCTGATTTGACCCATTCAAGTTGCGTTAGATTCGTAATTGAGTAATCTACATGTTCATCCTACTGTTAAACATGTTTTCAACTTTTGAAATTTGATGTTAGATTTAATCTATTATTTTATTAAAGAAAATCTTGTTTAATTTATAACTTCTTCGTTATAGCTTCGATTAGAGTGCTTTTCGTGTCTATGTGTTCGTAGTAACGTGTAGAACATCTTCAAAACCTTTTTATTTGTTGTTTATCATGTTTGATGTACTGTTCTAATCTAGCTCTATTGTTTGCTTTGTGTATGATTGTATGGATGTTTGTGTGGTGCTTTATGATCATGTCCAGTCGGTGAGCTTTGCGTTGGTGATATAGAAGAAGTTGGTGATCCAGAAGAAGTCTTTTGGAGCTTACAATTCAGTAGAAGAAGGATCTGAGTTTAAGGCAAGTGTAGCATGGGATCATCCTTGTTGTCCTATACACCTTTAATCATTTAATTCATGCTGCTTGTGTCTACCTTGACTACCACTGAGGATTTCCTAGTATTTTGTTACCTTGTACCTTGATTCCTATGGGTTTATGCATTGGGAAGTATGATGCTAGTGTTCAAACTAAAGCTATGATCTTGTAACTTGACTAATGGATTATGCAATAAACACTAAAAGATGCTTTTTAGCAACATGAAACAAGGGGCTAGAGCATTGAGCTATTTTATGATGCTCTAGATTTCTCTCCCTAAGGACATATTTATAAGTGATCATCCGGGACTTACAGTACAACTGTGAGGGCTACATGGCTCTGACTTTAGTCAAGTATGAGGACTTTTTCTAGCTTGTTAGTGGTTAACTTTATGGCGCAAGAGGTGCTCCGATTGGTTTGATCTCGGTCTGCCAAGGGAGTGCACTTTTGTTTCCTTAGTCACACCTTGGAGGAGAGATCTTACTGGTTGATGGGAAATCCTTAGCGGCCCTAACTTGTTAGATGAACCTTTGAAAGGTTTCATAGTGCACCCTACCGACCTTCCTAGATTGTGGTTTAAGAAGCTAGCTACCTCGGGCGAAAGGGTAAATTATGACTCACAGTGAAAGTGTATAACCTCTGCAGAGTGTAAAACTGGTATATTAGCCGTCTTCACGGTCACGAGCGGCCTTGGAACCCTTACGGAATAGATAATGAACACTGATGATACTGATGATGAAGATGCTCATTAATGATTACTGTTTATACTATTCATTATTCATGTTTACCTGATCATGTGTTTATATGGGCTTGTGAATAAACTTGTTGCCACCCAATTGCTAAAAGATGACTCATTAAAAGCTAATCGCAGTTAAACCAGTGTCAGCCTTTTGAGCCTCATGAACCCCATGTTATATTTGTTGAGTACGACATGTACTTACGTTTGCTTTACTTTTTAAATCTTTGAAAAAATCTCGGATGGGTACCAGATTGCTAGAGTTTTGAGGAATTAGGCTTGTGATCAACCAGTCAGTTGTCCCTGTGGAATTGGAGTCTTCACCCAAAGATCGGAGTGGTCCTTCCATTGTTTGCTGTCTAAGGTTATATCCTTTATACTAAGTACGTTATACATTGAGCATTGTCTTTTGATATTGCCCTTATTTGTAGCTATGTATGAGATTTGACTTTATGGGCTCACATATAGTGTGTATCTGGTTTTGTTTTAAAAATCAGGTGCTACAGTGCCCCCATAGCGCTGTGCATATGACTGCCTTGTGAAGATGCTGTGTCAGGCGTACACGCAGGCCTCTACCATCATTCAGATTTTGTGTTGAAAATAAAAACTTTGTAAGGAAAGAACAATGGAAAAGCAGGAAATGAGCATACGGATAGTGCAGATTCCAGCTGTTCATCTCATATACGTGACCCGCTACTATTCGTAGGCTGATTTCTCGTGTGTCGTTTCTCCTTAAACAATACAGCCTAACTCTTGTCCGCCAATCTCTGAATGAACTTCCTGCCATGTCGTTCCATTCGTTGTTGAGCAGACCTCACTTCCGCGCAAGATAGATGAGTTGTTTCGAAGAGTGAATTCATAGCACCAACATAAAACTCCTGCCATTAATATACCTTCTATATTGATTAAAAAATGAGTTCCACTCTCGCTAGCACAACATGCATAACCAACGCCTATAAATAGTGGATTCTGTTCGGCAAATAACTCAACAGAATTCTAGCAAGTAGCCCAGCGGCTGGTCAGTAGTCTAGAGGCAGAGGAAATCAACAGAATGTTCAGTACAGTCAGGAAGAAGACAACATGTGCGTTGTGCGTTGGGAAGAGGAGGCAAAAGGTAAATATATATCAGGAGACACATGGGGGATTCCCTTCACACATAATGATCTTAGCATGAATTTGTGAGGGGCTTTTCTCTGGAGTTGTAAACCAAGCCTCATGTAGTCATGTGGGCTTCGCATATTGATCAGTGTCTAATATAGGGGTATGTTAAGTCCCAGGAACGAGGGTGCCGACCGACAGACCCCACCTGACCGATCCCATGGATCGCTTGGGGGCTCGGTGGCTATACCTATTGGTATACTTGCGCGCAACCTCTCGAAGGAGTCGGGGTGAGCCCGAGTGCCCTCGCTGCCACCACTCAAGGCTCAGGTGCTTGGCCACAGCCCCATGCTGCCCAGCGATGGCAGGCCGAGCCTAACCTCCACCCAGCGCACAACCGGACCAGCGCCTGGATGGCAACTGGTGCCCCAAGCCATGGGCCGCGATCCAGCTCATAAGAATTCATCCAGGCACCCGGATCTCGACAAGTATGAAGGAATTGCACTGTCTAACTGTTTGATGTCGGCCGCTCTCTCGGCAGGGTCAGACAATGGGTGTGACATAACAAGAGAAAGGACTCCAACTCCAGGGCCAGAGGGCTCCCAGGCCTGCTCATCAGACCCTCTTGGAGGAGGCTCCTTGCTTGCTGACCAAAGAAGCCTCGAGAAGGTTCACTTGGAGGAGGTTGTGCCGCAGCAGGCAGCCCCTGATGGTCAAAAAATATTTTTAAAATAATATTAATTCGTTAAAAAATAGGTATTTGTTTCAAAACAAGTATTAGCTAAAAGCATGGCAATTGTTTGCATTTTGTCAACTACATTTTTTAATTACTTTTTAAACAAAAGTTCTGTTTGAGCACTGGAGTAACAGGGCAGTAGTGTTTGTTCTATTGCCGTTGTGAACGTACAGCAGGCTGCAGCACAAGTGACCCAATTTTTCTTGCTGCATGCAGTTAACCAGTATAATTACTTTTTTTTTATTTGGTCACTTGCTCAGAGAGGCATGCTCTATTAGTGATCTTTCAGATTTATATATATTTGATTTCATTTTCACATTCGTAATTATCGTACATTGAATTTCAATAAATTGGGTTGGCCATCACTTTAAAAAGGCCTCATCACGCTAGTGAGCTCCACAAAGTTCTAGCATCCAGCAAATGTAGACAAAAGGAAGAGGAGAGAATGTCCGTCTAACAAGCTGGGAAAAGCCACTGCGGTTTGGTTGGGAATATGAGGCAAAAGGGAAATACAAACTTCAGACCACCTACAGAAGTGAAGAACCGACCAAGACAGTAGTAGCATTAACACACCTACAGTAGGATGGCCGTGTGATCGTACACAAATCAGAGCTCCAGTCTCTGCCAAATATTTGAATTGGACTACCAAGTAAAGGTAAGCACCCAAATCCGGTGAACCTAGGTTCTGAAGTATATAAGTGACACGCAAAAGGAGAAGAAACGGTTTTCCTGATCTGCATGTTAATATTGAAATAGTTCAGCACTAGAGCTTCAGTGAAGACAAGCAAGCAGTAATCTGATACCCAATTAGAGGCATTTACCTGCCTTCAGATGAATAGAAGAAGAAAAGGCAGTAATTAATTAGCATGCTTGTCATGGATACATATGAACAAACTAAAAAAATGGACAATATATATAACATAATAGACTAATTATCGTCGTTTAACTAATCTGCTCCTTAAGAACGTTGGGTTATTACTATGTGCTATAGCTATTCACATGTGGCATGGCGTCACTAGGTTTGCTGTCACTCACTCTGACCCACTGTAGCAGCTTGGAGCTGCAAAAGCTTCACTAAGATCTGAATGGTAGGGAACCTGACCTACGTGGGATATCTGGAAAGTTTCTTCTTTCCCTATAGATTTGATATCATTGGACAAAATATTTTCATTTCACAATTTGTTATACGAAATATTAATTGTTTGTATTAAAATGAAGCATTCGGGCACTTAGAAAAATATTTCATCCCTCACATAAACAGAATAAACTAATAATCTTCTTGTTAATATATGACAGTTCTTTAATACAAACAAATTCTATTTACAGGGTACAAGCACACAGTACCAGCAGCTCACAATATAACGCCCAGCAACTTATAATCAAATATTCTCCAAAGTCGAAAAGCAATTTAAAAAGAGTCAATTCAATCCGAAAACGTAAAATATGGTGTCATCCCGGTCCGTAAATGCAAGTTTGAGGACCTAAACGGATGATTTACAAGTTTAGGGACCTAAATGATACAGTGGAACAAGTTTGAGGACCTAAACGACCGACTTAAGAGTTTAGGGACAGGGATGACGTAGATGAACAAGTTTGATGACCTAAATGGTCGATTTGCATGTTTAGACACCAGGATGACACAGCCGAACAAGTTTGAGGACCGCCAGTGCACTTTACTCTTTCTACATCTACTGGCTTGATCTACTTTAAGTCGCTGGAGTTGCTTTCTACGACCATTCACTGCTATAGATTCGGTAGTTGTGCATTCCGGATCAAGTCGCCACAACTACGCTACCAAGTCAATGCAGATAGATGTTACGAGAACCTAGTATTACGTACATGTTGGAGCTATGGTTATTTAACATAACCAATATAATATAATTTGTCACTATTACGTCTAGCTCATGGTTGGACATGGATGATACCCCGTGTTGATGGGAAGGGATGGCTAAGCTACTAGTTACATGTTCGATCTTATAAAGGTGATGACACGATCGAATCCTTCCTCCTAGCTAACACAGGCAGCCTGGGAACAACTACCTTGTGACACCTATATAAATGGTACTCACGAGCAAACCTTCGTTGCAAGATATATATGACTATTCAGACTAATAAAAGCATTATAATAGAAAAGTACCTACCAGAGATACCCACAAGCAGTGCTAAAAGAACATAAATAGTCACTGGTACTGGACGAGAATATACACTATGGTATCACGTCCACCTCTAGCACAACACGAGCAGAGTATACACTAAAAGAAAGTGAGAGATGGATTAATAGAAGTGTTAGGAGAACATAGGTGTGTGTATGGTATGTTTGGAACGGGAGGCAAAAGGAAAGTGAACACTAGATGACATGAAAGCACTGGATACCTAGTGTGATGACTAACTGAAGTGCACACAACCGCTGCCGCATGTAAATCTGGTGCCCAATAGTTAGGTGGAGGCGAGCTCTTGTGCTCCTTCCCTGACTGCACATATTTTCCCATGGGTCCTTTGGCTAGAGGCTTGCACAAGTCAGGGGGATGACTCGCAGGTGTGGTGTGTGTCTGTGTGAGTGCACACACACTAGGGCATCATCTAAGGGGACATTTGTGTCGAGTATTTTCTCCTCATTTAGATCTGACGTGGCACATGCACATCTCATATTCTAGCAAGATTCTTGGAGCTGTTGTCTTAATTTAGCCTTGTTGTGCACTGATGCTGGTTGCAGCATGACCTATGTTCATCCTAGCATTTTTCAAAGAGGTCTGAAGTGCTCTTGTATCTATTGTATCACCATGACTTAATAGTCTAAGATCAATAGAGTTTTTCTTATTGAAAAATTATAAAAAAAAAGACCATGCATTACTACAGAAGTGTTATCAACACTGGCTCGAAAACCATTACCACCTCTGAGTCATCCTTGCCGGGCTGGTGTGGGTGGTGGCATGCGGCCACGGTGAGCGTCCTGGTGCGCTCGTGGCATCGCTTCAGCCAGCCAAGACAAGCGCAGGCCTTGGCGCGGCCCCAGTGGCACGATTGACATGGCTCCGGTGGTGCTTGTATATCGGCCTCTCTCTTCTTTATCTTGTGTTTGCGTGCCTGAGTTCTTTGACATCTCTCCTCTTGATTTTTCTATGTCCATATTTAATGTTCAGTTTGCGAGCACAGCCCACTACCCCAGATGTTCAAATCAGTGTTGGCTCAAAACCCCCCTTCACTGCTGGATTTTAAACCGGCACAACCAAACCGGTAGTGATGGGGGTTCACATCAGTGCCGGTTCTTATAAACTAGCAGTGACGGTACCGGCAGTGAATAACGAATCTGTAGTAGTGGCCACCGCCCGAGCACCATCGAGCTGTGGAGTGGGCTCCCGAGCGGTGCAGCTCTAAATGGCCATTGCGGGCAAGGAGACCGGCGGTAGGGAACTGCCAGCAAGCACTGTATTCTTGTTATAGGCCTAGTTTGGGAACGGTTATCTCACAATCGATTTTCATCTAATCAGGATTGTCTAAACAAACAAGGGTGTTTTGCAATCCTGATTAATTCCCATAGATTGCATGTCCTGAGTGTAAAATGACATGTATGCCCCTGTGGCCGATGACACCTCATTTGTTCACTTAATACGAGCTGAAAACAGTTATGGTACAAATGATCGAGGGTGTTTGGGTCAGATTGTCGATTATTTTCATCTCAATTCTGATTATAAGCCAAAACAAACACGCCCATATATAACTTTTAGTACTAATGGAGGCAGTCAGCTTAAGTTATCTGCCTCCGTTAAACATTAACTGAGGTGGCTGCTCATCCCCGGAGGCGGGCAACCATTAACAGAGGCATCGTTAATCCTTTGGCACTTTCGCCCCAAATCTTTTATGTAGCAGTGTCTTTTACATTGATGCTCTAGTAGCTAATCAACTCCAGTTTATTGACAATAGTAATTGTTTCATCACTATGCGTGCACCATTTATTTCTCCCAAAATGAATTGCATCAAAAGCATTGATACTATTTTAATTAGAACAAGAATAGAAGTAAATGTTGAATCCGATTTTAGTGGAAATTAATCATGAAAAACCTCATAACTAGGATACGTGTGCTGCATTTCATCACCCACTGCAACTTTGGTAATAGAATTGAAAAGACTAACTACCCAACACAACTATTCGCGCTCGGATTGGCTATATCAATCCAGCATTGTCAATGCAACCACACAGCTCACAATTGATAGCTCAATCCCTACAACTCACTTTGGAATGCCGCAACAGAACCTACCAACTTGTACAACAACTTACTATGGATTCCAGCAAGTCCAACTAAGAATTTGAAGGGTTTGGTCGTCATCATTTCCATGCTTGTCACATATCATCGTAGCTTCTATAACAGCAAACCTAGTAGGGGCATATCTCAGTGACCCTGAGAGCATCTCCACCAGTCTCCCAATTCCCATCCCCAAATGAGAAAAACCTGTATTTTGAGGGATTTGAGAGCCCCAGCAGATCCCCATTCCCATCCACAATGAAAAAAATATTCTTAGTCCCTCAAAAACCATCCTCCAACCCCTCAAAGATGAGGAAACCTCCCCCCAATACACTGGGCCCCACCATAACTCTCACCTCCTCCTCCCCCTCGCTCTCTCCGCCTCGATGCCTCCATTGCAGCCGGCACCGGAGCACCTTTGGAAGATCGCGTGCTAGCTGCCCAAGACCCGACCGTGGTACCTAGCTTCGCGTGCGTCATGGAATGAGCGCTCGCCGATAGCATCCTCCGTTCGCATCAGCCTAGGCAATGCTACCATCTACGACCTCCCTCGGCATCTGCAGACTCCACCTGCGTCGCCCCGTCTGCTTGCGCTCGTGTCTTCTTGCTGCTGCTGGCTTCGTCGATTACAGCCCCGGCGCACTCGTCTCCAAGTACGGGATTACCGCGCCGCGCACAGCATCAGCATTCTTCCATTTCAAGTTGTCCCCTTCGCTCTCTCCGCCTCGATGCCTCCATTGCAGCCGCCACAGTACTTTTATGCATCAGGCAAGGCAGCAGGCACCGCAACAGGTGATTTGGCTCTACTTTCCACCCCTTCTTCGATTTGACATCGATCCAAAAGAAAATCAGCATTCTTGGATGCATCTCTGTGCAGCAGAGTGCTGGTGAGCACCAGCTGTTCATGAAAAATGCCCATGGACCCAACAGTGTTTGTGTGAATGTCATTTAGTTAATTCATTTATTTATGTGTGCTATGTTTTGATTAACCTATAGCTATGGTAGCAAAATTCATTGATGTTCAGTTAAGTAGTCCGCTAGTACTTGCATTATCTCTGGTCTCCATATTTTCATGAACCTTTGCGGAAAATAAATATTATAAACCTATATTTCCTGATTGGTCTTTGCCATTTTTTGCAGATGAGTTCACTTGTTGATCTGTTTTTCGATGACTCGTCATCGGATGATGATGATGACTGCTGGAACACCAATACACGAGTAGCTGAGGCTAGTGCAAATATAAGCTAATACCATTAGAACATTATTGTAAGTGTTGCAGGGATGCTAGGTGAAGCCTTCGCGTGGGGCCTACGATGGAGCGAAGACCCCAACGATTCAAGCAGAGGCCGCGCACGTTTCAGGAAGAAACCTAGGAGGCCTCCGCCAGCAGCAAGAAGGGCTCCGCTACTGGCCGTCAGTAGGACGGAGGCTCGAGCACGACCCTAAAGATGTCCGGAGGAGTCCACAGGTAGAGACTTAGGAGCAAAGGCGGAGGCTTCGGCGGCTCGGGCGGAGGCTATGCTGTCTTTGCCCAAGAGAAAGGGGCTGTCACAGCACCACAGCCCAAGATCGGAGACGGGCCTCCCATGGGCCTGAGACTAAAGCCCAAGAAGCAAAGGCGGTGTAGGTGGATAAGATCCGGGATGCCCCTGAAGATTTGTATTGGTGTTAGGATATTCTAGGAATGTACCTTAGTTGTCAAAGGGCAAATTTGTACCATGAAATAGTAGCGAACAGTGTCCTATAAAAGGGGAAGCCGGATGCTATGTAAAGGTGTGGGTGAATACATTAATGAAACCCTAATTGAACTTGGGCCCACCTTCCATTTCACATACCTTCGCCTAGAGCACTCGACTGGGCGAAGGCCTTCCGTATCCTACCAGCTGGAAACCCCCAGTTTTCCAACATTGGCGCCCACCGCGTGTTGGCCAAGCAAAACCCACAATGGCAAGGAAAAGAGCAGCCTTAGCAAGGGCACCTGTGGATCCCACACCAAGGGGAAGAACTAGGCGCAGCGCCCGAAGCACCTATGCCACCACTCCAGAAGACCAGGCTACAGAGGAGCCGGCCATCAAAGACCAGCCTCTGGCTTCCGAGGAGTAACAAGCCCCAAACCCTACCTTGGAGCAAGAGCTTCAACCATTACAGGCTCAGTTGCAAAGCATGCAGCAAGAAAGAGATATGGTCGTAGCAGCCTTCGTTGCAAATCAATGGGTAGCCCAACATTAGCTCAAGCAGTGGAGATCAGGCAATAGCTAGCCGTCCTACAGGTCGAGATACAAAGTATGCAGCCTTCGCAATCTAGCTTCAACACATCCAACCAGTTCCACTCAACAAATCAAAGCCAACCCAACCCCCCGCCATGCACAATAGCTCAACCAACCTACAGCACGCCTTACACTTTGCCACAAACCCACAGAACCATTGATTCCAAATGACCACTATTCGAAGCCATCCAGAGCCCACCCTGGCCTCCCTCCTACAAACCCATCACTTTGCCCAAATTCAATGGAAGATCAGACCCACGCAAATTCATCATGAGCTTTGAGGCAGCAGTAGCTTCAGCTGGTGGAAATGAAGTGGTGCTAGCCAAATCTTTCGTCATCGCAGCCAAAGGCAATGCGCTAGCTTGGTATTAGATGCTGAAGCCAAGTTCTGTATATTCATGGGAAGACCTTTGCGACAAGATCTTAGCAAACTTCAAAGAATTAACAAGTGAATCCTTGACTTCCATGGATCTGTTTCAATGCAAGCAAAATCAAGGAGAAGCCTTAAAAGACTACTTCCAAAAATTTGTGCAAATGAAGGCAAAAGCACCCAATGTTCCGAAAGACGTTGCTATCGAAGCATCAATCAAGTACCTTCGCATAGGACCCTTCATAGCTCATCTAGCCAGGGAAAAGCCAAGGACATCGAAGACCTTTATAGTGAATTTGAGAAATATTACAGATCCGACAATGACCTCCATAGAAGGCTAGAAGAGCAAAACCAAAGCAAGCAGTTCTAGGGCAATAGCAGGAACGCCTAGAGGGGCAATAGAAGCCAAGGCCAGCCGTAGACACCGCAAGGGCAAAGCTAGCTAGTCTTTAATATAGAACAGCAAGGAAGCAGCCAACAAGGGTAGCAACCGACGAAGGTTGGCCCAAATAGTGCGACTCAGAAAGAAGCCAAAGGCAAGGGAAATGGCCAAGCCAGGAACTAGAATAGAAACAAAAACCAAAGGCAGCGAAGGCATTACTGCTTCTTTCATGGAGAGAACAAGGGGCACATCACCAGGGATTGCCCGGATGCTAAGGAGACCCAAGAAAGAATCAAAAGCAGAGCAAATCCACAAGCTCCGCCATAACAACCCGTAAGAGAGGTAAACCATACCTTCGCTGCATCCCCTCAGCAGCAATATTGCCCAATATACCCAAGCCTAAACTCCACCCAAATTCACCCATCTACTTTAGCTGCCGCCTACTATCCAAATTTCCTACCTGCATGGCGACCAAGTACTTAGCAGCAGGGGCAGACTAACAACCAACGGGCAGAAGCCAACCTCACATACATAAACCCAAGGCCTTCGCACATAACATTCATCGAGACCAACCAGCCATCTCAAGTACACAATAGGCAGCTAGAGGAATTGCCTCCACCCCCACCAAGATAGCCGGCAACACCCAAAAATGAACCCAACCCAGAAAACCAACTCAACCCTCACACACCCCAACCCACCATTGTTATGATATTGCCTATAGCCAGAGGCTCCTCAATGGAGTTCTAGACAAAGAAGCAGAAGAAAGATCACCTTAGGTTGATCAACAACATAGCAGTTCAAGGCCCAGTGCGCTACACAGATTGGTCAAAGATGCCAATCATCTTCTCAGAACAAGATCTACAGTTGGAAAGTTACCCTCACACCAACACCATGGTGATCAAGGCTAACTTTGCAGGATGGGAAATCAATAGGGTTCTCATAGATTCCAGAAGCTCTACAGATATTATCTTTGTCGATGCCTTTGACCAGATGAAGCTAAGCAGGAGTCAGTTGCAACCTTCAGACTCACCATTAATTAGTTTCGGAGGAAAGAGGATCGATGCATTAGAAAAAATATCCCTACCAGTCTCCTTTGGAGGTAAGGAAAACATAAGAACAGAATATGTGACCTTCTACATAGTAGATCTCTACTACCCCTATAATGCCATCTTTAGAAGAGCATATGCAAACAAGTTTAATGTAGCCATCCACATGGGCTATCTGTGTATGAAAATGTCAGCCTTGCACAGAATCATCATAGTCCACGATAGTTAGAAGGAGGCAAGAAACATAGAAAGAGCCATCTACAAATCTCAGCGCAATATCAATTCTATCGAAGCAGCCAAAAGCAAGTTACCAGAGCCTCCAGACATGCCAAAGGGCAAAACAGATCTCAAAGATCAAGAAGAAACAAAGTCTGTCCCATTAGAAGATGCATTCCTAGGCAGAAAGGTCACTATCAGAGGTAACCTATCGAAAGAAGAAGCAGAACTCATAGAAACTTTAGCCAAGAACAAAGACATCTTCACCTGGTCAGCCTCCGATCTAAAAGGCGTAAGCAGAGATATTATATAGCACTCCCTTGACATCAACCCCAGAATAAAGCCAAGGAAGCAGCGATAAAGTAAAATGTCAGAGGATAGAATCTTAGCAGCAAAGGCCGAAGTACAGAGGCTGTTAGATGCAAACGTCATCAGAGAAGTCAAGTACTCAGAATGGCTAGCAAATGTAGTACTAGTACCAAAGAAAAATAGAAAGATGAGAATGTGCATAGACTTCACAAATCTGAACAAAACATGCAAGAAAGACCCATTTTCATTACCAAGGATAGATGCCTCTGTCGATAAGGCGGCAAAATGCAAATGCTTTTTCCCTCCTGGATTGCTTTTTTAGGATATCACCATATCTGTCTCAGCAAAGAAGATGAGGAGAAGATAAGTTTCACTACCCCTTTGGAACTTATTGTTACATCAGAATGCCCAAAAGACTAAAGAACGCAGGATCAACCTTTGCTAGAATGACGAAGGCGGTCCTCGGCCCACAACTGCAGAAAAACATTATAGCCTATGTTGATGATATTGTGGTAATGAGCAAAAATGAAGATCACATAGTAGATTCAAAGGAAACCTTTGCCAATCTAAGAGAAGCCAGGCTAAAACTCAACCGAGAAAAGTGTGTCTTCGCCGTAAGCAGAGGTAAAATGCTCAGGTACATCATAGGACCCGAAGGTATAAGGGCCAACCCAGACAAAACAAAGGCCATAATCTCAATAGTGGAACCATCAACCAAAAAGGAAGTCCAAAAACTCATCGAAAGAATAGCAGTGCTAAATAGATTTATTTCAAAGTCAGCAGAACGCAGCCTCCCATTCTTTAAAGCTTTGAGAGGCGGAGACAAGGTGGAATGGGTGCCGGATCAGTCAAAGGCCTTCCAATAGCTCAAAAATTATTTGGCTACTAGACTCTTGGTGATGGTGCTGAATCCGGAGGCTCCATTGCTGTTATATGTTGCAGCCTCCGACCATGCGGTCAGTGGGGTGCTTGTTCAAGAGAAAGAAGAAGAGTCAAAGGTCATTCAATAGCCTATCTATTACATTTCAGAAGCCCTGTTAGGAGCAAAATTGAACTATATAGAGATAGAAAAAATAGCATATGCAGTGTTGATCTCCTCAAGAAAATTGAAGCACTACTTCCAGGCACATGAATTCATAGTACCCTCTTCGCAACCACTCAGGGACATACTCAACAACAAAGAAGCCTCCGAAAGAATAGGAAAATGGGCAACAGAACTATCCCAGTTCAAGCTCAACTATGTATCAAGAACAGCAATCAAATCACAAGCGCTAGCGGATTTTATGACAGATTGGACACCTGCAGCACACCAAACCCCGCAGCCTCAGCCCAAAATCTGGACACTCTACGCAGACAGAGCTTGGGGACATCTAGGCGCTGGGGCCTCTGCCATTTTGATAGCACCATCTGGCCTCCTTACAAAGTATGCAACAAGGTTAGAATTCAAGGCAACAAATAATATAGTAGAATACAAGGGCCTCATACTAGGCCTCAACAAGGCAAAGGCACTTGGAGCACAAACATTACTGGCAAAAACAGACTCCCAAGTCATAGCAGGACAAGTCAAAAAAGAATGCATGGCACAAGAACCAGAATTGGTCAAATACCTAGCCACAATAAGGGCTCTTGAGCGGAGATTCTAGGGATTCACCATACAGTATATACCAAGAGCAAAAAATGTAGAAGCAGACGAGCTGGCAAAGGCAGCAGCAAACAACTTGCCCATACCAAATGGAGCCTTTTACCAAGTATTACAAGCACTGGCAACACAGGTAACAATGAAGGCTTTCAAAACAGTCTTAGTTACTAAGTCTGATGACTGGAGGCAGCTGATCATAGACTGCCTGAACAACGTGCATCACACACAAGATGAGGCAAGCTCAGCAAGAATGACAACAAGAGCAAGAAGCTATACACTGATAGATGGAATATTGTACAAGAAAGGGGTTGTTCAACCGCTACTCAAGTGCATACCTCAGAGCGAAGGCAAAAACCTTCTACAAAAAATCCACTCAGGGATATGTGGCTCACACATTGGTCCAAGGGAACTATCCGCGAAGGCCATCAGACAAGGATTCTATTGGCATACGCACATCAAAGATGCAGAAGAGATTGTCAACACATGTCAGGCATGCCAAAGCACCTCCCCACACTAGTCAAAACCTTCGGCTACTGTACAACTCATCCCACCTACTTGGCCCCTGCAAAGATGGGGCATGGACCTTGTTGGGCCGTTACCACCATCGCAAGGGGGGAACAAGTTTGCAAAAGTAGCCATAGAATATTTGACAAGATGGATTGAGGCCAAGTCACTTGCAACAATCACATCAGAGATAGTAAAAACGTTCTTCTGGCAAAACATAATTTGGAGGTTCGGAGTGCCAAGAACCTTAACAATTGACAATGGGAAACAATTTGACTCAGACAAATTCAAGGAATTTTGCAGAAGCATAGGCACCAAGATAGCCTTCGCTTCAGTCTACCACCTAGAGTCAAATGGAGCGATTGAAAGAGCCAATAGAGTAATATTCTTAGCAATATCGAAGACTATATTCAACCTTCACAAGGGCAAATGGGTAGAGGAATTGCCGAACATTGTGCGGTCCGATAACACCACAACCTCCAAAACAACAGGATTTACACCGTTCAAACTCTTATACAATGAAGAAGCAATGCTGCCCAAGGAAGCCAAACATCATATCAGAGCCTCCGCATCATAAAACAAGCCCTGATAGAAGACGAAGAGTACTCCAAGGAGACGATCAAAGGCACAAGATTAGAAGCGGTGGAAAACATCACAAAATACCAAGAGCAAACCAAAAAGAGGAGAGACAGCCAGGTAGTTAGAAAGCTCATATGAGATGGAGACCTAGTCTTAAGAAGGAAGCCCAATGCGGCCAATGCGGGAAAGCTCCAACCAAAATGGGAAGGTCCATACACGGCGAAGGCCGCCGGGAGACCAGGATCGTTCTTCTTGATAGATAGTGAAGGTAAAACAACCACTCATACATGGAACATCGATAGTTTACATAGGTTCTATATCTAAAAATGTAAAAAGATGGCCTCCGTGGAACTATAAGCGAAGGACACCGCACCTCTCCCAACTTTCATATTTTCTTTACATTTTATGCAAAAGGGCCTATACTCTTTTCCTCACAAAGAGGGCTCCTAACAGAGGTGAGGTTTTTAACGAGGCATGACCCATGTAAAAACCTCTGAAAATATAAAGAGGAATTCCCCCAAGAATACCATGAAAAGCCAAGGTCGAAAGTGGCTAGGAACGGAGCCACAACATTCGACAACACAACAAAGAGGACCTTTCTTTGCTTTAGCCAAAGGCTCAAAAGCAAGGAACGACCTCCACGGCTAAATTAGCCTACAACCTTGACAAAGCCCTGATCACACTGAGGCATCAAGGATTGATCAAAGCGGCCAAAAAGGCCAAAAACCCGACAAAGACCTACCGTCGCCGTAGGCATCGGGCAAGGAAACACATAGCGAAGACCTACCCTTATCAGGCACCAGATGACTATCAGGGATTAATAGCCAAAGTACAACAACAATAAAGACCAAATATACGCCAGATACAAAGAAATCTATCGGCCTTATTACAATTTCAAAACGTATATAAGCAATAAACATCTGCCAACCACCAAAATTTAATAAATCGTACAAGTAGTAGACTATAAAATCCAGTGCCTTACCCCTGCACTAGCCCTAGTTACGGCATTTTCATACCCCTACCTCTACAAGAGAACTACGGAGGAAGCCAAAGCAACAAAGAACCGGTGTACTATAGAGCAAATCAAGAGAAAAATTGAAGCTAGAGTTTCCTTAGAAAAGAGAGACCAGAAGGTACCATGCGAAGACTCGTAAATCCAGCAGCTTGCGTAGCCCGGGGAAGGCCACGTTGAGGTTGTTCGCATCTTCCACTTGGTGTCGTACAGCCTCCACGGGGCGTTGTATGATCATAGTCCGGCAGCAAGGAGTCAGCGTCAGAGGTTGTGGGAGGGTATCGCACGAAGGCTTGTAACATTCCCCTACAACCGAAGAAACCATCTGGCGCAACCCAGCATCAACCATGTTCGACGGGAGCACAGCTGCTCCAGCATAGCCAAAGGCAAAAACAAAACAATCCAGGCGCAAGCGAAGACAATGTCGAAGAAATGCTTCTTCAACCTCCATTGCTTGCTCAAATTGCTCTGTGGCCTCTGGAGAAGCATCAAGAATAAAGATTAGCGCCTCCGATGAATGCTCAAATTGTGCCAAAGCCTTCGCAACATCAGCAAGATCAAATACGAGCACCTCAGCTTCTCTGATGTGACGTGCAGACTCGTACTCAATGTTGACCAGAGAAGAAAGAAGTGGAGGCAAGAGCAAGAAAATAAGTGCCGTCCGCTAGGGCCCTTTGGCACAGGTAGCAATTGCAACCAGATTCTACAATGAAACAAGTACCCAGCCAATTTTTTTAAACTAACTTTATTCAAAGAAAGCAAATATATTACAACAGAGCGCATTACAAGCGCAAGGCCAACCAAACAATTGCTAAACCAGTGGCCAAGCGCAAGGCTTTCCAAAGCAAACATTACAAAGCCACGAAGGCCAACCAAACAATTTGGCACAGGTTTAAAGCTAAACCGGTGGCCAAGGCCCTCGCCAAGCTAATGACCGAGTAAATTTTGCACATTCATCATCTATATCAAACACCACGAAACTAAACATATCACGAATTGAAGGACGGGGGAAAGTGTCATGCCAATACTCCCACAACTCTTCACTGACATAAATACCATCTTCCATCATAGTTAAAGGAACAACGTCTCTCGCAGGCCCCTGAGGGGTAACCTACGCATATCAGATTTACATTAAGCTTACAAGTATGCAAGGCTACGTGGGAAGACCTCCATCCACTAAGCCTAAAGTGATACCTAAAAAACCTAGAAATGACACCTCTGGTGCCGTAGGTGCGGAGGCAGCTTCCCCGGGATTTTGGGCAACAGAAGCAACAACAGAGGACTTCTAGCTCGTTGTCTCACTGGCCTCTGACGTCTGTACCTCCTTAGTGGCATTTGAGCCCCATACTTCTGCAAATCCTACACAAGCACAAGAAAAATCAATAAGAACAAAAGACAAAAAGAGAACAACAAAAAGATAGAAAAATCATGACGAATACACAAATAGATAAGATACTCACCACGGCGTGGCGAGCCTCCACCAGGGAGCGGGCATTAGCATGGCCCAATTTGAACCAAAAGTACTTCACAAAATTTCTGTCCGACTTGGTAACTTCCCCTTCAAACTCCCTCCGCCCTTTGAGCCCAACAAAATGCCTGCAACCTAGCTTCCCAAGGGTCTTACATAGATTTTTGGCACATGAAAGCGCACCAAAATCCATAGCACATCTGACAAAGTCTAGCAGTTTAGCAACATTTTCCTTGAACCAGGCAAGTATGCCATAGGTGGAGGCGTCAACTAGCAAAGGTGAAGTTGCACCACCAAAACCAGCGAGAGCCGCCCGATACAACTCAGCGGCCGAGACATCAGCAACCCGCGCCTCTTCTAAATGCTTCTGTAGCAGATCAACTTGCACACTCAGTGCCTGGCTCAAATAGTTCTCTGCATCAATCTCCTTCTGAAGGCCCTCATTCGCATCGATCACTTTCTGCAATCGGGCAAGGGCAAGTTCCTCAGCGGCCTTCGAGACAGCAACGTCCTTCTCCAAGGCCCCCACCTGGATCTTCAAATCCTCAATAGTCTGACGGGCAACACGAAGGTCAGCCACTTCTATAGCAAGCTGTTTCTTTTCATCCTCAACCATGTCCAGCTCTTTCTGAAGGACCTCAATAGCCTCGTGCTGCTTGATAACTTCTTTGGACGCGCGCTCCTCAAGGATTTCCGACATATGATGTCCTTAAAAACAACAAACATTAACAAAAATAGAGAAAACCAAGACTAATAAGGTGAGAATACAAAGCCTACGCACTAACCACACAGTTATGCTCAAGATTGAACACAACAGCTTGTTGAAATCCACCATCTTAAAATGACAGTGGGCACGATCTAGCAAAAAGAAGAAATATAAGAAAAAGTAAGGCAAATCCAATAGAATAAAATATGAAATGCAACCTCCTAACTTGCTGTAAAGAGCAAGCAGGGTTTCCGCCCACCCACTTAGTGTATCAGCAGAACCTTCGCCTAAAGCAAAAGCGAACAATAAGAACTAAACAACAGCAAGGTCAAAGAAAAATACAAGAGCTCAGCCAATCAAACCTCCATATCCAGGGGGCGCATGCTCTGAAGGCCTAGCTCCAAGCTGAAGCGAGGCCTTCAAAGGAGCACGCAACCCCACTCGAGCAAGATCCAAGCCAGCGGTAGCAGGTTTTCCCTAGGAATTGGCATCTCCATTGCCTTGGTCAAATCAGCTTAGAAATGAAAGAACATATTAGAGGAGCTACAAAAACAAGTAAAATACAGAAAGCACTTAAGATAGATTTACCTAGGTGCAAGGTTTCAAAAATAAAACCCGACACTTCAGTACCCATAGCACGGGGCGAGGTCGGCACAGCCTCCGGACCTTGGGGCAAAACCGAAGATGGCGGCTCATCAGACTCGGCCTCCGACTCCTCCAAATGTTGGGCCTTCACAGAGCGGCCAGCTTTGACAGAAGTGGTTTCCTCACTAGTGGAAGTGGAGGCACAACCAAGCCCCACAGCGTCACCCCCGAACTCAAACGAGTCATCACCAAGGATACAGGGCAACGGCTCCACACTGGAGGCTCCCGCCCCTGGAACAACAGTCGCTGACATTAACGAATGAAGCCATTAGGTCTTCGTCCGAGCGAGCAACGGAAGCCTCTAGCTGACCAACATCAACAATGGGACACACAGCTTCTGACTCATAATGGGCACTCTCTGCCACCTCTTTAGCGGCATCCACGGCGTTCTTCACCATCTTCCTCTTCTTTACAACAGCCTTCGGAGCATCAGTCTCCTTCCTCTTCTTAGACTTCGCTTGGGCCATAGAAATAGGGGCCACAACGGACTTAGAGGCATTCGCCGCCTTATCTTCGATCGACTTCAAAACCTTCTCAGGAACCCTATGATCCCTGTACTTCACCTTCATCTCTTCAAATACTCGGTTTAACCGGGTCATGGTATCGCCGATGGCGCGACGAGACAAATATTCCCTTTCAGAAATCTCCCGAAGGATCTAGGAGGCGAACTGCTCCACTTCACTAACAATCTCCTCGTCGATCTCATCTTCCACGCAGGTAAGATAGAAACATGGACAGAACTTTCCCTCCACGCTGTCAAAGACAGGGAATGTAGTAGATCGGGATTTCCAAAATAGAAATCTTGATCCTTTTGCCCCTCTGTGATAGTCCCAGGATACCTCAGCTATCATGGGCGTCCAATTACAGTCGATTACAGAGTCATACAACATTAGAGTGCACAAATAATTATATTATAATATTTTGGATATAGCTAACAAAAAACAAAACACCGTTATTCTATTATTGAAGCGAAGCTTGGTGAACTTCCATCCAGAGGCATCCTTGAGTGTAGAATGAAACAAACTATGAATCTTCATATCACTGCAAGTCAAGAAATATGCACACCACCAGATGTGTGCAGGCAATGGTCAACACCGATGAGCTTTAGTGGAAAATAGAAAATAAAGGGATTTGGCGATCCTAATAGTTTGGTTGTGGTTTGCATCCTTAGCACATGCAGAAAGCATCAAAAGTAGTAATAAATCTTCCCAAATCCCAAACCACAATCTTATTCTCATCATCCACTCATCATCATCACAAGTCACCACTCATCATCCCTCACAACACCCTCAGCCTCTCAGTCTAGTCGATGAGGCAACCTCTGCATGCCCCTCATCAAATCGGCCTCAAGCCATACCTTAGCTTCAGGGGGAGAAAAGCAAAGCACAAGAGAAGCTAGTGAGCTAAACCCTGCACACAGGTAAGTGGTCATATCCGAGACTGTGGCTATACGTATAGATTTTCCCCCACATGAACACCGTCGACGTATCTCCGTCGATGATGAACACCGCCACCGTAAACTAGGCCGACTAACATCAGTCCTACCCACCAGCCGGAGCGAAGATATATAGACGTCACTATATAAGCTGGGGTCGTGTCATCGAGGTAGTACGGAGTAACCTCTACCCTCCTGACACTAATTGCACAGGGCCACAGACCGCATGCCTACTATCTCCCACAGAGACTGATGGTCGCCTGCACTACTTTGGGCAACGGGCCGCACCCATGTAAGCATGTGGTGTGCATGGAAGTAACCCATGATTTATGGCTGTAACCTACTCAGTCCTTAATTTGGCCAGAGCGACCACCTTCAACCAATCCATGTGCCCTCAGAGCACTAGACTCACCCCACAGAGGTGGCCTGTCCATTTCCCCAAACTCCTCATCCCCAAGTCCCTTGAGGACGATCAATCCCTCTGAGATTCTATGTTCCCACCACAGGAACTACCCTTTGTGCACTCCGTACACCACAACAGCCTCTCGCTCTAGCAAGTATCTCCAAGAATCAGGTCGAGGGCAAGGAAGTATCTCCAGAACTCCTCACATCTCCACCACCCACTCGAGATTCACCGCTCCCATCGCATATCAAACCACACGTCATGGGGTGCCTCATGGCTAAAACCCCATCCACCAACCACATAATCCAAACATCTATCACACATCACATAACAAGGAATATATGTAATTATTATGGAGTAAATTCAAGCAAGCAGATAGACATATATAAGTGCGAGCACAGAGCTAGGTAATCAGGGTGAAGTGGTTTCATTCAAGGCAATCAAGGCTCAGGCAATAGCATGCATCACATATTCTAGCAAACGAATAAATGTAAGGCGCTAGTAGTTCTACTTTGCAATGCCTAATGGGATTCTCTAGGTAAAAGGTGCTACCATGACACCTACGATGTCGAGGTAGTAGTGGTACAAGTCTTCGTCAGTCGATGTAGTCGATCGGCATGGGCCTCCACCTCCAAGGTCAGCTCCAGTCCATGGGTCCTCCTCTAGAGCTGATGCACGTCCAACCGATAACCTATAAACTATGGATTATCACAAAGAACCAAAAGAACGAAGAAGAACCAAATTCACTTATACATGGCTATGAACCTATGGCTTCGACCTAAGCTTGGTGGGCGCAAGGTGGATCCGGGTCTAGGTTAGGTGCCATGGTCAGACTAGGATCGTCATGGTCACATGATTGATGGGACCCTTATGTTGGCGTCAGGTTCTCAGGGCTATAGGGTTGGACTATAGAAGTTATGTCAGCTAGGTTGGGTAAAAGGGAGGCTATCAAGTGGAGGTCTGCATATGTCAATGGTTGGGATTAGGTTGGTCCTGGCATCACCACACTCTAGAGTCGAGGTAGGTTGCATGGGTTGCAGTTCGGGACTCTACTCGGTCGTACTGTGGCCAGGCCATGGTGGCACATGTGTAGGCTTGGTGGTAGGGCTGCACGTGATCAGCTTAGCTCCAACAACGGGACAGCCAAGGCCATACGTACTCAAATGACGTGACGAGACCGGCAAAAGGGCCTTAGGCCTAGCTCGGCTCAGCTCAAGTTGAGTGAGCGCGGTTGTGCTTGTTGTGGCTACGTGGGCCAAAGGCTCGCTTTGGTTAAGGGCGGCAACATAGTCCCATTGGTTCGAGTTCGCTATGCAATTGCATAATGCGGTGTCCACATGTTCATCAGACGTGTACTCAAGGTGCTTCCAATGTCGGCTAAGGATTCTAGGCGGGCTCAGCATGGAGGTCGCGGTGGTGTCGCGTCCCCGGCAGGACTGTGGGCGGTGGATTGGCTGTGGTGGGGAGGCAAAAAGGAGGTCTTGGGCCAGCGAGTGCGCATGCATGATTGTCCAAGCGGCGGCATCGGCAAGGGCTGGTTCGCCACCATGTTGTTCGTGTGCGCCGCGAGCATCAAGCTGCGGCAGATCGTGCATGAGCGCGCACTATGGGAGAACGCAGATTTGCCGAGTGCCGCCAGCTTTGCCAAGTGCCAAAAATCAGGCACTCGACGAAGCCACTCTTTGCCGAGTATTGGACTGGGTGGCACTCGGCAAAGAGTGGATTTGCCGAGTGCCCGGCACTCGGCAAACGGAGGCACTCAACAAAAGCCCTCTTTGCCGAGTGCAACACTCGGCAAAAAATGGCACTTGACGGCCGAGCCTGCCCACGCCGTCAAAATTTTTTTTTAAAAATTATTTGCCGTGTGCCGGCCCTGGCACTCGTCAAAGAGGGCCTTTGCCGAGTGCCAAGGCCCTGCACTCGGTAAAGATCCCTTCTTTGTCGAGTGCCACTTCCTCGCACTCGGCAAAGGACCTCTTTGCCGAGTGCCACAGCCGGCACTTGGTAAAAAAAAATTGGTTTTTTTTACCCATTTTTTTTTGTGAGGCCTTCCCACATTATTTAAAACTCCATGTTCAAGTTTGGGACAATTTTGACTTTTTTTGCTATATTTTGTTAGTTTTTTTTGTTTCGTTGAATTTTATGGAATATTTCAAATTTGAACTGCAGGTGCATGGAATAATCGAATTTGGTCGTTCAAAAAATGATATTTATGATATTTAGTGTATGTTGAGGCCGTATCCAGGAACTCACATAAAATTTCGAGCATCTTATTGCATTAACATGATTACCTATTGGAAAAGTGTATTTAATGCCTATAAAATCCCAGACATCTCCATATGTGATCACTATGATCACATGTGAGATGTCTCGGTTTTAGGCATCCGACGCCGCAACTTCCTCAAACCTTCTCATTTTTTTTTACTATAGACTATACATGCGATAACACGCACCCCCTCGACAAGTTTCACATTTTGGACTTCGCTCGATTTTATATAATTTAAATACACTTTTTCCGCAGTACCTTCGCCATGTTACGCAACAAGATGCTCGAAATTTCATGTGAGTTCCTCGGATACGGCCTCAACATACATACACCAAATATCATGAATATCATTTTTGAACGACCAAATTTGATTATTCCAAGCACCTAAAGTTCAAATTTGAAATATTCCATAAAATTCAACGAAACAAAAAAAACTAACGAAATATAGCAAAAAAAGTCAAAATTGTGCCAAATTTGAACATGGAGTTTTAAATAATATATTAAGGCTACAAAAAAAATAATGGGGCAAAAAAAAAAAAAATTTGCCGAAAGTGTTGTGCCTCGCACTCTAAGAAGAGGGCCTTTGCCGAGTGCCGTGAAGTAGCACTTTAAGAAAGAATTTTTTAAAAAAAGCCTTTGCTTAGGGTCGTCCCTACCAAGACTTCCTAAGAAAGGGGGAAACCCTAACTAAATCTATGGGCCGACCACACACTCACTCACTCCACACAACACACTCACGAACGCACACCTCGTGCCGTTCATTGTGTTCGCCGCCACTACCACTTTCTACTCAAGAACCTGACTGACCACCACCTGCCACTGCCCACCCTTGCTCCACCACCTGCCCGCCTGCCCCCCCCGACCACCCGTGAACCTCGCGTCGGTGCGCACCACTGCCCGGTGCTTCCCACCACAGTGCCGCCCCCCCCACCCCGTGGCCGCCCACCACTGAGATCCGGCGCCCCCTGGCCGCTCCGGCGCCGGCCCTGCCTCTCCCTCCCCCTGCCAAGCCTGCGCCCGCTCGCCCCCGCCCCCCACCCTGTCGTCCTTTGGCCACGGTTTACAGGCCGCCCGGCGCTCGACCACCACTCCTCCCACCCCCTTTGCCCGCCCTGCTGCCCCGCCTAAGGTAGCGGCCCTGGAGGAAGGAGGAAGAAGGTAGCAGGAAGAGGAAGGAGGAAGAAGAAGGAGGAAGAAAAAGGAAGAAGAAGGAAGAAGAAGAAGGAAGAAAAAGGAGGAGGAAGAAGGAGAAGAAGAAGGAAGAACAAGAAGGAAGAAAACGGAGGAGGAAGAAGGAGAAGAAAAAGGAAGAAGGAGGAGGAGAAGGGGAGAGGGGGAGGAAGCCGAGGTGGAGGGGATGAACATTCGTCCACGTCGTCCACGCCGTTCATCCACGTCGTCCATGCCGTTCGTCCATGCCGTCATCCCCGCCCTTGCCGGAGGAGAATGTAAAGCCACAGGGTTGTCGGCCATCGCGCCATTTATGTCGTTGACGGCCTTCGTGCTGGGTTTGTGGTTGTGTTGGCCATCGTGCCCCAAATGTGGACGTCGGCCATCGTGCCGACGGTTTTTCTTGCAGGTTTTGGAAACCTCCCCATGCAGGGGAGGTTCTATCTAAATTTTCAACTTTTAGTGATGTTTTTTCTTCTTTGCGGGCAGACTCGCCGAGGGGGCCCGGAGCACGCGTCGGCGACCTTCGATCGCCTTCGCGGCATGCATTGCGGTCCTGCCTCACACACACCGACTACGCCATCGCGCCGCCTTCTTAGCCTGCCTCCACCACCACCCTAGGTATAATTGAGCTCTCTTCCTTACACGTTGTTGTAATGTGAGATCGGTGTAGCCTAGTTAGGCGATCCTATCCAAAAAAACAGATACGGTTGGAGGTATGCGGATCTCTGCATATCTATGACCGTGATCTCTGCTTTGATTGTCCACGCTTTTTGACGGTCATGGATGCGTAGATGGGTTAGTTTCTATGTTCTCGCTTCAGATCCGAGATGGAGTTTGGCACCACCTCATCATTGTTCTCCGGATACACACTCCCTTCCGGGACGTGTATCGGAGAACAAATGAGGAATCTGCCGCCAAATTCTATGTTGGATTAGAGTAGAGCATGGAAACTAACCTCATCTATGCATCCACGGGTGGGATTAGGACCTATCCTCACCTATTAGATAGTAGGCACGCCATGCAGATGCAACTGATGGTTATATTACTCCGTTATGTGTATATGCTAGATGATGGATAACCGTGAGTGGATGTACATGGGATGCCCAAGTCAGGCTCAAATCACCCGTGAATGGATGGATAAGACCGAGAAATTCTTGGACCATGCATTTAAGGCAGCTAAGGGAGTGAGAGACACGTTCTGTCCCTGCAGCCAATGTGAAAACAAGAAAAGAAAAACAAGGGAAGTCATGGTGCAGCATCTTTGCAAGTATGGATTTATGCCAAACTATACCCGGTGGATGTCCCATGGTGAAACCTATCATCCTAGAGAGGAGGTCGTGAGACGACGCTTGGAGGCATTTGATGGTGATGGTGGGGTACCAGGATGGTTAGGTGACTATGAGGATGCGACGTTTGAAAGGCCTATGGAGGACGAGCAGGAGGATGAGGAGGAGGAGCCAGAGCCAAGCTCTAAGGCGTTCTTGGCCATGTTGGATTCAGCACAGAAGGTCCTACATGAGAAGACAACGGTTTCTCAACTGGATGCCATTGGCTGCCTACTGGGGTTGAAGTCCCAGCACAACATGACTCGAGCCTGCTTCGATGCTATGATGGCAATTATTGGGGGGCTACTTCCGGAGGGTCATCATCTGTCGAGCAGCTTGTACGAGTCAACGAGACTCCTTCGGGCACTAAAGATGCCGTATGAGTAGATACATTGTTGTCCGAAGGGGTGCGTCCTATTTAGGGAAGAACACAAGGATGCAAAGTGTTGTCCAAAGTGTAAATCCTCTAGGTATGTGGAGGTAGACAAAGGTGATGGAAAGAAGGAGCAGAATGAGGACATCCCCATGAAAGTCCTAAGAAACCTTCTGATCATACCGAGGCTCCAACGGCTATTCATGTCCGAGGAGTCCGCGAAACAGATGATATGGCACAAGAATGGCGTTCGATACAATCCTGACAAGATGGTACATCCAGCAGATGGTGAAGCATGGAAAAGCTTTAATGGCAACCATCGTGGCAAAGATGAAGAGGCCCGTAATGTATGTGTTGCGCTGGCAACGGATGGGTTCAATCCTTATGGAATGATGTCGGCCCTATACACTTGTTGGCCCGTGTTCACTATTCCCCTCAATCTCCCCCCTGGGGCCCTACTTCAACGGCAAAACATATTCTTGACGTTGATAATTCCTGGACACCCAGGAAATAAAATGGGTGTGTACATGCAGCCTGTTTATGATGAATTGATCAAGGCTTGGAATGAAGGCGTATGGACTTACGACCGAGCTACAAAGAAGAACTTCAGAATGTATGTTTGGTACCAGTACTCCATGCATGACTTCCTGGCGTATGGGATATTCGTCGGCTAGTGTGTCCACGGGAAGTTTCCATGCCCGGTATGCAAGGCAGCTCTACAGTTCATTTGGTTGAAGAAGGGTGGGAAGTTCTCGTCGTTCGATAAGCATCGATAGTTCCTCCCTTTTGACCATGCATTCAGAGGAGACACCAAGAACCTCATGAAAGGTGTCACGGTGACCGACCCTGCACCTCAGAAGATGACTAGTGCCCAGGTTCATGCTCAGATAGATGCTCTCATGCTCTCGGCACAGAAAGATAATCCAAAGAAGGGTAAAAGAAAGAAAGTTAATCCAAAGAAAGATAATCCAAACAAAGATCGCTTTGTGGGTTATGGTGTGGAACATATGTGGACTCATAAGTCGGGATTGGAGAGGCTTCCCTATTTTGATGACCTTCTCCTTCCACATAACATAGATGTAATGCACACTGAGAAGAATGTCGCCGAATCACTTTGGGCAACACTCATGGACATTTTTGACAAGACAAAGGACAACCCTAAGGCCAGAGTAGACATGGCAACACTATGTGATAGACCAAAGCTGCAGATGCTACCTCCAAGAGACGGCAAACCATGGAAAAGGCCTAAGGCCGATTACATCTTGGAAAAGAAGCACAGGATGGAAGTGATACAATGGAAGCAGACGTTAAGTTTCCCTGATGGGTTTGCAGCGAATCTGAGGAGGGGAGCGAACCCAGATACTGGCCGAGTCTTAGGGATGAAGAGTCATGACTTCCACATATGGATTGAGAGGCTTCTTCCATTGATGGTTCAAGGCTACGTCCCTGAGCATGTCTAGAAGGTGCTGGCAGAGCTAAGCTTTTTCTTCCGCCAGCTTTGTGCTAAGGAGATATCTCTGAAAGTGGTTGAGGAGTTGAAAAAAATGGCACCCAAGTTGCTCTGTAAGTTGGAGAAGATCTTTCCACCTGACTTTTTCTTGTCGATGCAGCATTTGATTTTGCACCTCCCGAACGAGGTACGAATGGGGGGGCCCGTGTAGAACCGTTGGTGCTATCCAATCGAGAGATGTCTAAAGAATGTTCGCCAGAAATGTGGAAACAAAGGCAGGATTGAGGCTTCCATAGCAGAGGCATTCATTCATGAGGAGGTGTCAAACTTCACAACATTGTACTATAGTGAGAAGCTTCCTAGCATGCATAACCCACCCCCTCGTTACAACGAGGACGAAAATGAATCGACCCTCAGCCTATTCAAAGGGCAACGTGAGAGATCAAGTGGAGCGGCCAAAAAGAGGCTGACCAATGAAGAGTGGTGCAAGATCATGCTCTACGTGTTGACTAACCTTGACGAAGTCGACAAGTATCAGGGGTAAGTTCTCAATGAACTTGTTACATACTCCGTAAATTTTCTGCATCCAACAACCTTGTTGCTTGTCGGTGCAGGGAATTTTTTGATCAATACTGGCATCTTTCAAGGCCACCTTCTGACCATGAACGAGAGACCCTTCTTCAACATGGTTCACCTGATTTCATTACATGGTTCCAAAGAAAGGTACCTTCTGACCAACTTAGGTCGTTTCAATTTTGGCATTCCTAGTTGCCTAATTTCATTTCTCTCCTGCTTGAGCTTGCAGTGCCAAAGTGATTTCTCTATAAGTGTCAAATTACGACAAGTGGCCAGAGGCTTTGACTATAAGGTCTCGTCATTTAACGCTTATGACGTGAATGGATATCGCTTTCACACAACAAGCTACGAGAAGAGTCGGCCCAATCCAAGGACCACCAATACTGGAGTATTTACGCCCGGAGTAGATACGCCCGGCGAGGAGCAGGAGGACTATTATGGCATAGTTGAAGAAATATACGAGCTCGAATTCCATGGTGAAAAGCACCTAAGCCAGTCATATTCAAATGCCAGTGGTTTGATCCTGCATTATCGAAAAAGTCCCCTAAATTTTGGATAGTCGAAACTAGACAGGATTCCTTCTATCCAGGAGATGATGTCTATATTGTGGCTCAACAAGC
Source organism: Miscanthus lutarioriparius (assembly GCA_904845875.1). NCBI lineage: Eukaryota > Viridiplantae > Streptophyta > Magnoliopsida > Poales > Poaceae > Miscanthus > Miscanthus lutarioriparius. Next base: position 93,432,789 of record CAJGYO010000009.1, read on the forward strand.
CAGGCAAGTTTATTATTGTCCATATGCTTGCAAAACCGACCCATGTCTTCAGGGTTGGTATATTGTGCACAAGGTATCACCACATGGTAAATGTCCTCCCCCAAACGATGATGATTACAACTTGAACCCACCCACGCATGACGGGGAGTTCAATCAACAAGACGAGGGGCTACCAGGGATGCTTGAGATAGACTTAACCGGAGAGATTGAAATGGAAGTAGACGAGGAATGGGTTGTTGACAAGGAAGCTGTAGATGAGGTGCATGATCCAAGAGACTTGAAAATGCTTGACAGACTTGTACTTGACAATGATAGCGATGAGGATGAGGCTGTTGATGATTTGGAGGCTCTTGATAGTGATGACGATACCTATCGTCCAGATAATCCTGATCATGAAGAATATTAGAAATACATGTAATACTATGTTATTTTGTAATTACATTTTCTTTATTTTGCATCCCTTGCTAAGTACTTCTCGTTTATCTATACTAATACTGGTTTATTCTTTTTAATTATAGGTGATGGGGCCCACTAGGAGGTGTCAGTCGACTTACTCAAGACCGAGGGACACGCCACCAGCTGAGGACACAGAGGCAGAGACGTTAGAGAGGCAGAGGAGGTCAAGGGGCAGCGCTAGGCGGGAGCCGTCGACTGACCACGACCTTGGCTCCTCGCGCACTTCTAGGGACGACGACGTCCCTTTGCCCACGGTGAGCGAGGATGCGGGTCCGTAGATGTACGACGACACCGTTCTGCACGTTTCTGAGGAGGGGGTTCCGCACACGTCCGAGGAGCGGGTAGGGGTTCGACTTCCTCTTCAGCCTCGAAACCCTACTTGCGAGGTCCCAGCCAGCTCCCAAAGCGACCAATTGCACTCGAACGCCGCCCACTGATTGCACCCGAGGGGTTTAAGTAAGTAACTTCATATGTTCTTCATTTGATATGTTGAAAAATCATAATAAGAGCTAATGTCAATGGGATCACTTGTGTAGGAACTGGATGCTTGTGGAGGAGGGGGTCCCGGCTCGCAATGTCAATGGGATCCTGGGACTTCTGTGCAGGGAACACTTCCCTAGCCTGGTGTGGACATCAGAGGATGAGGACCCAGAGGTACCCTCGTTCGACCACTACGCCCTCATCGCCACCGATGCTCCGCACAGAAACTTGGCGGATCGGGTGATTTCGGAGTTGTGGGTAAGCCTCAATTCATTGCATTCATTGGACATTCTTCAAATAAAATAATGGATACCTCTTGTCTTTATGCAGGACTTCTTCAGATGCTAGCCGGGCTAGGAGGCAAGGGCGTATCAGGTGGCTTACGCTTCCTGTAAAAGGCGTGTCTCGGACTTGTATTACGAGGCCCGCCTCCAGCCGCACGTTGACTACAACGCCACCTACCGTAAGAGAAGAATCAACAAAACACAAGCGAGGAGACGGATAGAGATTCTAACAAGGGAGCAGTACCTATAGGTAAATAGAAAACATCTCATGTTGATTTATTTTGAGATTAACTATGCCTAATTTGATCTTCTGATGGCTTGTAGGCGATTCCAAGCTGGTGCGCCACCCACCCCGATTGCTGGGCTGCTATAGTGGACAAATGGCTGGACACGGACTAGCAGAAGGAGCACTAGGAGAAAAGAGACCAGGGAGCGCTGATGCCAGGTGCCCCTCACCATCAGGGCAGTGCCAGCCTTAGCAAGTATGCAAATACATATGTAAGTCTGCACCATTTGTCTAATCTAGCCGTGCTCAATTCTGCATGATTTCTAACCACATGTTGTTGTCTTTCTCGCAGTCGGCGGCGCACAGTGGCCAGCCAATTGGCCAACTCACGGTGTATGCTCTGGCCCACATGGGCCCGGCAAGGTCCAACATCGAGTACAACCCGGATGTGGGCCCAGAGGCGTACACCAACTCCAGCGTCCACACCCGCCTCACTTCTTACACGGAGGCGGCAAGGTCAGTCCATGGGCTGGCCTACGATCCGAGGATCGAGGAGCGCCTTGATCCTGAGATCGTGATGCGGGTGGGGGAAGGCAAGAAGCATGGGTGGTTCTGGCTTGGCGACGGCGTCCTCAACACGGGCTCTACTCCTCTGAACCACCTCCGAGCAGCGAGCACGAGCTCTAGCGTGCCCATAAGTCAACGGCCGACAATGGTGGCGGCACTCTAGGTAAGTATTCCAGTTTCATTCGTCGTTCTTTGACTTTTACGTTCCTTAGCTCTGTAATATTGAAACATTGGGGTCAAATGTTGCAGGCCGAGCTGCAGCAACTTTGGGCCCAGCAGGAGGCCCAGGAAGCTGAGCGGGCCGAGCGTCAGAGGCTACAAGCTGTTGAGGCCCAACAAGAAGGTTTGCTCAGGTTCGTGCAACAACTTGGGGAGCAACAAGGTTGGCAGATCCCACTGCACCTGCTTGCACCACAGCCACCACCACAGTGTACTCCGGTGAGTATGTTTTATTTTCTATGCTCATGCTTAGTGTCAAACCTAGAGATAGCCTTCGTGCCGGATTTGTTGATGTGTGGGCCTTCGTGCCGGGTTAGTTGATGTGTCGGCCTTCGTGCCGGAAATGTGGTTGTCGGCCTTCATGCTGACGTTTTTCTTGTAGGTTTTGGAAACGTCCCCGTGCAGGGGAGGTGCTGCCGAAATTTTCAACTTTTCTTTAAACTCCTTACATTTTTATCTTGTCACTCACGTGCAATATCTTCTTTTTTGTGCAGCGGACATCGGGGGCGGCGTCGAACCAGGTCGGAGGGTCGCCGGCATCGCAAGGCGGGCCATCCGCACCAGGACCGTCGCCGCGATCGCACACTAGGGCACTGTCGCCGTGAGCCACTTTGCGGAGTAGTTTCTATGTATCGAACTTGTGAACTTGTGGACTATGAACTTGTGGTTTGTAATAAATTGTGGATTTCGGACAAATTTGGTCGTTTGTAATATATAAATGTGGTTTGTAATTTATTGCTGTTGAATTTGTGGTTTCTATTATATATATATATATGCATTGTTGTTTAATTGGAAAAGCAAAAAACAAAAAAAAATTTAGAGGTGGCTTTGCCGAGTGCAATGACCATTGCACTCGGCAAAGAAAATTTAAAAATAAAAATAAAAAACACGCTTTTCGAGTGCAATGGTCATTGCACTCAGCAAAGAAAATTAAAAAAAACACCCTTTGTCGAGTGCCGGTGCTGTGGCACTCGGCAAAGAGGTTTAAAAAAAACAGATTTATTTGCCGAGTGCCGGAGCTGTGGCACTCGGCAAAGAGTTTTAAAAAACAAAATTAGACGGCATCGGCCATCGGCCGACGACGTCAAATCTTTGTCGAGTGCCTGCACGGCACTCGGCAAAGCCTTTGCCGAGTGCCCGAAATTTGGCACTCGGCAAAGCAGCATTTACTGGAAGGGGATTCGACGGAGGCTCTTTGCCGAGTGTAGCACTCGGCAAAGGCTTTGCCGAGTGCAAACCTGCCTTTGCCGAGTGCAACAGGCACTTGGCAAAGAGCCCGCCTCCAGTAGTGGCGGCTTGGCACGGTAAACGACGACATGAATAGGCTATGGGGGTGTGGCGGTGAGGCGAGGAACGGTGGGCTCGTGCACACGCAGGCACCATGGCGGCGCGTGCCCGTGGCAGTGGCGCCTCCGTAGGTGTTTGGTGAAGGTCCGAAAGGACTTGGCTTGTGCTCCAGCGCGTGGTGGCAACCGTGAGCGGTTCGCTACAGCGGTGGTGTGCCGGAGCTCGTGCGGCGGTGTGCAAAGCACGGCCGTGTGTCACCGCGTGCAGGCGCGCGTGCAGTGCTCATGCATGTGGCCGCAACTGTTGTGGTCGGTAGTGGTGGTGATGCCACGCTGTGTAGCTGGGGCACCCGGGTGTAGGTGCTAGGCCGAGAGAGGGCAACGGCAAGGTAGAGGCTAGGCAGTGCACGTGCTGGTGCGCCATCTCCATGTAGGTCCGTGACGTGCTGACACTCATGCAACGGCGTGCTAGAGCACGGCCACGTAGCACCGCGTGCAGGTGTACGTGTGTCCGAACGGTGGCCATGGTCATGGGTGCTCGCACAGGGTGGTCGCTGGTCAGCGGCATGGTGAGGCCGTGGCTCGGTCCGGCTAAGCAGCGGCAAGGACAACAAAGCTATGAGCTTGCATTGCCCTTGTGCAAGGGCTTGTGCACGTGCTCCCGGAGTGCGTGGGTGCGAGACTTGCGAGAGGCTCCCGCGAATGCCAAGCCGTGGTGGCGTGCTGGTGCCTATGCAGTGGTGAAGTGTGGCTACCATCGTGCACTATGGACGCTCAACGAAAAGCCTAAAAGGTTTCACCTTGTGCTCATGTAGAGCTATGCGGGTGTGTGAGTGGACTGCAGTGGCCGTGAGCGAGCATTCGCGACAGCACCGACCCAAGCCGCGTGTGCAGGTGGTAAGGGAGTGGTCCGGTGGCGAGGCGAACACGTCGCGGCATCACGCCACCATCATGGTAGTGTGTCTACACCGGCAGCATGGCCGTGGTGTGCATGTGTGCCGCGGTCACGGAACGCCTCCATGGCGTCAAGCCGTGACGGCGTCGCTGTGGCCATGGCAACATGCGCAAAGTGACTGTGAAGCGCATGGCCTGTGCGATGGGTGGCAAGGCACCATGTGCCAGTGGCTGCGCGTGCGCTGTGTGGTCGCCGCGGACGTGCGATGTCCCGCGGCCGCGACACAAGCAGGGCGGTGCCAAGCGTGTTTTGTGAGTCGCTGGAGAGGGGCAGATGGGCTTAGCAGCCATCGTGTCCGCGGCACGTGTCTTACGTATGGGCGGCTCCGGTGGTGAGGTCTCGGCAGGGCCTTGGTCGGTGTATGCGCGTGCCCATCGTGTCCAAGTAGTGGGCACGGTGTGCGTGTGCAGTGGTGCATTGGCCATGTGGCGTCCGTGGTTGGCAAGGATGGTACGGCACGACGGACGGGTAAGCAGACATGCCAACCAAGGGCCAATAGGGTGGAGCTTGACCAAGGATGAGCTCACCGGGGCATGGACAAACACATTCGCGCGGCACTGTGTGTAGGTGCCCGTGCAGCGGCTTATCGAGGCGCTGCGGCCTACGTGTGTAGATACACGTGTCCAGTCTCATGCGTGCGTGCGCTGTGCGGGTGCTCGGCCATGAGCTCAAAGGAGCTGGCGGCGTGCGTGTGCATGCTCATGGGTGTTCGCGAGCAGACACCAAGACGGGGCTTGTGCGGGAGCGCGCTACCGCGGTCGTGGCGCCCGTTGGCGGCAGTTCGGTGTCTCTGCAAAAGGGCCAAGGAAGCAGTTCGAAGGCCAAACAGGCAGTGCGGGAAGAAAGGCAGGGAGGCGCATCGCGGGCGTTCGACGATATGCCCCAAAGAACTCGGCTCGTGCTGCTGTGTGCCAGAACAGTGAGCGTCCATGAAGGGCTTTGCCTTGGCCTCTAGGAAGCCTGGTGAGAGCATGGCCGTGGTGTGTAGTGTGGTTTAATGGCACGAGTGTGGACTACGTATCGTGGACACTAGTAGAGAACAGATCTTTGATACTCGGTCAAAATGGGCTCTAGTCCCGGCATTTTTTGTGCCCGGGACTAGAGAGACCTTTAGTTCCGGTTGGTGGATCCAACCAGGACTAAAGGTCCCTGCCCAACAGCTACTGTGCCAGACAGATGTGGCAGGGACCTTTGGCAGGGACCTTTAGTCCCGGTTGGAGCCACCAACCGGGACTAAAGGTAGACTTTTACTCCCGGTTGGTGGCTCCAACCGGGAGTAAAGGTCTACTCCCGGGCCGTGGCTGCGCCGGGGGTTGGAAAGTTACCTTTAGTTCCGGTTGGAGGCACCAACCGGGACTAAAGGTCCCCCTTTATATCCTGGCCATCTCCTTCTTCCTCCCCGAGCCCGAGCTCAGCACATTTTGAAGCTCACTGCACTAGTGTTCTTGCTTCCTCCCTCCATTGTTCCTCCATCCATTCTTCGATTCCTCCGTCGATTTCTTCGATTCCTCCGTCGATTCTTCAGTTGTAAAGGTTACCAATCTCATACTCTCATTTTTCATCATTGGCTTATCTCATATTGTTCACTATATATATTGTTTTTATGGTGTTTTTTTATTTGTAAACAATTTGAGCTCAAAATAACTTATAGTTTGCATATTTGGATGAAGAAAGGTTAAAGTAGGTATTTAAAATTAGTATTCACTTTTTATTTCTAACATGCATAGCACACTTCATTGTTTAGAGATATAGATAATTTTATAGTTTCTTAATTTTATTTGTTTATAAAATAAGAAATTTATAGTGTATTAAAAAATGAGTATAGAGAGTAGATGGCAACTGCTTCCGGGTCCTCGGCCTCTTATGGGTTTCCAAAGTGACTTAGGCTGGGCCTCCCTCTCATTCCATGCGGCAAGTGTCATGATGAGACGAAGATTGTGATGGAGTACCGAGTGAAGAAGGAGGGTCCCAACAAGGGTCATATCTTCTACAAGTGTCCGGATCGCAATGTGAGTTATTTTATCGTATTTTATGATTATGGTTAGTTTATACCTATTTTCATGATGGTTATGATTAAAGTTCTAATTTTTTGTTTTAATTTCAGTGGGATGGCAGTGGACGATGTTCAGGCTTCTACTGGAAGGAAGAGTATGTTGAACTCGTGCAAAAATATCTTGCACAACAGGCAGATACGGTGGCTAATGAGGCAGTGACCCAGCCGAAGAAGCCCAAAGATGTTGCACAATCGGGGGATCTGTCTGTTTTAGTTGAGATTAGTCGTGAAATCCTTGTGCTCCTGAAATGTATTTTAGCTTTAGTTCTTTTAGTGGTAGTTGGGATTGTCTACATTGTAGCGATGCTTTCATAAATTTGTACCTTTTGTGGTGGCACGCATGTTGTATAAATAATTAATTATGATCTAGGTTTTAATATGGTATTTATGTTATGTAATGCAGATGAGCCAGCATTGGATGTACAATGCTGATCGCCGCTCCCAAGAGTTCATTGACGGCGTGCATTCTTTGTTACATGCGGCCGAGGCAAACAAACGCGACGGTTTCATGTGCTGGCCATGTGCCATATGTAAGAATACGGTGGAATATCCTTGTTCAAGGACTCTTCATTCACACTTGTTCAAGTCGGGTTTCATGCCAAACTATATTTGTTGGATGAAGCATGGAGAAACCGGCGTTGTAATGGAAGAAGGTGAAGAAGAACAATGGGACAACAATGATATTATTCCCGATGGTGCGTGCTTCAATGATACTGCAATGGGAGAAGCTGAAGAAGAGGTAGCCACAGAAGATGAGCCTACTGATGATCTTTGTCAGGTCATTCGTGATGCACAAAGAGAATGTGAAAGTGAAAAGGAGAAGATCAAGTTCGAGCGGATGCTAGAAGATCACAAGAAATTGTTGTACCCAACTTGTGATGCAGGGCAGAAAAAGTTGGGAACCACACTAGAATTGCTGCAATGGAAGGCAAAGAATGGTGTATCTCACAAGGGATTTGGAGAGTTACTAAAAATCCAAAAGAAGATGCTTCCGAAGGACAATGAATTGCCCGCCACTACCTACCAAGCAAAACAAGTTGTGTGTCCTATGGGGCTAGAAATCGAGAAGATACATGCATGTTCTAATAACTACATCCTCTACCATGGCAAAGAGTACGAGAAATTGGATGCATGCCCGGTATGCCATGCATCGTGGTATAAGATCAGGCGAGATGACCCTGGTGATGTTGAGGGCGAACGTCCGCGGAAGAAAATCCCTACCAAGGTTATGTGGTATGCTCCTATAATACCACGCTTGAAACGTCTGTTCAGAAACAAAGAACATGCAAAATTGTTGTGATGGCACAAAGAAGACCGTAAGGTAGACAATATGTTGAGACACCCTGCTGATGGGTCCTAGTGGAGAGCAATCGATAGAGAATTCCCGGAGTTTGCAAATGACGCAAGAAACTTAAGGTTTGCTTTAAGTACAGATGGTATCAATCCTTTTGGAGAGCAGAACAGTAGTCATAGCACTTGGCCTGTTACTCAAAGTATCTACATCCTTCCTCCTTGGTTATGCATGAAGCGGAAGTTCATTATGATGCCTGTGCTCATCCAAGGCCCGAAGCAACCTGGCAATGACATCGATGTGTACCTGAGAGCACTTATTGACGAACTTCTCATTTTGTGGAATAAAGAAGGTGTACGTGTGTGGGGTGAGTACAAACAGGAACACTTTGATCTGCGAGCATTGTTGTTCGTAACAATCAATGATTGGCCTGCTCTAAGTAATCTTTCAGGACAGTCAGACAAGGGATATAATGCATGCACACACTGCTTCGGTGATATTAGAGGTGTATTCTTGAAAAAATGTCGAAAGGTTGTGTACCTTGGCCATCGTCGATTTCTTCCTGCAAATCACCCCGTAAGAAAGAAAGGCAAGCATTTTAAAGGGAAGGCAGACCACCTGACCAAGCCTTGCAACCGAACCGGTGAGGATGTACTCGATATGGTCAATGATGTGAAAGTCATCTTTGGAAAAGGACATGGCAGCCAACCTGTTCTGAACGACGCTAACGGTCATGCACCCATGTGGAAGAAGAAGTCCATATTTTGGGAGCTACCCTATTGGCAAGTCTTAGAGGTCCACAGCTCGATCGACATGATGCACCTGACGAAGAATGTTTGTGTGAACCTGCTAGGCTTCATGGGTGTGTATGGAAAGACTAAGGACACATTTGAAGCACGATAGGACATGCGTTGTTTGAGAGAAAGAGACAGCCTACATCCAGAGAAGACAGATGATGGACGCCATTACTTATGTCCTGCCAGCTACACTCTAAGCAAAGAGGAGAAGGAAATCATGTTTGAATGCTTAAATAACATCAAGGTACCATCTGGATTCTCCTCGAATATAAAGGGTATTATAAATGTGCCAGAGAAGAAATTATGTAACTTAAAGTCCCATGACTGTCACGTTCTCATGACGCAATTACTTCCAGTTGCATTAAGAGGAATTCTACCTCCAAATGTACGTCTAGCTACCATGAAGCTATGTGCATTCCTCAATGCAATTTCTCAGAAGGCAATTGATCCAACTGATCTAGCTAAACTATAGAATGATGTGGTTCAATGTCTCATCAGCTTTGACTTGGTGTTCCCTCCTTCTTTGATATCATGACACACCTCCTAGATCACCTAGCCAAGGAGATTTTCATTCTCAGTTCTGTGTTCCTACACAATATGTTCCCCTTAGAGAGATTCATGGGAGTCCTAAAGAAATATGTTCACAACCATGCTCGCCCAGAAGGAAGTATCGCTAAGGGCTATGGAACAGAAGAGGTCATTGAGTTCTGTGTTGACTTTATTCCCGACCTTGACTCGATTGGTGTTCCTAAATCGAGACATGAGGGGAGACTAAGCGGAAAGGGGACACTAGGGAGGAAAACATATATTGGTACGGAGGATGATTATTTCAATAAAGCGCACTACATAGTTCTATAGAACTCCTCTTTGGTAGATCCATATATTGAGACACACAAGGATCTCTTATGATCCGAGTTTCTAGGGAAGACTGAAGCTTGGATTACGCGTAAGCACATGGAAACTTTCGGCGGTTGGTTGTGAAAAAAATGTCAAGGTGATGAGAGCATCCATCAGCAACTGTATTTATTGTCTATGCAACCATCATGGCATATCGTCACATACAAAGGGTACGAGATAAATGGGAACATATTCTACACAGTAGCCCAAGATAAAAGGAGTACCAACCAAAACAGTGGTGTCCGCATAGATGCCACAGACCCGAATGGGAATAAGCAGACATATTATGGCCGCATAGATGAAATATGGGAACTAGAATATGCACCTACTTTGAAGATCCCATTGTTCAAGTGCCAATGGGTCAAGGTGACCAGAGGCAGGGTAATAGTAGAGAACGAGTATGGCATGACAACAGTAGACCTTAGTAATATTTGGTACAAAGACGAACCATTCGTCCTTACCAAGTATGTGAATCAGGTGTTCTATGTCAATGATATGTCTACCAAACCAAAAAGAGGGAAAAACGATAATGACTCAACCAAAGAGCCAAAGCGCCACATAGTCTTTCAGGGAAAAGAGTCATCGTGGGAATTGAGGACAAGTCGGACATGTCAGAAGATTATGAAAAGGATGACCGAATTCCGCCCTTCAAAGTGAACAAAGACCCTAGCATCTTGGTAAATGATGAGGACACTCCATGGTTACGACGCGATCATAACCAAGGGACATACGTAAAGAAGAAGTTCACTGCTATGCCCACTTGATGATATAGTAATTTAATGTAGTGTGTGTTTGAGATATTATGTAATAATTGTGAATTCAGATGTTTATTATGTCGTGTTTCAAATTAAATCAATGTTTGATTTGGTGGGATTTCTCTCTCGAAAAGTTAAATTAGGATATTGAGTGATGAAAAATTAAAATATTAACGTTAAAATGATGTGAAAACAAATTTCCTGTCCAAAACCAATAGTTTTAATAATTTTAATTAAACACTACATTTTTGCATTAACGAAATAATAAATATTAGTTACATTATGTTTTATAATTATAACAAAAAATAAAAAAGTTAGGTTATAGATTTTTCCTATGTGCAATAAAGAAAAAGAAAATCCATATTTTTAACAAAATAATTTTATGCCTTTTATTTAATTTACTATGTATTTAACAAGACTATTGCATTTCTATTAAAAAAATTTGCTCAAAACATGCGGGAAACGAAACTGCAGCCCACCTTTACTCCCGGGTGGAAAGCCCACCCGGGAGTAAAGGTGGGCTGCAGTTTCGTGGCCCGCCAAAAAAACCTTTGCTCCCGGTGCGTGTTACCAACCGGGAGTAAAGGTATACCTTTACTCCCGGTTGGTAACACGCACCGGGTGTAAAGGACCTTTACTCCAAGTGGGGGCTGCCACCGGGAGTAAAGGGGTGTGGCATATATATGCCAGTGCCCAAACCCCTCGTCGCCCCATCTTCTTCCTTGCGTTGTCGATCTTCGCCGCCGCGCGTGCCATCGCTGATTCCTCTCCCCCGCTGCGCCCACGCCACCCGACCCGCCACACCAAGGACGCCGCCGCCACTCCGCCCGACACCGGTCGTCGCCACCACCTCGCGCGCGTCCGCGGTCCTCGCGTGCGCGTTCTCCGCGCCGCTGCCGCCGCGACCCCGTCGACCCGGCCCCAACATCGCCGCCGACCTCGGTCCCCATGACGCCCTCCACCTCTACGCCGACCGCACCGACCACCGCCCTCGTTGTCGGCCCTCCACCGCGCACGCCCGCGCACCACACTCCACCGCGTGCCGACGACCTCGCAGCGCTAGCTGCTGCCCGCCCCGGCCCGACGCGTGGGCCACACCCTCCAGTGCGTTGACCGCAGCCCCAGCCCAGGCCGCTCCGCGCCGACGACACCCTCCACCACACCGACACCACCCCGGCCTGGCCCGCCTGACATCGTCGTCGTCAGCACGCCGGCCGCCTCCACTGCGCCGCCGCCCCTAGTCCCCACCGAGCACCGCCCCTGGCCCGGCCCGCCTCACATCGTCATCGTCAGTAGAGACCGCAGTGTGCGCGCCCCCGACGCTGGTCGCCACCGCGCCGACACGGCCCAGCTCGCTCTACTGCACCGACCACCGCCCCAGCCCACTCTGCGCTGACATCAAGACCACGCCGCTCGTCTTGCCGTACGTCCTTGTCCTCGATCGCGATCCATATGTTTTCGTCATTTGTATTCATATGCATGTATATATACGTCGCGGAGCACCGCCGCCCTCGTTCGCCCATGTGTTTCTATGTATACAGCGGAGCACCGCCGCCCTCGTTCGCCCTATGGTTTAGGGTTTATACGGAGGAGCACCGCCGTCCTCATTCACCCATGTGTACAAACATATATACGGCGGAGCGGAGCACCGCCACTCTCGTCACACCGCCCTCTCTCGCGGCCTAGTCGATCAACATTCGTATTATCGTTATCGTTAACGCTAAACAATCACACTAGGGCGAATTGCGTCGGTGACTAGGGCGAACCGCGTTGTTGATGTCACCGACGTGGTTCGCCCTAGTCACCGATGCAATTCGCCCTCGACCGTTTATGTATAGCCCTAATTCGCCCTAGTACCAACGCAGTTCGCCCTAGTGTGGCGAATTGCGTCTGTGACCGAGGGGCAAGATTTAATAATACATATTGTTCATAGATTTTACGCATGTAAGCAAAGATTTGACTTACTATATATTGGTTTTGTTTTTTGAAGCTAAATGGACGACCCGAGAAACATGGATGAGGAGGAGTTGATGATGAATTTGATCAACACTGGCACTCAAGTTGCCGGCGATGATGATGCTAAAAATAACGTGCAAGAGGATGCAGATGACGGGAGTCAGTACTTAGCTCTTGAACAAAATGAGCAACAAGATATTGGCCAAGTATATATTTTTTAGTATTAGCTATATATATTATCATATGTCTTATGTGTGCTCATGACATTAAAAATAATGTTTATGTTTTGTAGCGCTCTGGATCGACATCAACAACTACAATGAAGAGTAAAAATGTTCGAGGTCCCAAAAAGCCATTGGAGGGCCGCTTCATCATCTCGGAGTTCAATGTGGATACAGGCGAACCAGGGGGCCAAATAAAATGAAATTCATGTACCATTGTGGTTACCTTGTAAGGGATCGGCTCATGATCAGTACCCGCAAATGGAAGAAGACCAATGCTCCTCATATCAGTTTTGTCTCCGATCATGACAAGACGTTAATTTGGAATGATGTCTTGGAACATTTCACGCTCCAAACAGATGGTTATGATGATATAATAGATGGTGATGAATTGAAGGAGCGAGTTAGGGATTGGGCAATGAAGAAGATGGACACCCAGTTTCAGACTTGGAAGAAACACCTATACACAACGTATGTCAAGAAGAACATAACACCAGATTTCACTGTCCCAGGCCCGATCTCAAAGCAGAGGCCCTATTGGGATGAGTTTGTACAGTACAAGACGTCGGAAGAGGGTGTGAGTCGGGTGATAAAGAACCAACGTAATGCCCAACATAAGACATACCACCATAACTTGGGATCAGGTGGCTACCCGGCTGCCATTAAGAAGTGGAACAAAATGGAAGCAGACCTTCTTGCCAAGGGTATCACACCAGAATCACTCGAGTGGGGAGAGCGTGCAAAGAATTGGTTTTTCGCTCATGGGGGAACATTGGACCAGGAGACAAGGAAGTGCGTTTATGGCGCAAGACTGCAAGAAGCAGCAGAAAGATTGTTTTATGCTCAGAGAGCTACTGCTAGTGGTGCGTTCAGGCCCAACAGAGAAAAGGATGAACTGACATACGCCATCGGGACTATTGAACACGGTGGCCGAACTAGAGGCAAAGGAAGTGTCTCGTGGGAGCATGGATTCCCTCAGGACAGACCTTCCTACAGAAGCCGCCAGAGAAAGAAGGAAGAAGAGGCACAGCGGCTCCAGAGGTTGGAGGAAGCGGTGCGTGAAGCATAGGAGCGGGAAAAAAACCTTGAAGCGAGAATGCAGGAGGAAATCAGAAGGCAAGTGCAAATAGCAGTGAGTGCAAGCAAGCAGGCATCAGAGCCAGGAATCAACATTAGCCCCCCTGCTCAGTTGAAAAGCAGCTGCGCTTCCATGGAGATACCAAATCAAGGGGACACAGGACTGCGCTTCCCTTTGGATGACGTCACTGAACCTTGTACATCGTGTGAGCTACACATTTCGAAGGGGAATTCCACAATCAAGGTGGCTATCGGTCTTGTTAATCCTATGGACCGAACCAAGACACCAAGGATTCATGGGAATATAATCCAAGAAGGATATGCTACCATCTCGGTAGATAAAGCTGAAAAAGGTTTTAGTGATTTGCCTCTTGACATTCCTAGAGGTGATGGCGAGAAGACTCTAGGAGAATTAGAGAAGACATTCATTCTATGGCGCAAGCGCTACATCATCATTCCCGGGATGTCGCCTCCACCTCCTCCTAAACTACCTCACCATAGGTGCGGATGAAAACACTACATCATTCATTTATATTGGCTTAAATAATTAGCAATCTGCTCATAATAATATGTCATTCCTTTTTTGTAGCACATCCTCCCCCAACCTAAGTCCAATTGTTCAATCGCCAAATCATCATAGTGCTCTGTACGATGACAATGTGTTGGAAGGCGAGGCTGCATCCACACCATCTCCAAGGAGGTCTCCAACGCCGTAGCCGCCACCTCCAAGGAGGTCTCCAACGCCGCTGCCACCACCTCCAAGGAGGTCTCCAACGCCTCCCCCGCCCCCGCCTACCAAGAAGCCAAGTACTAGCAAGAGGCCAGCCCCGCAAACGAAGAACCAGCCCCCGCCGGCAAAGAAAGACACCGTGAAACCAAGGGCTATTCCTAAAATAATATCTGAAGAGAAGGAAGAAGTAACTGATGCATATAAAAAAGATATGTCCAGATTCTATGACAAACTTAAAAAGGATCAAGAAGCAAGAAGAAACCCGGAGAAACCGTACTTCTTCGTAGCTCCAGATATTCTAAGAAAAAAGGTGGCTTCTTACCAGCAACAACAGCGGAAATCTCGTAAGCCGTCCAAAGCAACGTTAACGGACTATGACCGCACTCTCACCAAGTCAATTGAGGCGGCACAGAAAAAGAAGCGGGCAGGGAAAGGAGTTGCACAACTCGGACAACAATCGCACCAATCAATCCCCTCGCTAGTTGTTGGTAATGAATATGGTTCGAATTTAGGATTAATGCATCAGGCAAATATACCTCCGGATGTCGATTTGGATCACCTTGGTGAATTTATTGAAGAGACTGGTCTCGACCTTTACCAGATGTTTGGTGATGGAAACATTGAGAGTGCGCCGGAGGTTGATATTTGGAAGAAAAAATTTGTACTAGACCAGAGTCTATGCAACCCTCAAGCCTTAGGTGATCTGGGGACGCAAATGTACCTGCTAAATAAGTGGTACATGCAGGCATCTACCGGTGGAGACTTCTGCGTTGGTGTCAGAATTAGAGACGAACATTGGTTCCGTGGCGATGATGTTTTGTATGTTGACTTTGCAGAATTTCATCAACTATGCCACCTGACCTCTCTGGACAAAGTTATCATTAGCTGCTATTGCCTGTAAGTAATAATTCTTTCGATCTATTATTAAACTCATCATATGTGTGTATATGCATATAAATTATCCTAACAAGTACTACAGAGAGACAAGAAGGATATACTCTTTCCCTACAACTTCAAGTGAGTGTTAATAATGTCGATCATCCTTAATGGCTTATATGTTGATTCTAGTTAATTAATGAGTGTTATGCGTTATATCCTATAAACACATGCAACAATCACTGGATATTGATGGACATCGATCTGGTGAAAAGTCACTTGATAATCTATGACTCGATGAGAAAACCACAACAAGACTACCAAGATATGATAGATATTATCCAGAGGTAATTTCGGTATCTCTAGCAACTATATATACACACAAACATGATGATTAACTATATCTGATGACGTGGCAAATTTTTTATTGGGCAGTGTTTCGAAAACCTTTATTGAGAAGCAACACATGGGAAAATGTAAAGCACCACTGAATGTAATCCCTTTGAAAGTAAGTCCCCTAAATCGCATCCTCTTTATTAATTAAACATATAGCTTTCACCGGATCACCAGATTGGATGACAAATCTTTTTCTCATAAAGTGGTGTCCGAGGCAGGAACAGGGGAACAACTACTATGGTTACTATGTTTGCAAGTTTATCAAGGAGGTCTCCCAAAGAACTCCTACAGAGAGACTCAAAGTACGTTAAAAATACACTATATATTCATTTAATTATTATTATTGACTGTGTTACTATGTCTTTATATATATATATATGTACATATATTAATTTATTTTCCTTTAATTCAAACCTGTAGGCTCGATGGTTGGAGGAAAAGGTCATACGGCAAGACCAGTTCAAAGCAATTCAAGAGTCTATAGCCAGATTTTTTAATGACCAGGTCATCGATTCCAAGGGCGAGTTCTACTTCGACCCAACACTGCCATGGAAGCCAAGCTAGAGGATGAGAGAAAACTTGTTATATCACAACAACTGTAATGCAATCTTTTGTAATATATGCACATGAAATAATATAATGTAAAATACACATATGCATGCATGCATGCATATATATATAGTTCTATGCTTGAATTGTGTCATTTAATACGTTCATTGTGCTTGAACCGAAACATACTATATGCACGTATAAATATATTATTAGCAGCGTACAATATGACTTCGAAAACCTATTTTGAAAAGAAAACAAAAAAATGAAAAGAAAAGAAAAAAGAAAAAAAATAACCTTTAGTTCCGGTTGGTATTACCAACCGGCACTAAAGGGTGCCGGCCCGGCCTCGTGGCATGTCAGGAGGCACCTTTAGTCCCGGTTGGTGTTACCCACCGGGACTAAAGGTCCCCCTTTAGTCCCGGTTCCTGACCCGGGACTAAAGGACCCCCTCTTTAGTCCCGGATGCTTGCTCCCGGGTGGGGAACCGGGACTAGAGGGGGTTCCCCACCGGGAGTAAAGGCTGTCTCTGTACTAGTGGGACGGCCTCTGAGGGTTCGATCACGGCCATGGCTAGGCTATGGCGTCCTCGGTGCACTCAGGGTTCATGGTGGCCATAATAGCATGGCTAGGTCTCGTACAAGCGACAGTGGGTGGCGTAGGTCACCTATGATGGTGCCGCAAGGGTCAAGCTGGGGTGCTCGACAGTGCGGTAAGAACATGCTCTCAAGTCGGTGTCGTCTGAGGCGTGAGTGCCACGGAAGGTCACGGTGAGTGTAGGGTATATGTGCTATGTATCTACGGATATCAGTAACACACGTTCGACAAGGTCCCTGCGGGAAAACACGGCTCGAAGGCCGGACACACACGGAGGGGTCATCGGCTTTGGGCCGGCAGCAGGTGGGGTTGGAAAGGTCAGGCCTTTGGTTGTCTCACCGAGGGCTTGCGGACGGCAGGTCGCTTGACGCAGGTAAGGCTCGGTGCCAGCAGCGCAGCTATGTTGCCGTGGCCGCACACCAGGGTTCGGTTCAAGGCTTGCCGTAGTCGTAGTAGGGGTTGGTCACAGTGTCCGGGTTGGCTTCGCAGCTCTGGCACGACGGCAACTCTGCAAAGCCACGACCTTGGGTTCGCGACGGGTAGTGGTCAGGGTCACGGGCAAAACCAAAGGGAGGAGCTTGGTTAGGGAGGGGGCTTACCCCTGCTATGTAGGAGCCCAAGGCTCAGGTATTGGCTTCTGCTGCAAACGCTCGTCGAGGCACAGCCGACGGCAATAGCAGCAGTCGGCGGCTCCGACGTGGTCGTGGAGTGGAAAGGTGTGGCCTTGGCTTGGTGTAGGTTCGGGGAGGCAATAAAGTTTGATCTCCGGCTCATCGTGTAGTAGCAAACCAGCGACGAGCAGCTCTAGGGTCGGCGAGGATGACGGTAGGGCAAGGCTGGGGTGCGTTGGTGCAGGGGCTTGGCTTCGCCGGGTCGGGTCTGAGGCCTGGCATAGCCGTGGCCTGGTGGTGGCGCTCTAGTGGTGCAGTAGGACGGCGAGGCTGGTGTGGTCGGGGTTGTAGCTTCGTTCACAGGTGAGGGAGGAGCGGTCCGAGGTCAAGGAAGGAGCGTCAGGGTGGTTGGTCAGGCCGTCGTGATCATGGGTTCAAGTAGGGGCGTTGGCGCGTCGTTGATGAGTTCCAGCGTGACGATGAGGCAGGGCTCCTACATCGCGACATTGTGCAACTCGACATCATGGCAAGCTTGGGCGGTGCTAGGGCAGGGTCGTGGTGGCGCGGCTCCGGCACAGCGAGGCAGGGACACGTCGGGGTGGCGCTGCCCTCGATAGGAAGCAGCAGTGCTCTGATTCATGACAAGGAAGAGGGTGGAGGCGAAGGAGCTTGTGGCGGCGGCGGATGGGGAACAGGGTGAGGGCAACAGCGGCTGCTCTATTTATAGGCGCGAACGGCTAGGGCTCCAAGGCGCAGACGACAGGATGCGTCGGCGTCCGTACTCCAATCCACACGGCGCGTATCGAGAAGCGCGGACACTGAGGGGCATGGATGGGATGTGTCGCAATGGCCGCAGCGCCCTAGGAGCATCTTCGCTAGGGTTCGGGCAAGGGCGCCAGCTGGCAGGCTAGGCGGGCATGGCTTGGGCCAGCGGGGGATGCGTTCGTGCGCAGGGCCGGAGTGGGGCGTGATCAGCTGGGCCAGGTGGGCAGCTTTCACGCGAGATGGGCTAAGGCCGGGGCGGGGTCAGGTTGTGCCTGCGGGGAGGAGGTGCTGGGAGGCTTGGCTGGGCCCGCACGCGAAGGAAAAGGGGAAAAAGGCCGGCTGTGCTAGCTGAGGCCTATTGGCCAGGTTGGAAGGATGGGGTTTTTTCCTATTTCTCCTAAGGGGCTTTTAAACCAAACCATGAGCTAACTAAACCTACAATCAAACCACAAACTCCAACAAGAACCAACTCAAGGCACTCATTATGCAACTAAATTATATGTGATGCATAAGATTACAACGTCCTAGTCTTGAAGTTAGGCCAAGAAAGGAAGGAATTTGGCTTAGATTTGACTAGCGACTACATGCTACACACATTGCAGGAAAAATGTTATAAAGTTCATATTTTTGGGTTGCACAAAAACCCAGGATGTTACAGGGAGCTTCATCCTCACTAAGGTCATTCGTGGCCTATGTTTCCCCAAAAGCCAGAAATTGGATAACACCATCTCTTCGACAAGGTCACGACCTCCAGAGAAACAGCATGCCTTGCTGAAGGCCGCATCACACGCCACCTGCTCTGCATCAACCTCCGTAGGAGGCCTCACACAAGTCGAAGGCTTCATGTCTCCCATTGTAGAAGCAAAAGGATACTTCTTGACCCTCGGCCCCATCTTGGGAACAACCCTAGGAGTTTTCACATAGAACCAGTAGGGAGGCTAGTCCTTCTCCCACTTATTCTTCTACACGAAGGAAATCTCCAAACCACCATCCTTCTGAGCCATCTTCGCCATGAAGGCGCAACTGGCAAACTGATACTCAACTTCCACGTTGTCAACCTTTGCCTTCTTAGGCTGACGCTGAAGTTCATAATACGCACAAAATGTATCCAAATTCGGGGGAGCGCCATATGTCTCGCAGGCGTAAGAAAACTTACTCAGCATAAGAGCGTCGGTGGGAGTAAGATGATGGAGCTGTACCTTAAAAGTCTCGAGAACCAAACAGAGGAAATAGACCGGAGGTATGCGAAGGCCACAAGCAAAAAAATCCTTGAAGACAATAGCTTCATCAACCTTCGGCTGAGGCATAGTCTCACCACGCGGAGGACGACCCTTCCCTACTAGGAAGCAGCCCTCATCCTCCAGAGCCTTTATAGCCTCTTCCATCATGAGTGAAGGCCCAAAATCCTAAGACTTGGCCATTTGAACCTTCGCCTTCTTAACCGGGGAAACGGGAATCAGGTCTCCGATAGAAGCTTCAATATTCTCTAATTGTCTTGAGCCTCCACAGATGCAGACATACACTCTTCGTACCTCTTTGACCAACCCTCAGACCTCACGCCAAGCAAGCGGGAATAAGGACCGCTAAAGCTAGGCCAGCGAAGATCAGAGCTAGTAGGCGAAGCCACTTCTGAAAAGGAGCAGCAGCGCAAGAAAAATTCTAAGGCACCAAGACAAGATAGTAGAGCAGCACAGGCGGGGCTTGAAAAGCTACAGGAGAGAAAGCGATGGCTTGGACGGCACTGGGAGCCTCCCCACCAACCCGCCCTTTATATAGGCCACGGGGGACGCTTCGAATTCCAAACACCAAAGGTTGCGACTGTTCGCGAGCGCATCGGGCACCAGGCCACCGCAACAAGTCAAACAGCAACACGTTGCCCCTCCAACGGTCCGATACTGGCGACCCAGAGGGGAAAGGGGCAAGCCTCCGCCACTCGGTATTAGTGTCACGCTTGAGGCTCACTGCCCGCTTGCATCGGACCGCACCCTCAAGGGGAGAACTGTTGGAACACCAATACATGAGTAGCGAAGGCTAGTCCAAACATAAGCTAATACCATTGGAACATTTGTGTAAGTGTTTGCAGGGACGCTAGGCGAAGCCTTTGCATGGGGCCTGCGATGGAGCAAAGACCCTAGCGATTCAAGCAGAGCCCGTGTACATTTCGGGAAGAAACCCAGGAGGCCTCCACCACTGGCCGTTGATAGGATGGAGGCCCGAGCATGACCCTGAAAATGTCAGGAGGAGTCCACAGGTGGAGACTCAGGAGCGAAGGCGGAGGCTCCAGCATCTCAGGTGGAGGCTATGCTATCTTCGCCCGAGAGAAAGGGGCCCTCACAGCACCGTGGCCCAAGATTGGAGACGGGCCTCCCATGGGCCTGAGGCTAAAGCCCAAGATGCAAAGGTGGTGCAGGTGGACAAGACCCGGGATGCCCCTGAAGATTTGTACTGGTGTTAGGATATTCTAGGAATGTACCTTAGCTGTCAAAGGGCAAATTTGTACAAAAAGTAGTAGTGAACAGTGCCCTATAAAAGGGGATGCCGGATGCTATGTAAAGGTGTGGGTGAACACATTAATGAAACCCTAATTAAGCTTGGGCCCACCTTCCATTTCACATACCCTCGCCGAGAGCATCCGGCTAGGTGAAGGCCTTCCGTATCCTACCTGCTGGAAACCCCCAGTTTTCCAACAATGACTTTGAGATTTTAACGACTCTCACTACTACAGAATGGACTTGTTATCCCGGGCGGTAACGGCCTTTAGTCCTGGTTACCACGTCGGGACAACGATCCTGGGACTAAAGGTGCCACCTTTAGTCCCGGGTCATCGAGCCGGGACTAAAGAGGGACCTTTAGTCCCGGTTGGTGTTACCAACCGGGACTAAAGGCCCTCCAGCCGAGCAAACATGGCCGCACCCTTTAGTCCCGGTTGGTAACCCCAACTGAGACTAAAGGTTCCTTTTCTTTTTTTGTTTAATTTGTTTTCAGTTCCGTTACACGTATTTGTTTAATATATAATATGTTTTTATGTACATATTCTACGCTGCTAATATAAATACACGCACGCATATAATTACATCTAATTCTCATCTCGAGCATTATTATATTCGAATAAAGTATGAACCTATATATTATATATATATATATATGTATATATACAACACTTTCATAATCTTGTTCTCGAAAATAACGATATCAATAAACATTTAATTTATATCATTTATTCCTTAGGATCAAAGTAGAACTCACCGTTGGGATTTAACACTTTTTCTAGAAGAAATCCTGCTATTGACTTTTGAACTGCTTTCAGATGGTATTTTTGCATGACCCTTCGTTTCAACCATTCAGTCTTGCATTTGAAATAAAAGGAAAAGTATTAATAAATATATATATATATATATATTCATTTAAAAATAAATAAAAAATTGATATATACGTACTCTGAGGACATCTTCAGGAGTTCTTATGTGCGCAGTGATAAATTCACAAACATAGTATCCACACAAGTTATTACCAGGTTGCTGCCGCAAACACCACTATACGAGAAGAAGATTATTCTCATCATCTCACACGTAAATTGAAGTACGATATAGTAATTAAACACGTGGGGAAGTGTATATAGTACAACTTACTGGTATTTCAACTACATTAAGTGGTGCCTTGCAATCCTTGCGATGTTGCCGAATAAACTCTTTCCAAACCCTATGCGACCAATAATGTACGATCGTTAATAAATTATGGCAAAGTCTATTCAATAATAGTTGTGCGCGAGAGATCGAAATTACCCCTGGATAATGTCTATCATATCTTGGTATAGTGCCCGCTCTTTTCTCAACGAGTCAAAGATTACTAACCGACTTGAGTTTAACTCAATGACAATGAGTATCCAGTGAAACCTGCATTGGTTTATACACACACGTACATGCATATAAGTTGTATTGATATTACATAAAATGTGTAGACTACATTATTATTAACACTTACTCAAAGTTGTACGGGAAAAGTATTGTTGTCTTGTCGTGCTGCTTCACGAAGAACATCATGATATTCTCCTGTGCTTCAGATACCCACCGCTCCTTGACAATAATACCGGTTTTGAATACGATATAAGGATCAATGAAGCCAACACTGGTGTCTTGTATTCTTTGGAGCTCTGACATCTGGAATCTGTATATAAATATAAGTTACATGTGAGGATAATTATATACACGTACGCATGGAAGTGAGTTTATTAAATAAAAGTAAGAATCACTTACAAACAAAAGGAGCTAATGATTGATTTGTCCAGAGCGTCCATGTGGTATAGTTGATGCAATTCTTCGAAACTAATATGTAAGATGTCATCGCCACGGAAGTAATGATGGTCTCTAAATCTGACAAAGATCCACTGCTCACCCCTGCCACACGCCTGCATGTACCACTTGTTGAGCAAGTACATTTGCGTACCCAATTCATTCAGAGCCGCAGGGTTGTACAGACTTTTGCCATATTTATAAGTCTTCCAGGTATCAACTTCCAGGTTCTGGATTGAAGCTTTGCCCGTCAATTGATCCAAGGTTAAACCAGTATCTTCAAAAAAAGCATTAAGGCTTTGAACCGACACTTCTCCAGAGTTGTCTGGTCGATAGACTTCTATGTTGGAACCATATTCATTAGCAACAACAAGATTTTACATTGGTTGCTTCTGTTGTCCGAGCTGTGGGACATCCTTCCCTAATGCTCTTTTCCTTTTCTTATCTGCATCATGTGACTTCACGAGGGAGTGGTCATAGTCTGATAGTGGCGAAGGCTTACGAAGTTCAATCATCTTTTTCTTGTGAGCATCGACCTTCTGCCTCAGCACATCTCATGGTATGTAAAAGTACGGCTTCTCCTTAAGCTTCGCTTGACTCTTGTTTTTGATATCTATAAAAAATCTTTCACTTTTTTGTCTTCTTCAGCTGCTATTTGCTCATTAGTCTTTTCAGGAAGTATTTCTTGAGAAATAACTCTTTTTCTCGGGGTCTTCTTTGCCGCTGGGACCTTAGACGTCTTTGTAGTGCGTCGCTGTGGAGGGGGTGGGGCGGTGTTGGAGACCGGCGTGGAGGCGATGAGGCCGGTGTTGGTGGAGACCGGCGTGGAGACATTGGAGATCGTTGTGGAGGCGGTGGGGCTGGTGTAGGAGTTGGAGATCGTTGTGGAGGCGATGGGGCCGGTGTAGGAGTTGGCGATCGCTGTGGGGATGGAGTCGTCTCGCCCCCCGCGACGCTGTGATGAGATGGAGAATGAATGATTGGGCTAGGCTAGGGGGAGACCCTGCTACAAAAATAAGTTGTGTGTCAATTATTTTTGAAGCCAATAGAAAATTAATGGAAAATAATATTTCATTCACTTTCATTCGTACCTAGGGTGAGGTAGGGGAAGCGGTGGCGCCCCAAGAATGATGATGAAGCATTTGCGCCATTGAATAAATGTCTTCTCTGCTTCTCCTAGTGTCTTCTCCCCATCATCGCCTTCAATGTCAAGAGGAACATTGCTGTAACCTTTGAGCACTCTATCGACCGAGACGCTAGCATATCCAGGTTGAATAACTGACCCATGGATTCTTGATGTCTTTGTTCGGTCTATTGGAGATACAACCCCGACAGCCACCATGATTGATGCATTATTACCATCTGGAATGTGCAGCTCACATGTTGTTAGAGGCTCGGTAATGTCATCAACAGGGAAGCACAACCCAGCGTCATCTTGAATAACTGGCAGCTCCATGGAAGTACAACTGCTTTTCATCTGACCAACGGGGCTAATGGTGACTCCCGGCGTTGATTGCGATTGCATTTGACTCACTGCTAGCTGCACTTACCACTTGATCTCCTCCTGCATTCTTGCCTCAAGAGATTTTTCTCGTTCACATGATTCAAGCAATGCTTGTCGTGACTCATCAACAAATTGCTCCAATGCACGGATTCGTTCTGCCTCCTCATCCTTCTTTCTCTGACGGCTTCTGTAGGTATCCTTGTCTGCTAGGAATGCGTGTAGCCACGGAACCGCCCCATAGCCTCTTGTTCGACCACCGTGTTCGGGATTCTCTAGGGCATATGCCAATTCATCCTTCTCTCTGTTGGGCTTGAAAACACCACTATCAGCTTCTTCCCTAGCACGAGCTAGTCTCTGTGTTGCTCTCTCAATTTTTTGGCCGAAAATTAGCTTGCCAGTGTCTGGGTCTAGGCTTCCCCCATGAGCGTAGAACCAATTCTTCACGCGTTGAGGCCAGTTCTTCTCTATTGTTTCAGGTATGATTCCCTTGGCAGTAATATCTGCTTCTAGGTTCTGCCACTTGGGAATAGCACTCCTATAACCACCTGATCCCATGCGATGATGGTATTGCTTCTATCGGGCATTCTATCGATTCCTCATCACACGTTCCTCACTGTCTTAAGATGTCTTGTATTCTACGAAGGCATCCCAATGGGACTCCAACTTGTCAAACGCCTTAGCATTGAAATCCGGCGTAGCATTCTTCAAGATAAACTTTTTATACAATGTCTTCTTCCAACTCTAGAACAATGTTGCCATCTTCTTCATTGTCCAATCCCTCACTAGCTCCTTCAAAGCATCATCTGCTTGTAATGTCAAATGCTGAGTGATATCTCTCCAAGCTAGGTTCTTGTCACGATCAGATACAAAACTAACATTAGGAGCGGATATTTTCTGCTTCCATTCACGAGCACTAACTGGGATCCTATCCCTTACAATGAACCCACATTGATTGACATATGTCTGAGCATGTGGTCCCAATGGTTTGCTGATGTCGGTGTCGAATTCTAATATTATGAAACGGCCCTCTAATGGCTTTTTTGGCCCTCGGACTTTCCTACTTTTGTCGGTGGTTGATGTAGATCCAGAGACCGGCTACATGAGTAGAAACACAATGATTAACAACAAATATACGTACGCATGCATCTATAAGAGATGATAGATAATCGAATATACCTCGCCAGTATTTTCTTGCGCGACAATTTGTTGATCTTCAACCACTAGCATATTCAGGATATCCTCATAATCAGCAAAGTACTGACTCGTGTCATCTACATCCACATTGGTGCCGACGTTGATAATATCCGCCATTATGTCATCACTCAAGTTATCATCCGGAGCAGCCATTTGTATCTTCAAGATAACACATAGATAGAATTACTATGGTACATAACATAAGTACATGTGATAACACATATAGAATTACTAAATCCAATTAAATATAATAACACATAATATTTCATAAGGATAAACAATAATAAGGTATAGGCTTTGGAATCGAATCAAAAACACTTTCGATCCAAAAACATGGAAATAAGTACATGTATATATATACACATAGAATGATACAATATATTTTCTCTCTCTCTCAACACATAGAAATAAGTGCATATGTCTATATCTCTAGATATGCATGTGATAACACATAGAATGTCTCTCTAGATACAGTTTTCTCTCTCTCTCAACACATGAAAATAAGTACATGTATATATACATATATAAATAATTAAGTACATATGTATACATATAGAATCTCTCTCTAGATATATAGAGAGAGATAGAATATATAATTACTAAATCCAATTAAATAAATCTAACATGAAATTAGATAAACTAGTAATAGATAATACATTTTAATCTAACATATATCAAAAACTATAATAAAAAACTATCTAAAAAAACTATCTTAATAAAATACTAATTAAATTTTAATACATTTAAATCTAACATATATCAAAAACTATCTAAAAATAACTAAAAAACTAACAATAAACTACTAATTAAAATTTAATACATTTTAATCTAACATACGGCCGAGACTTTGTAAAAAAAATCTAAAAAACATGACCGATCGAGAGCAGCAGACGAGAGTTCGACGGAGGGTACGGTGGGCGCACGGGAAGCGTCGGCGACGGAGGGTGGGGTCGGGTGCGGCGGCGGAGACGGGATGCGGCGCGCGATGCGGGCCGAGAGAATGGCGCGGCCGGGTGGGGGTAGACGACGACGGCGGCGCGGCAAAGACGAGCTCGACGATGGCGGATGGCGCGGCTGGGCGGGGATGAGCGACGGAGGCGAGATTGAAGATGAACAGAACAGACGTTCGATATATATAGGCCGGGACTAAAGGACATTTAGTCCCGGCTGGTAAGACTAACCGGGACTAAAGGTCCAACCCTTAAGTCCCGGTTCGCCTTACAAGCCGGGACTAAAGGCTTTTAGTCCCGGTTGGTGTTACCAGCCGGGACTAAAGGTATTTTTGGGCGGGCACCGAAATTGCCACCCACCTTTAGTCCCGGTTCTTGGCCTAGGCCAGGACTGAAGGCCTGAAAATTTTGGCCACCCGCCAGCGTAATTGGAAAGGCCTGTGATTTTGATTTTGTTTAATACTAGGTTAATCAATTAATTCCATAGCAACTTCAATATTTTGCAATATTTATTTTAAAAAATACTATTGATTAACTAATTATTTATTGTAAATAGGAAAATTTTGTAACCTAAAGTTTTTAATTTCTTTTATGAATATAGAATATAAATGTTACTAATACTAAGTATTTTGTTAATGCAAAAATATATTTGTAACTTAAAATTAATAAAACTAATATTATTCGATAGAAAATTTATTATCACATTATTGTAACGTCAATGTTTCAATTTTTTCTCGGTTTTTGACCAAAATTGACAGGAAATTTTTGTTGAACCTATAAAAATAAAGAAAATGTAGTATTTTTTGTTCTACAACTTTTTCAAATGAAAAAATGGCCTATGTAAGGATTGTAGATATTGATGAGCTTAACAAACTTGGTATTCAAAACTTTTCAATTTGAGACAATCTAGGGTTCCGAAAACTAGTTTGTAGGCATCGAAATTTAAAAATCACAAATTTGAACCGTCCAAACTTTCTCAAATGGAAAGTTGACGAAAACAACAATTGTAGATCTTTTTGAGTTTAACAAACTTGGTATTCAAAACTTTTCAATTAGAAGTAATTTAGAGTTCATAATACTAGAGTCAAAGTGTTATTTTTTCATTTGACCAAATTTGACTTGGTCAAACTTGCTCAAATGAGACACTAAATGACCTCAGATGAAAAAACTCTGAATACCAAGTTTGATCATCTCAGCAAGATCTACAATTGTTACATAGCTCATTTTCCCATTTGAGAAATTTTTATCAAACACTAGTCACAACTTCTTGAATCCTTTGTTTGTCTGACCTGAAAGATTACTTAAAGCAGGCCAATCATTGATTGTTACGAACAACATTGCTCGTAGGTCAAAATTTTCTTGTTTGTACTCATCCCAGACACGTACACCTGGTTTGTTCCATAAAACTAGAGGTTCTTCAACTAATGCCTTCAGATAGACATCAATATCGTTGCCAGGTTGCCTCGGACCTTGGATGAGGATCGGCATCATAATGAACTTCCGCTTCATGCATAACCATGGAGGAAGGTTGTAGATACATAGAGTAACTGGCCAAGTGCTATGACTAGTGCTCTGCTCTCCAAAAGGATTCGTACCATCTGTACTTAAGGCGAACCTTAAGTTTCTAGCCTCATTTGCAAACTCTGGAAATTCCCTGTCTATCGCTCTCCACTGGGACCCATCAGCTGGGTGTCTCAGCATATTGTCTACCTTACGGTCTTCTTTATACCACTGCAACAACTTTGCATGGTCTTTATTTCTTAACAAACGTTTTAAGCATGGTATTATAGGAGCATACCACATAACCTTGGCAGGGATTTTCTTTCTAGGACGTTGTTCACCCTCGACGTCACCAGGATCATCGCGCCTGATCTTATACCGCGATGCTTTACATATTGGGCATTCATCCAAATTCTCGTATTCATTGCCATGGTAGAGGATGCAGTCACATGCATGTATCTTCTGGATTTTTAATCCCAAAGGGCAGACAAACTTTTTTGCTTCGTACGTAGTGGTGGGCAATTCATTTGGCTTCGGAAGCACCTTCTTTATGAGGTTCAATAAATTCCCAAATGCCTTGTCGGATACACCATTCTTTGCCTTCCACTGTAGCAATTCCAGTGTTGTACCCAGCTTTTTTTGTCCCTCTTCGGCCGTCGGGTATAGCAACTTCCTATGATCCTCAAGCATGCGCTCGAACTTAACTTTCTCTTTTTCACTTTCCCATTCTTGTGCATCACGAATGACATCACCAAGAGCATCACCGAGATCATCTTCTACCGCTACCTCTTCTTCATCTCCCCCTATTGTAGTATCATCAAAGGCACCATACTGAGCAATAATGTCAACAATGTCTAAATCTTCTCCTTCACCTTCTTCCATCATGACCCCGCTTTCTCCATGCTTAGTCCAACATATATAGTTTGACATGAAACCTGACTTAAGCAAATGTGAATGAAGACTCATTGAGCTTGAATATTCCTTTAAATTCTTACATAGGGCACATGGACAGCACATGAAACCATCCCACTTATTTGCCTCGGCCACACCTAAGAAATAGTGCAAGCCCTCAATAAAGTCTTGGGAGCGGCGATCGGTATTGTACATCCAATGGTGTGACATAATCTGTATTACACGACAAATTATGAAAACCTTGAACATAATTAAGTATTTTATTACACAACATAGATGACACACACACACAGTTGATTAATTAACTAAGCCTGGCTACAACATAAGCAATCCCAACTATCACTAAATAAACTAAAACTACAATGCACTTCAGTAACATAATTATTTTGTGATCATACGCAACTAAAACAGACAAATCATTCTTCTGTTGAATATCAATAAGCTTCTCCTGCTGGCTCATCGCCTCATCAATGCAGGCCTCAATTAATTTCTGCACGTATGTAGCATAATCTTCCTCCCAAGACAACCATCGCATCCATTGCCCTCCCACTTTGAAATTAAAGCCAAAAATATTTAGTCAAAATATTCAAGAAAAGCAGTCAATTAGCCATAATAATCAAATGCGTAAGAAACTCACATCATGATCCGGGCACTTGTAGAAAACACGACCCTTGTTGGGTCCTCGTCTCTTGACTCGGTACTCCATCACAATCTTCTCGCTTACACTTGCCGTAGATAATGAGAGGGAGTTCGCCTCGATCGTTCCAAGAACCTAACGAGAGGCCAAGGATCCGATACCGATTGTCATCTACTTTCTATACTTATTTTTGCAAACTACAGTAAATTTCACATTTTCCAAAATAATATATTTAAACAAAACTAAAATTATTTATTTATCTAACTAAACCATGAAATATGTACTATGTATAATAGTAAAATACCAAACTATCAAGTGATTTTACTATTGTAAATCATCATGTGATTTTGAGCTAAAAATGACATAGAAATCACATAGCTCAAAAACATATTTCAATAAATAACCATTCGTACTAGTTGACCTTGCTTACGTGATCATCTCGGCGAGCATTTCTTCACCGGACGGCACCGTACTTGGCCAAGGAAGAGCTCCGATTCTACGAGGAAGGGAACACGGTCTTCCACGACCGTTGCCGCTCTCTCTCGTAGAATCAAAGCTCCTCCTTGACATCCGTTACCGCTCGGCAGAGAAAATACTCGCCGAGATGATCACGGTTCGCAAGTTCAACTAGTTTGATTTTCTACAATTTTCTAACTATTTTCTAAGTTTTTCATTTCATGGAAAAATTAATTCTAAGATCATATAAGCCGCCGGGGGCGAGGATGGCGCGTGCTCCAGCGAGGACGAGCGAGGCGTGATTTTGATGAACTAATTTAACTTTTGTTTATCCAAACATATATGCAAATCATCATGTGATTTTGAGCTAAAAATGACATATAAAATCATAATAAAGTCCAACATATAAAGTTACACATGCATCTACATCGCAAAATGAGATAAGCTACTGATAAAACATAAGAGGATTAAGTTTGTTACCTCCAAAATCGAAGAGCAACACCAATGAAGGGGGAGAGAGCAAGAACAACAACAAGCTGAAGAATAGAGGCAGTGAGTTTGAATGGAATGGCTCGGGCTCGGGGAGGAAGAAATGAGCCGGTGTATAGGCCGGCATAATTAGTCCCGGTTAGGTGGCCAAACCGGGATTAAAGATTAATATTTATTCCCGGGGTATCACCCAAACCGGGACTAAAGATCCCTGCCACACGGACGACCGTTGGGCAGGGACCTTTAGTCCCGGTTGGTATTACGAACCGGGACTAAAGGGTCCTTTAGTCCCGGCGGCAAAAAATGCCGAAGCTAATGCCAAATTAAGACATCGTTCTAAAGTCTGTTCTCTAGTAGTGTTTGTATGCTGACTTTATGGGCAACAAGAGACCAAAACTTGGTGGTTCTGTGATAGGGCGTGCTTTGGTTCACAGGAAGAAGCAGGCTGGCCATGATAGGCTTATGGAGGATTACTTCCTGGACGAACCCACCTTTGGCCGAGCTACTTTCAGGCAGCGGTACAGAATGTCAAGGGATCTGTTCTTGCGCATTGCAAATGCTGTGGAAGCTCATTGTCCATACTTTGTGCAGAGAAGAAATGCAAGTGGACAGCTTGGTCATAGTGCTTTGAAGAAGGTTGCTGCATCAGTGTGTATGCTAGCATATGGTCGTCCGGCTGATTTCCTTGATGATTGGATTCATATTGCTGAGAGCACTGTCATTAAGAGCTTGAAGAAGGTTGTCAAGTCTATGGTTGAGATCTTCGGAGAGAGATATTTGCGAGCACCCAATGCAGAGGACACTGCAAGACTTATGGAGATGAGTGCATCAAATGGCTTCCCGGGTATGTTTGGATGCATCGATTGCATGCACCGGAAGTGGAAGAATTGTCCTGCGGCATGGCACGGGCAATTCACTGGACATTGTCATGATCCAACAATAATGCTTGAAGCCGTTGCATCGAGTGACCTGTGGATTTGGCATGCATAATTTGGGCTGCCCGGATCTCACAATGACATTAATGTGTTGCAAAGATCTCCTTTGTTTGCTAGGCTAGCTGCTGGGGAAGCACCTCCTGTGGATTTTGATGTCAATGGTAACCACTGCACAATGGGATATTATCTTGCTAATCGCATATATCCTTCATGGGCTACGTTTGTGAAGACAATTTCAAACCCTCAATGTAACAAGAAAGCTCACTTTGCCCAGCGTCAAGAAGCATGTAGAAAGGACGTTGAACGTGCATTTGGGGTGTTGCAATCTCGGTTCGCGATTGTTCGTGGACCTGCTAGATTCTGGGACCAAAAGACTTTGTGGCGCATAATGACCACATCTGTGATCATGCACAACATGATAATTGAGGATGAGCGAGGACAACCGGATGACTTCAATTATCACGACACTGAGTTCACATATGTTCCACCTGTGCAGCCTCAGAGGGATAATGACCGAATCAACAAATTTCTAGAAGTGCATCGGAAGATTGAGGATAGTGAGGGGCATAACCAACTTCGGGATGACTTCATGGAGCATTTGTGGCAGTTGCATGGGCAATGATTCATTCATGTTATCTATCTACTATTACCTGTTTCTGTGTTACTGTCTTCAAGTTAGGAGTTTAGTAGTAGTACATCTTTTGACTACAGTTTGTGAAAGGTTACTGAACCTTGCACTTAGCTCTGTGTAACTTGTCAGGCTTCATAGTGCAGCTGATTCTATTAAAGAATGGCATGCACACTCTTTTAGCTTGTAAATGAATAAGTTGAACTCTTGAATTTAGACTTCCCGTCCACATACTCCTCTGTCCTTTTGTGTTTAACATTTTGCATGTGAGCATGTTTGCGTGATCTGTCCGGTAGCTATGGTTTCACAGTGACAAAGTTTCAATTCTGTACAATTTTTAAACGAAGTCTTAACGGTAGCTAGCATTGGAGATATTTTAATCTCAATCTGAAATTTTGAATTTAAATTTCAAAATTGTTAATTTGAATCATGTGCGATAGACATAAAAAATATGAATTATTATGATTTACAAATCTCATCCATGCATTTTGATCCAACGGTTAAATGCCAAGTTAGGGTTGATAGGGCCAAAGCATGCTGAATCTGCAACATGGGCCAAAATCACATATTAGGGATGAGATATTGGGGAACTGCAAAAGCATCTCCCCCAATAATCCAAAAAGTAATATAGGGCTACCCCAATACCAGCTTATTGGGGGGAGTTGTATTCGGGGCCTGCTGGAGATGCTCTCTCAGGTTGGAAGAGAGGAAGATGCCAACATGTCAGCGTTGCTGCGTCCCTGGGCCAACTGAATGTTGCACCATAGAGCTATGACAAGGTGAAACTTGAAATAAGCAGTCAATCTGCTTTTAACTCAATGTTTCTATTCATTTTTTCTAGTTTTTACATCTTGAGGGTCCCACATTTTCAATTCTATTGAACTACTCTGTTTTAAAAAAATGTAATACAAGCTTTTATCTTGAGACAAATCATCCTAGGTTGACCATGTATGTATAAAAATACCAATATTTATGATACAAATAAGTATCCTATGTGAATAGAACTGCTTTATTTATTAGAAGTAGGTGGTAGATCCAAACCTACAAAACAATGAATCTATGCATCATGCCAGTCTCGTCTCATGCAGTATATGCCATAATTGAAAATTTTCAAACAGACCGACCAATGAGAGACCCCCACTGATGTCAGCAGGCCAAACATGATCCTGTAGGGCATCTGCCACCGTGCGCTGTCTGCGAGTGCGGGATGGTACTGCCGCAACCACCGCTGGTGCCAAGTCCTCCAAACAGCAAGACATGAGCCACTTATCCTCCCAAAATAGAGTATTTCTTCCATTGCCCACCTTAGATTCCATTGCAACGTTGAAGAGAGCTACAACATTCGGATGTATATGTATGTCGTCAAGGCCAGTTCATGCTTGGCTGGGGCCTGTCTTCTTGAACCATAACCAACGGATTTGTAGTGCCCAGCTCATGAACTCAAGGGTAATAAGTATCCCTAGTCCACCCAGATAACGGGGTCGCTGTACTTTTTCCCCTGCAACCAAGCAAGCACCACCGTTTGTACCTTCCCACATAACACAGCAGTTCTTCACAATCAAGAAACCATAGTGAAAGCAGACGTCCTCCATGCCCAGTGCCTTGCTACCTCCTCCTGCTGCGATTCAAGTGGTGCTGCTGGTTTTTTTCCTCCCTGCTCGCACACTGCCATCAAGATCCACCATGGAAGCACATGTTTCTGCAGTTTCTTTACCTAGTGATACTATGTCTGCAATTTTAGTTGTCTTCAACTATGTAGGAAGACAAGCTCTTCAGTTGCTTGCAACCAGATGATGAGAAGAAACTGGAGCAGATTAACTAATCTTGAAACTGCTTCCTTACGGTGATGGGTTTGATCACCATGTGATCTCTATGTTCCTTTTGCCTCCTATTCACCAACACATCATATGCACATGTCTACATCCAAACTTTAAAATCTTTCGCACAGACATAATTTTTCATAACTTTAAAATCATGCATAGGTGTAATCTTCATCCTAATCATTCACTTCTTTTTGTCTACATGGCGGTAGTGTAGTGGAACGTATGAGGTAGATCAAGATGGAAGAACAATAACATAGGTGGTTGTGTATATATATTGCATAATTCCATATTGTGCTTGATGGAGACAGAAGACAACCTCACATGCATTGCCGTGCCACTTGACGTGGCTCAAAAATATATAGAGAGTTAGGGACCACACCATCATGCCCACCCATGTGCTTTCTGTGTTCCAGTTCTGGCTTCACCTTTGTGCTTTGAAACTCTAATAAAATAACAGGCTACTCATGGAATAGGGGTATAGGTTTCAGGAACCACCTATTTTAGATTAGGTGATACATCATTGGTTCATCTCATTACCGTAATTATATAATCATATCTTTTTGTGAGGGAGGAGATGGTGTACAGTCAACCACTTTATTTCACAAAATAAAAAAAAAAATTGTGTGAGATGATAACCGATCACCCATTTCTCAAACAAAACAAACCATATACATCACAAGTGGCTATTGCAGGTTACACCGGTATGTGCCCTGTTCGCTTGGCTAATAAGTCATGACTAAAAATATTGTTGGCTGATTTATTATGAGAGAAAAATACTATTCGTTGGCTCTTGGCACCCCATGGTGTTGTCCTAGAGATACTCTGCACGCATGGGGTGCACGAGCAATATGTTGGGCAATCTGGAAGAACGGGAATAAAGCCTGTTCTAAGAAAAAGCTGATTAAAAATCATTTTGAGATTATTTGCCATGCTAGTGCCCTTATGCAGTAATGGATAGGTTTGTATATGCAGAAATGGACAAGGAACAGCTTGTTGAGGGAGTTTCTACCATGCTTCGTGTGGCGAAGATGATAATAGCATCACACAGCATGGTGGAGAAACTGAAAGGAGGCAACTGAAAAATGGTGAGCCACTACAACAGGTCTCTTAATTAAAAGCGTTTTGTTAAAGACATTTTGATAAAATTGCCTTAATTTCCTTTTACTTAAAAGCATTCTTACGAAAAGGCCTTTAAAACCACTTTTATGGAGGAAAATATAAAAAACACCTTTAGTTACCTGTAGCATATTGGAGGCACTTTCAAAACACCTTCGTAGCCCTGAGACACATGCACAGAACACCGACGATTTGGGCCAGCACATTTTTTTTTCCCATCCTCTTCCACCGTTCATTGCCTATCCGATTAGTGGGACGCTACCCACAACCTTGGTGCTCGCACCTTTTTCTAAAAATGCGTTCGATGGTAGCGCTCGTTTTCCGCACAGAAGTCGGCGACGTCTCCCAATCTTTTCTTTTTTCTTTGCTGTACATACACGCACACCGTGTGTCCGCGTATGGTGTGGGCGTTGAGTGTGCGGGTTGTGACGACGAAAAAAAAAAACACTGTGCCTCGAACCTTCCGACCCCCAGCTGCCCACCGCTCCACACGAAAGGAGCCGAGAAAAAAAAATCCCCACCCCCAGCTCCGCCCGCTCCGTACGCCGCCGCTGGTGCCGACCCCTCTCCCCGCCCCCACCGTCCTCCTGCTCCGCTTCCACTCCCCTCTCCCCGTCGTCCCATCCACGTGTGGCGGCTAGGCCTCCCCAATGAGCTGCGCATGTTGCGGCCACCTGGGGCACTGCTCAGCGCCGTCCGCCCCTCATCCGCCTCCCCTTGAGGTCGCGACGCCGCCAGCCCCACCGGGCCTCCGCTCCGCCCTCGCCGCCTCGGATTTGGTGTCGAGCCAGCATAGGAACTCTGCCGTGGCCAAACCCTACAGGCGCAGCCCTGCTGCCGGTGCGCGCGACGACTCTGCCAACAGCAAGGTACCGGCGTCTCTCCCTTGCTCGGACCTTCTTTTCTGCGTCCTCAGGTAGCCCTCACCTCCTGTTCCTCGCCCGCAGCATCGAGGTCAATCCCCCAGGCGCATTGCTTCCTCCGTGCTCTGTCTAGGCCCACCATCAAGACACTGCCAAGCAGCAGCTGCAGGTCACCACCTTCTGCAATGTCGTGAGTCCGTGATGCCCACTAGGTGTTCGAAGAAATGCCGATGGGTATGCAATGGTCGATTTCGTCTTCGCTCATGCTTTGCTTGACCTGGATGTGTCCTCATCTGTCTCTTCTGCTTCTTCCTTCTTCCTCTTCTTACCACTTCTCAGGATGGTGCTTTTGGGATTCCGTGCGCCTAGGGTACGCGTACTGCTAATGGCACCAGTTAATTAACTAATCCTTTTGTTCCCCTATGATGTTAGCTGCTGTTGGCCATTGCGTTTTTACATTTTGCCTTTTTATGCAGCTGATATGCCCCTAACAGAACCTGTGCTGCTGAAGCACGCAATAAAAAAGGCAGCTGTATCTTTTGGATGAAGAGGTATGCATTCATGTTCTAAGTTTATCTACCACAAAAGATTTAAAATCTGCTTACGTATGGTCTTATTACACAAAATGTTCTTAACAGCGAGTGTGCTGATATATTAATTTGTTATTATTACATATGTTCTCATCGAGTCCAGGAAAAAAATTGCCACCAAGTCTACTATTGTATTGCTTTGGTAAATAGTCTGGGGTCACCTACATGAACCACACAGACCTCAAATGCGTGGCATAAAAAACGACGATGATAAAGATTTTTTTCTTCTTCAATTAGATACCAGAAAGCTAGGTTCCTCCCCATCCGTTAACCCCTTCCTTCTAACGCAGTTTATGTTTCAATGTTCTTACCTATTACCATTCTATACTGCTGTTATGCCCCCAACAGGACCTCCTGCTGATGCACACAAGCAACGAAAGGCAGCCACAGCTTTTGGAAGAGGATGCTAGTACACAATCTCTGCTCCAGTGTACTTCCATTTTTTCTCGAAAGGACACAGCCATCTGCCTATTCGACATCCATATGCAACAGCACTGTTACGAGGTTTACCAATTTCTGAGATAAATTGCATATCCTAGCTTGCTCTGCTCTGCTCAATCGAATGTACTAGGGTTTATGCAAATTCTGATATAAATAAACATTGTTTCATGTATATAATTATTTAGGAATTGTATACAAATATATGCATTTGTTTTTCTTATCTGCACAAATGAATTAGACAGAATGTACCAGGGTTTATACAATTTCTGAGATATGTAAACATTTTTTCCATTGGTGTAGGAGAGTTATCTAGGGATTGTACAATAACTTGTACAGATCTGTATATACTTGTAACCAAACTTTTTCTTATCTGCACAAATGAATTAGAAATAATAAACTAC
Organism: Miscanthus lutarioriparius; assembly: GCA_904845875.1. Classification (NCBI taxonomy): domain Eukaryota; kingdom Viridiplantae; phylum Streptophyta; class Magnoliopsida; order Poales; family Poaceae; genus Miscanthus; species Miscanthus lutarioriparius. The sequence goes on from CAJGYO010000009.1 coordinate 93,469,561, forward strand.
GGTTTATGCAAATTCTGAGATAAATAAACATTTTTTTGCAATTGTACAGTAACTTGTATAGATCAGTACTTTTTTTTTGCCAATTGTCCAAACCAAACTTTTCTTATCCGCACAAATTTAGAAGAGCATGATTTGTTTGGAGTTTCAACCTGTTTTATTGGTACAAGCTTGCTGTTGAGTCAATTGGAATCAGGGGGAGCCTTGAAGAAAGCTAAAATGAAAAAATGTAATTGCCAATAGGAGATGAGGATTCATGCTTGATTTTCCTGGAAGTGATGGTTTTACTGATATTTGACGTTGCAAACAGAAATTGCTTAAATGAGTTGTCCTGGAGGTCGTGAAAAGTATGAGTTATCCCCAGTAGCAGATACTGGCTCAGGATATTCATTAGCTTCCCACGAGGTAAAGCGATATACCAATATATTATTGATTCTGTGCCATATAGAATATATAGCTTTTGACGAGTCTGTCTAACATGTGCCTGAGCTTACGAGATCCACAAGCTTATGGATTATCTTGTGATAACCTGATCCCCTGGGTATTTAAATTGGATATTTTTTATGCTTTTGAGAAATAGCTTGGCCTCATATTGAACTATTTGAGACTTTTAAAATGCAGTGACAGTGAGTGGACAAATAGCTGAGGTGCATAATCCCCTTATAGTAGCTGAGCCATTGCTTCTATAGTGGTCATGCTCTTGTCTTTTGTTTTCAATGATAGGATTCATGCACAGTTTTATATCTTAGATGTCTGCACGCTGGTCTTCAACAGTGATGCATGTTTCATTTCTTGGTTCCTTGTGTGATTATCTTATGAGTTCCAGAAATGCAGTTTATGTAAGCAAAATTAGCCATAGAGGTTGACTGGCAAGCTTTTATCATCACTAATTACTAATTACAAAATGCTGTAAAGGATATGCCTCTGTTTCGGAGAAAATGATAGGTAACTATTACTGTCAAAGGCTAAAGCACTTCGAATGATTATACTTACTACATGAGTGAGATTGTTAGTGGATCTATGATCTTTACCTATCTGTGCCTATTGGTTAACTTGCATTTTTTTGAGTTACCTTCTTTATTAGGTCATTACTCATTAGTAAAGAACATTACAAGAAAGGATCAGTTATCTTGCTTACTGCTTTGAGCTTACTGTCCAAGATTTCACAAGGTGTGTTTGCCACTACTGGATCTGTCTTCTGGTTATTTCTGCATTCTAAAGAATTCTTCTATTCATATTTACATTATGAACTCGGTTTGCTAAGAAGGAAGTTAAAGTTTACTTCACACATATGAGATTATTTTGTTTAACATAATATTAATAATGTCTTTCCATGAGCTAATTCCTTAAGAAAAGGTCTTGCTATGAGCTAGAATTTCTGTTACAGAACCCTGACTATCGCCTTTGCTCTAATTTGAATATTAAGTACTCTGATGGAAGTGCCATAACTCATTACAGTGAATCTGATTCTATATCCAGTTAGCAGATATAAAGTCACACTTATATATGTTACACAGTGAATCTTCTCGGTGGCTGTTTATAGTGTAAATAATGTTTCTTTTGATGCTCTGTGATGCTCAAATTTGAGTTGGAAACCATTCTTCCATATTATGTAAATAATAACTGACCTATCAGAATGACTGAGAAGATGCACACATCATTATGTACTTCCGATAGTCACTAATATTGTTGTAACTTCTAAGCCAATTTTCAGTTTTCCTGTGCTGCATTCGCTGACTACTTATTTGATATTCAACTAGTAGTCAGCGAATTATTACCTGAAGTCTTATTACATAATACATATCCCAGAGATTTTTAACAGATAAGGGTTATTCTTATTACATAATACGTGCAACTAGCCAACTATTACCTGAAGTCTTAGCTCTCCTGTACTAAGCACTGATACTTATTGGGACATGTTTATTTGGTTGCAAACAGGAACAGTCGCTAAGTGAAGATAGTAGGAAGGCTAGCAATGAGGCGATATCTATTCAGTTGGATTTATACTGGCATATGTATATTGTTTTGATGTAAAGCATGTCGTGCTTTTATCTCTTAAAGGGAGTAGAAAACCTGTGTCATTTAGGAATGAGAACCTAAACAATAGTACTGAGGATCGTCACTTAGGAATGAGAACCTAAACAACTGTACTGTGGATCATCTTTATTTTTCTATCTTATGGATATTTGGAGATGAAAAATTATGTCTGTGCGAAAGATTTTAAAGTTTGGATGTAGCAAATGTTAATGTGTGCTCTCATTGTTAATGTGCCTTGGTTTTGGAGGCATTTTCTAATAAAGCCTCCATCAGTGTTTAAAGGCCTATTACAGATTGCCTGCCTCTAGAAGTATTCTAGACAGCCAGAAAAATGCCTTTATCTGTTGATATTAAAAGGCATTCTACAAAAGTGCCTCAAAAGATCTTTTACTTCCATGTTATAGTCGGCGTTTTAAAAAATGCCTTGAAAGGTCTTTGAGGGCGTTTTGACCACTTTTAAAGGCATTTCTAAATGCCTTGTACAAAGAGCAATGTTGTAGTGGAGCAGCAGGAATACGAAGACAAGTCTGCCTGAAGAAGTGAAGCAAAGAAGTTCTGGGTGGTTAAGTGGGCAGTTAGTTATGCTAGTGCTTCGTTTACATTCTGTTTTGTAATATCTCAATAGAATCAGGTGATGTGGTTGGAACTGTCTTGGTAGGAACTGTCTTGGTAGGAACAGTCCAGGATGGTTGCTTCATGATGGTTCGCTAGAAAGAGTTCTGAGCCAGAACTCTAGCTCCTGTTGTTTATTGGTTTTTGCTGCACGTTTCTTTCTTGCTTCTGTCTAATCTGTGTGAACAAAATGCTTGATCCGGTATGCTATAATGGAAGTGGGGATTCCTCGTGTGAAAAAAAGAAAGAATAAATTTATAAAAACATGAATAAAGCAAGAAAGGAAATAAAAATAACAAAAAATGAAAATGAAAAAGCATGGAAATCCAGATCGTTTCCATCTGTGTCTCATACTGGGTCAGGGGAAGTAAAAAAAGGTGGATGTTGGGATAGTCCACATTCATATGGGCCAAGTCTTGCTAGAAGAGGCCCAACTACATTGGAGTCGTATGTAAAACTCACCCCCACCAAGGGGTCGCTCGTAAACTGCCGCTTGCCTATATAATACTAAGAGCATGAGGGCAAGGAGGGCTATCTCCTCTCCCACTATTTTTTTACAAACTCTAGTCGCCGCCTCACTCTCCCCTCTTGCGTGTTAAAGCCATCGTCGGCAGACCTCCGCCTCTCCGGCCGAGCCTTCTCTAAACAGAACATTCATCGTGCGGCCTTCTGCGTAGAGCCTCCAAATTAGACCTTCGTTGTGAAGCCTTCTCCATGGAGCCTTCACATGGAACAATCATCGGGCCTTCGTCCGGAACCTTCATTCGAGACCTTCGAGGGGAGACCTTCTCCCGTTGGCCTTCTCCCGCTAGCATTCTCCGAGGAGTCTTCTACTCTCAACCCTGTTTGGGACACTTGACCCAACAGTGGACCCGGCCAAGGGTTCAACTGACCCATTCACTAGTTGGTTCTCTTCAAAGATCGGCCCTACAAATAAACCAAAGTTTTGTGGTAAACTCGTGATCAGTTCAATATTTCAACGTTACGTTAGAACACTGGATTTACACAGGAAAACTTACATATTTTCCATGCAAGTCACATGAAATGAATTTATTTTGGTATCTAGAAAAACTATTCATGACAGGAAGTATATTTTTTGTATAGTTATTCAGCTTGATGATCGAGACAGATAAGTGTAGAAAAACTACAAATCAATATGTCACTCTTATTGAGCGCCTTGAACTCAGTTTTCGATGTTTTTAGCGGACCTTCCATTTTCCTTGGTGTTGGATCTAGTAACATAACAAAGTCGCACATTTTCTGTTCTGAGAGCAGATGCCAACATGCAACATGAACCTGGATGCTACAAATATATATGTGGAGGGAGTTCAATGGATTCTAATTGGTGCCAGTAGTGTACACTTAATCAACTTCCCCTGTATTTTGTTTGATCACTGTGTTAATGAGCAGATCAACTCCGTGCGGTTGTTATGAAGAGTGAATGCATAACAACAAAGTGAGACCGATGCATCAGGTGTATATATATATACAGATGAGAAACCAGTTTCACTGTCACTGGCACAATGTACCTATTGAATTGCGTATACATATAGTGCTTCCTGTTCCACAGATATATACTGAACTCAATGCAAGCAAGCTAGCTCTGATGGCTGAGAGGACTATGCAGGATATTGAATAGAGTTTGGAAGAATATCCAATATGTATTGGGAAAAGGAGGCAAAAGGGAAATATGTCTTTAGTTCTCTTTGCAGTTCGCACACTTCTCAACCAAGGTTTGTGAGGGCTTGCTATAGGCTACGAAGTGAAGCCAAGCTCCTCGTCCGGAATGATCCCGTAGTGGGAGCTGAAGCACAAGGCCATAGTCTCACATAGACATGAGCAAAACCATTGCCGAAGGGTCTGCGCCGGACATAGAGATCGAAGAGTGAAGCTGGAGCAATAAAGCACGTGTCTTGTGAAGATCTAAGGCACAAAGTAAAGCTGACCCTAAGATCCCCAATGATCGGAGGAACCATGGGACACAGCAGAAACAACATCACTCCAACATTGCTTCAGTTATAGTTAAGTTTAGGGTTTCGGGACTAGTAGTAATGTCTTGATTACACTCCATGCATTGGAATGACCTCATTACCCTTGAATCTTCCAAAAATATATTTATTAGCCCGAGGGCAACATGTATGGAATGTTTTTACAAATGTGACATAAACCCTAAATTATCTATTGCCTTAATTTTGTCATTAAACTTCACTACTGCAATATTGATTTTCAGTGACTCATCCCTTCATTTATAGAGGCGGCTCTTATTTCCCACTGTCTCTATAAGTCGCTAGTGGCTCCAGTTTCCCTTGCTGCCTCTATAAATCGATTGATAAAGGTAGCACTCTTAAGTGTCTCACCAATGCAAATGGCTATTTACAGAGGCAGGACACTCATAACTCTTAAGAATGTAACAAATTTAAGACGATTTATAGAGGCAACACTCTTAAGATGTCCACCTTAATAAATAGTTGTCAAAAAATTCAAAAAATTTCTTATGAAGAAGTGGAATGAAGATGGATTTTATCACAAAATAATAGACCTTGATGCGCGCTATAAACTTTTAGTTGACAAGATTTGGTTTCAAATTGTCAAAAGTCCCAATCATTTGATGTAAATTCTCTGATTTTGTAATTTGAATTTTAGTATTTTCGAATGACCTCAGATATTGACATTTCCTATGACAAAGTTTAGGCCACCACGCGATCTACAACTTAGTAGTTTATAAGTTTTTTATTTGAACTCATTTGTACTCCCTATTCGTTTTAAGTTTTCATAAATTGGAATTAAAGTTTAGAATTCGAAGATGTCAACAGGGTCATTACCAGTCAAGAGCAACTTTAATAGCAGTCAAGAGCAACAGAGAATCGAGCAACTTTAATAGCAGTCAGGAGCTTTGCAACTAAAGGAACAACTTCTCAAAACTAAGAAACTTTAATTTTGTCGGACATGGGTCCGGAATCCTCTAGAGCAATGGATCACCCTAAATAATACTTAGTAGTGCCAAACAGAAAGGATTTAAACACAGTTTAAACGTGCATATATGCATTAACGTTTGTAGGAATTCTTTGCATGTACAAGAACAACTTAAAGACATGCATGTTGGTTGGTTTGTATGAATTATTATCAGCTACCCCCTCTATCCAGCTAGCAATGGGCGATTTATGGACTGCCATGCAATATATAGCTAGCAATTTCCAGCTGAACTGCCCGCGCGAACGTTTGGTTTATTTAATGGGCTGACTGCCGGCACGAGGACACGTCTGTGCTGATGCATGTGCTTCATGGACACCGCTGGAGCAGATGGGATGTAACACCCGGTTTTAAGGACAAAGCCGAATACACACCATATGTGAGCCCTGGTAATCAAACCTCACATATAGCTACAAATGAAGGGGCAGTATCAATTCACAATGCTTAGTATATAGCGAACTTAGCAAAAGAGATAACCTTAGAAAGCAATCAACGGATAGACAACTCTGATCTTCGGGTGCAGACTTCACTCCACTGGATCCAACTGACTAGTTGATCACAAGCCTAACTTCTCAAGTCTCTGACAAACTGTTATCCGGCCTGAGGTGTGGGGGAAATTGCAAGAGTGAGTCCATGTCGAACTCCGCAAATTTAGCAACAAGGTAGTGTATTCCATAACCACATGATCAAGTATAATTGAGTAATAAATATCTTAAACAATTGACATAAATGATCATCTTAACAAGTAAAAGTCATCATCCCTTATGTAAGTGTTCCAAGGCCGCTCGTATCCGTGAGCATGGCTAGTATACCAGTTTATTAAACTCTGCGCAGAGGTGTACACTTTCACTGTGAGTCGTGAATTACCCTTTCGCCCGAGGTCGCGAGCCTCTTAACCCTCTACCAAGGAAGGCCGATAGGGTTCACTATGAAGCCTTTCAAAGGTTCCGTCTAACCGGGAAGGGCCGCAGGGTCATCGGATACAGGAACCCCCCTTCCAAAAAAAATAAAAGGCCGCTTCCATAGCTAGGCTCAACAGGACAGAAGCTGTCCTATACCCAACTCGCAGTATCCTCTAAGCTGGCTAGAAAAAGACCTCATACTGAGCTAAAGCCAGAGCCATATAGCCCTCACAGCTGTACTGTAAGTCCCGGATGATCAGTTACAAGACAAGTCCTTATGTTGCTAAAAAGTCATCTTGTTTATGTTTATAGCATATTCATTAATCAAGTTTCAAGATCATGGTCACAGAAAGAAAACACAAGCTATACTTGCCTTAAACTTGCTTTACTCCCATAGCAACTTGCTTAGAGAAGCATCAACTTCATCTTCCATTCTACAGCTTCGGCACTTCAGATTCTGATCTCCAGTGCTCTTGTTCTACTCGAAGCAAGCACCATGCATAGACAAACATACAAGCAAACAAATACAGACAACTAAGAACAATACATCACACGAGAGAAAACATCGTACTAAAAGATAACTAGATGCTATGGTCACTAGATCACAAGAAACACTGGCTACACAACTATCGTCAAAAGAAACGACTACTAGAGTTTTATTTTATCGTCAAAAGAAAAGAAAAACCTCTACATGCTTGATTTATTTTAATTAAAAAAAAACCATGAGGAACCTATTAATCCAGATTAGTCCAATTATGTCTTATAATTCTCAAAGACGAGTTATCTAATCATATCTTACCTTATATATTTTATCACATAATCTATTGAGCAAGTTAAACTTTATCTTTGTAAAACAAATACGTCAGGACATCTAAATTAGTTTTATCTGACCATGTTTCGCTTTAAGAAATTTACGATTATAAAATATATTGAAGTTGCCATTAATCTAATCAATATTTATTTGTAAAAGAAACGTCATATAATAACCTATATTGTTTTTAATTATATAACTAATAACATTTAATCAATTTGGTATTTAACTATATATGGAAGAACAAGCCGAAAAGCTACGGCGTGAACGTGCTAACTTTAGAAGAATTTTCAGCGAGTGAAAGTACATATTCGATAAGTCAAATTTATATTTGAATAAAGAAAACTAAAGTATAATTAATTATATTTTAATTATAAGCACGCGATCAAATTATTAAACTTTAACTTAGCGAAAGACGAGTGCACGTGAAAATATCCAAACGAATATGATATGTCCATGTTTAGCATAGGCATAATATACTGAAACACATTTAATTTGACTTTAATCAAGTTAACAGTTAAATATAAAATGATCGACCTCGCCCTAAATTGCTTTTATTTAGAAACATGTTTGCATAATCATTAACCAATTTAATATTTAAATAAATATATTACAAAAGCATGTGGCACATAAACATCGACACGTAGATCACGTCGGCTCAAAGCTAAGCTACTAGAATGGACGTCTCACGATGAGTGTTTATATTTATGTGTATTTCTATAGTATTTCTAGATTTATTCTCGTAATGAAAAACGGCCACAAAACATACATGATGTCATCGATTGATGTCATCAAGCTAATCGGATCAGCTACGAACATGCCGAGCATGCACGGTGCTACCATGCGCCATGGCCGGTGATGGAGCCTCGATGATACAAGCCTCGGATTGCTGCGTTAAAAAAAACACAGGGATGGAGCAGGCACAGGCATTTCGGCGAACTCACCACAAGGAATTTTGACGATCTGGAACGAACAACGATGGCGTGGTGCTCGGAGGGATGACGGCGGCTTCTTGCATGGGTTCTCCAGATGAAAAGCAAAACGAAGAACTCGACGACAAGGAAGCGTCCAGCTCCAGCAGCGGCTCGGTGAGGCATGACGCGAAGCTCGGTAGATAGCCCGGGGCGACGACGAAGCGGCGGCGGCAGATGAAGATGATGGGCGGCAGCTAGATCAGGATTGATTGGCTTAGGTTAGGGATTTTAGAAAAGAAACGATGACACAGGCCTGCTATTTATATAGAATAAAGATGGCATATGAGAAACGTCGTGAGAGTCCTTGATGTACACGACTTACAACTTAGTCATCGGATGATTCCAAGGAAAGAGAACTAGTCGGCTACAAGAAAAACCATCATCCAACTAAGAAAGACAAAAGGATGGACGCTTCCTTAAAAGATCATTTTTTTATATTATATTATACCATCACGTTAAGGAAAGAAATGTAAGGAGCATAAAAATAGAATTGATAGGAGATGGATTAGCGAGCCGAGACAATTTCGATGACAAAAAAAAAACGCAGACATACCAAAGAAGGAAGGTTGATTTACCAAACACGTTTTGAAAACTTTGCTCACTCTCAACATGAAGTCACACAACACGCATACATCACAATAAAAATATATGCACCAGCATGTATACACAACCACGTTGCTAAGCCTATGATACATTTTAATTTAGAGAAAAATATTAGTTTGCCTATATTTCATGAGCACAAAAATACAAAATAAATCATTTTTACTCTATTTCTAAAAGTGCAAAATTTGGGGTGTTACATGGGATTTGTAGTAGTGGACAGCAGATAGGCCTTGCTCAAGCAATGACGGCCTGGCCATTGTTTCACGCTGCAATCAGAAAATGCAGCACGAGAAATTGTAGCAGAACTGTGCACCTACCTCCATTGATGGCTATTAACCAATATATCCAATCTTATTGTAGCTGTGGCACGCTCTATTTTTTTCCATATATCTTGTAACACAGGTGTCCTCCTGTGTGACTAATTTCTAAATATTCGTAGTGAGCTTTGTGGATTCTAGTAGGTACCCACAGCCTGCACTTAACTGTCAGTCCAATAACAGTCTGCACTTAAAGTGAATGAGGAGCAACAACATGAAACACCCGAAAAAAAAACACTTGCTCAACAGAATGCAAGCTAGCTACCAACACCACAGCACGTACAAGGTAGTAAGCTCACAGTAGATGGAAGCAGGATCTTCAAATGACTTGGGTAGATGCTTGTATATATAGTTTATTAGGAAGAGGAGGCCAATGGCAAACATGCGAGGAAACGGTGATGCCTGTTGGGAAGGGGTGGCACAATAGTTACCATGCGGCCACAGACATGGGCAAACCAGGGGCTACCTACTTGCTCATGGTGACCATGGTGGCGAAGGGCGCTGTATATCCAAGCAGCCACGTATTATGCTTTTCTTTCTCAGTGAACAATTGCTGATCTTGATGCTCGAAAAACTGCAGATGGTTACCAACTTACTTTGCTCACTGTCTACTCAACATAGAAAAACAAAAGCATCACACAAGTATTCACACATACATGCATAGCATGCAAGTGCGAAAAGTTTAGAACATTACACCAAACATTGAAAACAAAGATTTAAATTGGTATAAAACTTGTCTACGGGTTGAAGCTGAAATGAGAAGGTGAAATGAGGACATATATGTACTCAAACATTGAACACATAGCCACAAGAATCATGCTAATTGAAGCTGAAATGAGAAGGTTACGTTGAAAACAAGTCTTTAGGGTCTTATTTGCGAAAAATGAGGACATATATGTACTTAAACATAGAAATTGGAGGTCTAACCTGTAAAATGAACCTCAATGGATGGTGGATTCTATTTTGGAAAAAGATAAGGGATTAAACGGAAGAAAAGGACTCAAAAATAAATTTATTTTCTATTAGGATAGGATGGTGTGCTGATGTTTTAAAAATAGGAGGGTTTTCATGCAAAAGAGCATTAATAGCAGTGTGACTCAATAGTCACCTATTTGGTCTGCCATGTGGTGCTTCGGGATTTGGTGAGCTCATTGGTTTGGTGTGAACCTACAATAAGGGCTTGGTCCGTGGGTCTATAGTGAACCTGTTGAGAGCAAGTCCAATAATAGAGCCAAGTGCTTGGCTATTAGCCAAGTTGTAAGTGCCAAGCTATACAATAATGATCTCTTATTTGTCTTTAAGAAACTTTTTTTATTATTAATTCTATACACGTCCCATATTTTCTTTTCTAATCCTTCTCACATTTATTTAATGTATGGCCCACCACCTGCATATGCTTCCGTGCCCAGCTTTGTGCTTGCATAAGAGCCAAGCTCTCCTCTCTTCTCTCCACCACATCAGCATTTGCTTGGCTATAAGCCAATTATTGTACTTGCTCTAATTGCCAAGCGGTTTGTGTGGATGTGAGCTATGGCTTCCAGATCGGACGAATGAGGTTCAAAAGGAAGGATTTTTGTTGTTAGGGTGGCACTTCTGGTTGGTGTGCACCATAACCGGTGACTTGCTTCCCTCTATGATTTTGTTGGAATTGCGTTCCCGTCCTTTGTTGGCTACAGATAGGGTACATGGAGGTAGAGCAAGATATGGCGAGTTCATCTGCGGGATTCTCACTAGTGGATGGCAGACAACATTGTGGGGTCAACGGAGCACCTCAAGTTCATATCAGGGCTCCGATTAGCTTATGATCACGCTAGAGAGTGAGCGAGTGTGAGAGAGATATAGAGAAAGAGGTGCCAGTGCATTGCTAACCCATGTGCGAAGCACGAGAGGTAGCTTTGGTCGACCATGAAGCACCAGTGGTGACTTTATACTTTGGGTGCTCAGGAGCTCTAGAGGGTATGGTTGTAGCTGAACTAGTGCTCAATGGGACCGGCTTGCGGCGACGGCCTTGGAATTATAGTTGGGTGGCTTGAATTGGAATGGAAAGGGACAACCTAATAGGGATTCAGATCACTTGGGACAAAGGAAAGAAGGAATTGGGAAGCTTCCTCTATGAGGAAGAAAACCATCTTGATAGGTGGGTCCGGCCAGATCAGTGAGAAAAGGAATGGGAAAGGTCGTCCCCAGTGAACAATAGAGGAAGGGTGCGAGAGGGCGTTGCCTTGCGGGCCGACGTGCCTAGCTACAGCTTGTGCACGCGGAAGAAGCGAGCTAGGAAGTGGACCATGTGGTTGGACTAGGCCAAAAGCGAGAAAGAGGAGGAAAAGGAAAACATAAAAACTTTTCTTTTATTTCAAAGCCGTTCAAGTGAAATTTTAAATTCAAACCTTAAATTTTTTGTAATATTTGTGTTTGTATAAATCATAGGTTTAAACATGTCTTACACTTAATTTTTCAAAATATGGTCAAAATATTTTGAAGACATTTTTCGAAACAAAACCTTTGTAAGCTTGATTGGCTTCAAGTTCTTTTGACGTAGACCAAAACAACTTGGCTCAAAAATACTTCTAAATTAATTTGAGCTAACAATAGGTATTTGCTTGAAAACAAGAGTTTTGGAATTTCTTGAGATTTATATCTGATTTCAGTCTCATATGTTAGGTGATTTGGAATTCTTTTCACATTCATAATTATGATGCATATTGGATTTCAATAAATTGGGCATCACATGAAAAGCGCCTCATCTCACGCTAGTGAGCTCCACAAAGTTCCAGCATCCAGCAAAGTGTGTAGACAAAAGGAAGAGGAGAGAATGCCATCCAACAAGCTGAGAAAGTCTGCTGTGTTGTGGTTTGGAATATGAGGCAAAAGGGAAATACAAACATCAGAATGCTACCACTGCAACCAAATCGGTGAACCTAGCTAGCTTCCAAACTATAGCCTAGGTAGCGAGCCAATAGGTAGCTGGGTGTATCATTGACCAGCAAAGGTGAAGAAATGGTTATCCTCCGGAGCTGCATGTTAAGATTGAAATATCGGTAGACAGTGAACACAAGCAAGCAGTAATCTGATAATAATTTGAGGTATTAATGTGCCTTCTGATGAAAAGAAGTAGAAAATTATAGGTCATAGCTTCGTCATCATGGATAAATATGAACAGACTAAAACATTGGACAAGCTATAACATGATTGAGTAATTATCCTTGGTTATAATAACCCATCTGGTCCTTAGGAACATTGAGTTACTATGTGCTATATTTATTAACCCGGGCAAGGTATAATAACCAATCCAATTAACTAATAAATTTCTTTCTTCCGTCTCTCTCTCATGTCTGTCCTTCACTCGCTCATCTTCGGTCCCTCGGTCTGCTGTCACTCGTTGTAAACCTTTTTCTTTAACAGATTGCAAACATAGACCCACGATATGAGTTTGGAGATGCAAGACCTTCGTGGCGCTACACCACTTGTGTCATGTCATGCTGCATTAGCCCGTGGGTGTTGGGGCGTGCACTACTGGAGGCGCATGCTTTGCCGAGGGCTTGTCCAGAAACCCTCGGCAAAGACTCCTCGGGGAATTTTTAGACGGCGAAGGGGTCTTTACCGAGGACCCTTTATCGGGCACTCGGCAAAGAAAAGAAGCCGCCAGGCGCCGGCGTCGTTGGCGGTTTCTTTGCCGAGGGCCGACCCTCGGCAAAGAAATGGTTTTTTTTTGAATTTGTTTGCCGAGGGCCGACCCTCGGCAAATAAATTTTTTTTATTTTTTTTAAAAACCTTTGCTGAGGGCCTCCTCCCTGGCCCTCGGCAAAGAAATTTTCAGGATTTTTTAAAAATTCTTTGCCGAGGGCCGGCCCTCGGCAAAGAAATGGTTTTTTTTGAATTTTTTTAACCCTTTGCCGAGGGCCTGCTCCCTGGCCCTCGACAAAGAAATTGTCAGGATTTTTTTTCAAAAAAATCTTTGCCGAGGGCTATTGCTTGGGCCCTCGGCAAAGGACCCTTCTTTGCCGAGGGCCTTGGTCATTGCCCTCGGCAAAGAGGCAGAAATTTTAATTTTTTTTTGTTTTTTTCCATTCCATCGACACAAGCATTTCATATATATACTTATATATATATCACACAGAACCCATTTTCTCACAATATATCACAACCATAATTGTGAACCACAAATCACAATATATTACAACTACAAGTCACATGTTCATCATCATTCACATGTTTATTAAGACAAGTTAATGAAATCCAAGCACAAGTCACAACCATAAATCATAAATCACGCTAAAGTCCAACCACATCACCTAGCACGAGTCCTCATCAAGCTAGCCTATGAGACGATGGTGAAGGAAAAGCAGGATCACCCGGTGACGCACTAGCGGGTTGATTGGAACCCGCGGACGGAAGTTGCACAAAGGAGCAGAGATTGCATGTGTGAGTAATCTGGGAAAACAGTTTTGGAACTTAGACATTGCATCTAGTATTGTAGGAATACAAAAAGATTAGACTCAATTGAAAATTTTGGCAGCACCTCCCCTGCACGGGGAGGTTTCCAAAACCTGCAAGAAACGACGGCACGAACGCCGACATCCACAACGACACGAACGCCGACATCCACAACGGCACGAAGGCCGACATACATGCAAAGCACAAGCGAAAAGTGAACTTTCATACTTACAGGAGTAGCTGCAGGAGTAGGTGGGGGAGCTGAAAACTGCACAGGTACACCCAATGCTTGCCCAAGACTTTGCATGATCACCATCATCTCCACCATCTGCTTCTGCGCGGCCTCGAACGCGACCTTCTGGGCCTGCAGCTGTGCGGTCAGCTCCGCGTTCTGCTCTTGACTTTGCCTTTTTGTTTCTTGCAGCTCGGCCTGCAATATTTCACTCCAATGTATCAGTAATGCAAATCTAATTTAGGTGTGTAAATATCTACGTACGATGAGTAAAACAGGAATTACCTGGAGTGCTTGGACCTGCTGCAGTGCTGGAGAAGGCCGTGGACGTATGGGCTGGCTGGAGCTCGTGCTCCGTGCTCGGATAGCGTCGAGGGAGGGAACAGTGGTGGAGTCGATGGCGCCGTCTGCAATCCACAGCCGCCCGTGCTTCTTGCCTCCTCCGAGCCTCATGATCGCCTCTGCATCAATGGGCTCAGTGCGCACATTGTAATCTTCCCCATAGATCTGCCTTACCGTTGACGTGTACTCTTGGACTTTAGTGTACACGTTCGGGTCGGAGTACACCTGGGGCGGGGCAGCCGGGTCGAAGGAGACAGAGGACGACGCCCTGCCCATGTGGGACATAGCCCACGCAGAGAACTCCGAGACCTCCTCGCCCGGGTGCGCAGCCTCCTGCGAGAAAGACGGGAAGATGGTGAGAAATCAAGCAGAATTGAGCGTCAAAATAAATGAAAGAAATCACTTACGTATGCTTGTTTGTATCCGGGGAGGCTACGGCTGCCTTGATGGTGAGTTGGACCTTGCCTCATCAGACGCTGTTCCCGCTGCCTCTCGTGCATGTCAACAAAGTCCTGTGATAACCACTTGTCCACGATCATGGCCCAGCACTCGGGATACGATCGGCACCACCAGGGAATCACCTACAAGTCATCGAGTATTTGACATATAAGAAGATGAAATTGAACCTACTTAATATCAAAATGAATCATTATGAATGTTATTCGCCTACCTCAAGGTACTGGTCCCGGGTCAGCGTAATCCGTCTTGCTTGAGGCTTGGGGAGGGACTACCTAAGTACCGACCTGTAGTAGTCTATGTGGGCCTGGACGTGCCCATGGTGGTGCATCTCGGTGACGTACTTCCTACAAGCTGCGGCAGCCGCCCGATCCGCCTGGGCCTCAAGTCCTTCTTCAGCCTTGAAATATTTCTGCATACAAAACTGATGTATCCATTCATTATTTTGATAAAATATTTAACCAATGAATGTGATGTATTAAGCAATGTTGTGCGAGAGAGACTTACCCAAAACTCTGCCAATACTCGCTCCTGCTTGTTGCGGTAAGTGTCATCCGTGACCAGCGCGTACCTGTCCCAGTTGGAGGACGACTCCCGCACCACCGGCTCTTCGGACAGTTGCACAATGCCGGGGTACCATTTCCTGCACAAAACACCAAGGATGCTCGCGGGGGTGCGTGCTGGAGTACCCGACAAAACCAACCAGGCCCTGCATAAGTGATTAAGAAAATTTATCAGTTTCTCTTAAGATTTCCAACATATCTTATGAAGTAGTTGTGATAACATCCATAGTTACTTACCTCTTTGCCATAGGCCGAATCACTGAGCGGTTGTGAGGAAGCGGAACCGGAGGGAGGCTCGTGGGACCTCGCTCATAGAGCATCCGGGTAGTGGTACCCTCTCCCTCGCCCTCGAGCGCCTCGCCTCCCTCACCCTCGAGCGCCTCGCCTCCCTCGCCCTCGAGCGCCTCGTCTCCCTCGCCCGTCTGCTGACCCCTCTCGTCCTCCGACGAGGACGAAGCCGTGGCCGTCACGTGCTCCTCCTCCAGCACCTCGTCACGTGTTGAGGGAGGAGACCGCTGCCTCCTGCGACGGCTACCCCTGGTCCTCCTCTCGTCACCTCCTACGGATGCTACCCCGGACGACAACCGCTCACCTCAAAGGAGAGGGCGGTCTCTCCCGTAAACCGAGGGCATGTCACGGCGTGGACGTCTGCTCGCCATCTTGGTCCAATCACCTGCAATCACAAAGAATGAACAAGACTAATTAGTACATATATTAGAAATAGATTCAAAATATATAAACAAAACACAAATTAAAAAACCATAGTATTACATGTATTAGGAATAATCTTCATGATTGGGATCATAGGACTCATCATCACTGTCAAAATTGTCCAAATGGGCAACACTATCCGAAGGTTCTATGTTGTCATCGTCGTCATTGCCTAGAAGTAATCGCTCAAGCATTGCTATGTCCTTGGCATTTACCACCACATCTCCATCGACCTCGTCATCAACCGTTTCGTTGTCTACTTCCATTTCGATTGCTTCGGGTAAGACTATCTCAAACGTGCCTGGTAGCCCATCTTCTTGATAGAACTGACCATCATATGTGTTTGCGTTGAAGTTGTAATCATCATCATTTGGGGCAGGTAGTTTACCATGTGGAGATACCTAGTGCACAATAGCCCAACCCTTAAGATCCTCTTTGTCTTGGTTGGCGTATCGAGTATAATACACCTGCACGGCCTGTTGAGCCACAATGTAGACATCTTTTCTAGGACAGATGGAATCTTCTCGAATCTCCACTAGCCCAAGATGAGCGATTCGTCTCGTTGATCGAGGATTAAACCAGTGGCATTTGAACATGATAGGTTTAAGAGGTTCGTCTCCATGAAATGAGAGTTCATAGATTTCCTCAACTCTACCATGATAGTCTAGGCCATCAGTGCCGGGCGTACAAACTCCGCTATTTGCGGTTTTTCGTTTGGGCCAAATCTGCTCGTAACTTGTTGTGTGGAAGCGATATCCGTTCACGTCATAGCCGGTAAATGACTTCACCCTAACATCATAGCCGTTTGCAACCTGTTTCAACTCGTCGCTCATGGACGAATCGGTCTGGGCCTGCAAGGTGAATCATGATAGATCGTTATATTAATCAAACGTACGATCACCTTGGACGATCGAACGCACGAGCTAAATTGGACATTACCTTTTGTTTGAACCAAGAAATGAAATCAGGCCTCCCCGCTCCTGCACCCCGCGAAACAAGGGTGTCTTGTTCATGTGAGGTAGGATCCCTTGATTGATGCCAGAATTCACGAACAAATTCCCTGTCCGAACGAGAATCAATGGGGTTGGATGCAGAATAGTGACGGCATATTGAAATAAGTTCGTTGAGAACTTACTTGATGAACGGCTGCACCTCGGTAAGGTTATTCAACACATATAGTATGATATCTTTAGGCCACTCTTCATTTCCCAATAGCTTTGGGGTTGATCCACTTACATTCCGCCGAGTTGGCCTTGGAAAAGGCTCGGGTCGATTCATTTTTTTCGCCAAAGATATGTAAGAGAGGTGGATTATGATTGCTAGGAAGGTTCGACTTGTAGTATAGCGTTGTGAAGTTTGCCACCTCCTCCCGAAGGCATGCCTCTGCAATGGAAGCCTCAATTCGCTTTATTTGTACATTTTTTTTGCGAAGAGTCTTTAGACATCTCTCGATTGGATAGCACCAACGGGCCTGCACGGGCCCCCCAAAACGTGCCTCGGACGGGAGGTGCACAATCAGATGTTGCATCGGCAAGAAGAAGCCGGGTGGAAAGATCTTCTCCGACTTACGAGCAACACAGTGCCGCTTTTTTCCAAGTCCCGAGCGACGGTCCGAGATATCTCCTTGGCACAAAGTGGCGGAAGAAAAAGCTCAACTCTGCCAAAGACTTGCCGACATGCTCGTGGACATAGCCTCAGACCATCGCCGGAAGAAGCCGCTCAATCCATATGTGGTAGTCATGACTCTTCATCCCATTGACTCGCAGAGTGCCTAAGTTCACTCCCCTGCTAAGATTCGCTGCATATCCATTTGGAACCATTAACATCTGCATCCATTTTAGTACCTCCCTCCTTTGATCGATTTGTAAGACGAAATTGACCTTAGGCCTTTTCCAGTTCTTGTTTCGGCCACTAGGAGGCTGCATCGCTTGATTCGGTCTATCGCACAACGTCGCTAGGTCCACTCTAGCCTTAACGTTGTCCTTAGACTTGTCAGTGTCCATGAGAGTTCCCCAAAGTGCCTCGGCGATATTCTTTTCAGTGTGCATTACATCAATGTTATGTGGTAGAAGAAGGTCATTGAAATAGGGGAGCCTCGTCAAGCCGGATTTATGAGTCCACATATGTTCCTCACCATATCCCACAAAGCCACCTTCTTCGTTGGGCATGAGAGCATCTATCTGAACACGAACCTCGGCACCAGTCCTCAAGTGCGGTTTAGGGTCTATCACTTTGACACCTTTCGTAAAGCTCTTGATGTCTTCTTTAAATTCATGGTTTAAAGGGAGGAACTGACGATGCTGGTCAAACGATGAATACTTGCCACCCTTCTTCAACCAAATGAACCTCACGGCTTCCTTGCATACTGGGCATGGGAACTTCCCGTTAACACACCAGGCGGTGAATAACCCATATGCCAAGAAGTCATGCAGGGAGTAGTGGTACCAAACGTGCATTTTGAAGCTTGTCTTTGTAGCTCGATCGTATGTCCATACCCCCTTCTCCCAAGCGTGGATCAATTCATCAATCACAGGCTCCATGAACACACCCATATTGCTCCCCGGGTGTCCAGGAATTATCAACGACAAGAATACGTTATGCCATTGAAAGGAGATGCCGGGAGGGAGATTGAGGGGGATAACAAAAATGGGCCAGCATGTGTATGGGGCAGCCATCATTCCATAAGGATTGAACCCATCTATTGCCAGCGCGACACGTACATTACGAGCCTCAGCTGCTTTGTCACGATGTTTGTCATTGAAATACGTCCATGCTTCAGCATCAGACGGATGTACCATCTTCCCAGGATTGTACCGTTTGCCATATTTGTGCCATGTCATCTGTTTCGCGGATTCCTCAGTCATGAATAGCCATTGGATCCTCGGTAGGAAAGGAAGGTGACGTAGCACTCTCACGGGGATCGGAAGCTGCTTCTTCTGACCATCACCAGAGTCTACCTCTAGGTACCTAGAGGATTTACACTTCGGACAGTAATTTGCATCCTTGTGTTCTTTCCTAAATAGGACGCACCCCTTTGGACAAACATGTATCTTGTCATACGGCATCTTAAGCATACGAAGGAGTTTCTCTGCCTCGTACAAGTTCATCGGCAAAGTGTGCTTCTCCGGTAGCATGGTGCCAAACACGACCAACATCTTATCGAAGCCTTCTCGACTCAGGTTTAACTCGGCCTTCAACCCCATTACGCGTCCAATCGCATCTAGCCGAGAAATCATTGTACGCTCGTGAAGGGGTTTCTGTGCCGAGTCCAATATTTTGTAGAAGTCCTTTGCGGATTCCTCCATCTCCTTCTTCTCACGTTGTTCAGCGAAGTGAGCTTGGTGGGTGTCATCTAGCATGTCTGCTACCCCGGCATCATCATCAAAAGCCTCGAGGCGTGCTCTCACCACCTCCGCTCTTATACGATCTGCTTCACCATGGTAGATCCACTACTGGTAGCCAGGCGTATAACCATTGAACACAAGATGTCTACCCATGGTCTTCTCGTCTACTTTTCTCCTGTTGTCACATTTGTTGCAGGGACACCAAACTAGAGAATGTCCTCCTGCTCCTGGGCCAAATGCATGTTTCAAGAAACCATCTATCCCCTTCACCCATTCATAGTCGTAGTCACTTCTGCTTCTCCAGCCCGTGTACATCCACTGACGGTCCTCCATCCTTTAACATTTACAGCATAGAGTATTGTGACCATCAATTGCATCTACGCGGTGTTCCTACTGTCTAATAGGTGAGGATAGGTCCTAATCCCACCCGCGGATGCGTAGATGAGGTCAGTTTCCATGCTCTGCTCCTCTCCGAGACAGAATTTCGGCAGCACCTCCCCGCTGTTCTCCCGATACACGTCCTGCAAGGGAGAGTGTGTATCCGGAGAACAATAGGGAGGTGTTGCCGAAACTCCTTCTTGGACCGGAGCGGACCATGGAAACTAACCCATCTATGCATCCACGGGCTGTCCAAAAAACGTGGACAATCCGAAACAGATACGGTCGCAGATACGCAAAGATCCGCATACCTACGACCGTATCTCTTTCGGACGGGAGACGCCTAACTGGGTTACGTGCGGGCTATGATAGACATGTACAAAAAGAGGTTATTTATACCTAGGGTGTCGGTGAAGTAAGGCTAGCGGGGCAGTGGCGAATCGATGCAGTGGCGAGGCGACGCAGTGCAGGCAGAACCGCGACGTCGACGAAGACGATCGGGGTCCTCCGGGTCCACTCCGACGTACTCTTCTCCTGCATAAAAAGACAATAGGTTATTTTTTGTTCAAAATTTCGGCAGCACCTCCCCTGCACGGGGAGGTTTCCAAAACCTACAAAAAAATGACACGATGGTCGACATTCACAACGGCACGAAGGCCGACAACCATAACGGCATGAAGGCCCTCATATCAACTTACGGCACGAAGGCCGACAATGAGAGTTTTACCTAGGGTTCCGGTGGAGTCGGGCGTCGCGGTGCGGGGGTCACTTCCTTCTCCAGCGAGGTCGAGCGGCGTTGGAGTACTCCTCTCCCCCTCTTCCCTTTCTTCTCTCCTTTTCCCCTTCTTCTCCTTCTCTTCCCCTTCCTCCTTCTCCTCTTCTTCTCCTTTTCTTCCCCTTCCTCCTTCTCCTCTTCTCCTTCTCTTCTTCCTCCAACTTCACCCTCTGCCTCCTCCCCTCCAACAGCAGCCGGCGACGGGGGCGGCCTGGGGCCTGGGGTCGGGGCGGGAAGGCCGGCGAGGGGGAGCCGCCGGAGGGCCGGCCGGGGCGGTCGACCTCCCCTTGCTTGACGGAGACGGCGAACGGAGGCAGGGCGCGACCTCGGCCACATCAGGGCGTGGTGGGCGACGGGCTACTGTTGGGCGGCCGCCAGCGAGGCGAGGGGCGCGCGATGGCAAGGCCCGGTGGCATGTGTGGCGGCGTCAGGTGGTGGGCCAGCTGGGCGACCAGGGCTGCTGGACTCAGGCGACCAGGGTCGACAGCAATGGCGCGCCAGGCGGAGGGGCTAAGCGGCGGCGGTGGAGGCGCTGGGCGGCAGGGTGCGGCGTGAAGGTGGGGCGTCGGGGCGGTGGCGGGGTGCGCGGCGGTGGTGGTGGACGCGCGGGGGCCGGCCGCGAGCGGGCGCGTGGGGAGGGAGATGGTCGAGCATTTTTTTTTCACAATTTCTGATCGGGAATTTGGGCTGCGGCCCGATTTAGGGTTCGGTCCTTTGCCGAGGGCCCAGATTCACGGCCCTCGGCAAAGATTTTTTTTTAAAAAAAAATTCTTTGCCGAGGGCCACGGGCCAGGCCCTCGGCAAAGAGCCCTCGGCAATATTTTTTTGGTTTTTTTAGCCTAGTTTTTTTGTGGTGCTGCAATACATTGTTTTGAACTCAATTTTAAAATTTAGGCCAATTTTGATTTTGTTTTTTATATTTCCTTAATTTATTTCGATTCTTTGATTTTTTTCGAATATGTCAAATTTGAACTGCAGGTGCATGGAATATTGCAATGTAGAGTTTCGAAAAATGTTATTCATGTTAATTGGTGCATGTTGAGTCCCTATCCACGAACTCGCATCAAAGTTTCACGCATCTTGTTCGCGTAACATGACGACCGACTTACCGAAAAAGTGTTTTAAAATTATATAAAATCGTCTGAAGTCCAAAAATCACGAAACCTGGCGAGATGTCATGTTATCGCATGTGTAGGCCGTGGTAAAAAATTGAGAAGGCTTGAAGCGAGTTAAAAATTTGATGCCACATGTGGAGATGTAACCGGTTTTAGGCATCCGACGTGTTGCGCAAGCCTTCTCAAAATTTGTCGGATAGGGATGATCACATGCACCAATTTTAACATGAATAACATTTTTCAAAACACTACATTGCAATATTCCATACACCACCAATTAACATGAATGACATATTCAAAAACATTGCAATATTCCATACACCTAGAATCAAAAAAAATCAAATTAAATAAATATACAAATATAAAAACAAAATCAAAATTGGCCTAAATTTTAAAATTGAGTTCAAAACAATGTATTGTAGCACCACAAAAAAACTAGGCTAAAAAAACTAAAAAAAAAATTACCAAGGGCCTGGCCCGTGGCCCTTGGCAAAGAATTTCTTAAAAAACAATAAAAAATCTTTGCCGAGGGCCTATCCTGGCCCTCGGCAAAGGGCTTCTTTGCCGAGGGCCTAGCCTCGGGCCCTCGGCAAAGGCGATTTAAAAAAAAAAAATTTGGCTGAAAAACTGGTTTTAAAAAAATCTTTGCCGAGGGCCTGGTCTAGGGCCCTCGGCAAAGACTTAAAATTTTTTTTTGCCGAATAACCTGGTTTCACAGAAAAAAAACCTTTGCCGAGGGCCTAACGGGTGGCCCTCGGCAAAGCTTGACGGGGAATGGCCGCCGTGACCCAACGGGCCTAATTTGTCGAGGGCATCTTTGCCGAGGGCCGCGGCCCTCGGCAAAGATTTGATTTGCCGTGGGCCTGTCTTTGCCGAGGGCCGTTCTTTGCCGAGGGCTCCTGTGGCTGGCCCTCGGCAAAGAGTGTCTTTGCCGAGTGCCCGAGATTTGGCCCTCGGCAAAGCCTCAGGCCCTCGGTAAAGCACGCGTTTCCAGTAGTGGTGCATGTGTATCACCTTCCACCAACAAGTCCACATGATAGCTACCCATTTACGATACTTGATAAACACCGGACAACACACTGTGCCTTGCAATGCACGGGCATGTTTGTTACTATATATAATATGATTAACTGATTTCCATTCTTGTTCTCTTATTTGCTGCTCCATCATATCTAATAATTTGTCACACGATCAGTTCTAATAGCTCAAACAAGGCATAACAATAGAGTGTCCTTGTCTGATGACACTAGCCTCCCCTTATGCTTAAAATGAAAAAAGAACACTACTAGAACCGACAAAACCCAAAATTTGTGGGGAAACAGTTTTCGAATAGTTTGTACTAGGGAAAGATATGTAGCGGAAACATTGTTGCTTTAGAAAATGTAGCCTACTATTCATTCTTAAAAACTAGGGAAACCTGATCCACGTGTGACATCTGCAAAATTTCTTTCCGGAGTGTTTTGACATCATTGGATGAAGCTTTTTCATTTTCACAGTATGTTGTACAAAATAATTGTTGATTTTAACAACAAACAATTTTTAAGTTATAACTCTTATGCTCGTGTTTATTCATCCCTTGGGTGGGGACAGATGGTGCCCGGCCGAGCTGATGAGAAGGGATGGCTAAGCTAGTTACATGTTCTTGTGACAAATGTCTTGTGACAAATATCTTATAAGGGTGACACTATCGAACCCTTACTCCTAGCTAACACCTATCTTGTGACAAATATATAAATGGTGCTCATGAGCAAACCTTTATTGTTTGTAAATAGTCACTGGGTAGTGAACGAAAATATATACTATATGTATAATACGGTATCCATTCCAACTCTAGCAAAACAAAGTGCCAAACAACATGAGCAGAGTACGCACAAACAAAGTGAGTGATGGATGAATAGAAGTGCTAGAAACAAAGCTGCGTGTATGGTATGTTTGGAATGGGAGGCGAAAGGAAAGTGAGCACTAGATGATATGAAATTACTGGACACGTAGTGTGAGGGCAAACTGAAGTGCATGCAACTGCTGTCGTGGGGTAAATCTTGTGTGGAAGCAAGGTGGAAGCAGGCTTGCACAAGCGAGGCAGATGAGTCGCAGGCGTGGTATCTGTTGCTGTCCGTGGACACATGCTTGGGCAGCATCTATATATGGAGACACTGGCGTCGAGCATTTTCTCCTCATTTAGATTTGATGTAGCACATGCACACCACGTTTTCTAGCAAGATTCTTTGTGGTGCTGTCTTTTTTACCCTTGTTGTGCCTTGATGCATGTTGGAGCATGAGCTATGTCCATCCTAGTTTTTTTTAGAGAGGTCTGAAGTTCTCTTGGATCAATTGTCTCACCATGATGTAATAGTCTAATATCAATAGATATTTCTTTGTTTGCCACATCGGTTTCAGATCTTAGGTTCAAGTGGATGCGATTCTCTATTCACTTCGTGTTCCCAAACAGTTGTAAAGACAAATTGCTTCATCATTCAACCACTGTCATTAAGTGAACTATGGATCATATGGACGGATAGATGAAATTGTAAGCTTACGATCGAGTGGTGAAGAATATAGAGATGACGTGGATCAACGTGGTTGCAGAGATATAGAAGTTAATGACTTTTAGTTGGTTCCATCTATATTGGTTATATAGATTCAGTGCTACAGATTCGGTAGTTGTGCATTCCGGGTTATGTCACCACAACTGTGCTATGTCAATGCACATGGATGTTACTAGAACCTAGTACGTACTGGTTGGAGCTACGGTTATTCAACAAATAACCAATATATATAATTAATTTGTCACTATTATGACTAGCTAGCTCGTGTTTGTTCACCCCTAGGTTGGATACAGATGATCCCCCGTGTTCATAAGAAGGGATGGCTAAGCTAGTTACATGTGTTTGATCTTATAAAGGTGATGACACAATCGAATCCTTACAATGAGAAAACAAATGCAGCCTGGGAACAACTATCTTGTGATAGACTGATAGCTATATAAATGGTGCTCACGAGCAAACCTTTATTGCAAGATATATATGACTATTCAGACTAATAAAAGTGTAATAATAGAAAAGTACCTACTAGCGATTCCCACAAGCACTGATAAAAGAATGTAAATAATCACTGGTACTGGACCAAAATATATACTACGGTAGACACTAAAAGAAAGTGAGAGATGGATGAATAGAAGTGTTGGGAACAAAGCTGCGAGTATGGTACGTTTGGAATGGGAGGCAAAAGGAAAGTGAGCACTAGATAAAATTACTCGACACCTAATGTGAGGTATAACTGAAGTGCACGCAACCACTGCCGCTGATAAATTTGGTGAGCGTAAGCAAGGTGGAAGCCGGCTCATGGGCTCGTTCACTGACGGCGCACCATTTCCCCATAGGTCTTTTGGCTAGATGCTTCCACGAGCCGGGATGACTCGCAGGTGTGGTGTGTGTTGGTGTCAGTGGACACACGCTAGGTCATCATCTACGAGACATTGGTGTTGATCATTATTTCCTGCTCATTTATATCTGTCGCATCATCTTTATAGAACTTGGAGCAGTTGTGTTCCATGCCATCCTCGTCCGGCGAGTGTCGGCAGTGGCATCCGGCCACGGCGAGCGAGTGCGCTGGCAGCATTGCTTCAGCCAACCATGACAAGCGCAGGCCTTGACGCAGCCCCAATTGCGCGAGTGGAGTGGCACTGGTGCTTGTGTCCGTGCTTGTCTATCGGCCTCTATCTTCTTTACCTGTTGTTTGTGCTGGAGTTCTTTGACATCTCTGTTCTCCTGATTCTTCCCATGACGGTACGACTTAATGTTCTGTTTGCGACCATAGCCTCTGCCTGAGCACCATGGAGCTGTGGAGTGGGCTCGCAAGCGGTGCAGCTCTAGATGGCCATGGCAGACAAGCATTCCAGCGGATGGGGACTGCTGGCAAGCACCATGTTTTTTTATTACTGTCACATCATTTGCACTAGCGTGTGATATAACTATCAATACTAATGTTATTTGCACTGGCGGTTGGTATAAGGGTACTATCAATGAAGATGTATTTGTACTAGCAGTTCTTAAACTAGCATCTATGCAAATTCTTTGTTTTCACACTGGTGGAATAAAAATACCGCCAGTAGAAATCGGTTTTCTACTGTCAGTACCAACATCTTGTGTACTTGTGGGGTTTCTCCACAGAGGGCCATCAACATTGCCAAAACTGGCTAATGTTGTTCTACCGTCCAGGAAAGATCAGGAAAACTGGCCTAACTGGTTGAAACTCACTTAGCAAGTTTTACTAATTTCATCAAAATTTTGAAGCCAACACATTTGTTTATTGAATCACATTAGTTGACCATGCAAATTTCCATTTTTAATCTCAAGAAAAAAGAAGTAGAAAATTAGATCCCTAGGTGTTTATAACCAGAAAAAAAGGAAAGAAAGATAAAAACAACTAAAAGACTGTTCTCGTTGGAGAATTAATCTGTGCGTCCACAGCACCACCGAGTGAAAGAACCTAGAATCGGACCAGGTGCTGATATGCGCGGCCACTGGAGGCTAGACAAGCGTCCATTAATTTTCCAACGTACGACGGACCACATGCCACAAACATTTGGACTCCTGGTAGCCATGTGGCACATTTTAAATCCAGGTACTCCTGTCAGTCCATTCATGGTGCTTGATGGCCGTGGACGATATACTTGTTTTGAATATTAATAAATCTGTGGCAACCAAACGAAACGTTATATCTGCAAGCAATACCCAGCTGCAAACTGATTCTAACAAAGAAAAAAATAACAAGCACCAGTGATGCTAGCACAATATAACCGCCTATATATAGGGTGCTTTCTTTTCCACAAATAACTCAACTAATGCAAGTACTGTATCCCATGATGGGGTAGTAGAGGCAAGTGGAAGAGGTGGTAACTTGGAGTCCAGGGTGTTTGAAAGAGGCTGCCATTGTGTGTTGGCAAAACAGGAGTGATATGGTCTACCAAGGGAATGAACCTGATCTCCATAAGTTGCTCACTCCACAACAAAGTAAAGAAAAAAAATGACGTCTAATTCTGTATGCTTGGTTCGTGCTCAAAACAAACTACATATGTAGTGAATGGAATTATCATGGATGAAAGTTGGCCTAAATGATTCAATATACACTTACCATTTAAGAAAAGATTGAACACATATTTCTAATCTTCCTAGATAGCATTTTGTTTTGCAATCCTATTTGATTTTGGCCACCGAGAATCATAGGCTGGGCATCCAGTAGTCGTCATCTGACAACAAATTCAGAAGATGACTGTGAATAAAAAGTTTGGTGACCATCATGGTCCCATGTTGATAATGCAAAATACACTGGAAGACACATAGGTTGGCTGGTCGAGACCTTCCTAGTGCAACAGGCCACCCCATAAAACGTGCACCTAGAAGAAATGATTGAAATATTGTTCAAGATACATGTATTTTGCATGTACCCAAACAAAAATAAGACATGTTGGCTGGTCCAAGTTTTGTAAAACATTTGCATCAGTCTCTCCATACGATGGAACATTACTTTGACGCATCTCCTGGGTTGAATGAAATCTAAGAGAACTTTGGGTTCACACGTTCAGCATTGCTGGCCACGATAGGGAGAATGGTTGGCAGCAGGTTAGGTCGGCAGAGCTAACACACCATGGTGGTGAGCACAGCACCAACCGTAGGCAATGCGGAAACTTGTGGTGGGTGGGGCATCACAAGGGCGCATGCCAAAAACAGCATCGTCGAAGCCGATTTAGCATGGCATTAGGGGTGGCATGGAAGACGCATGGAATGATTTATAGAGGACCAGAAGAAGGGGAGTGAGATCACTGGACACATTGGTAGCCCATTTGGCCTTGGACTTACATAAGCAAGAAAGTATTGCATTTAATTAGGTTTGGCCTATTTTACTTTCAATTAAATCTAATAATTCTAAGGCCTAATCAAACGCTAGGTGTCAGAAAGGTTTAGTCCACCCATATGAGAAATTGACTAAAGATTCACCAAACTTGATTAGGTGCAACTGTGATTACTAGCTAGTTGTAAAATTAAGAAAGGCGAAGGCCGTGCCACATGGGCATGCATGCGGAGCTAAGGCGAGGTGCAACACTCATGCTCGGGCTCGATCTGGCCAGCCATGACAAGATGTAGTGTGTGGTTAGTTAGTTTTTGTACCTGTGCTGATTGATGGTACTTTCATGATGGTTGATGGCAGGACGAGTAATGGACATGGTTTCTGGTAACCAATATCAATTATATCTATATCTATATCTATACCTAATAGTAAAGAGGCAAAATTTCTACCACAAATTTTTTCATCCAACTCTTATCTCTATTCGGATTCTAGTTTTTTGTCTTATAATTGTCTTTTCAATGTCCCGTTCAGTTTGGATCTGTGAATTTGCAATTCGAGGTCCGCCAGCTCGAGTCAAAGGCGGAGTCCAAGCTGAAGCCAAAGTTCTGACCTCTGCTGTCACGCAGAAATAGAAACCGAGCTGATGCTGTCGTCTTTTTTCATCTACTGTGCGGCTGTATCGTCTTGTTGAAGTGCGTTCTTTCCCTTGGACAGTTGCAGACACAACAGTTGCACGCGAATTGAGGCAGGAGACAACCACGTCTGTAATTCTATTGCTGTTGAGCGTTGGGTGTAGTAGGGTGAAACAAATTTTATGGATTTTTGCTTGGTACATACGAGGAAGTACACCAGGAGATTTGTTTGTTAGCTATTATTTATTTTGTCCCAGTTTTTTCTCCCGACTCCCGAG
The DNA here is from genome assembly GCA_904845875.1 of Miscanthus lutarioriparius. Taxonomy (NCBI): domain Eukaryota; kingdom Viridiplantae; phylum Streptophyta; class Magnoliopsida; order Poales; family Poaceae; genus Miscanthus; species Miscanthus lutarioriparius. The sequence goes on from CAJGYO010000009.1 coordinate 93,497,891, forward strand.
CCTACACATGCGCCCAGCTCGCTGGCTCGCACATTTTGCTGGCAACGCGCCCTGTTGGGTTCGCGCGTTTCACCGGCAGTGTGCCCCTCCGACCTTCACACGTTGCTCCTCACGGTACGCTATGCCAGCCCTACGTGTCGCACCAGGCCCGTGGCTTGTTGGGTCCGCGCCCTTGCCATGCCGCGCAACATTGTAGGCTCCGGGCGATGCAAGCGATGCATATGCCGGGAGCCGCATGTGCCCCTCCGCCTGCGGACCCTGTGTAGTGCTGCATATATATCTGCGCGGCTACGCCTTCCTGCTGCTTCCACTCTCCGCTCCGCCACCGCCCACCATGCTGCCGCACGTGGTGGTCTCACATTTGGGGAGAGGCTGAAGTGGACTGATGAGTTAAAAAACAGTAAATTCTGTCCCTAAATTTATGCTATGTTTTTAAAAAAAATGCAATGCACATGCCAAAATGTTCTTAATTTTGGAGCCCGATGGCTATGTATTGTCTGTAGTAGCAAAAACAACTAATAAAATATATATCCTATCGCAACACTATGACAAAATAGCTTTTGTGGATGACATTAGCTTTGGTGGATGAACCAGCTCAATCCCAGTCAACGCGTCCATGCATAAGGAGAGGCAGATTTGTTGTACAACTACCAAAGACGACAAACATCGAGCCGTAGTCGACGAAGCTGCTAGCGTGTGCAATGGAGAACCATCTATGTCCCTTGCACGACCGCTCTGGTGAAGACAGACGGTAACCCGTACGTTTGTAAGATGCTTGTCGTTGAGGTTGTCGATAACATATTGCGGTCGGAGGATTCGAAGATGGCAGAACTGTGAGGGTGAGAAAGGTGATAATTAAAAGCTTATGAATAAAAATAACAACCCGTTTCAATGCATGGGCACTTTTACTTGTATTACTAATAACGTAGCACCCGGTTTTAAGAACAAAATCAGATACACATCATATGTGAGCCCAGGAGTCAAATCTCACATATAGCTACAAATAAGGGTAATATCAAAAGACAATGCTTAAATACATAGCGTATTAGTATAAAAATCATAACCTCAGAGTATAGACGGTGGAAAGACAACTCCAATCTTCAGGCGAGTACTCCAAATCTACAGGAACAACTGACTGGTTGACCACAAGCCTAACTCCTCCAGACTAGCAATCTGGTACCTATCCGGGATTTTTTCAAAGATTTAAAAAGTAAAGCAAGCGTAAGTACATGTCGTACTCAACAAATATAATATGGGGTTCATGAGGCTCAAAAGGCCGATATTGGTTTAACTGCGATTAGTTTCTAATGAGTCATCTTTTAGCAATTGAGTGGCAACAGGTTTATCACAAGCCCATAAATACATGATCAGGTAAACATGATTAATGAATAGCATAAACAATTAACAATTAGTGAGCATCTTCATCATCCATATCATTAGTGTTCATCATCTATTCCGTAAGGGTTCCAAGGCCACTCGTGACCGTGAGCACAGCTGATATACCAGTTTTACACTCTGCAGAGGTTGTACACTTTCATTGTGAGTCGTAATTTATCCTTTCGCCCGAGGCGGCCAACCTCTTGACCCACTACCAAGGAAGGTCGGCAGGGTTCACTATGAAGCATTTCAAAGGTTCGTCTAACAAGTTAGGGCCATTAGATTCACTCGGCAAATAGATATAGTAACCCCCTATCGAATAGCACAATTCCATCACGGCTATACACATAATAGTAGAGACTGTCCTATACCCGATTCGTCAAGCCATTCTTACACCAATAAAGGTAACCACTAACAAGCTAGATAATGTCCTCATACTGAGCTAAAACCAGAGCCATATAGCCCTCACAGTTGTACTGTAAGTCCCGGATAATCATTTACAGATAAGTTCTTAGGGAGAGGAATCTAGAGCACCATAAAAACAGCCCAATGCTCTAGCCCCCTTGTTCCATGTTGCTAAAAAGCATCTTTTAATGTTTATTGCATATACCATTAGTCAAGTTATAAGATCATGGCTTTAGTTGAGCACTACCATCAAACGACCCAATGCAATACCCCAAAGGTGTCAAGGTACAAGGTACAAAGTACTAGGAAATCCTTAGTGGCAGTCAAGGTAGACACATGCAATATGAATTAAGTGATTAACGGTGAATAGGCAACAAGGATGGTCCCATGCTATACTTGCCTTAAACTTAGATCCCTCTTCAAGTCCAAAACTTTAAATATCTGCTTCTTGATCAACACGTAAAGCTCACCGACTGGACATGATCATAAAGCACCACACAAGCATCTATGCAATCATACATGAAGCAAACAATAGATCTAAATTAGAACAATACACTAATCATAAAATCAAGATGAAAAGTTTGTAAAACGAATCTACGTCTTGCTACGAACTTAGATCCCTCTTCAAGTCCAAAACTTTAAATATCTGCTTCTTGATCAACACGTAAAGCTCACCGACTGGACATGATCATAAAGCACCACATAAGCATCTATGCAATCATACATGAAGCAAACAATAGATCTAAATTAGAACAATACACCAATCATAAAATCAAGATGAAAAGTTTGTAAAACGAATCTACGTCTTGCTACGAACACAGAGACGCGAAAAGCATGCTAATCGGAGCTACGGTGAACAAGATACAACCACCGAAAGATCCGCTTTATACGTGGAAAATAAAACTATGGGCTTCATTTATTTTAACTATTGAAAATAATATAAATTGAATTAAGTCAAATTGAGATTTGATTTATAAAACTAAAGTAAAATAATTCATATTTTACTTATAGAATCCAATTGCGTAATTATTATCCAAATTAGAAGTTAAACCATGAAATTTTAGAAATAGTGACACGGTAACCACTGTTACTAACACGTAGATCTCATTGCTATGAATCTAACGCAACTTGAATGGCCTAAAATAGAGTTAAAACGTAGAAGATAGGATTTAAACAAGATTTCCTTTATTAAAATAATAGATTAAATCTAACCTTGAATTTTAAAAGTTTAAAACATACTTAACATTAGTATCAACATGTAAATTATGAAATTACAAACCTAACGCAAGTCGAACGGGTCAAATCGGAGTTAAAACGGAGAAGTTATGGCTAAAACAAAATAAGTGGCAAATCTGTAAATAAGTGAAAACGTATTTTGGATCTGAACCGAAACAAAGTACGCTTTCAAAAGAAGAAAACGGAATCGGGAAAGATGTTTTGGACTACGGGTTAAACCTCAAGTAATTGTAAGGGCTCTTTTGCAAAATTCCAAGACGAACGGGTATCTTTCATCTGGGGCCGTCGGATTAGATTTGAACGGTCGAAACTCAATCGGGCAGAAGAAAAAAAACATGGCCGCCGGAATAGGACCGGCGGCGAGGTAATTGGCGGCGACGCCATGGCCGACTCACCAGAGCTCTCGATTCTTGGCCTACCGAGCACGGTTCGACTCACCGGTGACACGAGGAGAGAGAGGAGGGGGTGGGGAACTCACCGGACCCAAGAGAAGCGAGCGGGGATCAATGGAGGGCGGCGCGGTGCTCGACGAGACAGCGACGACACTCCAAGCTTGCGGCGGCGCTAGGGTTGGGCTACCTCAGCGTGAACAGGGGCGGCACTTGCTATCGGATTGAAGGCGGCATTTAACGGGGCGCGGGGACTTGGGCGGCACGGCACCGAGGCGTGGCGGCACCGGAGTCGGACGGCGTCGGCATGGTTGTGTTCAAAGGCGGACTCGGTAGCGAAGAGGAAGAAGGTGCCCTAACGGGTGGGCCCAGTGCTGTCGGCCGGGATGGAGGGAGCTCAGCGCCGCGTGCCCAGGATGGCTTTGGTTGGCTGCGGCTGGGCATTGTGGGACTTAGCCGATCTGCGGGCCACACGAGAAAAAAGCGGAGAAGGTGAAGTCAGTGGGCTGCTTGGAAAGAGTGGGAGGAGAAGAGGAGAAGACTGGGCTGGGAGAAGAAGAGCTGGGCCTGCACGCCAAACTCGGCCCACGTGGGAAAAAAAAATAAGAAGATGGCCTTCGGCCGAGAGAGAGGAGGAGAGTTTTCTTCTTTTCTTTTTCCAAATTTTTTCTTTTCTTAATTCAAAACAAATTCAAATATGAACCAAATCAAGTATAAATATGATTTAAAATACATTTTTTAATTCAAACATAAATGAGCAAGTTTTGGGTAAGTTTTCCGAGAATAACTTTTTTAAAATTCTTTCATTTTTTTCTAATTTTCTTTTCTTTTATGCCAAAGCCATTTTTAATTTCATTTGCAAAGGCAATTTTAACCATTTTGAGTTTTAAATCAAAACCACTCAACCAAATAAATCAAATGCAATGACATGTATGCTCAAACATGTTGCTACCTTATGATGAATTTTAAATTAATGAAAAATATTATTTTTCCTATATTTCATGAGCACATAAAATCCAAATTAAATCTTTTTAACCCTATTTTCAAAAGTTAAAATTTTAGGGTGTTACAAATAAGTGCCTTAGTTCATCATCTAAGTGTGTCGTGACATGCTCAGCTTGTGCTTGTGTAGTCCTGCCACGAGCCCAAGACAATACGTGGAGCGGGGTCGGCAGATAAAAAAAAAATATATGGCATATAAGACATAGTCTGACATGCGGCAGTACGACTGTAGGACTGGTCCTTATATTTGGGCCCGTATGCTATGATGGACCAAAATCTTAAAAAAACTCAACAAAATAATTTGTGGGACATTTGCATATTAGTCTATGTGACATAACAACATACTCCCTCTGTCCTGTAATATAGTGTATTCTGAAAAATTTAAGACAACTTAAGAGAACACTCAAATAACGCATGTACCCATGGATTATTCCAATTAAAGAGTTTCTTGTCAAATCATGGTTTCCTTTTTAGCCAAATTTGCCAAATCTAGCCACCGTCATTATATAGAACTCATTATATTTTAGTACAAATTTTAAAAGTCACGATGCACTATATTTCAGGACGGAGGGAGGACGTCACATATCTGAACTGGAATTGAATTATGACACTTCTTTTGGAATTGAACCTGAATTATGACAAAACATTTTCATTGGACTTGAATTATGAATTTTTGTGACGTGCATCTTTTTTCATCACTAAGCCAAACTTCTTCCAAAAAAGTATAGTAAACTCGATGATTTAGTGACGTTTTGACTTGTAGCCGTGCCATATAAGTCAAAATGCCACATCTCTTTGTAGCGGAGAGGATGGGCTCCAAAGTTCTTACTATAATGCACCCGCTTTCTTGAGAAGTCATCAGCATTTTGCTTATATTTTACTAGCAAACGTGTCCATGCATTGCAATGGAATGTACACCCAACTTCAAAATTCATCATGATCGATGCAACTTTCACTGCCGGTTTGCTCCAAACCTTTGGTGATGCTCATCACTACCAGTTTGTGTACGAACCATTGTTGATATTCCATCATCACCAGCGGTTGGTAACTTGAACTGGCGGACATGATTGCCCCATTTTCAATGCTGGTTCATATTATGAACACGAACCGGAGGTGAAGAACACTTTCACCAATGTTTGGACTTACGAGATGACAGATATGACAATGTTGCAGCACAGTAAAACTAATAACTTCTTCGAATCACGTCAGACAAAGATGAACTTCATACTAAAGATGTAGGTCACAATAAGACCAACAACTATGTAGTTGATGACTTTTTCATTTGAAATTGTTTGTATTGTTACAATTATGTTTCAAGTTCTCACAAGTTTCAATGCAAATTTGTCAAATGACCTTGGATGGCAAAATAACCAAAACCAAAGTTGTAGATCTCAATGAGCACTTCAACTTTGTAGATGATTACCTTTTTATTTAAATTAGTTTAGGGTCCCATATATCCATTCCAAAACTCTAAAAAGTGAATACTAGGGAAATGTATATGCCCTTTACAAGAGTTACACACGAGGGCATTGGTCTCAGGTTTGAATCTCACTGGTATGTGGCACGCGTATGTTTACACGAAAAAATCATTCGACTTGTGACTTTGCAGGATTAATTTTTTCTGCTATTTTTGGTTGAATTGCAGGATTTCTGGGAACTCTGTCACCACACCGGTTGGTGGTAACAGTAACCTGCAGTAATCACCTATTTTGACCGGTGGTTCCCAACTGGCAGTAATGACCATTTTGATCACCAAAGACTTTCGCCATCGAAGGGCAAATACCAGCTATGATGAGGGGTTTAGAACCAGCGGTGATGAAGATTTTGTAGTAGTGACGCCTTGTTGCATGGTCACCTTTACGACATGTGACTTGGAGATTTATGGAATACTTGAGTCATCTGTTCCAGTATGTTTTAGAATCAAACTCTGTTCCATCATTGGACACACAAATGCGCAAGGTTCTAACTCATATTAGAATGTGTCGTGAATCCAGGTTCTAAACAAGAGAGCAAGAAGAGATGCAAGAACGTTGTGGAAAGTAAAAAAAAATGGATAGAAATAGGTGTAAGGTATGGTTTATAAAAAATGCATTAATATGACATGTGATTGATACAATTACTTAATTTTTGTCTCAGGAAAATAGCAAAATAGGTTGTAAGGGTACTTTTGATTAAGTTTTTGTAAGAATAACTACATGTATATGGGCATTATAAATTTACCTTTTCATTTAATATTGTACTCCCTCCACCCCAAATTATAATAAGTCAATTTCAACTTTTTAGATAGCTTTTGCTACGCACTTAGATATCCCCAACCCCATGTCCTCACTGTCGCCAGAGCCCCTTGCTGCTTTGAGGATGACCACAACGGGGCTATCCTCTTTCCTTCAAGTCTAGAGATGGCCATGGCAAGGAAACGAACACCAGTGGCTTATTTCTGTTCTCCTCCGTATAATCTGGTTCTCCTTTCCCTGGGTTTGTCTTTCTCACATGCGGATCTAGTGGCACCGAGTGGCGGGAGCCAAATAACCTAAGTTTTACAAAAGGTGTGCAGGATATTTGATACCACCGACACCTCAGTGACGTCACCCCTGTCCTAGTTGCGGTCGAGGCTGACGCTAGTGTGGCTCCATGGCTTCTTCGGAGACGGTGGTGGTGGTCAGGCCAGAGGTGGTGGGGTAGACACTGTCGGTGCTCCACTCAGCTGATGTCAGGCCTAAGGCACTTCGATGGACATGGACGCGTGCAAGGACAACACAATGACACCTTGTCTATTCTGGGCGACATACAACCGGATCTATGTTATTGCAGCCCTAGCCGTGCTTGAGGGCAGGATGAGTTGAGTGATGCCAGGTGTTGCGCACGGAGTCGACGAGGTCTGTTGCAGCCTGCTTGACTCGGTGACTAATGGGGTGAGGTAGGTGAAAAAGAGGTTACAATAGCTAACGACCGTGCAGAGGCTCATCTTGACAAGGTGGTTGTGAACGAGGGTACCTCTATTGGATGTGTCCCCCATGGGTGAGTCTATGGGATGGTGATGGCTGCCGCTCACGGGAGCAGAGGGGTGGTGGAGCCTACTGCTGTGCGACCACAATGTTGGATTGGGCAAAGGTCGGGTAGTGACAATGGGCGTTGGCACCATCAAAATGCACATCTGCCATGTTTGGTGGGCTTGGTGCCTGTCTCTAGGTCATCCATGATCAGGTCATCCGCGTACACATAGCGTACCTACGAGCAACGATGGTAGCTTATGGTCATGGAAAGCTACTGAAGTTTGGTGGTGATGGTGAAGACAAGGTCACATACGGTTGGCAGGTGGCTTGTTGTACACGTGTCGGATAACCTATTTTCATATGATCGCCATGCTTGGCCCATACCAGAGGCTAATGTGTTGTGGTACAATGTCAGAAGATGATACATGCAACAACGATGACATGTGGCAACTTAGTTTGCAGTGGCCTATTGCGAGTATCTTGGCATTGTGTGGCTACTTCGATGCAGGATATCATCGCTAGATGGCACAGGCAGGTGGTGTACCGGCACGTTAATGGTGACGGTAGGTGCTTTATTCTCTCTTGTGGCATTTGGTGGCTATGCATGTGGTTTAGTTGGTTGTCCAGTGGTGGTTGTGCAGAGGTTGGAGTTCTTGAGGTTGTGGAGTTGCACTACATACCTTTTCGATGGAGGTACAAAAAATGGATCTATGACATGGTGTCTAGTGGCAGCAAGGCCCCCACATGTTGTGGTTTCTTTCAATGTGCTGAGAGTAAGGTGTGGAGTCTTAAGGCGGATGGGCATGTCCCCCATGTGTAGTGTTTCCGTGGTGCAGACCATGGAGCCGACTTGTAGATTCTAAATCTAGTGGAATCCTTTCATCAGGTTGGGTTTCTGGAGCTAGAGTGATACCATTGTACCATATAGTGGTGGCGTTGAGGGTTGGTATATTCAACAAACTAGAAGAATACCCACTGCGTTGCCGCAGGATTTTCTTAAAAATTAGTTTTTTTCTATATATATAGCATTACTATATGGCACCCTGGATGTTATGTGTCTATGCACGAGCTTGACTTGCATGTTATCTTATTGTATCGGATCTGGTAAAAATTAGCAAAGTGATGGAAGTAAAGCCAGTTGAATATTAGATCACATTGTAGAAGGATAAAATAATGAAACAAATAACATATGTATTAGATGACTTGTACCTTGATAGATTAAAGATTAAAGTATTGCATATAAAAGAGATGATATGGACACTATTTGTAATTAATAAGGGATTTGCATGAAAGTATTGCAAGTTAGTGGGGCACTTAGTGGGAAATGATGGGGATACCTTGCATGAACAGATTGAACATCTACTGGGGTTTAGCTTTATAAGAAAACCATTAAAATCCACTAAGCAAAACCCCAATAGCTATTTATGTCAACATGCAAGATGTCCAACTAGGCAATGAACTACCACATACAATTAAAATTCACTAGCACACACAACTGTAATGTCCACATCAGTAAGACACGTAAGCATTTTGTTGAACACGTCATCATACCATGCAAACCCTATTCCCCAATTCCCGCAGCAACGCACGGGGTATACTTCTAGTATATGAAGTAGTTATGTCGTGACTAAGAATCTTTTGTACTCTCACACAAGTTAAAATGAATGAATAGTTTTATTTACCACAATATAAACGGCAAAATTACTTAGCTTGCACATCTCCATATAACTGCTTGTTACTAACAACCCATATATATGGCATATGTGCATCCAATAGTAATTTCACACATTTGTTAAAATCTTTCAAAAAACATAAAATTGTGGTGTTACACTCAAGTTAAAGCAATCAAGACGTAATTTTAAAGAATGTCCATGCATTAGGATAAATGCAATAACCCATCAAAGTAAATTAGACACAATAAAAAATAGGTTCCAAAGAAAATATATACAATAGATGAACTACAACAAACAACTGAAATAAGTTCAAACCAACGAAATAGAACTTAGCTAGGATAAATAACGTTCCCACACATACAAAATCCAACAAGAACATACTCCTTAATTATGCATTAGGATAAATGCAATAACCCATCAATGTAAATTAGAAACAATAAAAAAATAGGTTCCAAAGAAAATATATACAACAGATGAACTACAACAAACAGCTGAAATAAGTTCAAACCAACGAAATAGAACTTAGCAAGGATAAATATCATTCCCACACATACAAAAATCCAACAAGAATATACTCCTTAATTATGAAGCAAGCTTCCAGAAATCAAATGTCTAAAAATAAATATTATCAAAACTTCGATGCCTGCTGCTATTGATCCATAAACTCGTCATCAACAGTTTGATGTGGTTGTTGTTTTGGCTGCAGCTATGGTGTGTGTTCCTGTGTTTGAAGCTGGTGTGAGCTAATTAGATCATTCACATGGGAGTCCATCAGTTGGTGCAAACCATTGGCTGATGAACCACTCCAACCTGCCATCTGCGAGCTCTTTGGATTGTGTATGCCATTGGCACAAAGCATATTGTGCTCAAGAAGTTTTAACCTCTCGATCTCAGATTGCAGCTGATCATTTAGAGCTGTATAAAGAGTAGCAATCCCATGTTACAGAATTATATGAAGATATAAGTTTATAAATAAGAAGGGAAAAATATTTGTAAACATGGATGAAATAGGGTCACCAAGGATACAAAAAGACATAATTGCCAACATATAGCCTATTGAGTATGAATCTTTGAACAAGGGAGCAAATGTCCAATAGATGAAAAACTCTTACATGCATTATTACTCCCTTGAATGATAAATTAACTGCAGTTCTTACAATCCACATTTCTAATATATGGAGTAAGCAGATCAAAGTGTATAGATCATTTTTTGCATGTTTTTATTATCAAAGAATATTAAAGTGGATATGACACTCAGCATATTATGTTTCAAACACATAATTCACCATATGTGTGATGTCAAACATGTGAAGCAACAATCAGATGCCACACAGTCTGGCAGTGTCAAATTAATTTGATTTCGAAAAAGAAAAGGATAACCACTAAAACGTCATCTAAAATATATATAGTTCTATAAATATTGTAACTTATTATTTGAAGTTTCTGTGACACTATAGTATCAATCTGTGTTTGTCCATATAAGCCCCCTAATATTGATGCATACAAGTTGCCAATCTGAAATACACACCACATACTACCATGCATTGCAAATTAATGTTCCAAAAGATAAAATAAAAATTATAAATATACATTGAAATTGACCAAAAGAACCTTTTCAAGCGTAACTAAAAAAAAGGACAACAAGACTTTCAGTGCAATCACAAAAAGTATTAAAACCATATATAAACCAAAAAACTATACCAGGCAGGTTATAATAAAACATAACTAGATGAACAGAGGGACTTGCTGTTGACATCAACTGTCACAAAATAGTTAGAACCAACCAGTACACCTGGAATTTAACCCTATGTAGCTAATAATTGAGTTTGAGGCTAAATAAAAGCAATTAAACTGTGTAAAGATTAGGTGTCGTACATCCTTCCTTATAATATAATTTCTAACCAAAAACTCATCTTTCAAAAATGCTTCAGCAGACAATACATAGTTACTGCTTGATAATTATTCTTGATGCATGCATCTTGTAAATTACCAATGCAGCAAGATCAGAAATTGACACCCAACAAGTACAAATTTTTTTCATGTTTATTTGAAAATGGGAGCTGCTAAACCTCTGACATTTGATGTGAAGCATCCAATGGGATGATCCATTGTTGGAAAGCATTATTAGCAGACAAAAACAGAGCTTCTACAACATAGCTAGATGCCTAGATAAAGATACCTATAATCAGTGTCCTAAGCAAAAGGTCACATGAAGGTCTAAATATCTTTTGTCATATTGAGACACGCTGGTGGAATCTTTGCAGAAAACTTGAAATAGATAACATATTGAATTGTTGTAGCCATTATGTTCTGGGCAATGCAACAAACGAGAATAATAAATAATTTATGCAAAAATGAAATAGCCATTGCAACAAATTAAATTTTTTTTGCAACACACAACTACAAATTGCAAAATCTAAGAATAGTAGCCACACAAAAATGGCAAAATGAAATGTCTGACAAATATTATGAACATCCAAGAAAATCCACACCGAGAGATTGCTCATCCTTATTATTATACCCATGTGTTTGTTGGAGCTCCAAGTATAGGGGGGAGACAGTGAGTCTCAAGTAAATGCCCCATTTTTTTCCATACACAACACGCTGCAAAACCTTATATACGTGCAATCCGACAACTAAACAACTTGATGAGGACAGTCGGCCACCACGAATGCATCAACTTAAAGAACTTTAAATTATTGAATTGTATTTTGGCAAAGCATGCATATCATCATCTAACGTACTACAAGGTCTAAACTTAAATGAATTAACTCTTGAATACAAGCAATAATGAACAAGCTCACCTTGGCTCAAATTGGCTTGCTCATTCAGCCCCTTTAACTTTATTTGCAACTCGCGGATCTCAGTCTTGAGATTATCAACCATCTCCTGGGATAGACAAATAACATAAATATCAACAACCTACATTGTCACTCGAGAAATAATGCTATTACTGCATGTTGTGGCCAGCACACAACTACAGAACAAACCTGGTGCGACTGCACTTGTGCAGATAATGACGTGTACTCCATCTTTAGTGCATCAGCCTGGCGCTGAACATCTTGGAGGTGGTTTGCCTTTTGCACCTTCAGCCGTGCCATGTATTCCCGGTTACGGACACTACACTGCCGGTTCAAATTACCATATCACTGCTGGATTTTGAACCGGCACAACCATACCGGTAGTGATGAGGGTAAGCTATCACTGTCGGTTCCTACAAGCCGGCAGTGTTCTTCAACTTCACTGCCGGTTCTTTACACAACTGGCAGTCATCATTTCCACGGACACTACTGGTTCATAAGACCACCTGGTAGAGCTCAGTTCCAACAACACTGTCGGTTTGTGTTTCAACCGACAGTGTTGTAGTAAGAATCACTGCCGGTTTGTGACAAGAACCGGTAGTGATGGCTAAGCCAACGCTACCGGTTTGTGGCTCGAGCCGGCAGTGCCATCACTGCCGGTTTTGTTGCTAACCGACAGTGATGTTTACGACAACACTGCCGGTTTTCTGATAACCGGCAGTGATGTCACGTTCGCATTTTATTTTTTTATAATTGATTTTAATTTATATTTTTTTATGGAATCGGGTTTCACTTTATATACGCTACGTAGACGATAGGTACATCAATATTAAACATTACAAATGTTATGGTTACAATTCAAATGTTCTTATCCACATCTTGATCCCTCAAAATAAGAAAGAAATGTTCTTAGACTTCACACATGCTTCTCGGACTTCTTACAATAATCTGGCGAGCCGCTCTGGGCCATACTGGTCCTTGTACTTCATGGATTGTGCAATGGAAAATACTCCATCTTTTTCCAATACCTCGGCTAAGATGAATTTTGCCAGCTCTGATTGCAGTGCGATGATCTTCATATCTAACAGCCTTTCGTGGTTATATTTCTTACGCTGTCGTTCAAAAAAGATGATATCCAAAGAGGAATAGTAAATCATTTTGTTGAATTATTAACAGACATAAATGAAATGGGTATTATACACACCAACTTATCGGCTTCTTCCGATTTCCCACCGATGTAGCGAAGCATTGCCCACATTACATAAAACCCGCATTCATTATTTCTCGCCGATTGTGATAGGTACTTCCCCTCCATTTCGACAACCTTGAATGGGACCGGCTTCCCACCGACATGTCTTCTTTGGACACTAAGCAACATTAAAAGGAGAAACATTAGAAAGCGGTATGTGTGATTAGAAAATAATATGTTATTAGGATCGCTTACTAATTCAGCACTACCACCAGTGCATTCAGATGATGAAATGGTTTTTTCTTCGAGTCACACACCTCGATCAGATTTTTGGCAAGATTAACACAAATGAAGACGAAATGGTTGCTGCAATCACAGAATCCTAATTATCGAATAATCTTAACGAAAAAAGAAGAATAAAATTAAAAGCCGAGAACACATACTTGCAGTTGTAGGCTAGAAGTATGTGGGTTTTGTTCTTCATCGTGAATTCATCGAAAACAACAATCAATCTCTGTTTCAGGTCTTCCACGTCACATCCATGGAGGCCTAGACATGTCCTCTCATTGACTCGCAAGGGGTCCAAGAAGCCTATGTAATCCCATTTGCTTTTTAGAATGCAAAATTTTGCTATACACCTACATAAAAATCATGGGAAGTGCTCAAAAGTTAACAATTTGTGTCTCGAGAGAGTAGTTAATTGTAATATCGTGCGTGTATGGTACTTACATAGTCCACAGCGTCAACATTTGAACATCAAGAGAGCATTTCTGGTATAGCTGGAACAAGCACTCCCACTCGACATCGATCGAACTTCTCTTATTCAGGATAGTGGAAAACATGTGGCGAATGGATAATAACCTCAAAACCAAAGTCGTCCGTCTCTGTTGCTTGAGCCATGTAATATTCATGTAACTGGCGCATATATATTGTCAGATTTTTATACTCATGATCGGGAACCAAAAGATTGCCCCTTTCATACTTCATTGCCGATGTTGCCGTCCCTTGTACATCATAATAGATGGTCGCGGCCTCTTCCATGGTTAATCCTAGGTTGCCTTCGACGTACTTCTGTATGTTCCTTAAATCTTTATTGTGTATTTCTTCATCTCTTGTTGTAGAGTATTTATTATGTGTTTGCCTTTCGAATTCGGACTTCAACAAAAACGAAGGCAGTGAGGCACAGAGATTGAAGAAACTAACACAATCTTCCTTCGAGATGTGTGCTATAAATTTTTCTTTCATCAAGGTGGTAACGCTGCCACTGAATGGCCTTTTTCTTTTCTGTTGGTCCACTTTGGGATCATTAGCGACCGAATCCAAGGACCTTTTCTGCGACTGCGAGGATGTCCTTGATCTTGTTTTGGGCTGAGGTGGAGGAGGAGGAGGATGACGACGAGAATTCTGTTTTCCCCGCGCTAATGAAGATGGAGGATGAGGAGGAGGAGGAGGAGGAGTCTCTTTTCTCAGGGCTGATGAAGATGGATTTGGATGAGGAGGAATACAAGGAGACCTCTGTCTTCTCGGGGGTGATGGCTCCAGATGAGGAGGGGAGTGATCGCTCTTGGGAGATGGTGAGTGATCATTGTGGGTGGGCGAAGACTCGCAGTCATCCTCATCATCAGAGGACAATTGATGGTCAAGCTTCATGAAGCGCTTGCGCCAGGCCACTTGAGAGCCCTTGTTTTGACCAAGTTTCGGCCTGTCTTCCGCTACAGGGTACTCAATGGGTATCTTGTTAAACTTCTTATCAAGTATTCTGTCAATGGTGACGTGAGCGTACCCCTGTGGAATTGGGCGGCCATTAATTGTCCCATCTCCCGAATGCCAGGCCTGGCCAAGCGCCACCTTGTCCTTTGTCCATTCCTGATGGATGTACAACTTGACATTGATGGATTCGGTGATGCCGTCCACCGGATGAGGCACATTCGCCTCTTCTTCGTCAAGCGGGGTCGATCCGCAGTTGCTGCGACCCCTAAACTGTGGGTTAAAGGAAGTAGGAGTAGGGTTTTGTGGTACTCCTGACCCCTTGGACAGCAAAATTTGCTCGACTCGCGGCTTCAACAGTCGCCTCAATCCATGCTTCCATTCTATCTTCCATCTCTTTTAGTCGCCTCAAATACTCTGCCTCCTGTTCCGCTCTACCCCTCAAGCGGCTCCGGTAAGTGTTAGATTCTTTGAGGAATGCTAGTTTCCAAGGAACAACACCGGTTTCTCTAGTGCGACCAGGGTGCTCCTTGGTTCCGAGTGCTTGGGTGAGCACGTCTTTCTCCTATTAGAAGTGTGAGTCCCTTGCCTCACCTCCTCAATTACCTGGGAGATCCTCTGGATGAGTTCACTCATGGGTTCATTTGTGGAGCTAAAGCTCCCGTCCTCGGTGTGCCTACATTCCTACCCATACAGTATAATACCGATCTGGGCTCCCAATCTGATGTCTCAACCTGAATGCCTTCCTCAGCAAGGCGATCCATCTTTTAAAGTTCTGCTTCAAATTCTGGCATCTTTTTGGCGTAGCCACGAGAGCCAAGATGATGAGGATTCATTGCTTTCTGCAAGTTCTCCTTATTCTTCCTACTTAGTCCTAAGTACTCATTGGATAACCTGTATTCCTTAAAATCCTGCCAGAAGTCCTTCTTCTTGCTAAACTGTCCACCATCGGAATGTGGCTCTTTTTTTTGGAGGACAAAATTCTTGTACAATGTCCCCTTGAAATTCTTGAAGCATGTCCCCAAGATTTCTTTTGCTTTTTTCTTGACTAGCTGTCACACCCCAAAAATTCCATTTTGGGTTGTGAACAGTTTTCATTGAATAAAATTTATGCTTTTATCATTTTTCTAAAGTTTCCAAGATTTAATTAGGGTTTTTGCAATTTATAATGTGAAAAATATTGATTTTTAAATAACTTTTGTAATATAATGTGAAGGGTGTTGTATTCATGCCGATTGCATTTGGTGTTTATGAGTGCAAATGGTTTTGAAATATGATAGAGCGACGTTTCTTTCTCTCTCTCAGAATTTTTCGACTTTTTTTCGGAATTAAATTCCATTTTCCTTGAGCTTAATATTTTCCTTGATCTTTGCAACAATCTTTTCGTGAGCTCAAACAACTTTAGTTGAGTTCCTCATCCTTCAATCTATCTCCAAGATTTTTCGAGGATTTTCGGAGCTTCTAGCTGTTTTTAAGTGGCTTAAATATGATTTCGAGAATTTCTGGAATTATTTTTAAACAGAAATAAATCCCAAATTAAGAAATTATGAAACTTTTCCAAACCCTAGGACTATATATATGCCGGTGTTCCTCTTGACACAAGGGTTCCAGAAGTACAACCCGTTTCTGCAGCCGCCACCCGTAGCCTTCTAGATCGGATGCCGAAGTTCGGAAGAGGCTAGGTTTCCGGCGAACTTCCGGCGAGCTTTTATGGGCAAACCATCGCGTTATGGCGACAACCACCACCACTTAGAGGTAGATCTCTTCGTTCTCTATACCGTGGTATATCCTATTGCACTAATCCATCACCGTTTGACCCGTTTCCCATCTCATCTTCATTCTCCGGCAAGTATCACCATGGCTAATTAGCTTTTCTCTGTTTCCTGTGTTCCTGCTGGCTGCCGCCGTTGCTCTCTGGCCAGCCAAGCCAGCCCTCCGTCCAGCCCTGTCTTCTCCCCAGCCGGCCATGGCTCCCCTTGGCTGGCCGCGCGCCCTACGCCCTGCCCCTGTGCTCTTCTGCTGGCCTCCCAGCCGGCCAGTCCTCTACCGGCACTGTAGCACGCGAATAGCAACAGTAACCCAATTGAACCAAGGAAGAAGAAGGACCTGATTGCAAATAAATATTTTCTAGTTTCGTGGATTAGTCCCTAATTTCTCCGTGGATTAGTCCCTAGTCTCCGGGAGGCCGTAACTTCTTCGTTTCAACTCCGTTTTTCACGTTCTTTTTATCCGCGCGATCGTAGCGATGAGTACTATTGTTTAGTATAGGTTTCATAAACTTTTAATGTGCTATGGTGTACTATTATTTAATTGTTTTGTGGGCCCATGCTTGTTGTTTGTGCGCAGAAGGTGCCGACACCGTGAACTTCCAGGACTAGGAATTGAACACCACTGATCCGAACTAGTTCGAAGGCAAGTGTCCTTGACCATACTTGCTCCTACTTTTGTTTTGATTTGAGTTAGTTTAGTTAGACCATTAGTTGCATGCTGAGTCATAATTTGAATCATATGTTAGGGTTTACTAGAACTTGATGTTGTCATCCTTGTAACCTGGGTTGGTTGGGTAGCTGTCTTGCTTAGCTTGCAATCTTGGGTTGGAAAGGTTATCATTTAATATTGATTAATGATTTATGCAACTTGGGTTGGTAATGTTTATAGCAACATGGTGAATAGGAATTCGGCAGGATGGTTGGTTTTGGTAGAGGTGTGTGCTAGATTTTGGGTAAATGTTTTATGGTGGTTTGTTGGAATTGGTGGAATGGATTGTGCTCATTCCTGCTTGGATTCTAAGGACCGGTTCATGGACAAGTAACCCGGCTTAACAGCGCAACCTCGAGGGCTATATGGCTCTGGCCCTAGCCAAGTAATTAGTTTCCTCCAAGTTATGCTACATCGGGTTGGTTTGTGTGGCACAAGAGGGGGCTTCTGTAGTGGTGTTGGTACCCATCGTTAGCGGTTAGAAACCTTAGTGAAGGTGTAAAACAGACTTGGAGGGACTTTGTAAAGGCCTTGTTAATGGGGATGGGGATCCCTATCTTCCGTCAGGTACTGGTAACTATCATTGTGGTGGAGAATGACACACCTATCCGGCTTCAGATCAAAAGATCAAACACTACAATCTTAGCACCACAACTCCTGTGGTTATCAACCAAGACACGGATCCGGTTGACCTCGCCAAGAATGCTAATCCCTGCCTACGCAACGAAGAACACAAGCAAGAACAATAAAGAAAGCAACCAAATTACAGATGAATGATTAATCTCACGAAGTTGGGGTCTCATAAACCGATGAACGGCGAAACTGTTCTTGTCAGATTAATCTAATCCGAACCCAAAACCTAATGATGGCAGTGGTGTATGATTATAAAGGTCTTAGGGTCATCTACTACCCTAGACGCGCCCCCTAATGGGCGCAAACACAATACAAGGTCCAACGGACCAAAATACGGTGTTGCAGCACCCTGGCAGATTCTGGACGCTGATTTGTTTGGACGATTCCTGTTGATTCTGAAGGGATTTTGATGTGAAACCACTTGGATTGGCTTCCTTATCAAATTAGCTTTCCAACCATATGTGGATTGTCGAAAACGGAGTCCGGATGCGTCCTGGGTGACCAGTTTAAGGCAGACTGGTCCTAGAAGCCGAGGCAGACTCGAACTTGAGTTGCATTGGGCCTCCACCTCGGGGACTCGAACCGAATTAGCCTCGGGCCTCCTTCTTGACTTGGACACCCTTGCTGGCCTCCTACCCCTCCATACCCTATGCCAAACATGGTCATATGCATGGGTGTCATGTCCTCATCATCCTCCCCTTCTTGATGAAAAGCCGTCCTCGGCGTCGATTATGCTTGAAACTGATCCTGCACAACATAAAGGAGAACGGGGTTGCGAAGACAAAGAAAACTGAAATAATTGTGAGAAGGAATGTGACCATGTTTCCAAGTTTCTAGCATGTCATCTCGCATAAAAATTTCAGCAAGCATGTAGACTCCATGATCCGAATGTACACAATGTATGTCAACACTATCCTGCAAAAGATTAGAACTAACCAAAGACAATGTAGGAATAGATGGTCTAGCAGACATAGGTAGCAACCAACAATGCTCCCCTTCTTGAAAGTGAACTTGTTTCTTTGAGAAACATGAGAAAATGTTTCTATTATTATGGCTGCCCTCTAAACGATCATAATCTTGTACAACAAAATGAGAATTCATATTACTATGAACGTATACTCGATGTATCATATATTGTACTTTGTTGTTATATTTGCCAATAACATGATATGTGTGTTTAGAAAACCAAGGCAAATCAGCATATTTAAAAAGGCTCTCCTCCAAATAATCTAGGTTACACAAAACATCAAATTCAATGTAACCCAAAGTATGTAAAGAAGACAACAGTTTGAGTTCATTAGTTTTAGTAGCAATATGAATAACATGTGTATTTTTAGCACAAGTGACTGGTTACAAAACATGTAAAACTAAAGCATCATCAACCAATTCATCTTTATCACAAGGAACATCAAGTAAATTATCATGGGACAAAGATAAATCAAGAGAGGGTTCCATTAACAATTGCTCTATGATAGCATGGTTTGTTGAAAAATTTAGTACATTAAGACAATTTTCACCTTCCGTGAGTGTAGCACCATGGGCCTTACCTGTGTTCTCAGCAGGAGTAATAGGTGCATTGTGAAGTGATGGTTCTGAATTTGCATATAAGGTTGAGAGCTCCTCATTTTCTTCCATGTCATCCTCTCGCTTATGTACATTATCCTGCAGAAGGTTAGTCATAGCAAGAGGAATAACAACAGACCCTTCCTCTAAATGGTGCACCTCATCATATGAAGTCAAAATAGGAGGTGGATTAACAAAGGTTTCTCGTATAAGAAGTTTCATATCATTCCAAGTTTGAGGTTTATCAGAAGAATCTAAAGACTCCCACCAAGATAAAGCAGAATGTCGCAAAATACTAGCTGCATTTTTACCTTCCTCCTTGGACACATAAAGTGAGTAGCAAATATGTTATCGATGTCAATTTCCCACTCCATGTACTCATCAGCACCTATACCATCATAAGTCGGTGGATACGAACAACCTGTCATTGTTAGAAGATAGCAAAAGACAACACAAAAGTATTATCCTTATCAAATGACTACGTGGTTGCAGTGGTGTCACTTTTCACAGTAAGTGGAAGCGTCTTACCAAGCTCTTACAAAGTTCTTACCAATGCAAACAGTGGGCGGTACAACCGATGGCTGGTTCGTGATACCTGTGAGGCAGTGGCACCGAGATTGCAAGGACCTTTTTTCTGTACTGATCTGAAGTATATATGTGGAGCTTGGGAGGCTTAAAATATTGTTGCAAGGAATAGTAATAATTTAATTCAGAAATTGCAAGATTGAAAAGTAGTCCCAAGCTAGTCTATGTCGCCGGCCTAAACTCGTCCTGAACCTAGCTCAAGCAAGCAACAATGCAATCAGGGACTCAAAAGATGCAAGCACTTCTGAATTTTTTTTACGTTGTTTCTTTCTTTCTTTTCTTGCTCACTTTTTTTTCTTCTTTTACTTTTTTTTGGTACGGTTTTTACCTTCCTTTTTTTTGCACCTTCTTGCCTTTTCCTTTTTTAATTTTTTTTACTATCCCAGAAAGTGCCGCAACAGAATACAAAACAACTGGACGACACAGCTTGTTGAACAACTATGTGGTCATTTGAATTTGTTCTGTCGTGATTTAGCTTGAACCTGAAGCAACACTTGAAGAAAAGAATATGGCCGTGACTTCTTTGACTGAACAAAGGACAAAGGAAACCAACATTGTGATGCAGTACAAGATTAATCAAAGTTTCCTTCTCTATCCTATATGTCGGACTGCAGGACTCTTTCAACAATTTGACTAGGATATGTCAAGTGGTGCCACGTGCAAACCAAAACTTACAGCCAAAAACTAGGATACCTCTCTATCTTTTTTTATGCGCAGCACAGAAGAGAGAAAAAAAATCTGCAGCGCAGGAAACAAAAAGTGAACCGCTATCTCTCTATGCTCTTTGTTTGTTGCACATATAACAGCATGGAACTAATCTCAGCGGCGACCAAGAGCAAGACCTAGACACAGTAACATGATGACACGCGAGGGACGACCATTCAATAAAGCAAACTGAAATTAAAATATTACAACGGCACAACGGGTGATAGGATAGGGAGAAAACAAAGATTAACACAAATATTTTTGTGGGGCAATTTTCTGGATTTATAGGACAAAGACAAAACAAAACTAGGGTAATGATAAACCTAATGGTAATACCTGAAGCTCTGATTACCATTTAATGGGGACGGGGATCCCGATCTTTCGTCAGGTACTGGTAACTATCGTTGTGGCGGAGAATGACACACCGATCCGGCTTCAGATCGAAAGATCGAACCCTGCAATCTTAGCACCACAACTCCTCTGGTTATCAACCAAGACACAGATCCAGTTGACCTCACCAAGAAGGCTAATCCCTGCCTGCGCAACGAAGAACACAAGCAAGAACAAGAAAGAAAGACACCAAATTGCAGATGAATGATTAATCTCACGAAGTTGGGGTCTCACAAACCGATGAACGGCGAAACTGTTCTTGACAGATTAATCTATTGAAAACCCAAAACCTAATGACAGCGGCGGCGTATGATTATAAAGGTCTTAGGGTCGTCGCCTACCCTGAACGCGCCCCCTAATGGGACCAAACATGATACACAGTCCAACAGACCAAAAGACGGTGTTGCAGCACCCTGGCAGATTCTGGACGCTGATTTGTTTGGACGATTCCTGTTGATTCTGAAGGGATTTTGACGTGAGACCACTTGGATTGGCTTCCTTATCAAATTAGCTTTCCAACCATATGTGGATCATCGAAAACGGAGTCCAGATGTGTCTTGGGTGACCAGTTTAAGGTAGACTGGTCCTAGACGCCGAGGCAGACTCGAACTTGAGTGGCTTTGGGCCTCCACCTCGAGGACTCGAACCGAATTAGCCTCGGGCCTCCTTCTTGACTTGGACATCCTTGCTGGCCTCCTACCCCTCCATACCCTATGCCACACATGGTCATATGCATGGGTGTCATGTCCTCATCCTTGATGTTTACTAGGCCCGATCTTCTGAAAGGTATGATAGCATCAATTGGTGGAGACTCGACGTTCACGATCTAGGCTTCGAACCAAGACTGATTCGGACCCCCGCAACCATTACACCACTACTCCATTGGTTATCAACCACGCGAACGCGATTCACCTCGCCGAGAAGGCTTTCCTGCAAGCAAATCGAGAACACAAGCAAGAATGGGATGAACGCAATCTAAAATTGTAAATAAATATGAGTCTTATGATAACGAGAAGGAGTTCAAGTATTTATTCGAAAGGACTAATGGCCACAGACGAACAAGATCAAGAACTGGGGCCCTGGTTCACAGCAAGCATCCTTGGCGGTACAGTTGCAGCAAAACGATGTCTGTTTCACGAGAAAATCAAGAACTAAACAAAACCCAAACCCTAAGGAGAGCGACGGCGGCTATTTATAGAGTCTTGGGCATCACCCCCCTAGACGCACCCCCTAATGGGCCCAAACACGATACACGATCGAACGGACGAAAAGACGGTGTCGCAGCACCCTGGTTGATTCTAGATGATGACTTGTTTCGATGATTCCTGTTGATTCCGAAGAGCTTTTGATGTGAAACCATTTGGATTGGCTTCCTTATCAAATTAGCTTTCCATCCATATGTGGATTGTCAAAAACGGCGTCCGGATGCGTCCTGGGTGACCAGTTTAAAGCAGACTAGTCCTGCAGGCCGAGACAGACTCGAACTTGAGTTGCTTTTGGCCTCCACCTCGGGGACTCGAACCGAATTAGCCTCGGACCTCCTTCTTGGCTTGGACACCCTTGCTGGCCTCCTACCCCTCCATACCATGCACCAAACATGGTCATATGCATGGGTGTCATATCCTCATCATCCTCCCCTTCTTGATGAAAAGCCGTCCTCGGCGTCGATTGTGCTTGAAATTGATCCTGCACAACACAAAGGAGAACGGGGTTGCGAAGACAAAGGCAACTAAAATAATTGTGAGAAGGAACGTGACCATGTTTCCAAGTTTCTAGCATGTCATCTCGCATAAAAATTTTAGCAAGCATGTAGACTCCATGATCCGAATGCACACGATGTATGTCAATACTATCCTGCAAAAGATTGGAACTAACCAAAGATAATACAGGAATAGATGGTCTAGCAGACGTAGGTAGCAACCTACAATGCTCCCCTTCTTGGAAGTGAACATGTTGCTTTGAGGAACATGAGAAAATGTTTGTATTATTATGGCTACCCTCTAAACGATCATAATCTTGTACAACAAAAGAAGAATTCATATTACTATGAATATATACTCGATGTATCATATATTATCCCTTGTTGTCATATTTGCCAATAACATGATATGTGTATTTAGAAAACCAAGGCAAATCAGCATATTTAAAAAGGCTCTCCTCCAAACAATCTAGGTTACACAAAACATCAAATTCAATGTAACCCAAAGTATGTAAAGAAGACAACAGTTTGAACTCATCTGTTTTAGTAGCAATATGAATAACATGTTTATTTTCAGCACAAGTGACTGGTTCCAAAACATGTAAAACTAAAGCATCATCAACCAATTCATCTTTATTACAAGGAACTTCAAGCAAATTATCATGGGACAGAGATAAATCAAGAGAGGGTTCCACTAACAATTGCTCTATGATAGCATGGTTTGTGGAAAAATTTAATACATTAAAATAATTCTCACCTTCCGGGTGTGTAGCACCATGGGCGTTACCTATGTTCTCAGCAAGAGTAATAGGTGCATTGTGAAGTGATGGTTCTAAATTTGCATATGATGTTGTAAGCTCCTCATTTTCTTCCATGTCATCCTCTCGCTTATGTACATTATCCTACAGAACGTTAGTCATAGCAAGAGGAGTAACAACAGACTCTTCCTCTAAATGGTGCACCTCAGCATATGAAGTCAAAACAGGAGGTGGATTGACAAAGATTTCTCGCATAAGGAGTTTCATATCATTCCAAGTTTGAGGTTTATCAAAAGGATCTAAAGACTCCCAACAAGATAAAGCAGAATATCGCAAAACACTAGCTGTATTTTTTACCTTCCTCCTTGGACACATAAAGCGATTAGCAAATATGTTATCTATGGCAATTTCCCACTCTATGTACTCATCAGCACCTATACCATCATAAGTCGGTGGATACAAACAACCTGTCATTGTTAGAAGACAGCAAAAGATAACACAAAAGTATTATCCCTATCAACTACTTAGGTTGTGGACAAGGAAAAACAAGGCACTCAACTCTCAAGCGTCTTACCACGGTCTTACAAGTGTTCTTACCAAAGCAACAGGCGGTGCAATCGGTTGGTGACTGTGATACCATTGTAGCTCGAGTGTAACAGTTGCAAGGCGAACCTGTACTTGGTTAGAAGAAAGTGGAGCTTAGACAGGCACAATATATTAGCAAGGAAAAACAATATTTACAACTGAATAGCAAAGCTGAATAAGTATCCCGAGTACTTATCTTAGTTGCTGGCCTACTCACGTTCCAAGTACCAGATGTATCAAGTGATGTGAACAATAGAAATATGATTATGGACAAGGCAGGAATCAGCACACGCAAACACAGCTCAAATGGCGCTCTCTATGTGCTCCTCTAGATATTGTTCCTCTTTTGCCCCTCTTTTTTCTATTTTTTGGGCTATCGTTGTTTTTTTGGAAAATTTTAACTTTTTCTTTTTCTTTTTTTGATATTTTCCTTCACTTAGGAGCACAAAAGAAGTAACCACAGAAAATATGAGCTTAAGCAAGTGAAAGGCGTGGCCTGTGGAAATTTCAGAAGACGTGCTCAAAATCGACAAGAAGCTTGTGACCACGAAAAGAGGATCTTGTGACCACTTTTTGACCAAAATAAAAATTTCCGACCCTGACAACATAGGGCATGGACGGATCTAAAATTTTTTTCTGATCAATTTTGATATATGGAACGTCGAAATCTGAGTTCGTATGCGAAAACTAGACCAGTTTTACGAACGGACTCCGAATTAGAGGACAAAACGGGAACAATACGCACAAAATTGGTCACGGCAGTAAGGATTTGAATGAAACAATGAAGACAAGTGTAACAAATTAGATGGCGTGAACTAGGGTTTGATGGATACAAAAGGAAACACAGCAAGACTTGAAGGTGTTCACATATTATGATAAAAAACAAAGGGAAAAACATAAACTGGACTCAAAACGATCTAAAACCAAAGAACTGAACTTGGCGTGAGGACACAAACTCAACAACGCGAAGCAGAGATGAAATTGCACGGCACAACGAGGCTATAGGACAGGGAATATGTGGCAGTGTATATATATATTTTTTTGGCTTTTTGTGGACTATAGGTAATACAAAACAGTAACAATCTAAAGGAGAAAACAAAGTTATACCTCACGGGCAACAAGGTCTCTGATACCACTTGATGTAGACTAGGCCCGATCTTTCGAAAGGTATGATAGCGTCGATTTGTGGAGACTCGACGTTCACGATCTAGGCTTCGAACCAAGACTAATTCAGACCGCCGCAACCGTTACACCACTGCTCCGTTGGTTATCAACCACGCGAACGCGATTGACCTCGCCGAGAAGGCTTTCCTACAAGCGAATCGAGAACACAGGCAAGAACGGGATAAACGCAATCGGAAATTGCAAATAAATATCAGGCTTATGATAATGAGAAGGAGTTCAAGTCTTTATTCGAAAGGACTAATCGCCACAGGCGAACAAGATCAAGAACTGGGGCCCTGGTTCACAGCAAGCAGCCTTGGCGACATAGTTGTAGCAAAACGATGTCTGTTTCACGAGGAAATCAAGAACTAAACAAAACCCAAACCCTAAGGAGAGCAACGGCTGCTATTTATAGAGTCTTGGGTGTCACCCCCTGGACGCGCCCCCTAATGGGCCCAAACACGATACATGGTCCAACGGACCAAAAGACAGTGTCGTAGCACCCTGATAGATTCTGGACGCTGACTTGTTTTGATGATTCCTGTTGATTCCGAAGAGATTTTGACGTGAAACCGCTTGGATTGGCTTCCTTATGAAATTAGCTTTCCATCCATATGTGGATCATCGAAAACGGAGTCCGGATGCGTCCTGGGTGACCAGTTTAAGGCAGACTGGTCCTGCAGGCTGAGACAGACTCGAACTTGAGTTGCTTTGGGCCTCCACCTCGGGGA
The DNA here is from genome assembly GCA_904845875.1 of Miscanthus lutarioriparius. Taxonomy (NCBI): domain Eukaryota; kingdom Viridiplantae; phylum Streptophyta; class Magnoliopsida; order Poales; family Poaceae; genus Miscanthus; species Miscanthus lutarioriparius. The sequence goes on from CAJGYO010000009.1 coordinate 93,523,954, forward strand.
CTCGAACCGAATTAGCCTCGGACCTCCTTCTTGACTTGGACACCCTTGCTGGCCTCCTACCCCTCCATACCATGCGCCTAACATGGTCATATGCATGGGTGTCATGTCCTCATCACTTGTAGTGTGACCCCGCTGAGCACCTAGGTAGTGTGAAGCGTGATGGGGAAACATGACTCGTGGTGAAAGTGTGCAACCTCTATAGAGTGTAAAACTGATATATCAGCCATGCTCACGGTCAAGAGTGGCCTAGACTTCTTGATTAGATGGCTCTGGTTCAGTTGGGAGGCTTGGATGGAATCCAAGTGTTGGTTTGCTTGGATGGGATCTAGGTGTGGTGCTCAGATGGGATTCGAGTGTTGGTTATAGCGAATAGAGAACACAAGCAAGAAAGGGATGAACGCAATCTGAAATTGCAAATAAATATGAGGCTTATGATAACGAGAAGGAGTTCAAGTCTTTATTCTAAAGGACTAATCACCGCAGGCGAACAAGATCAAGAACTGGGGCCCTGTTTCATAGCAAACAGCCTTGGCGGCACAGTTGTTGCAAAACGATGCCTGTTTCACGAGGAAATGAAGAACTAAACAAAACCCAAACCCTAAGGAGAGCGACGGATGCTATTTATAGAGTCTTGGGCGTCACCCCCCTGGACACGCCCCCTAATGGGCCCAAACATGATACACGGTCCAACGGACCAAAAGGCGGTGTCGCAGCACCCTGGCAGATTCTGGATGCTGAATTGTTTCGATGATTCCCATTGATTCTGAAGGTATTTTGACATGACACCACTTGGATTGACTTCCTTATCAAATTAGCTTTCCAACCATATGTGGATCGTCGAAAATGGAGTCCGGATGCGTCCTGGGTGACCAGTTGAAGGCAGACTGGTCCTGGAGGCCAAGGCAGACTCGAACTTGAGTTGCTTTGGGCCTCCACCTCGGGGACTCAAACCGAATTAGCCTCGGGCATCCTTCTTGACTTGGACACCCTTGCTGGCCTCCTACCCCTCCATACCCTATGCCAAACATGGTCATATGCATGGGTGTCATGTCCTCATCACTTGTAATTTGACCCCGCTGAGCACCTAGGTAGTGTGAAGCGTGATGGGGAAGCATGACTCGTGGTGAAAGTGTGCAACCTCTGCAGAGTGTAAGACTGATATATTAGCCATGCTCACTATCAAGAGCGGCCTAGACTTCTTGATTAGATGGCTCTGGTTCAGTTGGGAGGCTTGGATGGAATCCAAGTGTTGGTTTGCTTGGATGGGATCTAGGTGTGGTGCTCGGATGGGATTCGAGTGTTGGTTACAGTGGTTCTCCGAGGTGAAGGAAGATCTCACCTAGTTAAATAGGCACTTAAGGTTTAAGGTAATAGGTGTGTTGCTTAAGGGCTTGTGTTAAACCCTGTTAGCCTTTCCTTGTGTTGGCCCACATGTCATACTTTCCTACACTTGCGGAGTACATTTCGATGTGCTCACCCTTCACTTTGTCCCCTTTGCTACCCCACCCAGCGGTTCAGACTAGAAGATGGTGTTTCCCAAAGATGGTGTCGATGCTAGGCTGGTGTACCCCTGGTCAGCTGCCTGAAGGGATGGAGACCCTGCTCTGCTAGAACTCTGATGTAATTTTGTGTTTAGACCCTCTGGTCATTTTTGATATATGTAATCACTTTTGTAATAAACATTGCAATGTATCATTTTGTTTTTGCATGTATGAATAAACAGATCCTGGCATACATGTGATGTGCATTCGGTTTTGTTTTATGAAACTGGGTGTGACACTAACTCCCTGTCATACTCGGTTGGGAAAGTGAAATACTATGGGATCTTGACATCCCATATGTAATCCTTCTCACTTTCGGGAACCCTCCACGGGTCATCATCTTTTCTAGTCCACTTCCTGTACCTAATCGGGATGAAGTCCCTAACAAGTAACCCGAGGATAGTCTTGTATTTGGTCAAAGCTATAGGCGGTGAGAGTGGATCCCCGAATTCATCAAACTCAGTAATGTGCCAGTGTGCATTCCTACCAATAGGAATCTTTGACACGCCTCTCTTGGATCTGGCCTTCCTGCTACCTGAACCCTCTGGCTCCTCGGCCAGCGGAGGCTCCTACTAGAGACACCAAGTAAGCTATGACCCTCTCAATTGATTAGCGTGTGTGGCTACATAGTCACATGATACCAAAGTTACCTGGCCATCTTGGTCATTTTGACCCAGATCGAACAGGCCAGACGGGGTCCATGGCTACTCGTTCTCACCGACCTGATTGACACCATCACCGTTTGTCGGATCATGCGACTCTCCCATCCCAGCGATATCAGCCGCTTCTTGTTGCCGATCTGTTCTTTGGCGACGGGGTAACAGGCGACGATGAGTCATGGCTGTGACATGATCGTGGTTAGTTTTGGCCACGGACAACTACTAATAGCATATGTTCATATATATATATAATATGTTTAATGCAAAGTCTAATAATAAGTCCACATACAACAAAGTCAAATAATAGCATATGTTCACCTAGAACAAATTCATTGTTTGATTGACCACATACAACAAAGTCCACCCTCTTGTTCTACTGAAACTAAGCCTACATCAACTTCCAAATAAGAAAAGTGATGACCATAGCCATAAATAAAAGCATGACATCTTTCCAAGACCAAGGAGCATTTCTTCTAATCTTCACATCTCCGGTAGGTGGCTTCTCTTCGATCTCCAATGCCAACGGATGGCCATGGTTTGCATTCATTGGACCATAGTAGGCGGTTGCCCATGGTTTGCAAGGTAGGCGGATGACTATAGTAGGCCCTCAAAGCTTCAGCTTACATGTTGTATTTTTGTGCAAATTATCAAGGTAGTGATTGACTTGAGCATAGCAATCTTCCTGTGTTCGATAAATCCTGGCATGTGACCAACTTGCACTACATACCATGCCATGGTTGCCTATACATTTAAGTAAATTAGGTTGTCATTCAAACATGATGTATTCTTATAAAATTTAATATATTTATGAATAACACACAACCATTGCATAGATAGGAGTGTTTGGAAAATAGCTATTCACGTGCCTTAGTAATAGTTGTTAGATGTAGGAAAGATATAAAGAATATTTTTTGTTCATTAAAAACCAAATGATGATTTAGAGAGCCAGTTTAAGACTTTTGGATACACTCCTAGAGATGTCTCAGAGTCTTCAGTCTCACTATAAATCCCCCAACCATCGGCGCGAGGTTCTTTCACAAGTATCAGTGCAGGTAATCATCTTTCCAAATTAGTGATACTTTGATCTGAAACTTACATGGTTGGTAGGGGCAAATATGCATCTCATAGTATCCCAGGGAAGTGACATGCAAAAACTCATAATAAGATAGGATTGTTGGAAAATATTCCCAGTTTAATGCACAAGGCTACATAACTATGTATTACTTGTAATCTTGCATAAGTTAATAATTATGCATCTTTATGCTGATAGCATGGAGAATTCCATGACAAGTTTGGACATATATTAGTTCTATAGGTCTAAAATATATATACTCCATCCTCACATCCAAAAACATTGAGCATCGGTGGCACTACAGACTAGACATTCATGATCAAACTGTATGCTAGCATTGCAATAAAGTAGCAGTAACATAAATTATGGCAAGTAAATTATCATATCAAACAATAAGTTGTAGTACTTGGTAAATGAAAACCCTCTACTAATTCAAGTAAGCAGCTGTGGGACATTTCATCAGACACGGAGTGGGTAGTGAGCCACGCACTCACCGTGGGGGTGGGAAAGCAGCTGTCCGCGCGCTCCTGAAGGCCTCGGCGGTGGGACGGACGGCGTGGTGTTCCAGACGGCGTGGTGCTCCGGCTTGGGGCGGTGGACAGCGTGGTGCGGTGCTTCGGCTTGGCATGGACGGTGCGGTGCTCTGGCTTGGGGTTGGTGGACGGCGTGGGGTGGTGCTCCGGCGTGGGGTGGTGCTCCAGCAAAACGCGGGGGGAGGGGTTGGCGTGGGTTGAAATGAATTTGGATAATTTCAACCCGCGCCTCCTCTTTTATACTAGTAGCTCATCACTGCCGGTTCTGCTTGTAAACCAGCAGTGATGTGCTATAGCAGTAGGATAACTTTCCATTTTCTTTCGAACTCCTCCTACTGGCGCAATGGTTAAGACCCCTCAACTTAGCCCCCGAGACCCGTGTTCGAGTCCCAGGCGGCCCAAATTTTTTTGTTGTATTTTATAAATTATTAATTTATTTCGGGAAATAGCTCATCACTACCGGTTCTGCTTGTAAACTGGCAGTGATGGGGTACATCACTGCCGGGTCACTCCCCAAACCGGCGGTGATGTGCTGTAGCAGTTAATTGTTAAGTTAGGTGTTAAGTAGGATAACTTTCTGTTTTCTTTCGAACTCCTCCTACTAGCGCAACGGTTAAGACCCCTTATTTTAGCCCCTGAGACCCGTGTTCGAGTTACAGGCGGCCCAAATTTTTTTATTCTATTTTATAAATTATTAATTTATTTTGGAAAATAACTCATCACTTCTGGTTCTGCTTGTAAACCAATAGTGATGGGTACATCACTGCATCGGTGACTCCCCAAACCGGTAGTGATGTGCTGTAGCAGTTAGGTGTTAAGTTAGGTGTTAAGTAGGATAACTTTTTGTTTTCTTTCTAACTCCTCCTACTGGCGCAACGGTTAAGACCCCTCAACTAAGCCCCCGAGACCCGTGTTCGAGTCCCAGGCGGCCCAAATTATTTTGTTCTATTTTATAATTATTTAAGCGGCCTAAAGGTCAAATAGAGAAAGTAAATAACCCTTGGCACACTTCCTATACTAGCGCAGCGGTTAAGTCTCTGAACTTTACATCCTGAGACTCGCGCTCGAACCCGAGGGTTGGCACAATTTTTTTTTAATTTTTTATATATTACTGCCGGTTTTCAAAATAAACCGACAATGATAACCAGTATCACTGTCGGTTTATTCTCGTCAATGTCGGTTTTTTTGAAACCGACAATGATGTTTATATATATTAAAAAATTTCTTTTATATACTGAATAAATAGAAGCATATGTATTCCTATGTTGAAATGGCTTGAATTTTTTTTGGCAACCATGTACACCCAAATTAAGACCCCACACAGGATCTGAGGTTTTTCTGATCAGTTTTTTTATTTATTATATTTTTCTCTGTGTCGAATAAGACAAAAGAGGGTGAATTTCATCTTGGACCCAATAGATTTTGTCATCCACCTCCACAAAATTCTTATCCCTAGGGCACATTAGAGCCTGTGTAAAAGTTTGGCACCATTCTAGATCTTTTCGTGGGTAGACTCAGTTCAACCTATAATTAATCAGTGTCAAGTTGCGTGGAAATTCAATTAAACCTCAGAAAGTAGCAAACCATCTCCGGAAAATCTCAAACTTGGTGTTTCCTTCACACATGGCATGTGCAAGCCTAAGAAAAAGTTTGAGACGAATACGACACCGGAATGCCTATGAACCACAAAAACCTTGATAACCTATGTGTATAGTCATGGTTCGATGAAAAGGCACATGTACCTCTGTGAAGCATGTATACTCCGCCTATATCGAAATGGCTTAAATTTTTTTTAGCAAGCATGTACACCCAAATTAAGACCCCACACACGATCTGAGGTTTTTCTGATCAGCTTTTTTATTTATTATATTTTTCTCTGTGCCGAATGAGACAAAAGAGGTTGAATTTCATCTTGGACCCAATAGATTTTGTCATCCACCTCCACGAAATTCTTATCCCTAGGGCATATTAGAGCCTGTGTAAAAGTTTGGCACCATTCTGGATCTTTTCGTGGGTAGACTCAGTCCAACCTATAATTAATCGGTGTCGTCGCGCGGAAATTCAATTAAACCTCAGAAAGTAGCAAACCATCTATGGAAAATCCCAAACTTGGTGTTTCCTTCACACGTGGCACGTGCAAGCCTAAGAAAAAAGTTTGAGACGAATATGACATCGGAATGTATATTTCTAGTTGCCCAACAAATGTTACACGAATTACATGCATGACAATAATTAAACATACAAAGCCATACAAATTAAAATTAGAACCCAATTAAACTACGAGCTTGAAAACAACCTAATAAACATTAATTACTATCGGAATCACTACCGGGTTCGATCGGGCCACGCACACTAACATGCCTCTTGATCCATATATGGTAATTGATGTCACAGATTATGTATCCGCTTGTATTGATGAAGTCCAATGCCTGTATGAGTGCACTCTCTCGTGCCTCACAATACCGAAAGAATGGTCGGCCATAGATGTAACCTACTGAACGACCACTGCCCCTATTAGTAATCCTTATGTAGTACTGGCATCCTTCTATAGTGAGCTGGCCAAGGTTACCATTGTAGAAGTCCCAATCGTACCCGAGTTGCTCCGTAGCTTGGTCTAGAATGGCCCACAAGCCACATGCAGCATTGGTAAGGTCCTGGAGCGCAATCTGCATGCGGAGAAAAAGAAAAAAAATAGAGAATGTTATTACAATAATAAACAACAAATAACCACGACTCAGGTATAAGTGACCATTTTACCACATCCACATGGTTGTAGCTCGCAAACCATTCGCTTGCTTGTTGGACGGGGATATCACCAGCATTCAAAGCAAGTGCCTTGAAGTGCGAGAAATCAGGCACATCATAGCAAACACGTTGAAAGTGCCTCTAAATAGATGTGCACGGCACTGAATTGGGCGCTTATCACGTCCGAGCTCTGTCTTCCCATCTCGTGGATATGGTTCCGATGATTTGCACCCCTCAAAGGGATGGAAAAACTGAGTTCACACGTCCATAGACGAAGGAGCCTAGACCACAGTCGGCATTGTGAGTAGGGACTACAAATTGGTTGGGGACCAGTGGCATCAAGGAGCTGTGGTTCCCTCACTACTAGTAGTAGCTCGGAAGAGAATGGTCGCCCCAATGTCCTTCTATCGAAGTCTAGACATATATATTTATATTTATATTTAGCTGGTGTTTCAATGCAGAGAGTAAAGTTTAGAAATGATATGTCGGCATATTTGTTGAGTTGGCAGAGTATTAACGAGAAGGAGAGAGGAGATGAGAGTTTCTTCAGGATCAAACATACTTCACGGTTATGTGCATAATGATTACATAGTTAACAATAATCTAACTATCTTTAGGTGCATCAACAATGAGGGCCTCATTGTGATCAAGCTGTACGTAAGCAGGTTTGTCACCCTCTTGAATGATAGGTAGGGGTACATTCGCCCCGAATGGAGGCATTTCTGATAGCCCCTGTAGTCTTCATCATCCATCACTCCATCGATACCGACAATCTTCCTTTTCCCTTCTAGTACTACTTTTAGCCTTCCTTTTGTCTTGTTGTCCCTTGCATAGAAGACTTGCATAACATCTCTTGCAAGGACAAAGGGGTCATCTCTGTATGCGGTCTTAGTGAGATCAACGGTAGTGAACCCTTCGCTGTCAGTGTTGATTTCCTCGAGCCGGACCCACTAGCAGCGAAAAAGAGCTGCCTTCAATGGACCATAGGCTTGCTCCCATATCTCCTCTATGAAACCATAGTATGTCGCTTGCACATTGCCGTTGTCATCGTGAGCATCAAAACGAACACCACAATTTTGGTATGTGCTCTTTCCATCTTGTTTTTTGTGTAAAATGTGAATCCATTGATCTCATACCCTTGGTACTTAAGATATGTACTCGAAGGTCCCTTGGCTAAGGCATCCAGTTGATTACCCAACTTTATTCCAAGCAAGCGATGTCGCAACCAGCTGACAAATTCCTCCTTATGTTTTTTATCCAGCCAAGCCTATGACCTGCTCGGATATAGAGTTTGCAGCGACTCCCTGTGCTCGTCAATGTATGGCATCACACCCTCGGCTTGTTGGAGAACAGTGAACTGTGCCTATCTAAAAGAAACAGGGTCATCTACTATAACAGATTTCTCCCCAATTGTTCCTTTGCCACGTAGTCTTCCCTCGTGATGAGATTCTAGAACTCCAACCCTTTTGATGTCTAGATAATATGTGCAGAACTCAATGGCCTCCTCTGTTGAACATCCTTCAACCATGCCCCCTTCTGGCCTGAATCTGTTCCTAACATACCTCCTAAAAACTTTCATCAATCTTTTGAAAGGGAACATTTGATGTAGGTACATTGGGCCAAGGGCTCTAATTTGGTCAACAAGATGAATGAGCAGATGCAATGAGATATCAAAGTAAGTCGGCGAGAAATGCATCTCAAGCCTAATGAGAGTTTTGGCTATGTCCCGCTATAGCTGCTGTAGCGTGGACACATCAATGACCTTTTTTGAGATCGCGTTGAAGAAAGCAAAGCTTTATGACTGGGGCGCGGACCTTTGGGGGAAGGATACCCAGTAGGGCAACAGGGAGCAGCTGAGTCATAATGACATGACAGTCATGGGCCTTCATAGGGCCATAGTTGAACTTGAGTTCTCTCATGTTAACTAGCCTCTTCGGGTTCGCACAGTAGCCCGTTGGGACTTTGAGTTCATTGAAGAAAGAAATAAGCGCACGCTTTTCTTCCTTCTTCAATGTCCTTGACGCAACCGGAAGTTCGAACTGGCCATTCTCTAGCTCCATGGGATGCAGCTCCTTCCTGATTCCCAAGTGCTGCATGTCCAGGCGTGTGGCTAGTGAATCCTTTGATGTCCCCCCGGTGTCCATCAAGGTGTTAAGAGTGTTAGCGCACACGTTTTTAGTGATGTGCATGGGATCAAGACAGTGGCGTACATTCAGAAATGGCCAGTAAGGTAGTTTCCAGAATACATATTTTTTCTTCCAAACACTCCCATCAGGCGTTGCTACTGCATTGTCCCCTTCCCAAGGATAACCTCTAGTTTGTTGAGTTCTCGAGGTATCGCAGGCCCATCTCGATATTTTGGAGCTAAGCATTTCTCAATAGTATCGTTGAAATCTTTTCTGTTCCTACGGTAAGGGTGATCCTTAGGTAGGAACCTACGGTGTCCCATATAAACTATCTTTGAATTATTTGGTAGATTTACTGCATTGGTGTTGTCCAAGCACTCGACACATCTAGTATAGCCTTTTGTCTTCTCTCTGGACAACGAACCTTGACCTAGCAGGTCGGTGATTGTAGCGATAAGTACTCCCTTGATCGTGACAAGTTCCTTTTTGTACTCATCCCAAACATCCGGCACACCCTTTTCAAACATCTCCACTAGTTCATCGATCATTGGTTCCAGAAACACATCGATGTTATTCACAGGTTGTCATGGCCCTTGGATCAGTAGTGGCATCTGGATGTACGATCGCTTCATACAGGCCCAAGGTGGAAGGTTGTATATACAGAGCGTCACTGGCCAGGTGCTATGATTGCTTCTAACCTGGTCGAAAGGATTTATCCCATCTGTGCTCAAAGCAAACCAAAGGTGCCTTACCTCTCCACCGATGTCCTTATAGAACATAGTATTGATAGTCCTCCAGTCATGCCCATCGGCGAGGTGCCTCATCATTGTACCTTTCTTACGCTCTTTGCCATACCAGCGCAACAGCTTGGCTGACTTTGCACATGCAAACAACCTATGTACCCGGGGAGCTATAGGGAAATACCAAACGACCTTTACGGGACCTCCTCTGGTCTTGGTACCCTCATCTGACGGCCCTTTCTTGTACCATGGAGCTTCACACTTAGGGCACTTGTCCAAGTCTTTGTATTTTTCTCCACGGTACAATATGCAATCATTGGAACACGCGTGGATTTTTTCAACCTCGAGGCCGATGGTGCAGATCATTTGCTTGGCCAAATATGTCTTTTCTGGCAACTCGTTTTTTTCTGGGAGCATTTTCCTTATTATACCTAACAACTGATCGAAGCCTTTATTGCTCAATCCGTTTGTCGATTTGAACTCTAACAGCATGATGTCGGCTTCTAGTTTCCTCATTGGACAATCCCTATACAATGGTGTTTTGCCATCTTGTCTCATTTTCTCTAGCTTTCTCAGTTGCCTTTCACTAAGACATCCGGTCTCTACATTACGTAGCAGCTGAGAAATGCCATCATTATCCTCGGTGTCATTAGCTAGCATGTTCCTAAACACATTATTAACTATGGCCATAGGTTCCGTATTAACACCGGGTTCCTCGTCAGCATCGTGGATGGCTACGTCAGGCATGTCCACATCATCATCGTTTTCCTGCAGAACATTCACACCAACCTCACCATTCATAGTCCATATCATATAGTTTGGCATGAACCCCCTGGTAATCAAGTGCGATCGTATAGACTCAATTTGACGAAAGTTCCTATGATTCTTGCAATATTTGCATGGACAGAAGACAGGGTTCCCATTCCCAGCATGGGCTTTGGCATCGGTGATAAACTGGCTGACGCCATGCATGTACCGCTTGTCCGTTCAAGATAGATGCATCCACTCTCGATCCATCTCTGCACAAAAAAAATACTAAGACAGTAATTACAAAGAATTAATAAGAAATCGAACTTCATGAACAACAATTGTAGCTCAAAAGTACCATTTTTGGAAAACATTATTGAACACTAATTATTGGAAAATTGAAATTGGTAGCCCCGGCCCTGTAAATTGAAAATCGTAGTAAAAAACAATTATTGCGCAATAATGAAGAACATCTATTCTACTCTACTTCTAAGAACTAATTACAGCATCACATACTAACAATGATGATCTTGACCACCATGGAATAATTAGCTAGGAATTTAAATGTGTTCATAGACACCAACCGTTTGGATGATGGATTCACCACAATTTGAGCCTTGCACAAATGTCCAATTGGAAAAGTGCTCTCTAGAATGGAGAAAGAACTAGAATGAGAATCAAACAATTTAGCCATCAAAACGAAGCTAATTAAGCAACAAAATCAAAGGAGTGGATGTTTGTTACTAACCTTAAAGCAAAAAGGTCAAGCCATTCTTCAAAATCCAAGCATTAGCTTCGTGGTGAAGAGCAGCCGCAACAATGGAGGGAAGGGTCGAAACGCGCGCCTCTGTTCTCGGGATGGAAGAGAGGAGGAAGGAGAGGATGGCTACAACCTTTTTGTGTTGTAGGCTTATCACCGTCGGTTCTTGGCTAGAACCAACAGTGATAGAGCCCAATCACTGTCGGCTCTTGGCTTAAACCGGTAGTGATGAGTGACCGCCAAAACACTGCCGGTTTAAGCCAGCAAACCGCAATGATGTGGTCTTTCACTGCCGGTTTTAGCCCAGCCCCAATTATTTTTTCATTTTCAAGCTCATAACCGGCAGTGAAGGTACATCACTGCCAGTTCTCACAAATCCGACAGTGATGATGCCGGCAGTGATGTGCAAATCTGGCGTAGTGGGAGAATCCTGCAATTTATACAAGAATTGAAAAGGAGGAAATTAAAAACATTAGAGGCAGAACTAAAAGGTTTAGTACTTTGATATATATATATATATATATATATATACACACACACACACACACCACATGCATGTCCAGTACACATTGAACATGAGATATTGGAAATCCATGAATGAACATAAACGTACCTCTTAACTCTCTTAGGATTTGTTTTCATGAGCTCCTTGAGTTGGTTCTCCTTATTGATCGTCTCCATGTCGGCTTCATAGAAGAAGTGCTCCTTGGTGCAGCCCCTTCGCGGCATGCTGCTGCTAGCGCCAGCCCCAAGAGCTGGCGACTGTGGCAGCAACCTTGGTCTGTGCATGCCCCCAAGTATCAGCTTTGGCATGGCGGGGATGGGGGTGGAGTTTTCCATAGACAAGGAGCTGTAGTTCGAAGGGCGGGCCTGGTGCAAGTGGTAGAGTCTTATCGCCTGTGACCGGAAGGTCCCGGGTTCGAGTCGTGGTCTCCTCGCAATGCACAGGCTTCCCTAGACCCCGCACAGAGCGAGAGCTCTCTGCACTGGGTATGCCTTTTTTTAAGGAGCTATAGTTCCAAGGCGTCTGTGGCCCAGCACTGCTGCTGCTGCCACCAATGTTCATCATGTCGAACTTGTTGGCCAATGCTGGCATGGCTACCCAGCCTTGGCAACTGCCTACGATGCTACTGGCCATACTTTAGTTGTTGCTACTGCTCATAGTGGATGACCACTCAGATAGCATGTCGCTCAGCTGTTGTAGTGCTTGCTCCTTCGACCGGGAAAACATGGGCATGGAACCATGATAGTTCTAGGGAATGCTGCTACTGCTACTGCTACCTCCAGCGTTGTTCACCTTGTCATGCATGCTTGCCAGCGTCGGCATGGCCTCCAAGGTTTGGCGGCCAACACCAACTCCCTCAGCATCGCCCCTCATGCTCAGCCCACTGCCGCTACCATTGCCTTCTAGTTCTAAGTTGGTTGGCTTCCCATGCATTGGATTGGGAAGGCTTACGGATCCATGACCATGAGATGATGCAAACGAGATCCATGCCCATGTAATAGTAGTGGCGGCTAGAGCACTGAGCTCGTCGCCATCGTCGAGTTAAATAATCTTTGGCTCAAGGCAAGGAGCAACGACAATGGGCTCTTGCTTTACCTACTGTAACAGTAGTGGCGGCATCTGCAGGCTCTCGGGCAATGGGGCCAACTCATACATCTCTGAATTCGATGAAGGCTGCATGAAACCTAACCTAGACTGATCAACAGTGGATGAACCATTATTTGGTGATAGCTGGCCAAATGGTGGCAGAACACAGTGTCGTATTTCTAGGCTTGGTGGCAATGGAGGTAGCTCTGAGTCTGACGATGGCTGCGTGTGGTCAGCCGAGCATGATGAAGAGGACTGAAAAAGCTGATCCTGCTAGGAAGAGGCACTACATAGGTGGAGAAATGCTACGATGCCACTGGCAATGGCTCCAACCCAGAGAGGATCCTGCTGGGCAGATTGGTGGAGGAGGACAGTTGCATCTGCTATGGCTGCGACGCTGGCAAAGGGAACCCATAAAAGTTGCCGATGGGCAGAGGCTGCAGACTAGAAAACGACGGCTGCACCTACTGTTGCTGCAATGGTGGCGGCACGATCCAAGGGAGGCCTCGCATGGTGAGAGCCTATCGTTGTTGCGACGTGGACGAGAAGCCGGAGAAGTCCCCGATGTGAATCGGCGTATGATGATGGGAGTGGGGCATGGTCAATGACGATGACGATCGAGTCATTTCTTGCTCCTACTGGCCCTCGAGCAACAAGCACTGGGTCATTTCTTGCGTGTTTAGATCACGGAAGAGGTTGGTGCCAATCTTACGGATTGCGCTAAGCTCCGAGAGGATGGGCATGGGAAGGGAGTGTGTGAGCCGGCTGCTTGGTCGTGGACGGCATTTCGCCGCTGTCCCTGTCGAAGATGAGATCTGATGGAACTGGGATGATGACGAACCAGACACGGAGCCACCAGAGGCAGTAGAGCCGTGAGAAGCAAGAAGGATGGGAATGGTGCCGATGCCAGCGGCGAACAGAGCGATGGCGACGAGTGGTGCTGGGACTGGCAGTGCGTCGATGACGACACGTCGAGGAAAGCGAACAACATGGAACTGTGAATCGAGTGAGAGGAGGATGAAGAACCTGAGCTGGTAGGGGAGGAAGCGGCGGTGTTTGCCGCTAGTTTCTGTGCTGCCGCTCCATGGTTCTGATCAGGACTTCAAGAGTGTGAACAAGACGAGCGGTGTTGGGACATGGTTACGAGCCGTAGAGGCTAGAGTTCACAATAATGGTAAAGAACTAATAGCTTTCCAAGTTTCATGGGTAACTTGAAGCGAAAGGAGATGGATACCTATGCTCGGCCGGTAGCTTCGGGCGAAGGCATGAAAGGAGACCTCTGCTCAAACAGTCGCTCTAGGCGAAGGCCTAGCGGTTGCGGCAAAGGCCCCACCAACATGACCAACATGGGCAGAGACCATGGTCCAGGCGATGATAGCGGAGGTCTTAGCGAAAGCAGCCCGGGCGGAGGACCCAGAAATGGGTCGGTAGTAGCACTGGCCCATGGGCCAATGGTGGGCCATCGACAGTGGCCCGACGAATAAGGGCGGTTGAAGAAGAAGGCACCCATAGTACCCCTTGTGGCTTGTATTGGCACAAGAATAATGTACTGTGATCGACAACCTTGACCACCACATTGGCCAATGGGGAGGATATCCTTGGGCATCTCTGAGGTGTTCTCCATCTTCTCAGGGCATGCTCCAATTTGGGCCAAGGTCCCAAGGGTGAATATCAGGCCCACGACGACGACATAGCTCTCGACAAAAATAGCGGCAATTTGTCATGATGATTTGGAGGCCTTGCCAACGTGATCTTGATGTCAAATCAAATCTATTTGAAAGATTATCAAATATACTTTCCATCAAGTGCTCCAGGACCTCAAACTCACTCCGGATGAAGGAGTTATGGACTTCCCAATGAAGTATTGTTGGGGCACCGATGAACTGAAAGTTTAACTTTGATGGACTTGCACTTTGAAACACATTTGTACCTACAAGCAAATAATAACATGTACATGTGGAACCAAGTGAATTGTACCAAAAATCACTATACAAATGTAGGAACAAGCTCACCTTATAATCAATGGTTGTATCCGATGGTGTCATGTCCTCATCATCCTCCCCTTCTTGATAGCAAACCATCCTCGGTTTGAGCTTAGCTGAAGGACAAGTTGTAGGTAGTAGCCAATATTGCTCCCCTTCTTGAAATTCAACCTGTTTCTTTATAACAAAACTAGGGAAACTTGACATGACGAGATTATAGCAATTGTAGTCCTTTGGTTGATCATATTTTTGCACAATATAAGGAGGTTCTAGATTTGAACAAATGTAGATACGATGCACCATATACTCTCCTTTACAATTATATTTGCCAATATAGTGATATGTATGTTGACGGTCGTTAACACCAATTATAAACAGTCAACATAACCTGCATATATATTTAATTCCATCACCAAATATAGTTATAGTGTTTGACTCTAACAAGTTCCACGAGTTTTAGTGCTCTCACTTGTCTCTCAAGATATTTAGTTTTCATAGAACAAAATTATCTCAAATGGTGAATTGGAGTGCACCATTGCGAAGAGCTCGTCGAGCTAATCAAAATGGATATATTATTTGCTATATTTCGAGCTTGAAATGAAAAGATATAAATTTCACAAATAAAAGAAAAACTCCACATTATGAGCCACGGGATTAATTGGGCCCAATTCAGAATTTGGCCCATAAAGGCCTATGTGCATTTTAATGAAATATGGTAGAAAGTTTAGTACCAATGAGGCTATTCAGAGGGGGAGGGTGCCTGGTGACCATCATAAATAGCAGCCCCTACCCCCTCCCTCGGGCCATCTTGGAAACCCTAATTCATATCTCTTATTTAGATCAAGACACACTAGGAGGAATAGGTCTAGAACTTTCCAATTTAGTAGATTAGTAGCTCAGGAGTGAGGGTCAGGTTGGGCTCATGCTTAAGTTTTGGATCTAGTCTTGGAGGCTCAGTAAAGCCTTGTATCTTCACTTCTACATCTTGTAAGACTTATTATCATTTCATCAAATTCCTTTCTATATGGCTATGCTTACTTTTAATATGTATCTTGCTTAATTGAGGTTATTATTACTTTTGTGTATGGGTTCATAGAGCGCTTGGCCTGCTAGTTTACCATGGTTGGGCTAAGTAGCCGAGCCACGTGTAAGCATGGTGTTTATATGATGCTCTGCCTATGAGTACACCCAGTTCTCTGGTTGTGTGGTAGCAGCGGGTGATGACAGTCTCGTCTATCCTTTGTAGTCCACGCCAAATTAAACAAATTCTTAAATTGTAGGACCGTGGTCGCATTAGTAGAGTTATCTATTGTGGATGCTCTACCGTCTAAGCGGCGTCCCGAAGTGCACAAGAGTAGAGTTAGTCTTAGCTATAGTTGGGTGTATATATACTTTGACCATGTAATAAGAATATCATAGGAATCTACCTCACCCGTTGTTCTCCCGAGTTGACTAGTTTACACTATCTTAGTGATCTATCCCTTGAGTTTCATTATACTTAATTCCTATCATTACCTTTACCCCTTGCTTTAGCTATGCTGGTATGTTGATTAGTATACATTCCTTTGTTATGCAATAAATTTTTACTCCGTTTCCCTGTGGTAAAATATAAATAACGGTACCTAGAATACTCCTGGTAAAATTCTACAATGGTATTCTGTGCTCTTGCAAAATCCTTCATATTCTATTTGCACTTATAAATACCAACACGCATTTTTCGCGCCGTTGCCGGTAAAACAATTAGTGTAAAGATTTAGATCATTAACATACCACTAGCTTTAGTAGGATTACCCATGTTCTGTTGAATTGTGGAATAAGATAGGACAGCAAATGCTGTTTCGACCTTCCGGCAAACTTCCACAAGAAAAGAAGAAATATTGAAGAACCCCACAGTGCCTAAACATTTAAGATCCATCAACACTGGAACCCTGCTATCTCACAGGTTCGTATAGACGTATATATATTCTCTAACCATGTGTAGATTGGAGAAAAAGGTCGACGTCACAAGAATTCAAATCGCATCTCAAGTGACAAATACAGACGCTGCACTACTCACAAATTCCATCATGTGAGTTGTGGTAAGTATGATCAAGAAAGGTGAGATAGTCTTGCTCATGGACTTTAAACTTAATGAGTAGTTATCTTTTAAATTTTTGCATACCATTGCATGTTTACTTTAAAATGATTCATGCATCCACTATGTTTAGATTGAATTCTCTCATAACAAATCCATAGCATATTTAGTTCCTTGCATACATTCATAACACTTGCATCTTTTATTAAAAAAATCTCTCACCATGATCATGCTCTTTCATCTCTATTTGAATAAATCTCTATACTGCTTTCATGTTACCTTTTGTTTACTATAGTATATTTAGGTTTGGAAGTATCTTTATACATCTTTTATAGTAAGAATGGTGCTTAGTTTAAATTAAGAGGTGTATGACCTTATTCCCACAGGCTTTTTGAATTAAGCGTGGTGCTTAGGTTAAAATGCCTTCCTTAATCAAATTAGACATGGAGTTTAGTTTGGTTATTGAACTAAAACTTGTTGTAGTAGATACTTGTTATTTTGTTGGACTAACCCCTATAGAAAACTCTCAAACTCAAATTGGGAAAGTCCTGAGATGAACTCACACCGGAGATGAAGTAAGGCACTTGATGAACTCCAAATAACTTTGCACAAAGAGGACACAGCTCATCCTTCATTGATGGAAGATCTGTAAGTATCAAAGTTTATTCACTTCATCTTTTGTCGCAAGTTATCTTCGCCTTGAACCATGCTAGAATGCAGCAACACATAAAACATGATAAACAAAATCTATGCTAAGGTAATTCTAAAAACTATCTTTTCATTAGCATAGATGAAAATCACAAAAATGATGGACAACAACCCATGTTTCAAATTCGTTGTACTCATTCGAGTATGTGTCCATTAACATTTTGCAGGAAAGAATCAACAGAAGCTATGCCTGTTCATGGTTTTGTATGAACCTATTAACCCAACCCAAACCAAACCACCACTTTAGCTATGGAACAAAGAGAAATGAGATGAGTGCCACAAAAAGGTTTTACAATAGAAGCACTCACTCATAGGAAGTGGACAAACAAATCAACATGCCATAAGTAACGTCGAAGGCAACCTAGCATTGACCCATTCCAAGACTCAAGCTAGGAGGCTGATGAGAAGCAGGGTGCAACTCACCTCATAACAACCAATCTGATACCTGCTTTCATCACCTTGGAAGACACCATTTTGCACATCGTCAACAAGGACCAAGATGATGAGATGCCACTACATCATGGCATGCATCCTCGAATCAACAGACATCAAAAATCAATGAAGGTCTGTCGACAGTGTCTCGTAAGGTTGTGATCATGGTCACGAGACAACATCCCAAAGTCGTTGAGGGTGAAGCTTCTATGCGAGTACCAATGAGGTTCTTTCTTTGATCATCAAGATGGCTGGCACATAACTAGCAAATAAAGAAGAACAACTCTGCACGACTCCATTAGAAGACAAAGACAATCAAGGAGGAACTTGAGTCGGCATCTCCAATGAACACCAACTTGTCGGCCAAGAAATCAACAAAAATCAAGAAGGGTTGATGAGAGAAAAACAAGCATAGTCATGGTATGGCTGTTACAGAACGTATTTGAAATATTAGAAAACGGAAAAGCATAGACATAATATTTTTGTGAACAGTTATGATCAGTGCATATGAATTGATATCGTGACAACCTTATGAATATGAACATATAGTATGATATTCACTGTGCCAAAACTGCAAAAAGAAGACACCTAATTTGGGGTATCTAATTGAAATCAATGTTGTCTAATGTGTGTATGTTTTCTACATCAATGATTACTACAGTAAGAAGAATGTCAGCTCTGGTATAAAAGTCATGTTAGTTTGTCAGCTCATATAAAAAAAACTTGTTAGTGTTGTGCATCTTTATTTTTTGAGTCAAAACTATTTCTAAACTGTGAACAGTCCACATTCAAACTATTTCTGAACTATTTTTTTCTAGGACTTAATAAGTGTGATGTCGGTCTTGATGGCCACACTATTTTGGTTATCACCACAGATGCATTGTTTTGTACTTTTACTAAATCAACTGGAGGCTGTTCTGTTGTTGAGCAACTTGTTAGTGTTCTACTACTGATATCGGTCTTCACTGCAAGGTTGTCATCATCAAGTTTCATCAACAGTGGCAAGGCGCTCAGCGACATCTTCACTATCAGATTCGAAATCAGAAGAAGAGTATAGTGTATATATAAATTTTTGTCTTAGCCGTCAGTGAGTCAACAGATATGACTCTATATTGATTCTGTTTATGCTCTATAGATATTTGATATCTAAATGGAGCTAAGACAACATGTTAAAGTAATCCTGATGCTCTTTCAACGTTCAAACTGCTCGATGTGGTCAAATGGCCGGTTACTTGCTATGTTGATTTTGTCCAGTTGATTAACCGTTCTTTCCTGCTGCTTCTGCTGTTTTCCGGATCATATACATGGTCATATAAAATTATGTAAAACCTAAATTATAGAAAAATATCATTATTTTGTTGTTTTCATGTGCATTCCTAAAATAAAGCCGTGGCGTTAGCACGGGCACTATACTATGAAGTATTGTCGTGGCACCGATGAACTGAAAGTTCAACTTTGATGGACTTGCACATTGAAACACATTTGTACCTACAAGCAAATAATAACATGTACATGTGGAACCAAATGAATTGTACCAAAAGTCACTATGCAAATGTAGGAACAAGCTCACCTTATAATCAATGGTCGTATTCGATTAGCAGCAAGGATTAGCCTTCTTGGCGAGGTCAACCGGATTGTAACACAGTTGATAACCAAAGGAGACGTGGTGCTAAGGTTGCTGGGTTCTGGTGTTTGTGATTTGAAGCCGGATCGGTGTGTCAATCTCCACCAAATCGATAGTTATCTTGAACCCAACTTCCCATCAATTTTCATATCCATACCCCAGAAGAGCGCTAGGGGGAAGCCAAACCAACCAAGAGCCAGTATACTATAGAGCAAAGCAAGAGAAACATGGAAGCCGGAGTTTCCTTAGAAACAAGAGAGCAAAAGGTACCGTGCAAAGGCTCATAAACCAGCAGCTCACGCAGCCCGGTGAAGGCCACGTTCAGGTTGTACGCATCTTCCACTTGGTGTCGTACACCCTCCGCGGGGCATTGTAGGACCACAGTTTGGCAGCAAGAAGTCAGTGTCAAAGGTTATGGGAGGGTATCGCACGAAGGCTCTTAACATCCTCCCACAACCAAAGACACCATCTGGCACAACCCCGCGTCAACAATGTTCGACGGGAGCACAACTGCTCCAGCACAGCCAAAGGCAAAAACAAAGCAATCTAGGCGTAAGTGGAGGCAATGTCCAAGAAATGCTCCTTCAACCTTCGTTCCTTCCTCAACTTTCTCTGTGGCCTCTGGAGAAGCATCAAGATTAAAGATCAGCACCTCCGATAGATGCTCAAATTGTACCAAAGCCTTCGCAACAACTATAAGATCAAACACAAGCACTCCAGTTTCTCCGCAACGACGTGCTAGAGAATTCATGTCAACCCCAAGCAAGCACAAAGATAGAGGCCAAAGCAACAAAATAGACACTGAAGCCTCTGCAAGGCACGCAAGGTCAAAGACCAATACCTCACTTTTTCTGTGCGAGCACACGGACTCGTACTCAACGTCGACCAGAGAAGAGAGAAGCGGAGGCAAGACATAGAAAGTAAGCCACAGAAAAGAAACCTTGGGCCTAGCTAAAACTTACATTAAGAATCTTTTATAAAAACAAGAGCTAGCTAAACAATCCAAGAAAAGTTCAATACAAAAGCAGATATGATTACAACAACAACGCATTAGAAGCGCAATAGTACAAAAGCCAGAAGGCAATAACAGAGCAAAGCACAAAAGGCGTTAAAGCCCTCCAAGCAACAGCTATAAGGGTGCGAAAGCCAGTCAAACAAATCAACATAAAACTAAGGGCGACACCCTCGCTAGGCCAGTGACCTAGTAAACTCCGCACGTTCATCATCAATATCGTACTTCATGAAAGCAAACATGCCACAAACAGAACACCGGGGAAAAGCTTCCCACCAATATTGCCAAAGCTCACCACTAACATAAATCATATCTTGATACATAGTGATAGGAAGTACATCCTGCACAGGCCCTGAGAAGGAGACCTGCGCAGGACAAATTCACAACTCAAACCTAGATATAAACAAAAGGGCATGCATTTGTAGCACATCGCCTTCGACCAAGCCTAAAAAACAAAAACCTAGACATTACACCACCGGGCCAGCAAGCGCAGGCATAGGTTCCTTGGACTTCAGGACCTTGGCAGTAGGGGAAGGAGCCTTTGGAGCTGGCATCTCCGCAGCCCAAGAATGCACCCCAGCAGTAACATGCGCAGCCTCCGTACTTTGTGACTCCTACAAAAACAATACAAAGTTGTAAAAACAACAAACAAGTGATAGAAAGCTTAAGCTAAAAACTATAAACAACGAAGAAAAAACCAACCTCAGCTCGGCGTGTCACTGCCATCGAGTGAGCCTCCGCCCAACCAAACTTTACCCAGAATGACTTCATAAATCGGTGGACCGATCTCCTGATATCGCGAGAAGTCACTCCAAGATCGGCCGGCCCTCAAGGTCTCTTTCCTTCACACCTTTGGCGTGTGGGCAACCGTCCTACGCCAACATCTTGGAGAGGTTGGTGGCGGAGGCCAGGGCTCCAAAATCGACAGTGCCGCCAACAAAGTCAGGGAGCTTTAGGAAGTTGGCCTTCATCTAGGAAAAGATATTGAACACCAAAGGCTCAGAAGGCAGCGACGATGTAGAGCCCCTGAATTGTTTGAGGGCACCCCCGTAGAGCTTAGCTGCGGCCAATCTAATAGCCTTGGCATCCATGAGGCGCTTAGTCAGCATATCCACATGCGCCTTCAAGGTAGCACTGGACTATCTCTCAGCATCCACCTCCTTACAAAGGTTATCGGCCGTCTCAATAGCTTTTAGGGTGCGTTTAGCAGCCAATTGCTCGACGACCTTCACGCCATCCACCTCCTTCTTCAGTGAATCAACATTTTCAATAGCTCTTCCAATTTAGCTTGGACAGTGTGGAGGCCACCAACCTCCCCTGCAAGCCAGGTCTTCTCAGCCTCAAGAGTGTCCACCTCTTTCTTTAGGGCCTCGATAGCCAAATTGCGGTCGACCACCTCCTGCGTGCCATGTTCCTCGATGGCCTCTGAAAGATAATAGCTCTGTCAAGACAAAGGTCAGCCATGGCACAATAGAACAATGGGTGGCAAAGCAAACAAGAAATATACCATGCATTGCTACTCTAAATTCATCCATAGCAGCTTGAAATAATTAACATTCCTCAAGTGGTGGTGAAGGCGGCCTAATAGAAAATCAAGCGTAAGAGACGTAAGACCAAAAGCAAGAAAACAAAAAATAGAAATAACAACCTCCGATATCATTATAAAAAGGTTGAAGGACATCCACCCACCCACTTATTATGTGTTGGAGGCACCTAAAACAACAACTAAGCATCAGCAAAACTCAAATAAAATGGAGATAGCGCAGAAACAGAAAACAAGCAAAACCAACCTTCGCCACCATCAAGGCTCGGAGCAGATGGACGAGGAGTCGTGCCTACAAGCGGAGGCCTCGAAGGTCCTCCCAAGCCGATCCGAGCGAGGTCCACGCCCACAAGATCATGAAGATTTGCATCAGGGTTCCCAAGGGCCTTCGTCAAACCCACTGAAACAATCAAAATAAGTGTAGTCTCGACATAACTAAAAACACAAACAACAAGGAAAAACAAAGTTAAAAGGCAACTCACGCAAATGCAAAGGGTCTGGAACAACATCTGTGGCACCAGCGTCCCCGCTATGTCTCGTCGAGGCCCGATACACCATGCTATGGAACGGAGTAGCTGGAGGGCAAGCCTCTGCCTCTCCCTCGAACACCTCCACTGTAGCAACAATAGCAGGGCGACGGCGCTTCGTAACAATGACCTCCACATTCTTTGGTGGGGAGGCGTCGCCTCCACCAATCTCCTCTTCAGAGCCAGAAGAATCATCATCCAAAACACCGGGCATAGGAACCACAGTGGAGGGATCAGCAACAGCACCGCCACCCATTCCACGGAGGACAGTCTCGATGAAGTCATCGCCCCAAGATCCAAATCAGCGGTGGAGCCTTTGCCTTTCATCCCAATGTCCACGGAGGCCGAGCCTCCACCAACATTCTCCACAACCACCTCGTCAGCATCAGGGAAGGCAGCGGCGGAGGCAATGCCGAGGTGGGCATGGTCTTCCGCCTCTTGCTGACAACCTTAGAAGTGCCAGCCCCCATCCTCTTCTTTGTCTCTGTAGCAATAGTTGTATTCTTTACGGCAGCCTTCCTTGCCTTATCCTCTAGGGATTTCAACACCTTCGCATGAACCTTGTCTTCCATGTGGTGTATCCCCAACTCTTTGAACACGCAATTTAGCTAGGGCATAGTGCCCGCAATAGCCCTCCATGCAAGAAAGTCCTTGTTGGTTATATCTCCAACAATCTCCCGTGCCTCTTGTTCCATGGCAACAACAAAATCCTCGAAAGTCTCCTCTGATAAAGCTATCCTAAAATGGGGAAGAGCAGCCCCTTCAACTTCACCATAAATAGGCAGATTCACCATCTCTATCTTAAACGAAGGCCTATACTTCCCAAGGGGCTAGAACTTGGCAGCAACTATTTCTTCCACAAGGTCATGGCCTTTGGAGTACCAGCAAGCCAAGGCGAAGGCCTTATTGCATGCCTCCCTATGAGGCGTCATCTCTTCACTAGGAGTTACCTTTGCCAATGGTTTCATTTTGGTCATCACGGAGGCAAGGGGATAATGAGTAATCTTCTTCTTATCTTCATGGGTAGAAGTAACACTGAAGGTTTGAACGTAAAACTAATAGCGCATCTAGTCCTTGTCCCACTTGTTCTTCTAACAATACAAGATCTATAGCCGAGATTTTCCTTGCTGCCTCTTCGCCATAAACGCGCAAGACATACCGAGCTACGAGTTCGTCGTCACCCACCTTTTTAGTCTGGCGCTGAAGCTCATAATAGGTACAAAAGGTATCCAGATCTGGCTTAGCACCATAAGACTTGTAGGCCCAGCAAAACTTACTCAAAGTAAGAAATCCATTAGGGGTGAGGTGGTGAATCTGAACATCAAACTCCTCAAGTACTTCACGTAGGAACTTAATGGAGGGAAGGCGAAGGCCACATGCAAAGAAGTCCTTGAAAACGATAGTATAATCCTTGCCAGGCTCAGGTACCGTCTCGCCCTACGGAAGTTTAGCCTAGCCTTTGGGGATGCACTCATCCTTCTCAAGTTGAAGGATCATCCTCTTGGTCATCAGCGAAGGCCCAAAGTCCCAGGTCTTTCCGGCCATGGCATCCACTTCCTCAGCTCCAATCAAATCACCAAGAGAAGCATCAGTCCTAGCAAGATCCTCCTCAAGCTCCTGAGCCTCCGCACTAGCAATCATGCACTCCTCAAAACTCTCAAACCACCCACACCCTCTCATGCCGAGAAGATGGCGATACGGACTGAAGAATGTAGCTCAGTAGGGAGGAGGGCTAATTGGCGAAGCCACTTCCAAGATCAAGCAACAGGAATAGGAAGAGAAGGCAAGTGATAACTAAGCGACGGTCAAGCAAAAAGGAAAGAACTTAGAAAGTGATTGTGGCGAAAGCGATGGCTCAGATGGGGATGGGGAGGCCTTCACCTACCACCCACCTTATATAGCCCCTGCCCCGTCACTTGAACTTCCAGCACCAATGGTCGTGTCCGCATGGCAACGCATCGGTTGCAGAGCCACCATACCCAATCAAATAGTGACACGTCAACAACACAACAATCTAATCTAGGGGACCCAGGGGGAAGGAGGGGAAACCTCCGCATACACAAAAGCCTCCATGCCTTGGTACTTGAAGACCTAATTTTCAGGACAAGGCCCGCCAGCATCAGACCATGCCCTCATAGGGGGAACTATTGGGACACGGTTATGAGCCACGGAGGCTAGAGTTCACAATGACGGTAAAGAACTAACAGCTTTCCAAGTTTCATGGGAAACTTGCAGGGAAAGCAAACGGAGACCTCCGCTCGGCTGGTAGCTCCGGGCGAAGGCATCAAAAAAGATCTCTGCTCGGACGGTCGCTCCAGGCGAAGGCCTAGAGGTTGCGGCAAAGGCCCCACCAACATGGGTGGAGACCACTGTCTGGGCGATGACAGCGGAGGTCCCGGCGAAGGCACCTCGGGTGGAGGACCCAGAACTGGCTCGGCAGTAGCACTGGCCCATGGGCGAATGGTGGCCGTCGGTAGTGGCCCGATGTGTAAGGGCTGTTGAAGAAGGCACCCATAGTACCCCTAATGGCTTGTATTGGCACAAGAATATTCTGAGAATGTGCCATGACCGACAAATGGTAGAATTTTAAAGAGTAGCCATAGTAAAACAGTGCCCTATAAAAGGGGGACTCAAACTCTATACAAAGGGAGGTGGTTGAGTACATTTATGAAACCCTAATTAGGCTTGGGCCCACTTTCCACCTTTAATGCCTTAGCCTAGGGCACTCAGCTGGGCGAAAGGCCTCCGTTAGTCCTTCCTCTAGAATGGGAGCACCGCCCGAGCTACCGAGCAAATGGAGAAAGAAAAGGGAGACAGGAGCGTACTTACTTTGTCTGCTGACGTCTGAGGGTTTTGGGCCGGGAGGAACCAGGTTTTTGAAGCTTTCCACTTTTAGCGTGATCGGATATTCTTTTGTTTGGTAGAGGTGGGAGATATCTCCCTAGATACGTTTTTTTATTTTTCTTTTTTTGATTGGAATCTCCCCAGATACATGCATTTATAATTTCTTATTGTGGCTTTTTTTGTTTTTGAGGGTGTTTATGGGCTTACACAGGCTGTTCATAATTTGGCCCAGTCTCATGAGTGCTGATTCGTGATATGGGATAATGCTTCCAACTATGTTTGCGCCACATAGGGTAGTCAGCCCATGTGAATGAGTATATGCAAGAGCAAAATTCACTTATGTTCCTTAATCTTCTTCGGCTGTAACCTAATTCCAAAATTCTGGAAGTCCTCATTTAGGTCTCTAAACACTGTTCAGGTGTCGAAGCCAGTCATAATCCATACTTTGTACGCCTGACATGAGAGACCCACAAGTCAGCTCCACCTCCCTCCTTACTCTTCTCTCTTCTCGGTTCTATTATCTCTCTTCCCACTTGAGCTCTCTCTTCCCTAGGTGGCATTGATTGAGAGGTGTGACATGTGTCATTCGTTGTTATAGCCCTTGGTTCCATGTCTCCTCATGACAACTAAGATGGTGACGACCGATGAGGGTATTGTAGCGACCGCACTTAAAGCACTACTGTGACTCACATAGTTGTGAGTGATTCTAGATGGCTTCATGTCCCGCTACTTCAGGAACCTAGGTACCATGACTTCAAGTTGTTGCGTAGCTAGATGGCAGCGACGCCGATCCACTGCACAGATCCGCCGCCATCCTTGCTCAAGGACAGCTAGAAGATCCTCCACCACAAATGGAAATGGGGCTCAATCCCCAAATAGCACTCGCAAAGGGTGACGAACACCGCAAGGTGAGCGACCCCATGTAGCGTCAGATCATGAACTCGCAGCCCGAAGAAGCGGAGGAACCTTAGCATGAAGGGATGCACTAGGACTCTGAGCCCAGCGAGATGGAAGGGGACGAAGGAGACGACCTACGACTCGTTCGGCATGGGCTCCGTCGCCTCTAGGCCCAGTAGATCCCAACCGTCCTAACGGTGGAGGGGAGGATCATCCATGCTTAGGCCACCTCAAGCATTTTGCCCTCGGCTTTTGACGAATCCCAGTCTGGCATTTCCAAACAGGTAAACAAAGGAACAAAGAAGCTCGGTCGCGTGTGCAAGGAAGGCATGGGATAGGAAGGTTAGAACCAGAGGTGTGTTCACTTTCCCTTCCCTTTGGTGCCTTCTATAGCCCGAGCTCATGGGAGTGAATGCAAGTCGAGGGCGGCGCACGGCACCCACTCCGCACATGTCTTCTCACAGGACTTGTCCTCAGGCCCACCGGGCTCATCAATAGCCTGAATCCGTGTGCACCAAGTGTCACAGCCTCTCCTCCACCAAATTAACGCCATGTGGCTTGACGTCCCATCTCCTAGATGATGTGGGATGGTGCGGGAGTGCACGCCATAACTCCTCGAACTAGCACGATAGCCCAGGCGCTATCAACCGCCTGCATGGGACGTCAGAGGAAGGGATGCATCCACAAACCGCCTCGCCCAATGACAAGGAGGCCCCATGACAGCCTCGAAGGCTATGCCAACTCCCCAAACGGATATCTCGGTCTCCAGACCAACGGGCACCCGAGCGGCATGCCCCTAAAACTAACCAACTCCCCGGAGTTGGGTTAGGAGTCACTGAGCAGCAGGCCCAATGAAGGCCCTATTCACGCTCGGCGCGTGCTCCGCACCCCGACCTATGTTGCTAAGATTGGAGCCCTTAGAAGGATGTGGTGTGTCAAGTGCTTAGGTTGCCCCAAGCTAGAGCCTAGATGCTCTCGATCACCCGACCCATGGCATGCCTAGTTCAGAAAAGAGGGCGCCTCCGGGCCCATGGTCAGCAACTCCAAGATGAGTTCACCGAGCCCTCGCTTGGGCCTCAAGCTTACGCAATATGGGTCAACACCACCGCTCGGCCCCAATAGCCAAGCACTCCAACCAAACTTGGGAAGCCCCACGAAGGGCATGAGACTCTTGTCAGCGGAGGCCATCACTGCTATAGCTAGCTCGGTCACTAAAGTATTGGACTCAGACCCTCATCGCCATAACAAACTCGGCCACTAAAGGCTTGGGGGCTCCTGACGAGATCCAATCATATGTGTATGTCAAACCTCGGGATCAATGGTTCCCGACCGATCCCTCTAGGATCGCCTGGGGCCTCGAGGGATACACTCCACAGTTGTGCTTCCACACACCTTCGGGCTAAGGATTGGGCCGAGCCCAAGCATGCCTTCCGCCTCTGCTCAGGGCTCGGGGGGCTCGCCTGAGCCTTAGGCTCCCAATCGACAGAAGTCTAAACCCAATCCTTGGCCCCCTCCCGGCCTTTAGTGCTAGCCAAGGCTCGGGTTGGAGATGGGTGCCTCGAGCCTCTGAGGCTCTGGGGCTCACCAGCGCCACCAAGCAGGCTTGGTGCAGTAAACCACTCCTCCGATAGGGTCACGCATGGGGCATGACGCAAGAAGACAAACCCCTCCACTGGCTTGAGGGGCTTGGGGGTATCTAGGCCCACTCGTCAGCCCCTCAAGCCGGTTGCCCTCACCACCAAGAAGCCTCCAGAAGGTGCACCTAATGGAGGCTATGACAAGATGACAAAGCCTGACAATCGGTGTATCAGAACAGAAGAGTCAGACAAAACCTAGGGCATCTTTGGCTCCACGACAAGACCAAGGTCCATCCACACTGCTGCAAGACCTCCCTAGACTCTGACGCAAGGATTCCGAACAAATCATTCCTATCTACACCAAACAGCTCGAGCTCTGCACCGAGAGCAGAGCCACTCCAAGAGGAGTACCGTGAGCTCCTCCTCTGTTTCCATCGTCTTCCTTCTCTCCGACGAGGGGGAAGACCTCACTAGTGATGAGGCTCTAGGGTTAGCACTGAGCAATCCCCTACCAAATCTCTCTCTTACACTCTGTTGTAACAACAATCACATGGAACGTGGATCGATGTGGTGTTACACATTCCTGGAACTTTCGTTCCAGATCACGGATCGGGGACGGTGCAGATTGTACAACGGCCTGTAGCTAGGATGCATTCCAAACAAACTGGATCGAGAGATGAAGAAAGCAATGGTGCTGGGTCAAGCAGAGCATCGCCATGTCAGGTGCTGGAGGCAGCGGCGTATGGGCTTGATGCCTCCACTAAATGCTTACGATGGAAGAATGAGACTGGATGGATGCTTTGACTTAATGTAAATGGGCCTCTAGTGTCAAGCCCAATTTGTTCTTTCTTTCTTTCTTTATGAGAATTACTTTATGGGGGTCTAAAAGGTGTTATAAATTAAGAAAAAATGGCATAAAAAGATTTCTAGAGGTGTTCCATAGCTACATTCCGGGAACATCGTCCTAATTATGTAGGGATCATGATCCACTCCTTGAACCAATCATTCCGAAGAAGTATACCCCCTTACGAACCGAAAACTTTAAATTGACGATCCACGTTCCACGTACCTCGTTCCTCGTTCCCTACGTACCGGGAACTTTGTGACTGTGGTTGTAACCACCTAATTTTGGGTGCTCTTGAATATAAGGATCATCTACTGCTAGACGTAAGGCCCTAATAGCCCGAACCAGGATAAACCTTGCATCCTCTTTGTGTTCTTGACTCCACCCGAGCCACCGGTGATACACACTCAGTAACACCTGAGTGAACAACAATGCTTCCCACGGTTTTGACCCTGCGACACCGAGATTCGATCCCACAACATTTTCTTCTTGTGTTTCGTCCCCTACCACTGCACGACGCAGTCACTTGTGACTAGTTATACAATGTTATCTATTTTTATTAATTTGTACGAATCTTGTAATCAATATTTCAACACATAAACAATCTTGAGTGAGAAAACTTTCAACTACAAATTTTTAGATCTAGTCGAGCAATACAACTTTGATATAGGACATTTCTCCATGCAAGGTCTTTGAAAAACTCAAAATTTTGAAATTCAAAATCTGAGGCTTAATTTATATATTTGGATCCCTAAATGATCTTAAACAAAAGTTTTATCAACTACAAAGTTTTAGATCTCATCGAGCTCTACAACTTTGATATAAATTTTGTCTTCATCCGACTTCATTTAAAAAGATGAATTTATTTGTGCTGCAGCTATTTTTAAGGACGGTTGACTTAGCCTACTGCCCTTGAAAATCAATTTTTTGGGACGATGGACTTAACAAAACTACCTCTAGAAATCACTCATTTTTAGAGATGACTGACATAAGCATCCGTCCTTAAAATTTGTATTTTAAGGGCAATTTTCATAATAGAACTGCCCTTAGAAATAAAAACGTAATGGCCGTCCAGGACCATCAGAGCCATGTCAGGGTGGCAAGGGTGTGAACAGCGTTCACCTCCTGCTCGGTCATGCGGCACAGCCGGTGGGATTCATACACCTAGGAGCCCTCGAAGATCATGAGGTAGCGCTCAGCTTTGGGGAATTCATTGTCTTCCTCCTAGGCATCATTCGCCTAGTCTTCGACCTTCGAGGCAGGCTTCTGGGCCTTGTCCTATTGGCCAAGGGTGCTACAGATGTTGCCCTTCAAGGTAGCATAGTCCTTGAGGAGATGCTTTGCTTGCCACCCGTGGAAGGGGCTGGGGGCCTTGAGCGCCTTCTCGAAGTGCTCCGAGCGCACGCCACGTCCATGAGGCTAAGTTATGGCGGCGTGGTCGGCTACGGCCACCATCTCCTCCCCACAACACTTTTGGTCCTTGTTCCGCTTATTGCGGCATCGCTAGGATGAGGCAGAATCATCACCACCATCGCCACCACTGAGGTGGCCGGCGTCCTTGGCTTTCCCACTGAAGTTGGCCTAGACCGCCTCCTCACCGATGGTGTATTGGGTGGTAATGTCCAGGAGCTCCCGCGTCATGTGCGGGGTCTTGTGGCCGAGTGCGTGGATGAGCGCCTCGTAGGTCGTGCCGCAGATGAAGGCATTGATTTTGTCAACATTGGTGATGTTGGGTAGCTCATTGCGCTTCTTGGAGAAGCACTAAATGTATTCCCAGAGGGTCTTGTCCTCCCTCTGTCTGTAGTTGTGGAGGTCCCAGGAGTTTCCTAGGTGGGTGTAGGTACCCTAGAAGTAGCCGATGAAGACCGAACGGAGATCGCCCTAGCAGCAGATGTTGTGGAGCTCGAGCTGCTCAAGCCAAGCTCTAGTCGAGCTTGACAGAAGCATGAGAAGGTATTGGACGACAAAGTCATCGTCAGACCCCTCGGCCTTCATGGCTAGGCGGTAGTCCTCTAGCCAATGGCCCCGGTTGGTCTTGCCATTGTACTTGGAGATGTACATCAGTGGCCGGAAACTCTTAGGGTAGGGAGCCACCCAGATCTTTTCCCCGAACGCCAGGGGGCTGAAGTGATCCGGAGCGGCACCCCCACCTCACCGCTCAAGGGTGTGGGATAGCACCTAAGCGTGGTATCTGGCGTCGATGGTGTTGTGGACATCATGGTCGTCACCGATCCAGTGGCGTGCGGGGGGACACCGAGGAGAAAGGTCATGCCTTTGCTCCTGCCGAGGCTTGGCGCCCTAGGTCCGTGGCCGATCGGAGTTGTTGCCAAAGGTGTCACCGCTGCTTCCTCCCATCGGTGGGGTGTGAGCGTCGGAGTGGTCCCCACTGGCGGTGGTCGTCGTCTGGGATGGCTGAGAGAGCACAGCGTGGCGCCGAGAGGCTGAACTCTTGACCTGCTGCTCGAGGGTGACACGTAGGAGCCACTTTGCCTCATTCAACCACTCGTTCGTCTTCGGGTCTGGCGTGCCAGAGATGTCTTATAGGCGATAGGCAACGGTCGCCATGTTGTACACCGCACGGGGGAAGTGGAGGCCGCTGGGATCCCCCGTGCAAGCATCGTCGTCGTCACCAAGAGGGTGCGTGGCTTGTTGCTGCACAAAGTCCTACCTTTGGCGCTCAAGCTCTGCCTCGGCGGCCTCCAGTTCCACCTACCATGCTTGCAAGCAGTCTGCTCCCTCCTAAAGGTAGGCCACTTGGCTACGGAGACTCAGGTCTGGTGGCGTGAGCCCTGGTGCCTCCTCAGCAGGATCCTCGCCATCGATGTGGTAGCACATGTGTGGCAGGGTGTTGTAGTCGATGTCATTGGAGTCATACTCTAGGCCGTTCCCCGAAAGGATCTCGAGGAAGGTGTAGTGCGAGGGGACGTTGGCCCCCGCCACGCCAGATAGGATGGCGCTCCGTGGCGCCTCGCGACTGATAAGGTGCTCCAACTCCAACTAGAAGGATGCCGCCGCGTTCTGTATCCCAAAAGGTAGGTCCAAGAGGTAGTACCAGTAGTGGTCAAGCAGCGGGGGCACCTCACCAGTGGCAATCTGGTGGTGGACGTTGGCCAGCATGTAAAACATTTGGCGATAGTCCAACACGGTGGGGTTGAAGCCCAGACCACGCCGGATCTGGTGGGCCGAAACCTCG